>CM061098.1:15510000-16710000 GCA_030770545.1 Macropodus opercularis | reverse complement strand
ATTCTTTACAGTGGATGTAGTAGATCACCTGTGCTTCCTCCGGCATCATGTGATACTGTTGTGCATGTGTGTGTCTGAACGGTGTTGAATCACACTGAACAATACGAAGGGTAATTTATTTCTTTTCTTATCTTGTGCCTTTGTAGCTTTACCTGCATCTGTGTGTGTGTGTGTGAGAGAGAGAGAGAGAAAAAGAGAGAGAGAGAGAGAGAGAGAGTCTACCTCCCTCTCCTCCTCAATCTCATTAAGACACCTCTGAACTTTCTAGAATGTCATGGTCCTGTTACCTGAAGCCACCACGGACGCGCACTTTCAAGGTTTGCTCCACTTTCTGCAGCTGCCTGGCAATTAATTTCAGTTAGGAACATGTTTCACATCTGGACAAGTCATACATTTACATATTTACCTACACTTTCTGGGTTTAATGTTTATATTAAAACGCTTCAGTAACTCATACCAGCAGTTGTTCAGGCTCATTAGTATTGGAAATGGATGCATTTAGGGTCTTTCTCTCCAGAATGCTATACTGTACATGAAAACGGCTACACCTGGATACACCTGTCCTCTGAGAGCAGTCATGTTGTCCATCTCTTCATTTAATTCCCATTCAAGTGTTGAAATGCTGGAGCTGGTCCCAGCTGACACTGGCTGAGAGGCAGGATAAACCAGTGCAACACACACACACACATAACTTTTAAAAATCACCTGCACAACGTGGTAAATGTTTTCCTCTGCTTGATGCTGGGTTTAATGAAATGAGACCACAGTGCAACAATGTAATTAAAGGCATGATCAACGAGCACAGTTAATCTCCTCAGATAGAACTCCCCACCAAACACAAATACTTCTGTATACTCTTGAAAACACACCTGGACATGTTCTGTCTGTTCTCCACACAGTGACAAATGCTGGCAGAGCTAACTCCCATTGGTCCCTGGCCAGCTTTAGTGATAAGCCACTAAAAAGTATTCCTTTAGTTCATATGCACATTAAAATATCGGACGTGAACTGACACAACTGCAGACGTACTGTTAATGTACAGTCTTGTGCCATATCAATATTAGCTCCGAGCCTGCAGTCTGGATTTGTGGAGGCCTATCAGATTGTTTTCCTATTTCTTTGACTGAAAAAGCTTTATAATACAACAGATTACTTCGAAAGTTGTGCCCTACTTTGAAAGTATTGATAATTTGTTGGTCTGGTTTTGCTGATAAAATACAAGATGTTTTTTTAGGCTGTATACTGGAGAAACTGCAAATAGGTTCACAACTTGTGATAAAGTTGAGGTAAGCTCATGATAATTCTTAGTGCTTACAGAAAGGAAGGCTTTCTTTTCAACGCGGTTAGGTTTTTTTATTGGGAAATCTAAGCACAGGGGATGAAGGACAATGCTTTCAATTGAATTATGTCACAAATTTACCTGCTGCATTAAACCCCTGCAACCTTTCCAAAAATGTGACATTTCCCCTTCACTTTGCTTTTTAAGTTTGTCCAAGTCTCTCCCCAACTCAGATGTGATTTGCTGAAGCAATTTATGCTTCTAAAGGAGCCGCGAGGCTCTTCTAGTAAAAGCAACACGAACACAGCAAAGATAGGGAATCTGTTGTGATGATAAACGCACGGTGAGTGTATAGCTTCAGAATTTAATTTGTTCTACACCTACATATTCAAAACTATTACCCCCCCCAGACCCCCCCCCCCCCCCACACACACACACACACACACACACAATGTCTGCTAAATGTGTAAAGCAATCCCTGAGACGACAGACCTTGAACCTTTGACCCTCTTTGCGCTGACCCCCTCTTCACGCACACTTGTTGAAACTAAAGCCGTGTGTGTACTGTACGTGTGCGTAGCTGTGCTTGGGCATTTAGAAGCAGCATTAAAATTTGATGGCAACCTGTGTGGTTGTGTGTTGCCTTTAGAGTCACACGAGTCTGAATGGGAACAACGTGGGTCTGACCTGGTTCCTCTGCCACTTTCACAGCCTCTGCGTCTAGTGAAAAGCACTGGATAACCATTGGCCTGATGACATCATGCTTTACCCTTTAACCTTAGCTGAACTAGCTAACAGTGACCAAGGTTTTATCAGCAAAATGTCTCCACGGTGTGTTACAGTGGGTCTTCACTGTGGTTCCTAAATCTTATAACTAGACAGACTGTAAGATGTTCAACTGGAAGACAAAAATGATGAATGAAGATGGGATGGTCATCTCTTAAATAAAAGTTTTTAATTTTTTTTATTACCTTGACTTGTTTAGTTTTATTATATATTAAGTTGTTCAACTTAATTTTATCCACATAGATTTGCTCCATGTGCCATGTTGGTCTTGTGTGACCCTGTGATCATTTTGCATCTTTATTGGTTTTCTACAGCTGAGGAAACACGACCTTCAGACAGGTTCATGTCCAGGCTTTGTTTCTTGAGCTTGTACTTTTGCTCACTGAGTAATGAGCTTGTAGAGGCTTCAGTTCAGGTGGTGCCCACTCCTGCAATCAAGAGGAAGTTTGTATTTAGCATTTAACCCATTTTTAGGGTAGTGAAGCATAAATTGCTTCATATCCACCATGCACATATTGTGGCAAAACTCAGAGCAGCTGATATGTTTAGAAGTCTGGCCAAGAATAAAGAAAATCGCTGCAGGCTTGTCTTTCTTGACCACAGAGTGGAAAATCTGCTTGGCCTCTGTTTACATTTGCACATAACCTAACGTGCTTATTTGTGTGTGTGTGACATTGTTAATCAGGCCATTCTAAAGGCAGTCGTGGGCTATTTTAAAGCCTGGGCCAGTGTGAGTGAGTCATAGCAGGATGACTGACCCTGTAGGTGTTGATGGCCTGACAATGCAGATGACATCCCAGCATGCTGTAGCCCGGGATGTTACGTATCCTCCATTACTGTTTCAACCCCAGCTGGCTCATGGGAGATGTGATTACAGGGCTCTGAAATAGGGCTGCAATCTGTCGTGGAAAGTACAAGAGCTGAGGGTAAATAATTTATGAAGATTCTGTGTTTGAAGGGTTGAGTGACTGACTAAATGACTGTCCTGCAGAGTAGGAGAAGCACATGTACAGAGCACACGATCGAAACCGAGAAACTCGGACCAGTTTGCCTTTGTTACCACGTTACTTAATCACTTTTGTTCAACGTCTTCTTCCTTATGCCCTTTATGTAAGTGTTGTCTTTTTTCCTGTCTCCTTTCATTGTTCCTGTTTTCCACACCTCTTCCACTTCCCTTTTTAAAATTTTCTTCCCCTCGCTTTCCTTCGCCTGATGTAAGGTATGGCGACAGCTATTCAAACCTGAGGGATTAAGCAAAGTTATTTTCGTACCTTGGGCTAACACCACAATATGTCACACACATACACAAAAACTGCACAGACAGGCAGGTGATATAAGGTAGAGAGACAGCGCTATTTAAACCTGGGTGCAGGAAGTACGTCTATTTTAAAGGCACAGGTCTTCCAGGCAGGAATAACAAGGATGCAGCACATGCACAAACGACAGAGGTGAACACAGGCTCATATACTCCACCCACACACCTGAAGTATGACACAGCTACTGTCAAGGCGTTCACACTCACAATAAGCCAGAGAGACAACAGAAGACAACACAGAGAAAAGCTTTTCAGGAACACATACTCTCTGCAGACTCTGTCTCTCGACCTCTTGAGTAAGAGCTCACATCTTCAAGCAGGCGTACGTGCATGTGTCTTTTTGTCTGCTCATTTCTCCGTTGCGCTTGCCCACACATGCGGTGCAACAATTCTGCAGAGTCCAGTCGTCACAGCTGGGATGCCAGGTCAGCAGATCGCGTCACATTAACAGGTTTGGCCTGTATGAAAATGTATCTGTCAAAAGAAGAGTCAGGATCTTCACCACAACCAGCCTCCAGCTTTTAATTATCTGTTGTTCCGATCATCTGTGAGAAGCAGAGCTAATCCAATCCAAATTCTCCAACCTCAAATTTCCTTTCACCAAGATTTACATTCAGCTATTTCATTTTATACCTGTTGGGACTTAAATAATACACTTCACTTTAAAAGTTGGCAAGGGCATAATGAGAACCATGATTTATTGGGCAAAAGCAGAGAAAAGACTGATGGTAACAATGTCTATAAAAAGCTCGGCCACTAGTACAGACCATACATTGTTGAGGATGATGACTGTGGTGCTACTGGGCAGTGCTTTGAGAGCTTGGCCCTAAGATTGATTTCATCAGTTAAATTTCAGATAAAAGGGGACATAAGCACACGTTGCTATGGATACTGCAAGAAAGTAGTGCGTTGCGGAAGAAGGAAGGGCCAAGTGACTGAGCAATGGAGACGTGAACGGCAGGTCACTGGATTCAGGACATTTTTGTCTAATGATCCACAGCAACAGTGTCATTTTAGTACATTTAACAATAAACAATCGTAACAAGAGGACATTGAGAAGAGAGAAGGTAACAAGAAGAGCTTGTGAACTGACAGGAGCTCCAATCTGAAAGGCAACAGTTGGATCAATATTAGTATCTGTAACTGAAATCAGATGTGTGATATAATTCTCATTAATGGTTTTCATATCAGACAAAATGTAATTGCTCAACTGATGCTTCAACTTAAAGCTGAGACAAAGCAATTTGAACTAGTTTTACTATGAAGTACAGACAAAAAACAAAGACTGATGTTTAAAAAGGTTTTGTTTTCTTGGTTGTTCAGGGATTTACACCGATTGCTTCGCATGGACGCTTGTGACTGTGTTGTCCATGGGCACCCTGGCTGAAAGTTTCCTGCTGGGAAATTATGGTGATTAATTTTGACCAAACTTTGCTAAAAATTAAGCTGAACTATATTTACAACCGTATTAAATGCAGAGATGGGAACTTTGCCACACGCTGACGTATGCTGGAGACACTGGTTGGAAGGAGCTGTGATGTCCTGATGCTTAAATGAACCCTCTTGCCTTCTCCAGCTGCAGTTTTCCTAAACCAGAGGAAGACAAGCAGTCCCAGAGCATCAGCGAGCCACCACCGTGCCTCCCTGTGGGCAGGGGGCAAGCACAGGCGTCTTTTGTTCATTATGTCTGTTGTACTTCAAGACATCCCCTCAAAGCCAGAGCAGGTGCGACAACGCCATGTTTTATCTGACTGATGGAAACCTTCAGGATTTAGTCTGCACCATGCTGTGCAAACTGAACCAGTGCCTTTTTCCAGTCTTGATGCAGGTCTTGGCTTCTGTCCACATGGCTCCAGAAATCTTGTGGCCTGTCGTGTCTTCGTAATGTAATTCTGCTCAATGCTTCCAAATTTCAGTTCCCTACTGTATCCTTTTATTTCCCTTCTCTTTGGTAATGAAAGATAAGCATCTCTTCTCCCAACCGCCAACCAAAACATAATCAACTAAAATCTTGTATCTGAAGCCCACCCGGTGCATCAAATCAATCTCTTTATTAGCCTAAAAAATAATTTTGTCCATCTCCAATAAACATTAATTTTATAAAAAAACAAATTTCAGTGTAGTAATATATCTACAGTAGGTAAGAGAAACAGTCATTGTTGGCAACAATGTGCCATCAGTTTTAATTTTCAGTAGCCTAGCGCCAAACATTCATCAACAAGTCATCTTTCAGCCTTTGAAAGTCTCCCTGCTGAGCTTTTGACAGTAGCAGACATTACAAAAAGTAGAAGCTTTTAAAATGTTAAGCATAAGCATTTTCTGATCAGCTCATGTTTACTGTTGCGGTTTGTCCTGTGTCAAAGCACTGTGTCACCCTGAATGTTTCTTATAGCATCGCCCTTCCCTCTCCTCTAATCTTCAGGATCTTCATGCTGCTTTGGTCATTTGTTTCCATTAGGCTCTGGAGCAGGCTGGATTTGTGATAGGTGTCCCACTACAACAACACACTGATGAGGGGCTGGCACAGAGGAGGAAACAAATGAAATCAGTGAGTGACCTTGCTCAGAATCAGCAACAAGGCTTCAGGTTTCAGTGGGCGAGTGTTTAACACAGCGTTTCCACATACAGTATTTACCTGCATGCGTTTTTAGCCATGTACCTTTTTCTGTTCAGGGGATTCAATCCTCTGATTTGGTTTCCTGCAGTTAAATGCAAAAACCAACTAAAGTATTGCCAGTTGGTTTTTGAATTATTATCTAAAGGTGACTCAGTTTCTTGGTAGAAAAGCAAAATACATAGCAACTGTAACTCATAGCAAATGTCTACATTTGAATAGTTATTCATAACCTGATCTTTGACCAATATGTACACAATACAGCAGATACCGCTTCACCTCCCACAGCAGTTGTGGCTTATTTATCAATTATTATTATTAATTCGATGTTTTTATCAGTGGTTTTAAACTTCTACAAAATAAATCTTCCTGGTGCTTTTTCTTGCCAGTTGGTGTTTCTACTTACACTAGATGCCAACAGAAAGGTGCACATATAGTGTGTTTCTGGAAGCGACTCAAAGATGGCATTCACTAGCATTCACTAGCTTGGATCAGTGTCCCAACGCACAGGCCTGTGAAGCTCGCAGACATGGAACCCTGTGTGCAACAAGTACACACAATACGCACAAACTATGACAGGCTCCTTCGATTGACGGTTTCTAGGGGTTGTTAACAAAGTAGCTGTTCTGTCTTTGCAGAGGAGACAGTGTTCAAGCATTGGAAATGATGTGTGGCTATGCAAAAAACAAATCAAAACATTACAATAAAAACAATAATACATAGTGTTTACCTCAATTCAGAGGAGGAATAAATGTAGGCAATTAGTGAGGTTTGCTGATAAATTGCCATTCAGCTAGAAGAGAACTGGGACTAAGGACTAAATCTCACTAATATGAATTAGCACATGTTGTAATGCACAGTAATATTGTTTATAACCTCAGCCTGGAGGAAATACAGGGAAAAAAAACGGTTTAATCAAGATGCTGTGTAGCCAAATATTTCCTTCTGTAACATACGTCTGCTTTTACTATAATGAACCCCCCCCCCCTTTCATGGAAACGTCTTAATTTCCCACGAGATGCCCTGTAACCAGCTAAAACTTGGTTTCTACATTTACATCACATCTGCAGTCCCTGTGAGGAATGACGTGATGCAGGCAGGATGAAAACTCACTTGTTCCCGGCACATACTGAGAATGAGACACATTTGAAGAGCAGCAATTCAACAGAAACAGGTTACGAAATTACAATTTGAGATGCACACAGCCATAAATTACACAGATGCTGAATTCACCAGAACAGACTGTTTAGACATTGCACAGTTGTCATAAACATAAATATAAACATATTTATAGATCGTATGTTAACATAACCCTTCTGATGAGTCAGATTCTCTTGAAATATTTCTTTATATTTGGTCTATTTGGTACTGGAAACTACATAAAATAAAATTTTTTGAATGAAACATGTTAAATGCTGCGATGGGGCCGATGTTAACTTAAACACAGCGGACTGAATTCCTGCTGGAGCGCCCTGTGACTCATGCTCCCAGCTCACTGTGTGTGTTTGCTGCAGTTCTCCCCAGGAATAGCCCGACAGCGCTGTGACGCACAGCATGCTGTCGCACACACACACACGCGTGAAGCTCCTGCCTGCAGGGATTTGCAAGCACGGGGGAGATCTGTTTATCTCTCTGCGTGTCGCTTTCCCATCCTTTAAGAGTAAGGCGACCGACAGCTGGTTCCTCCTGACAAACACCTGCATGTGGATCAGTGATTTTAGAAAACATACATGTGCCGTCTCTAATGCTTTTATCTAAAGTGGTGTATACACAAAGGTTGGAAAGCAGAGGGAGTGGTGGAGGGAGGGGGTTGCCACCAGCTTCCTCTGTACCACAGTGGGCATGGCAACAAGGAGAGCACAGAGAAGAGAGCTGGGAGTACATTTCAACATACAATATCCCATCATTCAGATTTCATAGGTGCTCATTTACAGTGACAGAAAAAACTATAACTGCAGCTACATTAATGTACTTTTCAGTTTTATTTACTATATGCATGTTGTAAAATTGAGGTCGTGTTGAATTGAAGTGGACCCAGAGCTTCGAGGCAGAGTGTGTGAGGTCCCATGATTTAATAAATAGACACAGGGTACAACTAAAGACACCTCCAAAAGTCCGATAACTAGCTCACTGGAGGGCAAAAGACTATAGCACTATGAACCATGGGAAAAATCCAGTAGCACATGGTCACACACGATAAAGACTGATGATGAAGATACAAGACTTCATTTTCATAATTTAATGCTGAAGAGTTGTGAGCTCACCAATCTCTCTTGCCAGAGCTATGAATGTATATAATGTGTGTCCATTCAAAGTCCTCAAGGCCAAGCCAAAACAAAGCACATGGTTCATATCACATAGAGGCCTGCATGCAACATGAAGTAAATGATTCTCTGTGTAAGCACTTCCTTGATATATGAATGAGACATGATTTACCAGGAATAACATCTGCAGCTTGGAACAACAATGAAACCCAGGATGAAGACAAGAAGAGCTGGAGAATTAGGTAAGCATCACGATGAGGTGGAATCTAAATACTAAGGGTTGAAGGGAAGACGATGAGCATGGGCAGGGGATGAAGCTGGTAATGGGTCAAAGAGTAGGTAACCCACAACATAATCTACCCAGGAAGATAAGAAGTGACGCCTGGTCAAGTCCCTTTGCTACTCGAAGTGACTCAAGGAACAAGGAACAACTCCTCTGAGTCTAAGTCAGGCACGTGGGAACATCAGTCAACCACAATCATTACACCGTCGCATCAATATTTGAAGCCTCGAACTGTGACAAAGCTAAAAGCCTTTTTTTTGTTTTTTTTTGCGAGGACAGCTCTGACATTTTCATCCTATTTTAAGAGACGTCTACCCATCTGCCCTCTGTCAACCCCATCAAATGCTGACGACAATATGCAAAGGGGTGTTGAAAAACTATCACCATTATAAACACTGCGAACGAAGGCAGGTCGGGCAACCTGTCAGCAGCGTTCCACCCCCAGTCGTCAGCTGCGTGGCTCATGGAAAGTGAAAGAATCTTCATATGTTAGTAACTTGGCTTGGCAAGAAACTCAGCTACATAATTAGCTTTATTAATTAGTTTTCATGAATTTGCATAATATTGCCCCTGTTTAAGGCAACTCACTTAACATGTAAATTCATGTAAATCAGCAAGATACTAAATATCTGAGGAACACCAATGTTCACAGTGGATTTACCATCACTGGCGCATCGTGGCACAGCATGCCAGTTTAATAAGATGAATTAATTTGGTCCTCTGGGCTGATGCTGTGAATATGGGCACATCATCAGTCGACCCACATAGGAACGTGGCTCTTAAATAAAGGCGGTTTGGTGTGTTCTGCAGCCATGGTGTAAATGTGCAGTACAGTAGCTGTACCATGTGGAGTCAATAACATTTTTTTTGCGTTTGAAATGCACAACAAGACCTCTGACAAAATTGGCCTCATTTTGTTGCCACTGACTTTCAGTGATGAGGACTAATTCAACATCAAGGCAACTTCAACTGCAAAGTGCTTAAATAAATCAGTACAACTGGAGCAGAGTCAGCTGCTCCTGAGATGGCTCCACATGTTCCAAGCATTAGTTACCAGTGCAGTGTGTTTTGTGCTGTCATGGTGGGAAGGCAGCAGGAGGAGCAGAGATGCCTGCTGGATCAGCAAAGTGTTAAGAAAGGCTTTCCACCGTCATGGGGCTGAGGCTCGACTCCCTGCAGCGCGGAGGAGAGGGGAGGCTGAGGCCAAGCTGACTGTCATCCCAAAGCGCTCACATGGATCTGGAATCATTCTGCAGTGGGAATTAATCATTTACGTTGGAAGGATCTATCGAATCCTGGATCTTTGATCCTCAACCACCAAACAGTACGTTCACTTCAGTTCAGTTCAGGTCAGTAAACAGGTAGGGATTTTCATAATCATATGACGCCAACGCTCACCACAAACAGTTTCCACTGTTAAAGGCAACTTTGACTTTTCATTGCTCTCAGTCCTGTGACGACTACGCCGTACGTAAATGAATCTGTGCACAAAAAGATGAGCATGTTCGGTTTTCCTTTAATCTTATTAAATTAAAATATAAGGATAATCAATAAAGAACAACAACGTTTCACAGCCTGTAACTGAATATAAAGAAATCCACATGACTTTGTACACTGTCCATCAAGGTGTGTGCACTGTGCTGATCCAATCAACCAGCATCTGCCCATGTACACTTTCTCAGAACATAACTGTTGAGTTTATCGGCTATTTTAACAATACCTGCACCTGTGCTAGCCAGCACTGGGTTGTGAGTAAAGCTGTTCCAGCTGTGCTACATTATATTATAGGCCTGAATGGTAACATAATGCTTCTACCTGACTATGAACCCAGGAAATGGCTTCATCTTGATCTGATGTTAAGTGTTTCACCATGTGTGATTCTTACTTGCATGCTTTAGCTTTTAGCGTCATAAGCCGACTTGTTTTTGTCCAGATGGTTGGTGGACTATAAAATAGTTGATAATGACCCAGGACATTGTTTGTGTTTTTTTATTAATATGCAAATGTTGCCAATAAACAACAGATATTTAAGTTACCGCGACCTTGGTCCTTACACTCACATTGCACAGTAGCCATTTTACCTAAACCATGATGATGCTGTAAGAAATGAAAGCCAAGAATCTGTTTCATTAACCTTAAATATGAATAGAATCTCACAGGAATGCTTGGTTGGGTCCAGCTCATATTCTATAATGTGGATTATGTATGAATCCACATTGCAGTAATACAAGAGCATCTAACCCAGACAGCGCCAGATAGAGGCCCAGGCAGAGCCCAGCAGCGGCCAGCGTTGAGGTAAACCCTGCTAAAAGGACACTGGAGACGTTGCTTATTTATTGTCTGTGTGCTACTGTTATATTCATGTCCAGGTTATCCTCAGTGCTCTTTTCTAATCTAACTGGTATCAGCTTTTCTATTGTGCAGTGACCCAATCTCCCCATGTTACACGTTTCATCTCTACTGATCCCCCTCCCTTTCCCTCCCCTGCTGTCTCTCTCTTCAAACAGATGAAGCTGACCTTTACCTCCTCCGTAATTATCGTGGTGAAGTCTAATTGTGATTACGCTCACGTGCACGTCCATACGTCCATCATCCCTTACCATTAGCCGTAATTACAGTCTATACATCAACAGGTTCCTGTGAGTGAAGAGGCTGACGCAGTCCTCTAATGAACACATAGAAAGCTCATTACTGGATGCAGTGACCGACTGGCAAAGTTTGATAATCATCACTGTTGCCATTTTCCTGGTATTTATGTCGTGGAGCCAAAAAATATTACGAGCATGTATTTGCACTGCAAGCGTTTTGTGAATGTACGGTTTGGAGCTTGTGCTTTTTTGTGGATGCTCTGATTTACAGATAAATAAATAAATGAGAGTCAATTTACAATAAGGTGTTTTGTAATGTCTCAAAATATCCCTGTGTGGGTGTGTGGGTAAATGTGTGTGTTGGTTATTGATGGTTGTGTGCATGCATAGATATTAATAAATGTGACTTTATTATGCTCCTGACAGGCTGTGATTACATGTTTTCTGTGCCTTTTGTTGTCAGTGACGGTGGATGTTCTCGCTTCCACTGCAGAGGATGATGGGAAAATAAAAAGGTCTGTAAACACTTCCTCTTGTTATCTCTCTTTTCCTCACCTTGCCTCACCCTCGTCTCCGCAACCATCCTCCAACCTCCTACATTTCACTTACTCCCCTTCTCCCTGCACGGAGCCATGTGGCGCATGTTGTCATTTATAGCCTTTATGATATAGGGATCTATTTAAGACATTCCCCCGCTTCACGTCTTTGTTCCTGCGACTTTCAGCAGCAGTCAGCATTCGTTGCACATGTGTGATCGCTTAAATTGCACTGAGGCCTTTGCAGGATTGACCTAACTCCACCTACAGTCAGAGGTGAACTCAGGTCAGCACATTTATTCAGAATATCAGTAAATACTGATTTAAATATAACAATAATAAAATAGTGAAGACCAACCAAAAAAAGCACTTATTGTATAACAACGTTTACTCACAACGTGCTTTCATTCAAAGTGATTTGACAGTGAGGCAACAATAAATATTTACAGACGTGTCTGAAGCTTCATAGAGATAGCAGCTCCAGCACAATAAAGAGGATAGAATCTACTGAGCTTACGTGTCAACAGATCAATCTGAGTGACAACAAAACAAACTTTGTCTGCTCATGAACACTGCTGGCGACTGGGAGCTGAGTGGCATAGCGGGGGTTTGCTACTCCTATTTCCCAGAGACGGACGGATCAAAACCATATTCTGCTAATGATAGATGTTGCTGCACAGCAGGACACCGTGTTGCCTCTTCCACGTTTGATGCCTTTGTGGACACCGTAGTTATGCAGCAAGAAGCTGATAATGCACTAGTTGTGCTGTAGCAATGGTTAACTACCACCTACACACCTGTTAGACCTACAGTGTTTGAACCATTTAAATTAGTCTTGAAATGAGATAATTATAATTTAAACATAGCAGACAAAAATTACAATTCATTCACTTAGTTAAGAAAATGATCTGATTTGAAATGTTTGGTAAAATTGTGCAATTCACCTGCTGCCTGTAAATAAAAGCTTTCTGGTAACATCAAGAGTCAGTTCCACAAAAGCCTGGTTATGTCAGGATGTCTTTGCCTCATCGACTTACTGATGTGAACTATCAGCAGGTCATTAGGGGAATGTGAAAGCATATAAAACAGCCCAGGAAGTAGAAGATAGTTATAGACCAGCAGAGTGAGTATAATACAGGTATAATATGAGCAAATACAGAAAGAAAGGAGATGGAAAGAAGAAGAAAAAGTAAAATCCATCAACAGGCAATGAAGCAGGGAGGAGGCATTTGTGGATCATCCTGGGGAAACAAAGGTAAGATTCATGGGTCAAAATTCTCTCTGTCTGCTCTGTTTTTCAGGAGTTACAGAGTTTTCTTCCAGGCGGCGCCGAGCGGTTCCTGACAGACCTGTGTAAACGTACCGGTGTTGTCAGTACAGTGATTTACATTTGAGTCACATATTACACAGTCACGTCCACTCGCTTGGGTAAGCGGTGACATTTCCCACTGCCCTGCTCAAGCTGGCCAATGAGAATGGGCTTGGGTGAGGCAGGCTTAAAGAGGCAGAAGCTAAAGCAAAGAAGACGAGGTTGGAAATGTAAATCATTTAAAAAGTCACAAAATAAAAACCCCAAATACAGTCTTGCTTTTTATAGTGAACATCGGGTGCAAATATCCAACAAGACAGAATCACAGTGACACGCTCACAACTGCACATATATAGTAAAGTACATAGTGTCAGCTCAGCTCAGCCCATTGTTCTGGTTTGACTGAGTGCTACCTGTATGTACAGTAGAAGCATGTAAGACTCTGTGCAGCTGTTCATCCAACGCATCAGCTTCAGCTGTAGATGGGAACCAGACTGGCTGGGTCTGTCTCGGTCAGTCTAGGACTCCAGGGGGTCTTCGACGATCTTGCAGGTTCTGTGGGAAGACCCGGTCCGTCGGTGTTCCCTTGACCATCCAATAACTGGGCTTCTATGTTCCAGTGAGCTTCTGTGGCCTTTCTCAAGGTGTGTGCTCGCATGTCTACGCTTTTCGTTTTATAGGGATAGTATAACATTTTAACATGTATCTATGGTTATTATTCATGAGATGATGGTGTTTAATAATAATTTGATATTTGAGGTGAGAATTCCTTCCAGGTGTCACTGGACACCTCGTGGAACGAGGTAGAACAGATGCGATTTCTGTCTTCGCGACAAATTGAACCAGATTAAAAACAAATTGCTGCTGTGTTGTCTTGTCTAGTGGTTGTCGCCGTCGTCATCTACTCCTCTGTTTCTCCTTCTGTCCAGCCCATCTGATGTGAATAACATGAAGCACTGCTGAAAAGGTTTTTCATCTGCTGTGGTTTCCAACGCCATTAACTCTGCTCATCACCATGCTTAAAAGAGAGTCATTTACCTCGTGTGTGAGCCCTCATGCAATTAAAAAAGCAATTGCAAGGGAAGAATGAATTCTATGAAAGGTTCCACCCTGCAGAAAAATACGTATTGATTACATAAATCCTGTTATGTGATGTTCCACATAAACCAATGTTGCAGTGTAGCATTACACCAGACTGTCCAGTAAGAAAACACGATCACACCCATGGAGAGAACGTCATCACTTCACAAGATCCAATTTAAGCTTGCAATATTTTTTATTTCTCAGTTATTAGAGTTATTAATATAATATATAAGTACATACATGTACATACTAAACGTGCTTGCTGACCAACATTGTAGACGTATTAAGGCTCTATTTGTGGACATTTTAAGCAGTTTTCCTCACAGCGTAGTCTGGCTTTGTGCTGATTAGGTGCAGCAGTGCGACTCATTTAAAGAAAACAAACATAATCTACACTGGCTCAGTGTGCAAACGACACATCTAGACACAGCTTTACCTGACTCATAATTAATTGTGGATCCAGAGCTATGCTCAAATAAAACAAGTCAATAAATAAGAAAAGCTGTGCTTGTAATTGTTTTACTGCATCAGCATGGTGAGCACCTCACAACAGCAGGTCTGGACAGAACACTGTGTCTCAAGGTTTCTGGCAGTTCAGCCTTGGAGGCGTCACGTTTTCTGTTTCTTGTTCCCTGCCAGGCTCTGGCACCTGCTCCCATAATCCTGTATATAAGGACTCATCACACGTGTTTTTGTTGGTTGGTTCGTTGTTTCCCGTCATCTTGTCATGTTGGTCAGTCCTGCTTTTCGATGTCTGTCAGTCAGTTTGGTTTTCACCCAGTAAGTTTGCACTTGATTAGTGTTGCTCCTGCATGAGCAGTGATTTTTAGTTCTTACTTTCTGTTCCTACCTTGCAGAGATTTTGTGTTATTGTGACACTTTGTTGGTGATTATTATTTTTTTTGATAGTTTGCCTCGTGTTCTTTTGTTACTGAAATAAATTGACAATTTTTCACTTCTATGTTTTTGCTTAGTAAAATACATCGTAAAACAACCAAAACCTGTGTATGATTACAACACTGCATTATAAAGTATTGTTAGCATAATTACCTCTAGGTGTATCAGTTTTGGTCAAATTCCACAAAATAGAATAAATAATAATAACAACACTGTTACAACATAAAGTACTTGTGTTGTGACTGCAGGGAAACAGTAGAACACATTGATGGAGGCCACGAGTACAAAGAAATAAATATGCATTCTATACCAGTATTAAACAGAAGATTAGTTCATATGAAAAAATAAAAAACAGATTCACACATAGGTGTGTGATATTATAAGTCCTGCTCTTTAGACTGGGGTAGAGCACTTCAGAGTACGCTGGTTACCTGCAGTGAGGCTGGTTCCTGTCAGTTATGCAGCACAGCTTCCAGGCATATTATTTCATATGCTTTTGTATTTTGATAGTGAGAATCATGAAACCGAGACACACAAACACATCCTTTCACACCACATCTTCTTGGTATGTTCTGCCGTTTTACGCTATAAAGATATTGCTTATTACATTCTGAACCCTCTGGGGTAGAAGAAAGGTTGAATTTCAGATTTGATGAGATAGGTTGTGACATGCTAGCATTTAGGGAAGTTCCACCAGCCTCTACATTAGCCCCGACTGGCTCGGCCACTGGGAAAGGTCAATGCTAATGCTCGCTGGTTAGTTCATACACTTCACTCTTCCTCTGTGTCTCTGTCTCCATGTGCAGTTCTCATTTGTACATTTCCAAAGTGATTCCTTGTTTCTATTCACATGCTGTGGGGCTCGTGTAAGAAAACATTTCCAATAGAAATTCCTCTTGCCCCCTGCTTAACCCCACAGGAGCGTTACAGGCCTGAGAAGCCCCACTGGACCATGTTTTGACGGCATCTCTTGCTCAAGGACACTTCAGCAGCGCAGATGCTTGCTGACACAGAGGTGTGACCCCCATTCATTCAGTGTCTCTGAAGCGCCATGTTTGGGCAGATTTATTGTTATTTCTCTCTTACCCTGGTTACCCTGGGTGATCAGGCCTTCTCACAGCATTGCTGACAACTAACTGCAGCCTCGTCGCCTTGTTAGTGCATTCAGAAAGGTCACTAATAACACTGCAGCTCATACAGCTCTGCAGTAAAGTATATACAGTATGTATGCTTTTTATAAACTCAATTGTTACATAAAAGCTCATTTATTATATTTTTTTTTCATTTGTACTAAGTCTTATATTAATGTTACCTCAACATTCATTCATCCTCTACCACTTCTTCCCTGTAGGGGTCATGGTTGTGTTGGAGCCTATCCCAGCTACCAGTGGGTGAGAGGCAGGGTTCACCCTGGACAGGTCGTCAGTCTGTCGCAGGGCCACATATAGACACACAACCAGTCATGCACACACTCTACGGGCAATTTAGAGTTTCAAAACTCTAACTGCATGTCTTCGGACTGTGTGAGGCAGCCGGAGATCCTGGAGAGAATCCACACAGACACGGGGAGGACATGCAGACTCCACACAGAAAGGCCTCTGGTTGAACCTTCGCGCTGTGAGTACTAAGCCACCACATTCCGCCCATTGCCTCAACCACTACCAATACCTCATGTTACTACTTATTTTTTTTTATTATTCTCTAGTAGCTGATGTTTTAACTGTTGAATTTTCACATTAGCTAGACACATTGTCTCCTCTGCATTGGCTCCCTGTCAAATCTAGGATAGAATTCAAAATTCTTCTCTTCACTTTCAAAGCTCTTCATAATAAAGCTCCATTTTATCTTAAAGACCTCATCGCTCCTTATGCTCCCAACAGAACGCTTAGTTCTCAGAGCGCTGGTCTGCTTGTGGTTCCTAGAGTTTCTACATGTAGAACGGGAGGCAGAGCCTTTAGCTACCACGCTCCTCTCCTATGGAACCAGCTTCCAGTCCAGGTTCGAGAAGCAGACACCCTCTCTAGTTTAAAACTAGAAAACTTCTTTTTGACAAAGCGTATAGTTAGAGATGGTTCTGGTCTCTCTGAACCATCTCTTAGTTAAGCTGCTATAGACTTAGATGCTGGGGGACGTCCTTCTGAGCTCTTTTCGGTTTCTTCTATCCACTAACATGCCTCCATGTCCACATGTGACTAACTTTGTCTCTGTTCTCTCCTAGTTGTGTTTCTCTCTTTCTGTCTCTCTCTATTCTAATCTCCAGGTATCGTCAGACTCAGAGTCGTGTGTCTCAGTGTTCAGTTGCTGGTCCAACCATCCTGTCTGTGTCTGTTGCTGCTTGTTTTGTTGTGGTTGTGTTCTTTTCTCTCTTCTCTATCCCTTCACTCCAACCGGTCAAGGCAGATGTTCTCCCACACTGATCCTGGGTCTGCTGTTTTCCTACGCTGTTGCTATTAAAATGTACAATTTATAGATTGGCTACAATTAAAAGCTGCTCTATGTGGGATTTGTTGTGTTTCGTTGTGTAAGATTATAAACCTTACTTGTAAAGTGCCTTGAGATAACTGATGTTGTGAACTGGCGCAGCATAAATAAAACTGAACTGAATTGAATTGAATTGAACTGTATTAAATTACAAGGTCCTGGGGCTATCGTAACTAGTGTAACTACAGCAAATGTTAGAGCAGGCGCAAGTTCATTTCATGAAGGTACTGGACCTTGGTAAGTCTGTGCCTTTCACTGTAGAGGTTTTATTTTGCATTGACATAATCAATTGGCATAGCTCCGTCTTTCTACCAGACTGTGACTTGCACCAGTGTTCTATATGCATGATGTAAGCATTTAGGCTGAGACACAGTTCACGGTTTGTTTATCTAACTTACTACTGCAGTAGAATGGTGAAAGATTGCTGTAATATGTGTTTTCAGCATGGAAAATGCAAAGTTTGATTTTTGAGTAAAGCAAAAGAACAGAAAATGTGAGGCCCCAGCACCGAAACAAAGGAAAGTTATAGTCAAGATATCGTTAACTACTGGGCTGTGTGTCGACAGGACTAATCAAAGCAATCCTCTGTTTTAAGGCAAGTCAGCTTATAAGATGTTGTTACCATTACACCTTGCTCACACATGAGACAGGCACAGCTGGACCTGGTCAGATGCTATGTTCTGTGTTGTTGTGGGCTGGTCCCTCTTTGCTGTACTCTGCTTCTTGCCCAATGACAGCTGGCACTGGCTGCAGTAGACCATGATGGATGGAGGAAAAATGGCGATGAAATGTCTGCCCGCTTTTACTTTTCTGGCACATATGCAGCTGGTGAACAGAAGCTGCAGACAGTCTGTGCAGATATACATCTTTGGGCTGCATGTAGCCGTTTGTAAAGAATCCATCCTTGCCCTCGGACACTTGTACAATGTGCACTTCTTCACTGTCAAATCATGCAGACAAGTAAAAGTTTTGTTCCCAGATTTAAATAACCACACAAACACAGTGCAGGTGTAGGTACAGTGTAGACAAACGGCCACCATTTGAACTAATGGAGCTCAGGCGATCACAGAGGGACAGGTGGGACTTCAGCATCCAAAGCATGAACATGCTACAGATATGATAAACTCACACATTCAAGTAAATGATCACAGTGATCTTGATGTTTAGGAGGTACAGTAATTAAAATCAAACTGATGAGCACATCAAAAATACCACATTCATTAGCACAAATTACAAATTCAGCCATAAATGTATGTATGCTGGACAGGTTTTCCTGAAGCAGTGCAGGGAACAGCTGTTAAGCAGTTTCGGTAGCGGAGTTGGACCATTTCCAAATCCCAACCAGTCAAAACCTACACATGCAGTAGCATGAAACCAGAGGGACTGTCCACTCCTACCGACAGCTTGGAATCTAGAACCTGAAGAAAGGACCGTGTGGAGTGTTTTCTTTATGGCAGCCTGTGAGTCAGGTTTTACAGGAATTCTATGTGCATTTACTGATGACTTGTTGGCGGGTGAGCAGTGCCAACCTGTTAAAATTAATTTTAATGCTACAAGCCCTGCCAACTATTTTTTCACGAGAGTTTTTGTTTTATCTTTGGAAAACAGCAGCGACAGTCAAGACCTTACATCTTAGATTAGCTGTATTTATAAAAAAAAGAAATTCTCAATTTCTGTAGACAACGACGTTAGATGACCAACAGCCCGAGAGTTTCTAGAGGCACAAATCTTTTAAGTTACTGTGTGGCAGTGGTTACTGTGTTCAGCTACTGAACATCTGCAATTTAACAATTCACAAAAAAGCAGCCTGTCAGCCAATCAGCACTTGACAGTCTGCTTAGCACACACTCTGCCTCCAGGCAGATTATATGTGCTTAAGTATAATCAGGTCTCATGCAACAACACTAATAGTTGTTGATCCAAACTGCACTTGGCTCTAGAGACACACATTCGATGTGCAAGAGCTACAGACAAAAGCTTAGAGTTGTAGTTGGTAGCGCACCGGAAGAAAATGAGCTTTGGGGCTACACAGGGGACGTATGTGGAAGACAGCGGGATCTTTGGCCAGTGTGGGTTTGAGTCCATAAGTGAGCTCTGTCAACTCCTTCCACTCTGCTCTGCTCCTGGGACTTAATCAGCACAATAAGAAATGAAGCACAGATCAAAGCACAGTGAAAGTCCAAAAGAACCATCAAATTAACTGGCAAATGATCCAAGACACAATCAAAACATCAAGCCTGGCTTGGCGTTTCACCAGCCGGCCTGTTAACGCACACGTCAAGGAGCCAGTGCTGGCAAACATCTTTGCAGCCGGCCTTGCTTCTAAAGACAGACTGAGCTGACTGTTGATGATCTGCAGCTGCCACCAGCAGACCCGCCAGACCACGCGACTCTACGGGGAGAGCTGCATGGCTAAACCTGAATTTGTTTATACTGGGTATTGGTAAATGATTTTGCCAAATAGTCTTGGGATAAAATATAATTGCTTCACAGTGGAGCATTTAACAGCTAAAGAACCAGTTAGTTCCCTCAGGAGTTAGGCCAAAACAGAAATTGACTCATGGACTATTTTACAATTCATTAAGTGGATACATACACAGCACTGCACCCATTAGGAGCATAAAAGTGATTTGTCAATCATCTGTGTGGAACAGCTTATAATTCTCTATGTGGACAATCCAAACCAGTTTCCCTGTTGTCGCTGATATAACCCGAGGCCCAGAGAGGCAGCAGAGCGTTCTGACTGGGTTGGCCACAGCTAAATTAGGACTAGTTCAGTTTTAAGTTGTACCTACCGTACTATAACAAACCCTGGTAATAATTTATGGAAATAAACTTGCATAGTTTTTTTAGGGGACCAGTTGGGAAAGAGCTGGTTATTGTAAACATGGTCAGTCACAGTTTGAGTAAACAAAACGACTTAGTAGTAATATTGTGATATTTGATCTGATCATTATATTTTGCTGCTTACAAAAGGCCATTTAATGGAAACGTTTATTTCGTCTTATCATGTGTGTTTTGTGTACACAAACTCATAACAGTTGTGAATAAAACCAAAACCTATTTTTCTCTTTCAAAGAACAGAGGAATTCCAGCTCCTGTCCTATGACTGCTCTGATGCATCATGGGGCTACCTATGTTACAAGACACAGCAATTTCCAGCCAATAGGTTTCTCATTTTCTACTATTTGCTCCTGAGCGTAAGGTCAGCATGCATCATATAGTGAACCTTTGGAACAGGGGGGATGATTTGTTTTCGACATTCTGGGTTATTACCACCAGACCAAGCTGTGTGATGAAGAGGAGGAGGGAGCATAGGGAGAGAGAGAGAGAGAGAGAGCAGGAGAGACAGCGAGGGTAATAAAAAGAAGGAAACAGAGTGTATGAAATTGAACTCAAAGCTTTACAAGTCCCCTGAGAGAGAAAGGGGAAGAGAGAAAAGGAGGTCTTACAGAGTCAGATTAGGAACAGTGAAAAGAACCCTTGTTAAAGAAGAATAAAGCCTATTGCCTCTCCTGGTTACACAGCTCTCCGACTTATGTAACAAGTCAGAAAAAGGGTTTTGTGCTGCACAGGGTCCTCATAGGATTCAATATTCAGTGAACATTCAGACAGGCAGACATTGTTGCTCCTGTGTTGTCTTACTACCTGCTACTTCTTCCAAGAACTCGAAGTCAACTTTGTAGACATAGATGTTAAACTTCATTTTGTGGGTCGTTAATAAAGGAACTGTTTACTTTTGAGGCCAACAGCAGCAATGGTAATAAAGGCTTTGATGGGACACAGTGAAGTTGTTGTCTTGTTCACAACCTACTGTTTCCCTGACTTCTCAAAGTTCTGTCACTGGCTATAATTAAGCAAATCAGATGGATTAGGCCCCAACAATCTGCGAGAGGTTCAGATAATGGATGGATTACAGGACTGGACGCGACACAATAATGTTTTACTGACTTTAAAACTATATCATAAGCGGCTTTTATTCCCCTCAAATTCACATATATATTTAGAGTTTTGTACCACATAAAAACGTGTTTGCCTTAATGTGGATGTCCGTTTCATCCTGTGATTCACCTTCAAAAACAAAGCTGTGGTAAGATGTCATGTCAATGTTTCCCACCCACTGACTGCACTAAGGGAACCTTGATGATCTGAAACTTGTGGTTTGGGGACAACACGCACACAGCTGTGGAAAGCTTCACACTGACTCCACTGGAACAAAATACATAATCTAATAAAAAAAAGACATTCATTTAATAAAAAAAGTTTTATATACTGTAACTTATCCATCCTAGATTTATTAATATGACTAATACTTTATATTCCGTTACATATTCAAACTCAGTCTCCATCATAGAGCAGATTATGTTTTTCACACAAATACATATTCTGGTAAAAATACATGAATTTAATAAAAAAGTTATTTGTAGGTTATTAATGCTACATTTATTTACTGTATATGACAAATACTCCGTGTTACTTGACATTTTCAAAGTCAGCATCCATCATAGAGCAAGACCACATTCAGAATGTATGAAAGTATGTATTCACCAAAACCCAATTTATGAAAGAGATGTGCAAAAGGCAGGTTACAACCTGAAAAGGTCGCCAGTCCATCACAAGGCCACATATACAGTTGCAAGAAAAAGTATGTGAACCCTTTGGGATTACATGGATTTCTGCATAAATTGGTCAACTAATGCTGCACAAACATTATGTTTTTGTGTTTTTATTGAACATAACATGCAAACACTCACAGTGCAGAATGGAAAAATTATGTGGACCTAACAAGTTGACCCTCTTTTGGCAGCAATAAACTCAACCAAGTTTCCTTTAGTTGCAGACCAGACCAACAATCTGGAGGAATGTTGGACTGTTTGTCTTTACAAAACTGGTTCAGTGCAGCAATGTTCTTGGGATGTCTTGTGTGAATCGCTCTCTTGAGGTCCTGCCACAGCATCTCAGTCGGGTTGAGGTCCAGACTCTGACTGGTCCAGTCCAGAAGGAGGATTTTCTCTGTTGAAGTCCTGTTGCATCACCATCCTCTGTGGAGCTTCGGTTGACAGATGGTCTTAAGTTTCCTTGCAAAATGTCTTGATAAACTTTGGAATTAATGCATGTGTGGGAAGAAACCTAGACAGACTTGGGGAGAGCATATAAAGTCCACACAGAACAGAACAGTGACCCAGGGCGACCCTGGAACCCAACCCCATTACCAAAGTAATAAACATTATAAAACTAAAACCTGTGATTTATTTATTTATTTATTTATACACACTTCCATGCACAAATAACCAATTTTCAATTATTTAATTGACTAACATTGTATGTTAAAAAAAAAAGAATGCTTTCAAAACTATTTGCTAACAGGTGAGAGTAACAGAGTTTCATTTTGGGGATTGCTACTCTCTAATCTTTATAAATTTCCACTTCAAATAGAATATTTCTCAATACAATGGGAAAAACACAACAACACGTGCTAATGTAAAACGACTGGGGAATCCTGAGAAATGTACTTGACCTTAAAAGCTGTCAAGCCACAAGATGAATTTACAAGGGCTCAGGGAAACGTGGAAGCTGTTGTCACTTCACACATTTTCGCCGCTACAGCATATGTGTCTTGGTTATTGCTCTATTGCTGTGTTTAGGTCTTTACAACACTGCTGGTTTTATGGCCCTTATTTTACTTAAAAATATTGACCCAAATGTAATCCTGCATTTTCATGACATACAGTAGGTGAGTACGTTAGCAGGGAGCACAAAGTAGCTTCACATTGTACCAATGCAGTTCATCAGGTGTCTTTTATTAAACCAACCCAGCTCTCATAGTCTTTAAATCTAGCAAACAGACACCATATGGTAAATGAGCCAAGCGCTAAGTGAAGGTAGCATCATCGGAGTCTGTGTGGAAATGAGGCAGTTGATGCTCAGAGAATCATCAGTTTGATGTTAATTACTATGCGCCGGTACAACAGTTTTCCACGTGAAGATCAGTGTAGGTTAAATGCACTTTAGACTTTACTAGCAGCATTAGTACAAATGACCTGAACGCATTACTAATGCTACTATATTATTAGAAGGGTTGGGGTCAATTATACCCACTTTAATTTACTTTTAGGTTTTAACCTTGTTCGAATCAATACCGCCCATGCAGACAAGTCACATGGGAACATTAATGATCAGTTCTTTTTATGAATTATTCATCTTTGACACGCAGCCCAAAGGAGAAGTAATTGTCGCCTTTGAATGAATGTTTCTGAGGCACAGCATGATAGGGTTGCCCACACTCACTTACACCAGTATGAGAACCACGATCCAAGAAGCGGGATAAAGATACGGTGCCATCTGTTCTATATGTTGCTTTCCTGGAGCATTGTGCAGGATCTGGCTCTGGGCCCGGCGTGGGACAACACTGCAATACCCCACAACGACATCAGAGGGAGATTCACAATATAAACCATGCAAAATGAAGCAAATTAATCCCATTGGCTCACAGTGACATTGGTTGACAAATGAAAATGCACTTACATATTTGCTGAAATAAGTTTTGATATAAGTTAGTCTGAACAGGGTCATAAATACAATATATGAATATGCTAACATATAACATTCTATATAACCCACGGAGGAAGAATTGCATTGGCATAAGGCCCCTGATAGGAGAGCGCCTGTAGACCCCCACAGGAAGCTCTGCATTATGAGAGATTAATGCAACAATGAAAACATTTTTGAATTAATCAAGACACTGTAACCCAGTTTCTCCATGCATTCATTTTTCTGTCTTTGTATTTTCTCTCTCTAAGCTCTTCATACATGAATAATGGACTTAACTGGCAGCTACAGCAGTCCTGGTCCTGATGAAGTGACATTTGAGTTTTATTGTGGTGTTTTATTCTGAGAGCATTTGAGAGGCTCTCACTGAACAGCGTGTGTGTGGCTGGTGTGTGTGTGGTTGTTATCTCATTTATATTCTCCACCCCTATGAGCATCTGCTGCTGCGTGGTGTGTAACAGTATGTAGCTGTCTAGACGTGCGACTGTGAACTCGTATTTCTCCTCAACCACACACTATTCATATAGAGAAGGCATTATAATATTTGTGCAAGAAGTCCAGGAAAATGGAAGAGATAAAGAAAACTGCCCTGCAGTTAATAAATGTGTAGCCTATTTTTGTTCTATGACTTCAGGTTAGCTTTTCTGTCTTCTGTGGCCTTAAAGATTAGCTCAGCGTCCAAGCACCAAGGTAGACACATCATGCTTAGTCAAAACCTTTGGCCCAGACCCAAATGAGCCCAATAAAACCAATATGAACCTGCTGTGACTTGAAATAACATAGTGTTAAAAACCAGCCAGACCTGAACCAATAAGCCAGAATAAAGAGTGAAGACACTGTCATCTGTGACAAATAATGGTAAAAATGGTCATTATAGTAACGGGAAATTTGAGGTGAAGCTCCTGGACATTTTGACACAAAAACCAAATAAGACGTGTTTAAACTGAGTGGAATTTGGACCCATTGCATGTCCCTCTATCGCTTGTATTGGCCAGCTGCACACGCTCCTCACACTGTGTGTGAGCAGGTCATCATGACCAATTAGGCGGCGATCGACCTACACTTATTCCTTCCATCGTACACTTTAAGAAACTCTGGTTGGGACAGGGCACAGAAAATGGATTATTAGAGTCTGGGATCTGGGATCAGAGTTACTATATTTATTTATTTTATCATTGGAATTTATTGCACTCAAGCGGACCATGATGGAAAAGAAAGTACCTCCTGGGCCACAAATTCAATTCAGTTCAATTCAACTTTATTTATATAGCAGTTATCTCAAGGCACTTTACAAGTAAGGTTTAAGACCTGACACAACAAAACCCAACAAATCCCACATAGAGCAAAATTTTAATTGTAACCAATCAATAAATTGTACATTTTAATAGCAACAGTGGAAGAAAAACTCTATAGAGGAAGAAACCTCTAGCAGACCCAGGATCAGTGGGAGAACATCTGCCTTGACCGGTTGGAGTGAAGGGATAGAGAAGAGAGAAAAGAACACAACAACAACAAAACAAGCAGCAACAGACACAGACAGGATGGTTGGACCAGCAACTGAACACTGAGACACACGACTCTGAGTCTGACGATACCTGGAGATGAGCATAGAGAGAGACAGAAAGAGAGAAACACAACTAGGAGAGAACAGAGACAAAGTTGGTCACATGTGGACATGGAGGCATGTTAATGGATAGAAGAAACCGAAAAGAGCTCAGTGAATGAAGGACGTCCCCCAGCATCTAAGTCTATAGCAGTTTAACTAAGAGATGGTTCAGAGTGACCAGAACCATCTCTAACTATACGCTTTGTCAAAAAGGAAGGTTTAAGTCTAGTTTTAAACTTCTACATTTCTACATTACCACAAACAGACCAGCGCTCTGAGAACCAAGCGTTTTGTTGGGAGCAACACATTCACGACCAATTTATGCAGAAATCCATGTAATCTCAGAGGGTTCACATACTTGTTCTTGCAACTGTACATACAGTACATAGTCATTCATTAATTGATTCATTCATTCATTCATTCATGAATGTACATACATAGTCATGTAATATTTTTTTATTGTATGGACATTCAATCTAAATGTTAACAATACTAAGAGATTTAAAAGTGAAGTAAAGGTTTTCTGTAAATGTTATTTTACAAAATTGCACAAAAAAAGGTTTGAAAAAAGATTTCATATTTGATGATGTTTGTTTAACTCACAAATTAGGTTTCTTTGTTAATACAAAAGCAAACAACTTCAATAGCAGGTTCACTGTGAAAAATAATCAACATTCACTTTATTTCTCCAAAATACAAACTGACCCTTTGAAGGAAATGTAATGGTAATGAAATGAAAAAAATGAAAATGAAAAAATATTTGCTGTGAACTCATTTGACATTTTTTGCTGTAAACTGCAAACAAATGTAAACTTTCAAATATGGCAAAGACCTACTGTTGTAATAGATTTCCTGTATCTAGAAACTCAAAAACAGCTGCTGGTATATAGGGAAATGATTTTACCCTGTATCTACCGACTGCAGACATTATCGATAATAAATCATCAATTATTGATTATTATATTTCTAAATAAATATGTGCAACTACAAAATAAGTACTGTATCAACTAAAGCCTTTAGAACCATTGGGGATTCAACAAGCTTCCATGTATGTGCTGCCATGTGCAACCCTCTACCTTGTTAGCTGAGGATGAAGGTCAGTTCAACATATTTATTCATGTAACCATGACAACAAAAGTCCGGGACAAGTGACCCGCAGTATGCGTCCATTTAGGTTGGAGGACTTGTGCACTATCAATGTGTTTTTCCTTCTCTCTCTCTCTCACTCTCTCCATTTCTCTCCTTCGCTGGGAAAGAAAATGGAGTCGCTGGCCCGATGCCATACGTGACACTGTAGCCTTAATCTGATTAATGTTTTTAATTTATATAAGTGAGTAGAGACGGAGAAAAAGGGAGCTGCCCTAAACACACACACACACACACACACACACAATTCACGTGTGAAAAAATATTGACCAGGGAGATTTACTAAGAGGAAGCTGTTATGAAAAGGATTGCAAA
Organism: Macropodus opercularis; assembly: GCA_030770545.1. NCBI lineage: Eukaryota > Metazoa > Chordata > Actinopteri > Anabantiformes > Osphronemidae > Macropodus > Macropodus opercularis. The sequence continues at coordinate 16,682,949 of CM061098.1, read as the reverse complement.
AAAAAATAACTGGAAGACTAAACTAAAAATGAAAAACCAAGACAGAGGGAGGGAAAGGCAGCGAGATGTTAATTATATGATGGATGATGAACCTGGGACAATCAAACTGGAATATTTTTATTTCTAAATATCCATCATAATACATTTCAAACTACACATCTCAATGACAATATCCTAAAAGCATTAATAAATCCTACCCAGATCACTTGCTTTTAATATGTACACCTAGAAAAAAAGACATATTTTCATTCAGCTAACATTGAGTGACTGTAAGCAAACCAGGTCCCGAAATAATGACCATACATATGTCCATTTGTGTTCCATCAATAATTTATCAAAAGCTAATTAAATTGGCAACAAAGAAAAAACTCCAATCCTTACCCACATCTTCAAAGTTAACACACAAAGGACAAACTAAACAGACAAATGCAAATATAAACGTCACTGCTGTCACAGCAGTTCACGTTTCTCCACCCAGCACCTAAAGGACCAGTCCCACAGAAGGCTGATAGCTCCCTGATATGAACTTGCCTTGTAGGTGCAGTAGTGCTGACAGGCAGAGGATGTTGGAGGGGGGACTTTCCGCTAGATGCCTGCAGATACCAGATGTTGAAAAGAAACATGACATTTTCATCCTCTGAATAGTAGCTGGCCTTTCACAGGCCACTCGGTGAGACCTGAGTGTTCCTTTTCAGGCAGGCATAGATTCATTGCATTTCGTACTGGCTGCCTCAGAAGCCATTTGCTGATGTACTTGTAGGGCGAGTGTGTCACATGTTTTTCTCTCGCCTTCTCTGCAGTTTATCTGGTTGCATGTCCATTTCTTCCAATACATTGTTAAATATTTATATTAAATTAGGAATTAACCATTAACCCTTGCAGAGCCTTCGAGGGGTCCAAACGACCCCACTGTAAAATAGGGGCTTTGAGCCCCCTATTTTTATTTTTAACCCCTTGAAGGCTGCACGCGGGTTAATACAACATTGTTGTATGTTACGACAGCAACCAGTTCAGTCCAGTTAATGACACCTTCTACCTGACAAAATAAAAAACTGAGAAAGCTGTGAACAATGAATCTAGGTCTAACTCATACGGTATAGATATAACATAATAGATGAGACAATAAATCAAAAACATTTGAATGGGTGCACACTTACCTGGCAAAAATATGCATAGTACTGGCCTGTTTAAATAATGATTTTAAATGAAGACTGTAATATTATTATTTAAATTTAGAATTAGTTTTGTTCTGTTTGCTAATGGTTAGTGGAATTGTCTGACTCTATGTTTATAATTTGTCTATATAGATTATTTATGTGCTTTCTTAATTTTCCTAAGTCCAAGGATAAAGTGTACATAATCAAAAGATCTAGTCACTGATTTCAATACACAGACCAGTGAAGTTTTGTGTAAAATAAATCTTTCTTAAAAACAATACAGTTACCAGTGGCACTAAATATTCGCCCGGTTACCTGGTTGCCGTCTTCTTTTTGTCTTGTATGTTCGTTTTGTGATTACATGTCTGTTGGGTTCTTGGTTTCTTCACAAATCTTTACCTATATTCCTCTCGTGTTGCAGAATCTCACCTTTGCCACATTCAACAGTATATAACAAGAAAACACATGCGCCCCTGTTTCTGTCTTTGCAGCATACAGTACATTCACACCTCGACAGTATCTTCCCTCCAAAGCTCAAAGGCTGAAAATATCATGTCAGTGTCTGTCTCCTCTAGTTACCAAAGTGCTTTCTAGCTCTCAGCAGCACACAAACAGCTGGTCTCTCCTCCTTCTTTGCACAATCCTCAGATATGTAAGTGAGACATGTCTATTTGCCAGAATAGTAAATGTGCAGACGTTTGTGAATGCAGAACTCTCCGGGGTCAATCAAAGTTCCCCGTACTGCACATTTTCTCTTCACATCCTCAGCTTATGCCATCAAAAGCAAACCGAAACCACCTCTGTGGGCTTGTACCCGATGTCCTGCTTAGAGTATGGAAAATGCTTCATTCCTACATGTTTAATCCTATTTCTAAGTAACTAAGTTTATGGACAAACAGATTCAAAGCTTTGAGAGTGCAGCTATTTTACGTGGTCTGAAGGACCTGGGGTACAACATGAGTTGTTAGAAGACATCCAGTAGATGTGGACTGTGGATATTTGTAACCGGTATGGATTACAGGAATGATAACAGCAAGTAAAAGCAGTTTCACTTATAAAATAGGCACCTGAGAGACCGTGCTGAGAAAGTGTAAACTACCCTTAAAGTGCTAAATAATGTCATTTTGTGCACAAAATGTCTGCTTTCACAGGAGGACTGGGGTGAAGTTTATTGCTGACTGGTCAGGAATAATCCTTGAGGCAAGGGAAACAAACTTTATTTGCTAATTATTTCAATGCAGTTGCACAGTAAAGCACAAAAACCCCTCATTGTGTTGCAGAGACAAACATCTTGCCTTTAAGGCATTTCCAGTCTCTCTCTCTCTCTCGCAGATGTGCTTCCCTGCATCATTTCAGACATTAGTTCCATAGCTACAAAAACCAAGAACACCATCATGACTCTATATGATGCTGTCCCAGCGCATTAACTATTGGCATCGCAACATTGCAAGAGGTGATATTCACGATCTGGCTTTTCAGGTTCAGAGGAAAAACAAACAAGGTTAATAAAAAGTATTTTGTTACATTTGGCAAATATGATTCTATGTTTGTGATTTGATCTTGCTTTCAGCTACTGAAAAAATGTTTATGAGTTTATCTTATAGATTATAAGCTATATTTAAAATTAACTATATTCCTGTAACTGTTGGTGACACAAACAGGATACGTATTGATCAAAATACCTTGTAGAACAATTTTATTCAACATTTTTTTCTGTTTCGCCAAACAAAAGAAAAGAGTTAACCCATTTTTATTCATTTCTCTTGTCTTTCATGAGTTTCATGGTTAGACCTACAGTATGATGTGAAAAAGCAAAGTATAAGTGAAGATGTGAAAGTATATGTGAAAAGCAGAGGCTCAGCCTGAACCATTTGCCTAAATCTGCAAATAGAAAAGATATGCAAATCACATCAACTTGAAAAGACCCGGAAATTAACGAGAAAGACAAGCTGTAGAATTTAACAATACTTGTTTGTGGTTTCTTGTCTTCCATGCAGCTGATTTTATTCAGCAAATGTCTCTTAGCTCTCAACCCGCTTTTTATTTCCTTCTACCAAACTGCCTTCAAGTTCGATTGCACCCAATCCTCTGTATACTCTCAAACAGGATTTTCTGTTGCTGGAGCCCAGACTAAGCAGTTAAGAGCCAGCAAAGCACATCTGAAACGACAATGAGAGGTAATTGGAAACAAACAGGACAAGTTAAATTCTGCTATCTTGGCTGCCAGGTTAAGCACACGCATTGGCATACAGATTTTGCAATGCACAACAATGGTCAAGTGAAAAAACCCAGAGCAAGTCTCTTTAAACAGATTCTTTGGTAATCACACCCAAATCAGTAAGACGAGTGATTTGCATTAAAATAAAGCTGTATCACCCATTTTATAGAGGTTTGTGTTTCCAAATAAGTTGTTGAGATGCAGACTGGAATGAAAAGGGCTTAGTGAAACAGATATGTTTTGCTGCGAAAGCTTCACGGGGTTTTGAGCTATTGTTTCCTTTGTGTCTCGCTGACTCTGCCTCTCAGAGTAATCAAAAACTTATTTTTATTGTTGTTGCCAGCTTTGGAGAAATGGCTGGAATACACGAGTGTTCCTCTGCCCCCCCGCTATTCTAGCTTCACACTAATGGCAACATCTGCAGCCTTTTCTCCTTCTTTTCCCCCTTTTCTGTTGCTTCACCCTGCTTCATATCAAAGTGATGAAGTTTGTGCTGTCTCTCCTACACGGGTCTGAACGGCGGCTTCCAGGGTATAAGATTGTGTTTATGCATCCTCTGAGGGCTCTGCAAAGATGTTGCCACACTTTCCCAACTTTTCCGGTTTTGCCCTCATCTTACGTTTTTGCTTTCTTTGTCGTCCTCCTGTCACCTGCTTTTTGACTTCCAGCTGAAGCTGTTGTATGTGGCGTTGGGGGTTTTTCGAGAAGAGGCAAAACACAACAAGACGCTGCAAATACCTTTGGCCTTTGAGCTGCAAGTGAACACCCAGAGGTGGGCAGACAAGGAGAAGCGAGAAATTATAATCAAACAACAACAGGAAAAAAGAAAATCTGCATGGTGGGGGAAGAAAAAGACGACATGTTCATTTTATTTGGTTTCACTAAAAAGAAACGTTTCCCTTCATCTTTCTTTGGCTTCCTGTCAGTCAACTTGTTAGGCCATTAGCTGTATCACCTGTGATATACTACAATGCAAGGATAAAATCAGCAGATGGTTTATTCCACAATCTGGTCATAAAAATGTCCAATTGTGCTGGATATTATCGCCCAGCTCTCCCATTGTCACATTCTCATATGATCTAAAAATAATGAACAAGGTAAATACTCTCAGCTGGCAAAGGTCCTGGACAGAGGAAAACCCTCATGTTTCAGCTTGACATCTCTGGTATGCACAGAATATGAGCAAATGACCCTGCACAATATATTATGAAGTCAAGCAAGTGGGAGATGGTGAGAAAATGAGAGGGGATTGGCAGGGATTCAGTGTCTCAGTCTTTCTGTTCTATAAAAAGATTCAAGGAAATGGGAAATGACCTTCTACATTCAAACCAACCTGTCAGCGGTCTGTCTAATGGGCTGTCCACAGGCATCAAAGACCAGCAGTTCAAGAAGCATGAAAAATACATTTAAGAAGTTAATCCATGCAGCCTGGGCTTAAAAATCTTTCCACTGAGATGCTGCAATTCCAAAATCATTTGCTCTATGCCCTCCTAGAATCTTGCATTCTGTAGGCTTCTGCAAAAGAACTTTGATGTTGTTATAAACGCCTTTTTCTAACATTCTATAAGCTTGTGCCTTTTATTTTGATAGTTTAGGTCAGAGGTTTTTAAATGTGATGCACACCCTCCCAGGGGAGGAAAGTTGTTGTCAGAGGGCGAAGAGGGAGAGATGTCATATGAAGATAGCATCTGAAGTGAGGCCATGCCAGGCTTCTGAAAAACAAAGGAAGGTTATTTTACCTCACTGATGCAGTTGCACATTCTGTTTAGATTTTAGATGTCCACAAAAGCACGTAGGTTAGAAACCGAAATAAAGATTCATGGTGACAAATAAAATTAGAGAGTCTGTCCATAAAGATATCATGCTTTCAGTCAAAGGTGACGGTCGGCCCAAACGATCAAATATGGAAATACGATTTTTGTGGATAATGAACCAAGCTTCAACGGTGGAGCTTGCATTTCTAACTCATTATTAAATCTCCGTCCATGAGGGATCCAACCTGATGGTGTCTAATAAGGGGCTGTCTCCCTAACCACCAGGCTAATCTGGTGCCTGATGCATTAAACATGGCCATTTCTGTAGCAGAAACTCTGAAACTCTTTTTGTTTTGGTTTTAGTAGGGGGCCAGTTTGACTCTTAATGTGCCTGTGATTCTGTAAATGTCTGTCGGTGTGTGAATGTCTGTGCCATTAAAGGTTATATTTACCATGTGTCTGGATTTCAGAGGAGACAGAGGGCAACTAGGGACAGGGCTGTGAAGCGCTGGAATTCTGATGATCATTCAGTAGCCACACACAAGCACAGTCCAGAGCATGTTTATATGGGATTTAATCAAATGTCAGGTCTGCGACCACACTGTGAATGCAGGGTATAAACTCGAAAATAATAGAAATAACGTTTTAATAGCGCTTAAAATGAATCAATGGAAGGAAAAAATGTCTGGCTGATGCATGAGGACACATTCTCACTTTACTGCCAGTACAGTTGGCTACATACAAAATAACCAGAGAGTAGACGTGAATCAGCATCAGGATAAATAATTGAAGGCCTGTTACGTCATATCATTCTGTGACAATATATATACAAAATATATCATTATTTTTTCTACTCACAATTAAAATACTCATCGATGCCTAAAACGATTGCTCATGAATAACTGTTACTGTACATCAGCTGCACATCTATGTACTTTACCTCAGTCCAGAATGTAAATGACAAAAACTGAAGCACTGGAGTCAAATAAGAAAATTGCTAACTTAACAAGAATGAGGCAAACATGTAGCGGTGGGTCAGGAGAACAATATCATTTTCTGTTCTGGATGACTGTCTGGATGAGACAATTGCTCATGAATAACTGTTACTGTACATCAGCTGCACATCTATGTACTTTACCTCAGTCCAGGATGTAAATGACAAAAACTGAAGCACTGGAGTCAAATAAGAAAATTGCTAACTTAACAAGAATGAGGCAAACATGTAGCGGTGGGTCAGGAGAACAATATCATTTTCTGTTCTGGATGACTGTAACTCAATAACCGTAGGTTACCAGGCCATAGTAGCCAGCTGACTTCATGGCTCAGCAGTAATTGATACATTTAGTATGAATAATCACTCCCTAATCAGATTTACATATATGATGGATTAGGTCAAGCACCTTTGAGTCTGTGTCCTGTCCAAATACTCAGAGATTCGGATGGTAATGGTTGTCAGTGCACCCTGGTCCTCTTGCAAGACACCCTCTCTCCAGTCTTGCAATAAATGTGTCAGCTAAAATGTCGACAGACATTGAGCACAGGCATGAAATCAATAAGTGTTTGTGGAATGTCCACTGAGGCAATTGTCCACACCTAACAAACAATTAGACTCATACCCAGTTAGACGGAAAGACGAGTGGCTTCATGTCCTTTGTGTCTGAAAGTCACATACTGGAATTGAAAGGTTGCCGTTGCCACAAAATGTCCCTGTCATTTTCCTAAAAAGACATAATACATGCTGTGGCATGAGTCAAGGGGATTTAGACAAAACTTAGAAAAGCTTCTCCACACTTTTCTATTTCCGGGCTTAAACAGCTCTAACAGTATTACCTGGTCTTCTGAAAGGCAGCCAGCCTATTCACTGCGTAGCTCCAAGCTCTGAAGTGTCACACTTCATTTCAGAACTCCGCAGTTCGGGTTAGGGTTAGAGTGGAGCTTCAAACGTTGCTGCCAGAAAATGTTGAGCTGGTTTTTGCCGTCTGAGCCCTTCGTATTGTCGGGTCAATGGTTTGTTAAAAGGACCAAACAAAACACAACATTTGGTCGGGTTCCACGGCGCTAGAACAAACTTTGCTAAGATATGTCATAATGTGTCTTGACTGAAAGTGTTTCTATTGCTGTTTTCTTGTGCACATTGGCCAGAAAAACGTGCTCCTGCTGTGCACATCATACACATAACAAAGGCCCAAAGGCTACTTTTAAGCTCTGATTACTGTTTCTACATTTCATGAATGTTCAGTGATTAAACAGGCCTGTAAGGGACAAGGCAGTAAGACTCAGGAAACCCAGGTTTAGAAGGAAGAAAGTATAATTTATTAACAACTAAATGACAATTAACAATGCTACAGATCAGAAAAGGATCACAGAAACACTAAAGCCACATACATAGTCCAGATATTGGGCCCTTATATCATAAACTGAGGTCAACAAAGGAACATCAGCTTAAACCAAATAAAACATAACTGACCTGCCAACTAACTATCCTACAAGGAGGGTATATAAAGCCAAGCGAGAGATGCAGATTCATTAAGTTAGACTAAAAACACCGATCAGGCATTTTTTATGGAAAGTATTCAGATGACCTCCAAGATTTTAATATGTGGAAATCCGCTACAGCAGAGTTTCCAAGTCCTCGCCATGTTATCTCCGGTTTTCCTCCCACAGCTCAAAGAGCATCAGACGGATTGATTCTAGTCTAATAATATATTTAAACAAGAAGCCATATGCAAGACACACTATAAGAGTTATCATATAGACCTAGGGTATAATTCAAAACGTGTACTTTCTGTTTCACCTTTAAATTAAGGCAGAAAAACAAGCAACCAAAGCAAGTAAGTCTGATGAAATGATGTCAAACATATGATGAATTCAGAGGTCATGGCCATCACTTGAGCAAAGGAAATCTTTTTAAATCAAAGTAGATCTGATTGTTGTGATCAAAGAAATCACTCACATTCATTTCGATTGTGAAGTCCTATTCAAATTTTTTGTGCGGTAATCAATTACTTTTTTAATGGCTGTTTTTAGACCTGTTACATTCAAAGAAATTTATTTTAAAAATCCAAATCGGTCCTGCAGCCTCTTAATGATGATGACTTTTATTCTTATCAGGATGTCACTGTGAATAAATAAGTCCCAGTATCTTCTTATTAGTCCCATCCTGCCAAAGTGTGATAAAAACCGTATGTAATGCAAACTGTATTGTGTCCCGTCTCACTCATCCAGCCACATACACACAGATATATCATCCTAATGCTGATCATATCTTGGCAGTATTCAATTTCCCATTTGAAATTAAAACCCTTTGCAGCACAACTGCTCTTAAGTTGATAGCGTGAAGCAAAGCTGGTGTGTATGTTACCTCACTTTCATTATGATACAAACGTTGATGGAGCTACACAGAAACCTGTGTGCCAGCACATGACAACGAGAGAGAGACGTAAAGCAAAAGCCTTATTAGGTTTTTGTTGGGATTACAGAGAGTAAAGCCAAACGCTTTGCAACATCTTCAGTCAATTAAAAATCTGCCACGGAAAAGGGAAGGACAAGGCGATGGAAAGAAGGACAGAGCAAATCAGGCTGCAAGGGATTATCGAAAATGGCAATGTCAAAGGACCAAGGGACAGACAGGTAAAGGCAGACATCCAACTTCTGCTCATAACTCACCAGGGAGGAGACAACAGACATTCAAATTCTTAACAGATAAAGTTTGCTGCTAGATTGGATTCCAGTAGATAATAAAAGGCCTGAGATGATGACTCCACATCCCAAGGTCACTTCCACTCAAGCTGTTTAATCAACTCAACGCTCAGTCCTCAACTCTTTACTTGCTTTAATAAAACTAAGAGAGAATAAATCTGGCACTGAAATGAGAAACTTTGTTTCCAAAAGTTTATGGATGGAGACGATATACTGTGGACACCAATATTCCGCTATTTTGTATTGTTTTATAAACGTAGACCTAAGTTATGACTGACAAGTCATAAGTTTAAGTGCAGTGAATGTATTGTTGTTTAACAAGCTAATCTGGACATTTAGATTAAGATCTAATAAATAGCATATATCTATCCCAGTCCTGCCTCCTGACACAGGCATGTTCAACTCCGAAGCTGAAATTATAACAGTGTTTGGAAAACATTAGCAGGCTGTGGCTCTTAAAGACCAGCTGCTCAGCCCTGATCCACACAGTTAGGTCCCTATACCGCACACTGAGGCAATGGGATGGAACTGAGAGCATCCTGATGGTGAAGGGGTTCTTCATCATCACATTTTCTTCTGTATAATTACATGCCGTGCTTGACCTTTGTATTAAACTGTTACATTGATTAATTTTGACATTCAGCACAGTTAATTACTTATTACTGTATTTATTTAAAATATCAAATATATGATTGTCATAGAAAAATTGCACTTCAGCAAATTCTACTTGCAGTGCAGCTCCCATGCCAGAACACAACAAAGCGTTTGATGTGAACGTCACACGGGCATCCTGACCTACTTCCGTATCCTGAGGCCCCGTCACCATCTGTAACTCTCCTTTTTCAATTCTGTGGGAGATTCCTCTGCCTACAAAGCTGCAGACATATGGACACTTGCAGATAACGGAAACTGCGGCACGCTTTTAACTTAGATGGACAATGTGATTTAACAGTATAAAAACGAAGGTACAAGCTCTGAGCAGCTCCTTCAGTGGAAGGCTCATCCACCCCCAGTACAACTAACAGTCTAACAGCTGTGGGAAGGAAGGATCGGCGGTGCTGCTCCTTCCTACCCCCACCGTGGAGATTATTTTTGTTTTTTGAGTTTATTTGGAACATAGTATTTTGTATTTGTAAAAATTATTATTTGCATAATGGATCATTTTCTTTGCACACTTTCATCTTCCTACCAATTGTTTGTAGTTGTGGTAACAATTGAATTTCCCCGCTGTGGGATCAGTACAGAATTATCTTATATTATCTTATAATATATTAATATATATGGTAAATTAGGCCCAGTGCCCCTGTTTAAATGTATGTGGCCTAATTTCTGTGTATACAAAATATATATAAATTGTCCACACAGCTTTACTTTGTATTTACACAGTATGTTTGCAACTGCAATGTTTTATCCTGCACATCTGTGCTGGTGCAAGCAGTGTTAAAAGCTAGGACTGTACCAAGAACCTGCCTAGGACAGAGGGCGCAGGCGTGTGCAGTCCAAGTTACTCTGTGTCGTTCAGTGAGCTCAGGGTTCAGGCTGGGTTGAGCATCTCAGAATACTTGGGGAACTTGGACTTGCTTTTGTTGAATTCTTTTAGAACCCAAGTTAGCTGATAGTTTGCCACTTGAGGATTAAGAGTGCTTGTGTTACTGAGAAGTGCAAAGAGAGCATCGGGAGGCTTTTATTGATTTTTATTTAGAAACAACAGTTTCCCTACAGTGTTCGTGCTCATTGTTTGATATTGTACTTCCTCTTACAGGGACAGTAGAGACAGGTGTACACAAAACCTGCTGCGCCAGCTCATGCGAAAACAAACTTATTTTTGTTCCTGTATTCACGTAGATATAAATAAATATGAATGATTCAAATTGTATTTTCTGGATAAAAAGTTTATGTGTGAACCGTAAGTCTGGAACTTCTGTAGCTGTGTGCATTGTGGAGGGGAAGGAGTAACGCACAATACTTCACTGTGTCTAATAGGGTACTTTGTAAGCAAACAACAAAATCACACAAGCTTGTCACATTACCACCACTTTGGCTTCTTTACTTTAGAGCCGTTCACGGTCAGACCTAGTGCGCTCAAACCCGGACCCCCAGGTCCCTCCCCACACTAGCAGGGAGACCCATCTGTTATGGTTGAGCAGCTGACACCAAGAGCGTTTGTGCTGGCTGGTGAAACCCTGTTTGTGTGTTTCCGTTATTATAATGAAGCTACACACAAAGTGCCTTGCAACATGGTTGTGTGTAGTATTCCCATTACTTGTAATGGATTACACAGCTCTACATGTGCCCTGCAGGCGTTTCCCATAAAGACCTCCATTTACCAACACAGCCATGTTTAATAGAGGGGTGAGGGGATGCGTGTTTGTTGATGTACTTCACCCCCCCAGGCCTTGCTGGGGGAGTTTTGAAATGCAGCACAATGCAATCAGTTTATCTTCCAGGAAACTTTACACCATCAGAAAAGTTGGGTCTGTCCATCTACAAGTCAAACATGTCACTGCCTGCTAACGTCTGCTCAAGGCAGTTCACTGCACTTAGTTCATCTGTTATCAGAATTTACTTTCTCCTGCGGTCATGTTGTTTTTCAGAAAGAGAAGTAGTTAGTAGTTAGATATTACTATTAAAAAAAGATGGGCACTCTGGAGAATGTACAGTCATCATGTAAAATAGCGCCTCTGGCTTTTCACGAGGCGCTGCTTAACTTTTCCCAGCAGTTAAGTGGAATTGAATTGTGCTGATTCAGAGATGCTGTGTGAGAGCTGTCTGGCACCTGAAAATTGAGATACTGTGTGTGTGTGTGTGTGTGTGTGTGCGTGTGTGTTCATGGCTATGCCACAGTGTATGCGTTGGCCAATTGAGATTTAGCTGCTTTACAATGCCGATCCCCATCTGAGTAATGATTTTCTTAATGTATGTTTAAGCCACGGGTTTGCAACAAATTATCCACAGTAGGAGCAAACATACACACACACAGACACACTAACACAACGCCTTTACCAAGTCAGCAGCTAAACAAGCTATTGCCTATGCAAAGCAATGTGGGAACTGCCTTTAATCTCAAAATACCTCACAGGAAAAAACAATCATGATAATATCTCGAAAGGAAACACTTCTTATTAAACAGCTTCAACCATCCAATCTCAGTGATTTATATGGTAATTATTGTGTTATCGTTAAAGGTGAACTGAAAATAATAGCTTGGGTTGATTTTATTTTCTACTTTATTATTTGCAAGCTGTTACCCACATTAAACTGATGAAGTGTGGAAAATGAAAAGCAAGTTTAAAATTTCCTCTTAAATGCTGTTATGGCAACAAATCGTTGACCTCGCCACCAACCATAAGTTCTGGAAATACGTTTAGTTTTTAGCCGATTAAAAAAAAAAAATCTTACATTCTTTTATGGTTACGATTTATTATACGTAATACCCATATAAATATTGTTTTATCCTAGTATTTCCAGTGAATAGGCAACGTGGTGGTGGTGGAGGGATTCAGTCGTCAGACAAAGGGATGCGGCAAATTTTAATAATTTGTGAAGTAAAGCGATAAAAATGCGTGAGTCTATGGAAAAACAAAAACTGGCATCTGTCCGTATTGACACATTGGACCATGAGTGGTAAAATATGTTTCTGTCAAATGCACAATGTGTCAGTTAAACTTGTCTAAAGCACAGAATGACACAAAACACCAGAAAAGGACTAGTGGAGACGACGACAAAAATGACATACCAGCTAGAGGTGAGGATACTCAGCCCGGCAGTCACGGGACAAAAGACAAATTAAGACAGATGGATGAGAACAACCTGCTGAAACACGACACCAAGCTCAAAAACACATACAAGGGTTGGATCAAACAGCCTTGGTGGGTGTTACATCCAAGCAATGAACACGTGTGGGTCTATGATGAACAAGTTCATCCAACAGTTCATCTAGATGAAGCGTGTTGTGATTTATCTTCCGTCTGCGGCTGTTTTGTCCAACCCTTGTGTGGTTGTTGAGCTTAGAGCCCCTTATTTCCATTTTTACCCCTCAAAGGCTGCATGAGGGTTAATCAGTCCATTCGCTATCTGACCACTTCGATAAAGAAAGAAAGAAAATGTTATGATTAAATGTTGGCCACAATGATCTGTGAAGATCTGGAACAGTAAACGTTAAGGTATTCAACCATAAGACTGTCATTGTATGATTAGTGCAAAAGTAAGATACCATTTCCAAACAGTATACAGATTTCTCACTGTACTGTGGGTTTTAGTCTTTTCTTTCTGTTTGTATTGATTTTGTCACTGCCATGTTAGTGACTGCGGTGATACTGAGGTAATTATTAATGAAAGTCTCTTCTCTGTTAAAGGAAAAGTTCCAAAACACAAATTTAGACCGACAGATGAATACATCAATGTGCAGACAGTTGTAGGAAATAAATTCACTCCGTGTACAAGCTGGAAATGAAATTAATTTATTTTTTCACAAAAAAAGAACCTTGCATGCAAAAGCAACGTGAAACAAACTGTATGCTTCATCAGTTTGCAATTGATGCAGATGAGATGCAGTCGGAGCTCGTAGATGAATGGAAACAAAAGTAATGAGTGAATATGTACAGTACAAAGTCAAATTCTGATTATTTGTGGGAAAAGTTTTGGGTTTTTTTTTTCTTGAAGGCCTTTATTAACTGCAGACGGTCTTTTGAGAACTAAAACAAACCCGCACAAACTACACCTCGTGCTTCCAAACAACAACAGGACAGGATGTAACCCAGAAACATGAAAGGATTTCATGGCTCATCGCCAGTGTAATCTCAGGACAGATGACAGACGCTCAGAGGTCTGATAATTGTGACACAGGTACCGAGAGACGCCTTGGATCTGGAAGTAAAATGGTTCAGGGTGAACCACATAGGCTTCATGTTCATATTCAACATTTCCAAAACACATTTTTGTGTTCAACACTGATATTTCCAAAGCAAATGAAATAGAAAAGCTAAAAGCTGGTGTCGGCCTGCAGCGGTGGTTGCAGCACGTCTATGAATAAGAGGGTTCCTCTGCAATTCTATCCATCCAAAACCTAAATCTCTAGAGTCCAGACAATAAGAGGCAGGAACAGTATATATGCTGTGTACTGTAAGTATAAAGAATACAATTAAATACATATATATGTAATGTCTTATATATTATCTAAAATATGTTAAGTCAAAGAACATGAACGATTAACTTTTTTATTCTTTTCTATAGCAGGTTGAGTCTCTGAGGACTGAAACTCCACAGACTAGCCGAATAAGTTTTGATCCATGAGCCTGGCAGCGTGGTAGCAGTCTGTGTGGCTAATTGATTTAATTCAAAGTGCTCTCATAATTAATTAACCAAATGATAACACCTCCAGCAGGAGAGAAAGTTTTTCTTTAAGTGTCTTTTCCAACTCTGCTCTTTTGTCTTTTGCCTGGCAGATAGCAGACATTCCCTTTGCTGTGTGGCTTTGATTTGCATAGCCGGGAGTCAAATGTTAATTTGACGCTGGAAATGAACTGTGTGAGCTAATCACAATTACAGGTACATATATGAGGACTGCTTTGAAGTTTCACTGACATGACACAGTGTGACAGAAACACGGAATTCAAGACGTGTCAGTGTGAGAATGAAGGCTTGTCCGCTGACCTCCTAACCTGACGCATAACAATCACCCTGCTAGGAACTAAATATTATTACACATGATGCGTGATGATGCCTTACTTGTCATTTTGATCTGATGTAAAGTAAATATATAAATTAGACAAGTGATTAGTTATTACCCAAATACACAAAGGCAGATCCTCGCAGTGATGAGACAAATTGGGTGATATCTGTCATTGTGGCCCTGTGATGGACTGGCCACCTGTCCTGACTGGGCCCTGCCTCTCGCCCAAATGACAGCTGGTATAGTCTCCATCTTTACTGATTAATTTAACTCATCTCAAAACATTTCTATGAATGTGTGACTGGACTTGACCAGTTTCCACTTTCCATTTTAGAAATAACGTAACAAAACATTTACAAATCTGGCCAACCAGCTTTCTCAACGCTACAGGCCGTCTGTGAAGAGGGCACTCGGTACATCAGCACATGGCTGAACAACATAGACGGCCCTGCTGTAAAACCTTCGACCCAGGGTTTAGCCTTACATCAGCCTTGTTTCATATATGTCCCCTGTGTCATTCTGAAACAGGCATTTGAATCTGGGCTGTGTCTTTGTCTGTTGGGATGCATCAACATACTTGCATATATGATTTGCATCAGAAAAAACTTTAGCTAAAATACAGATTGTCTTCAAGCAAACAGTAAAATGCTTTAGCCTGAAAAATCTCTAACCTGTTTCAAAATGCCACCGTTTAATGTGTAACTAAGCAGTTTGACATATTCAGCACATACCAACCTAAACTATTGCTTCCTTCAGTCATATTTCGCCCAGGGCTTGAGCTTAAAGGAACATCCGTCTGTGATATCTGTAGACTGGAGACGCCATAATGCATGTGAATTACAGAAGGTGATTCCTGCCATTGTGCAGCTTTCTCTTCCTGGAAATGTAATTATTATTTTGTTGTACTCAAATGATTATTGGTGGCCTAGGCAGCTGAGCGGGTAATGTGTGCACTGCCTGTGTTAGAAGTTGCATCTTCACCTCCTATTAAATGTTGGCCTGAAGCTGCTGAGCATGCAGACTGAGGTAGTTTGTTCCACCACTGTGGCTCCTCAGTGAGGTGCTGAGCAGCTTTGCTTGCGATCATTTGCTGCGTAACGAAGGGACCAGTAGGCAGGAGTTGTCTAATATTCTGGTTTACAGGACTCCGGTGCAAGATCGTGAACGAGCTGAGTTCGACACACATGCTTGTCTAATGAGGTGAGTGGCAGCCAAACAGGCCACGGATGACGTGCATGAGAAAAACCATCTGCATGAGTCCTTTCTGGGAATCCAAGCTAGGCAGCGGCAAACATAAGCACTCAATCCACAGCAGCAGGAAAAAGGGTCCAGTTAGCAAATCAGCTGAGTGCCACCGTGATCAGAACTGCAACAGGATGACACAAAGGTCCTGCTGGTCATAGCATCCATAACATAAAGGATTCTTATTCTGTTACCATGTAACGTTAAAGAAAAATGTCTAAAACTGTACGGATGTCACAGTCCAGCCCTCTGATCCCAGGAAGGCACTGTTCATTCTGTGACATCCCTCTGTGCTCCTCACTAGCAAATCAGTGCTAGTGCTAAAGCATTTCACTTATCTGTGTGTGTCTACTTCTTTGCTAAGTTATTATTAAACTCAGTTTTGTCAAGTCCTGCCTGTCTGTCCAGTTCATTCGTTTGGGTCTTCACACGAGTCACTCAATCCTAGTCTTAGTTCTATCAAAATCCTAGTTTGTAATAACCAAGGGGATTCTTGTACAATCTCTGTCCTCTTTGCAGCAGCGAACACAGCAGGGCACTGTAGCACTGCTCATTTCATTTAGGCGCTAACGAATAAACACAGTCATTACCTATTACATCACTATAGTTTTCCATACCTGTGTAGGTAAAAGGTTGTAATTACAAGAATATAAAGGAAAGGGAATACGCTTCAGCTGCATCCAATCAAAAGACAGGCACGTGAAAAGAAGATCAGAAGTAAGGGACAGATATTCACATCGCAGATGCTGATGTAAATATACATTATTGTGCTATGAAGTCTGTGTTGTCATCAGTATTCACATTTCAGGCACCTTTGTTTGTCTCTTAAACTGTAAAATTAACACTGTCATTAGTCTTTGCTCATTAGTCATTGCAATGTCATGGCAGTCGATTCTCAGGCGTTTTTCTGTAAGTGTAATTGTGTGTAAGTGTGGCTCAGAGCTGGTATCAGTTCATCCTTTATCTTTATTAGTGTTCAACTGAAAGCAGTAAAAAAAAGCTAAATCCCTCCTCGCCCCACTCTACCAATTAGCATGTTCTAAACCAACACAATTCATAACCTTTCCTTAAAATACTAAACTATAATTAAACAGCTTTAATCATTCTTACAAATGAAGATGAGTTCGGTTTTGACCTTGGGCAAGAAACAAATCAACGTATATCAGAAACAATTCAGATCACTTTTATTAACTGCCTGTAAACAAGGTGGGAGCCGGATAGAATTATGTAAGTGAGCTGTGTGGACCCGTGATTATGCAGATGAGATATCATTTGCAGACTGTCAGTGTTCTCCCAAAACTTCAAAGAAAAAGAAAACACAGCTCGTGAACAGGTCACTTCACTAATGAGAAAAGGACGGATTATCTCTTTGAACCAAGTCTCACACATAAATCCTCAGCTCAGTGATTACTGTGAATACAGAGTGTTGTTCTGTTGTTATTGCTGCTTTGATAAAAAGGTTAATTCATCCTTATTTACTGCTGTGACTGAGAACTGCCTGTTTATAAAAATGATTTATGTACTTCTGCTACATAAAACGTACAGATTTAAACTTACCACCAGTGGCAGGCCATGTATTTTACTTTACTTACTTTTATTTTAAGGCGTTCAGTGACATCCGGCTAAATTCCACATTCAGTCACATCATTCACAGTTTCTGATCCTGACCTCATGGCCTCTTGGTGCGTCGTTCTATGTATGCATGGTGTGGCCATGGTTTATTCCTTTCCACCATCTCATGGGTCATAAGCATCATGGATGAAGACATCAGACTGAGCCCAATTTAAAAGCGACAGTATTCTGCTGTCTGGCTATTTTGAAATCATTACTAGATTCCTTTCTCATATTATTTCAGGTTAAATCAACTTGGATCCAGATCCATCATCTCCATCAGCTGCAGCCAGTGCTTTTACTATTATAACCATATCCATGCAAACTGAGTTACTGTATTTATTTGTCCTGCTTCCTCAATAAACATAACATTTGTTCTGCAGCACCAAATGAATTTTACTCATATGATCAGTATTGTGTGTTAGCTACTTTGTGTTGTTTCCCTGAATAAGTTGTATTACTGCAGTGTCCCTTTAAAAAAGGGCGTGTCTTTTGATTGACTGATTGATTGATTGGATGGCTGATTGATTGATTGATTGAATGCCAGTATTGTTTCTGATGTGACTGTTTTTTCTTTTAAAAACAGGCTTATACAATTTGTTCTATTCACAAACTGACCCTTTAGCAATAAGAAGTAAACGTTGGACCGACACAGCAGGGAAACGTTTTTCTTTTTTTTAGCTGGAGATATTTTATAGTGTCCGTGTATCACCGCGTGTATTGTTTATCCAAAATGTCCTAATCATCTTCTTTTTTAGTCCACATCTGGAAATACTAAATGTACCATTAATAGATGCACACACAGAATACACAGCAGGTCCAATTTAGAGAGAGACTCAGAAGAAAGGGGGAAATCATGACGGCAAAAGAAAAATGTTTTCATGTACAACACCATTTTTCATCAGTTTAAATATTGATCTCATCCTGCTTATTTGCAACAGATAACCTCTCCAGTCCAGAGGCAGCTATGGCTGTTCTCCGCTCTGGTCTGACCAGAGTGGGCATAATGACGCAGGAAGAGCAGGGCGCGATGCCAGGCAAGAAATCAATACCTCAGGAAATAAGATGCAAACCCAGCAGCTGCTGCAGAGAAGCACATTTGTTGTGAATGCGAGAGTGTGATTCTGCATATGAAGTGCAACTAAACAGTCCTGCTGCAAAGGGTGAACTGAAGCAAATGATTTCTCTAAACAAGGTCATTGTTCAAATGTATTTGTCGTGAAAGGAAGAGCAGATTTTTTTTGTGATAAATTGCGAAACATTTGACTAATTATAGAACAGCGAGCCCTGGGCCGAGGCACGATGAGAGGACCAGGAATCATAAATCCTGAGGCCAGTAGGGAGCTTTGTCACCACAGTGTAAACATACAGAATATCATTACTGCCTATTTGCTGCAACGACTGATTTAGTTGGTTTTCTCAGGTGGAAGTCTCACTAGATGCTGTTGCTTCATTCAGGTCTGACCATGGTCTCCTGCTACATAATATAGTCCTCTACTGTACATAAGTACCAGTAGATGATGCATAGGTGAGAACATAAATGTACATAAAGAAAAAGCAACAAGCAGATTTATGCATAAAGTCTGGAGTGTGTGCACTAACCAACTTTTACCAACACTAGACTCTGAAGACGGAATTCTGCTCAGATCTTGTCAGCCCGCTGTTACATCCTGGTTGCATTTGATTCTACTTAAGCAGTGTTTTGATTTCATTCCTTCTTTCGGTTTTCCTGCAGGTGCAGTGCTTTTCAGGTCTTATTCATTTAGAGAAAACTTGCCATGTTCATTATTAGTACCACTTGTTTGTTGGTTTCTGTAGGCAGGTTGTAAAGAGAGCGAGCCTCGTTGATAGCAGTTACCTGTAAGTAAGTTAGTCTGTTAGTTGGTGTCTTTCTAAATGTCTCCTGCTCCGTCAGTCTACGCTCAGTGGCCTTTTGCTATTTGAACGTTAGCACCTCATGAGGAATTCTCTGACGTTTACTGCAGCCACACATCAACGTTCTCAAGCTGACGGACGTCCCACACTGTTGTTACCATGGGCTTGGTTCAACCATTCAGCAGGGATGACACCTCTTACAGTCCAGCTGCTGCTTTACTTATTACATGGTGCTGTGTGAACCAAGCTGACATTTAAGCAGACTCCATACTTCTCTACTTTTTCATTCACTATTCCACTCTAATCACCTTCAGCTCACAAGTTACCAGCCTGCTGTTACAACAGGTTGTGACTGAACTGCGTATAGATGTGGTTTTTAACACCATGCACGGCTGTAGAACAAAGAAACAGAGAAACACGTCTTTACTGAGGGAATGGGTGACGGTAAACTGCAGCAGATGCATCTAACAGCAGTGTTGGGTGGATCTGTCTGGATTAATGCTGGTGTGAACAGAGAAGTCTTTGGCCTGCATCTGTCCGCCCACCCACCTGGCCTTCCCTCCCTTGGGCTCAGCACTGTCCAGGGCTGTACATGACTCTCTGCCAGCTGGAGGCTGCCTGTCTCTGCATGCCGATGGACTCCACCAGAAAAAAACAGAAAAAAAGCTCCTAAATATCACATGATGCCTCCTGCAGTGTACAGTAGGATGAATTTTTCACAGCCAATAAAGACTTGTTTGTTTGTTCTTAGCAAAAATACAGATTTTCATGTACTGTGAAAAGTAGTGAATGCATGGAAGTGTTACAATATATGAGACTAACAAGGGCACAAATGCCGTTTAACGTGAACTCAAAATCAATGCAGGAGCAGGAAAAACTCATGTGGATGAGAGAACAAATTGTTGGAGCAAACCAATAGAGGTAGAGACGCGAAAATATCTGCTCAGTGCAGAAACACCCAAGGTAGTTAAACAGCCTAGGTTCAAGATACAGATCACGCACCAGATACAGTCATTGGAGAAAGGATCAAAGGCAAACAGCAACTATTTGAAAGCACAGGATTTAACTGGATTACAGTTGTTCCAAAGAGACCAAACAAGCGCAAGCAACTCCAGACACATTAGTCGAAGCATTAAGCAAACTTGCCCTTATTGCCTTCATAATGAAGCCTACGAGCTAAATCATGTTAGCTGCTAATGTTACAGGTAGCATTACAAGAAATACAGACTTTACCAAATGTATTATGTATGCAGCTAAAATCCATTTTACTAGACACTGTTGATAAACAGCTGCTACTTTTACCTTTTAGACATGTTATGTTGAACCAGTGCGACTGTTGCATTTCATGAGTCTTACTATACCAACCAATGAGTAGAATTAAAGTAGTAATATAGGTTTATGAACTATTCAATGTGCCATCTTGATGCTGGATGACCGTAAAGGTACACCACTCTTCCCTAGAGAGCTTGAACATCTCTCCTAAATGTTATTGTACCTGACTAAACATATTTGGTTTGATGTATCTTAAGATCCGTACACCCCATGTTATAGTCAATGGTTAAATCCATACTAATTCCAAGTGTCCCAAACAACTGGAAAGAAAACAGCTTGAAGCATCAGAGGTCAGATACAGTAGTTTTCTTGTGGCAACGTCAGAGTGAGGAGCTAAATAAAGGAATAAGCTAAAAGCTCCAGAGTTCAATTAAAGGGCGTTTTTTTTTATAGGGCTAGACTCTTACTGTGAATGTATTTTGAATCTATTGTGTTGTATACCTTGCCTCAAGCCACATCTCCCATTAGGCACAATTACATTTTTTCATCAACTATGAAGGAACACAGTCTTTAATGTCTCAGAAAAGGTCTAAAGACTGAAAGATTGCCGGTACAGAAATAACACTGTCTGACTTTTCTGCCTCCCACGCACTCTTTACTTCACAATGATTTAGGATGTTAAGCCTGTGGCTGTGGCAGATTATCGTTTTTCTACTGTTTGAAATGTTTTTTTTCCTGCCCTCATTAGTGCTCTACTGTGATTTCTTTCAGTGTTGGGTCCAACAGTGGGTGGGAGCTTGGGACTACCTCTAAAGCAGGTACATCCATAAAAACATTTTAGACAATGCCCACAGTGCTTGTTTATTCTTAATATCAGAGGAAACATGTGGGCGGAAAGGTGGTGTAGTGGTTAGCGCTGGGTCACCCAGGTGCCTTCATGACTCAAATTTCCATTTTGGTTTTATTCGGGTACTTAGATTTCCTCTTACACGCACTTGGTTGACTGGAGATTCTAAATTGCCCCTAGGGGTGAGTGCGAGTCTGTCTATATCTTTAGTGCTTGTCTATGATGGACTGGCGACCTGTCCAGGGCGTACCCGCCTCTCGCCTGACAGCTGGGATAGGCTCACAACCCTTACAAGGACTAAGCATCTGTCTGTGATCCATGAATGAACACGTCTGTTGTTCGGATATAATATTATTAAAAAACTAAATTACACTCATGCACATGTATGTTCACGTGCAGTGAAGAATGACCCCACATATGGGCCGCCAAACGTTTCTAATTCAGCAAAATGGAGGCTTGTGAGTAGTTAATTTTAGCAACATCAAGAAGGTAGAAGGAGCAAAGAGAGCAAGACATAGACAGAGAGCGAGAGAGAATTTACTGAACATTTAGATCTTTTTCTCTCTACCCATAATCCTTTGATCTGTCCCCCCAAGGTGTACAAGGGCTTCCCCTGAATGCAGCTGGGACTAAAGAATGCATGGAGTAAATATACTGAGAAATGCTGACATTGAATAATGATGGAATGTTTTTCACAGTCAGATTTTGTTTTTCATGTCCACATTGTAAAGGTCTTCATACATTTTGCACTAATATGATTATATTTTGAGGCAGCATTTACCACGACATTTATTGTAATTATGGCGCGTATAGCCGCTGCATGAGTGCTTTAAAATCTCCTTTATATAACATTGCTGTGAATGACATGACCTCTTTCTCTCTCACACACACACACACACAGATACACACGCAAACCTAGTTACGCAGTTAAAAAAAAGTCGCATAACAAACAACTTTTTCTCTTACGAGACACAGTTTTGATTTGATGTGTCTCTCAAAAAGGTTAGACAAGTAAAAAGCACATATTATATTATTTGTAGTACCTTGAAGGCACCACGGCTGACCTTCAGTCTGCGTTTGGTGTCTGAACACAGCCTTGACATCCAGGACGCTTGTTAGTACCAGATGCCAGCGTGTAGACAGAGGGACTGTTCCTCTCAGTAGATCCGGGACAGAGATGCATCTTCTAGTTCAACAGTCTATGTTGTTAACGTACTGTAGGTGTTGACGTTAATGTAATAGAAAATTAGAAGTAGAAGCATCAGATTACTTCATTATTTTGTCAGGGCCATTTCATACCCTAAATAATAAAACCAATAGTCAAACAATATAACACAAACAAATATAGACTTGCCTTTGAATAATCAGCTGATGTCGTAAATTTGGGCCACGGTTAATTAGAACTAAAAATTGAGATTGTCTCATTTATAGAGGCTGAGATTCCTAAAGGCTTTCTCACCTGTAATGAGGAATATGCACTATATTTACTAAAAATATGTTTGGACACACTGTCCCACTTAAACGAACTCTGGCCATTTTTTAGACTTTAGAAAGGAAACATTCCATTTGTCCTTTGAAAAAAAATGTGACTTCTCTAAAGTATATAAGAAATAAGGAAAAAAAAGAACCACACTCTTTGTTTGGACAATGTTTGGACACTCTTTCTGCTGAATACAGACATGTTTAGTGTCGCTGAAGGTCTTATTTGGTTTATAACGTCCTGCTTTCATATCATTTCCACCTGACAGCTTTAGCTATAGACAGTAATTACGCTGTGAGTGCTAAAACGGGGATTCTCCCAACCTGCCAGGCCTGTGCAATGTTTTCATTACATATTATTAGATGGGTGACTGAGAGTGAACAGGTGCCCAAGGTATGACTGCGTTCAATTCTCTGTGTGCTTGTACTGAATACATTCATTCATTCATCCTCTACCGCTTCTTCCCTGTAGGGGTCGCTGTGCTGGAGCCTATCCCAGCTACCAGTGGGCGAGAGGCAGGGTTCACCCTGGACAGGTCGTCAGTCTGTTGCAGGGCCACACATATAGACGCACAATCAGTCACACTCACACCTACGGGCAATTTAAAGTTTTCCAATCAGCCTAACTGCATGTCTTTGGACTGTGGGAGGAAGCCGGAGACCCCGGAGAGAACCCACGCAGACACGGGGAGAACATGCAAACTCCACACAGAAAGGCCCCCGGTTGAATCTTCTTGCTGTGAGGCGACAGTGCCAGCCACCACACCATCGTTGCAGCCCCCTCCTTATACACTGAAAACTAAAAGACAAAAAAAACGTGCTGTGTTATGTCTGAGTGGTGTGACTATAACATGAATCCCAATGTGACACAACTGGATAGTGTTATAGAATCATATATAGTATTACTGTAGTACAGTACTGACAAATCAGAAATCGGCTCCAAATGTGATTTTCTTAGATTGTGGATTATTTGGTTTAATCATCTGAACAGAAATATTATTCACGAAATAAACAGTGTGTAGCTCCACGGGCAGGTTTTATTTCATTAATTAACCCCTGGGGAGCCTTCGATTGGTCAAGATGAAAATAGGGGGCGTTCAAAGGTTCAAAAACCACACAAGGGTTGGATAAAACAGCCGCAGACAGACGATAAATCACAACACGCTTCATCTAGATGAACGGTTGGATGAACTTGTTCATCATAGACCCACACGTGTTCATTGCTTGGATGTAACACCCACCAAGGCTGTTGATCCAACCTTTGTGTGTGTTTTTGAGCCTTGACCCCATATTTTACAGTGGGGTCGTTTTGACCCCTCGAGGGCTGCACCAGGGTTCAAAAGCTGACTGGGCAATTTCTTTAGGTTAAGGTGAAGTGGATAACAAGCTGCAGCTTGGCCTTGTCTCTTTCACCTTCTGTGATTATGAGACATGTGAACTCACTATTGAACAAGATTGATGAACTGGCTGCAGACACCAAAAGTTTGCAGATGACACTGCTCTTGTGGGCTTTATCAGGAATGGAAGGGAGGAGAGGGCGGCACGGTGGTGTGGTGGTTAGCGCTGTCGCCTCACAGCAAGAAGGTCCCGGGTTTGATTCCCGGAGGCGACCGGGGGCCTTTCTGTGTGGAGTTTGCATGTTCTCCCCGTGTCTGCGTGGGTTTTCTCCGGGGTCTCCGGTTTCCTCCCACAGTCAAAAGACATGCAGTTAGGTCAATTGGTTGGATGCGTAAATTGCCCATAGGTGTGAGTGTGTGTATGACTGTGATTGTGTGTCTATATATGTGGCCCTGCGATGGACTGGCGATCTGTCCAGGGTGTACCCTGCCTCTCGCCCAAAGCCAGCTGGGATAGGCTACAGCATGCCCGCGACCCCTTCGGGGAAAAAGCGGAAGGAGATGGATGGATGGATGGAAGGGAGGAGGAGTACAGGAAACTGATGTAAGACTTGGATGCATGGTGTGACTCCAACCACCAACACCAAGGAGATGGCTTGTAGACTTCAACTGGCGACAGTGCTTATTAAGGGTAAGTGTGTGGCAGTGCAACTGGATGACAAAGTGGACTGGTCCGCTAACACAGACGCGCTGTGTAAGAAAGGACAGACCTGACTGTACTGTAACCTGTGGAAGATGCTGCAGATGTTTCTCTTCCAGGCAGCAGTGTGCTGGGGAGACAACATTAAGGCTCCTGCCAATAATGGAGAGTCCACAGCATCCACCACACATGATCAGCTCTTCAGTGACAGGTTGTTGTCACCATATCATCATCATATTTTGCAATGATGTGATCTTATACTCAGCCTTGCTCTGCCGCGTGACTATTGTTTGGACTCCATATCGTTCTCCCCATTAAAGTTCTCTACTAGTTTCCACTAGTTTAATTTGATGAAAAACATACGCATTTAAACTGCTTCAAACAAGGTTCTGCATGAAGAGAGCATTGAGTTCATTAGGTGGCAACTCTAGCTCTATGACAGCTTCATACTGTATCTCACTGTGTTTCTGTGACTTAAAAATAAGTTTTGTTGTAAACACCATTATTGATGGCAATATTTGGGTGCAATGAATGGACCAATTTAGCAGAAGTTGTATCTGTGTATTAGAGTGTTACTGCTTTGGACCCGAATCTAGTGTGGATAGATTTCTTCGACAGTCTCTATTCTTCCCGGAGGCTAAATTGCCCATTTCCATTTTCAGTAAAGGTTTTTTGTGTCACATCTACTGTATGTGCAATTAGGGACGGAAGAAAAATATGTCATGAAGGTTTATCTCTGTTGCCCTTAACAACAGGATTCCATACTCACTTATTATCATCAGTGGAAAATAAAGAAAGAACATGCATGGAGTTTCAACAAGCATCTACATTTGCATAATGTAATAAATCACGTGGAATGGGACTCCAGCAATCTTATTACATCAGTGGGGAAGAATTTATTACATCATTGATTAGAAATTAATGCAAGGAATCAGTGATTTGGAAAAGTTATTCAGTCTGATCTTTTATTCTGTGCAGAGCTTAGATCAAAGTGTGTGTGTGCGTAAGTGTGACATCAGTTCATGCCCTCGACTCTTACTTAGTGCTAAAATTAGTTGCACAGTTCCAATGAAAGCAAAACACTGAAAACTGAAAGGGAAGGAGATCAGAGGTAAAAGAAACACAGACAGAAAACTGTGGAGGAACAGGAGACACGGCGACGTGGTGGTGATAAAGAAGGATGAGTAATAACCCCGGAAGACGTGTGGATAGTAGCAGAGAGGAGTGAGAGTGCATAATGCAGACGTCTGTTTTCCGGTCTTAATGCTGTTTGGAGTGATTCACAGCGGGACCACCCGCTGACACACACTCACAAACACACGTACACTAGCATTTCTGCACAGTTGTATTGCATCAATCCCGCTTACTCACTTAATACCGCTTAGGGTAAAGGGTCACCGGCGCGTCTGAACCTGTTACCAACAAGTGTAACTGAATTTTAGATGAGCTGATGTGAGTTGAACATTTGAATCCTCATGCAATACACACCGTGAAGCATATGTAGTTAAGCTAACAATCTTTCTGCGAGTTGTGATGTTCTTTGAAAAGGAGCCTAAAAAGTTCATTCGACAGATTAGACTCATGTAGGATAGAAGGCGACCATGTGTTGTGTGACCTGCACCTCTTCAGAAATGTAAAATGAATTAAACTGTGTGACCTGTGAACCGAACACTGTGTAGGTAAACTCTTTGTTCCTAAAAATGTACCTGCGGTTCAAATCAAATCAGACTTTATTTATATGACTTGTGGGGCTGAGACTGAGAAAGCGAGTCATCCCAGTGTTTAGTGTTGGGGACACAGGACAGGTCTTGCCAAGTAGAACGCAGTGATTGTGCCGTGTTAAGGTGAGTTAGGACGCTTAACTATGAGGGTGCCGTCCCATGGGCCGCCTTAAAAGCAAACAATAAGATCTGCAATCCGTCAAGGCAGATGTTCGCCCACATTGAGCCTGTGTCTACTGGAGATTTCTGTCTCTATAGAAGGAGTTTCAAAATTAACGTACGTAAAGAGATTACTAATATTATATAATATAACTTTTTGACTCTATATTTAGATAGCAAATTATGGACTGGCTACAGTTAAAAGCTTGCTCTATGTGGGATTTGATGTGTTTAGTTGTGTAAGGACTTAAACCTTACACAACTAAACACTGCATTGAATTAACTGCTGTTGTGAATTGGCAAAGATTGTGAAAACTGACTTCAACTGAATATGATACATTAAATTTCCATGAAATTTCACCTAAGCGAGACATATAAAATAAAAATAAAAGTGGGCCCTGAGGCACACTACAGGACAAAAAGAACAGGATCAAAGGGGCAGCCGTTCCAAGCTACACAACAAGACCTGGTAGTAAAATAAGGACGAAAAACAAAAGACAACCAACAGGCCACCAACATGTTCTAGTCGGTTAACTAATGTTTGCCTCCTGATACTTTCATAAGGTGTGTTTGTTAAAGTTTGAATACATCTTTTTCTTGCTTAGATTTGTGTTTACTTATAGCCTGAGGTTGAACATGTGTGAGTGTGAGAGCAACTGTGTGTTTAGCCCTAGAGTGTACCTGGTCATTTCCTGCTGACTTACTCTTACCGACACACATGCCCTTCAAGCTCCTTCCTCCTTGTCTCTACTTTACAATGAGTTAACGTCGGTGCATGAGCAAGACGTAGTACTGTGTGTGTGTGTGTGGGTGTCGAACCGATCACACACAAAATATCACGTCTTGCTCATGCACAGATACAACTTCTGATTGAGAGCTTCTGGCTCCTACTGCTTTGCTGATAGACTATTGCAGTACATCAGTATATTACTCCATTAGACTCCAGTGACTGTAAAATAAGTAAACCAGGCTTCCACACAAATAAACATCACTTCTCATCCCATTTTTTTACTCATCACCCTCCGCTAATACAGACAGGACTCAACACCTGATGGGTAGATTTTCCTGAAAGTCACTGAGTTTCGCCCACAGAGAAAAGAGTAAATGTACCAGTTTGAATCTCAGCACGACACTATTACCAAGCCGGGGTCTGAAAGCGAGACAGATTTTACTCAGTTACTTATTTATTGCTCTCTGCTTCCTTTCTATTTCCGTTTTGAAACGATTGCACCGTCTGGGCCTGAGGTGTCTATCTAGAAAAAAAAATCTTCCAGTGAAATCTGCAAAGCCCCAAGTTCCCAATGCATCCTGATAGAATATTCAATCAGCCGATGCTGCCAAACAAATACACTTCTAGCCACTGTGCAGTCAGAGCTCTGGCTATGAATATTTTGTAGATGTGTCGCACATTGAAAAATCCCTATATTGTTTCAAAATATGTATTTTTGACTTGATTCTAAACTAAAGTAAAATGATGGTAAGAGTGGAGGTGATGTGTAGTGATGGTAAAAAGCTTAAAGAGCTTAAAAATGAGATAAACATCAAGCTGGTGTGAAGAGTCAGGAAATACTACTCATCTCCGCTTGAGTCTATAGGCCTGAGGCTTCATTAGCCTCCAAGCAGTACAGGAAAGACCCTGACTTATACTAAATAGCTGCCTCCGTCTTGGAGCTGTCATCATGACGACACTTCTAGACGCTTCAGTACAAAAATGAAGGGCTAGATTTCGTGAAAAGGTCAAATAAATCCTTTTAACATCCTTATGTGTAAGGTGTACGCTAAACAAAGGCACTTGTCTTCAATTTGGACAAACAAACTCAACAACCACATCAATGAACCGAATCTCGCTATTATGACAACAATGGAAGTGTGTGTTTGCTCAAACTGTAAAAACACTAGTC
Source organism: Macropodus opercularis (assembly GCA_030770545.1). Classification (NCBI taxonomy): domain Eukaryota; kingdom Metazoa; phylum Chordata; class Actinopteri; order Anabantiformes; family Osphronemidae; genus Macropodus; species Macropodus opercularis. The sequence goes on along the minus strand of CM061098.1, from coordinate 16,654,306 downwards.
TCAAGTCAGTTCTTCCATAAGTTCTGTAAACCTTCCTGGTGTCCTTGACATCACAGGCACCCCCTCCACTAATTGTTATTAGGAGATGCTCGTAAAGCTTAATTTGTTCTGGAACAACAGCTCAAGCTTTATTTTACCCTTTCCATAAAGCAGTTCAAATGACTTTCTGCTGGATGCAACCTGGTGTGACAACATAAATACTCAGCAGGTGCAGAGGCTGTCAGTGTTAACTGACTACTTTTAGTCAACCAATATCTTAGCTCGGAATGTGGTAATGATTTATTAACGATTACAAAGCAGCAGCACTTTTATAATGTCGCCCGCTCACACGAGGAATATGTCTCAGCAAAGCTCGTTGTCAGTCTGAGGGGTTATATTTATATTTCAGGCTGAAAAAGTTTAAGAGGCCGTCTTCTATTGCATTTTCCCATTACTCCTGGTACAGTAGTACTAGTGGCTGGAGTGCAGCTCCCAAGTGCACCAGCAATAATGAAATCATGCACGTTTGTCGTTTACTTTTCTGCTGACCTTGGACTGTTTTGCTGATATTGTTCCCTTTTATTCAACTCTGTGGAAATGAAATGAAAAACACACACAAACGGACACACACGCACAAACTGCAACACTGATCCAAAAGTGGTGTGATAAATATGCATTTTTTGTTCCTGCTTCGCTGCAGCAGAAAAAGAGCAGCAAGACAAAAAGCGCGACGAGTTGCCAGCTCTTTTAATTAGCACTGGCTCAACACACCGCTTCGCAGCAGCATTGCCAAGCTGCAGGAGCTAAAGGATGAACACTCACGATAAACGATGATTGTTTACTCATGGAGCATATCATAACCCCCCACAGAACAACAAAACAACATACCCTCTTCCCTCCGCACGCCGTCCTCCCCCACCATTAGTCTGCTTAAACAGCTAATCGGTAGAAAATAATATATTTACATGTTGCAAAGACAACAAACAAAGCAAGAATTATAGTAAGATTTGTTTTGACATGTCAGCACAGCCCACACAGACATCATGTCCCCTCTGTTCTCTAAGCTCATTCACTCAATCTAAAGATAATAACATGCTGAAGTGCATCCTAATGTGATTAACACACACAGTGCAACATGTTTTGATGGATCTATATGAATAAAACAGGGTTATACTTAAAATGTCAAATATACAAGCACCTATCTAACCTATACAGGTACTGTAATGTGTGGTTGATAATTAACTGTACAATAAATACAATCGCAATTTCACAAACATATTCGATTGCTTTATTCCTCTTTCTAGACTTCCTTAGAAAAAGCATATAATGTTGTTAATGTTGTCTGGTGTCAAGGCTTTTTGACAACTTCTATTTCAACAAAATAAAACAAAAACATCTCAGTAATTTTTAAAACGTTATTGAAATTGTGACCTTTGTGTTGTTAAGGTCGTTTTCTAAAAATAACATTATCAAGTAAAAATTACAGCCAAAACTGCAATTATAAGGACACTGTCAGCCAGCACCTTGGTACCTCATGATGCACACGACAGGGAAGCAGCTGCAAACGTCAATACATTAAAAATATATTTAACATAATTAAGACATAGGTGTCTTCCAATGTCTAATGTAATAGTAAGGTAACACAACATCATTGTTATTTATTGATGATTCTCTTGAGGTTCACCGAAAACATTAAAAAGCAATATTTTCATGTATAAGGCAGCCTAACAAGGTAACCGAGAGATGAGAAACAAATTGGATGATAAATAATTGTTCTTAGTACATATTACAGTCGGTTAACACAAGAGATGATAGCAGAAGACTAACAGAAGAGTAAATGGTAAGTGACTGTCTGGTAGCTTAGAATAAAACTGACAACTAAAGATGCTAGTGGCTAATGACACCGACATGAGATTCAAAACGTGACATGAGAATGAAATTCACAACGGACATATAATAAATATCAATAACAACACTACAGTGTAATCTTCACTACAGAGGCGAACAAGCGTAAACTAAGATTGTCGCACAGAAGATCTATTCTTCCTTTTATTCATCCATGGGATGCACATGGCAGAGAGTTTGAAATGTTGGAGAGATCAGCATTCAGTACGACCACATGCCTCCACTGTAGCTTATTATTTTTAAATGTTATTAAGAGGAATAGAAAACTCAGGAACCCAAGTAATCAGGTTATTTCATTGTGTCCAGGACGAAGGTCTTAATACTTTAATGAACAATTTGCCAAGCGCTTAGGATGCTTTTGTGAGCTTTTGTTTAATTGCTGCCTAAGCTTAGTGCCTTGTGTTTTGCCATGTGCTCACTGAAAATGTTTGTTCCCAGAATCCTTTGTGATTGGATTTGTGTTTAGCTTTGTTTTTTGTCTTGTCTATCATTTGTGGTACCTTTAAGTTTATGTTCTCTTACAAATCCCTCAGGACATATTACCAAGAAGTTACTAGCATGTCAGTGTTGGGAGCACAGTTACAGACCTTGATGTCGTGGAAGTCAGTTGGGCAGAGCCGAGTGACAAAGTTCTATTCTGATGTCCTCAACAAAAAGGAAACCTACCAACATTGCTCTAATATGTTATGACTGAGTCTGAGGATTTTATGTAACCTAATAGATGCTACCTCAACATGTTCAAAAACAAGGAGGGCATTTCCAGAACACCTACCTTTTAAAGCATTTCACAATAAAAGCCCAGCTTTCAGCTGTATGGCCGGCCCATATGTCAGATGAAGTGTCTCGGTGCAGCTCAGTAAGTCTGCCAGCTCCGCGCTGTTTGTTCTGGATTGAACTCTGACTTCTGATCTGCCTGAAGGAATGAGCAAATGATGGTGTGAATTTTCAATTTTAAACCACAGGCATCCATGATAAATACTTTTTGTTGGGTGGTGAAGCATATCAAACGTTTGCTTGGCTACTGTAGTGGAGCGCTTTACATATGACCAGTGAAGATAAAGCTCTTTTCCTAATTTGACACAGCCGATAAGAGTGTGTGTCTGACTTTCAGGGCAGATATCTGCTTCACTACATCTGCTACCACACAGTTCTCTTTCCCTTTCTCCACCCCTCCACCACCCACCAACCTCCTGCCACGTCTTATTTTCCTGAGCTCCCACGTTTACACGTGTACCCTTTTGTGAGCTCATGTACATACACACATTTATACTCTGCTGTTATCTGTGAAATATTTCTGCCCTCCTGAGTGAATATACTCGTATATGCAACTTTGTGCATGTGTTTGTGTGCGCGTGAGTGTTCAGAATGTTGCTGTATTTGTTTCTCTTCCTGCTGCAAGCAGTTTTCTCTGTGCTTAACACAAACTCTTTTGGCAGCACGCTTCCACTTTACCTTCTCGTCTCCAGGTTGAATCCTCTTCTTTTCCTGTTCTTTGCCTCTTTCTCCCCTCTCCTAACGTCTCCCTTCGTTTTCCCCGGAGGCAATAACACTGCAAATATAGGATGAACAACAACTCAAATAATGCTTCATCTGCTCAACCCCCACCACTGGTCTGCTGAATTTTACCTTATTTGTCTTCCATACCTTTCCCCTGGGGGGAAATTGGTCAAAAACGAAGCAGGAAAATATTTAGAAAATGCATTTCTCAAGGCCTCAAGCACTTTCTTTGATTTATTCTCTTACCATGTGATTTTTGCCTGTTCTTTTTCTACCTCCGTGCCGCTTCCTTCCCTTCTCGCCTTTCTCTCCCTCATCATTTCCTCAGTGTTCTCTAATTATTTGACTCAGTTGCCACTTCAAAGTGGCCCGTTGGCTGATTGAAGCTTGTTAAGGAGAGAAAACGAGCAGGGGGATTTCATAATGGCTGCCGACATTCGTTAGCAGAAGATCTTAAAGATGCTGTGTGTGTGTGTGTGTGTGTATCTTTGTGTGTGGGGGTGTGTGTGTGTGGTGTGCATGTATCTGTGTGTGTGTGACAGACAAAGGAGTGACTGATGGGATGGATCATGTTTTGGGGATTTTATGTAAAGGCTGATAGATGTGGCTGGACACAGCTGGCTACTGTATGTGCGGTCTGTTGTTGGTTTTAATGCATGTGTGTGGGGTTACTATTTGTTTAGTGCAGGAGCTTGTGTGTGTCCTCAGTGTCCTTGCTTAATGCCTATCTCTCTGTGTCTATCATTGTCTGTCTTTGCGTGTGCATGTATCTGTGTATGTGTGCGCGCGACTGTGCCCTTTCACTTACCCTTGAAATATGAAGCAGCTTTGACTAAAAGGTCAAAAACTCCCTGTGGAGCCGAGATGTGGAAATTCCTACAAAAGTACCAAGTGCTCGGGTGTTGAAACGTAACAAGTCCCAGTCCAATCATTTCCGAACATGAGGGCAAGCAGCGGATAATTTCACACTACTTATCACCAGTTGGAGATTGCAATTTTTGTGTGAGATGCAACCAGACTGTGACGACTATATTTAAAGGGCTATTCCTGCCGAAATCTATTTCCTTTGGACTGACTCATAAACATTTTCAGGCTCCTAACATGTAGCTTCCATAGCTCCCTTTATTGTGCATGATAGAAATTCTGTACGCTCTATGATCAATCTGTAATGTTAGTCATTAATAGCTACACAAGGTAATATGAAAAGAAATCAACAACCATACTCTGAAAATGTTTCCCTTTGTGTTGTTGGACGAATGGATCTGTGTTTTTGTCAGCAGGCTCAAATTAATAACGCACAGTAATCACACAGTGAAGCAGCCTTCACCTGCAGAGCATTTTGGGAGAGGTGTTCATGGACAGTCAGAACTGTAGGTCAAATTTGTGGAAAGGTTGCAGTGACTGGACAAAATTTGAAGGTTGTGTTAATGTCCCAGACAACTGACCAGACCACAGCTCAGCGACTCAATGCCCAGGAAAGTTAAAGATTCAAGTGGATGTTTGTACATGGACCAAATTGTCAGCACCCTTCTGTTAATAATGGAAAAATCCACAATGGTGACTCCTGTGCTACCTGCTCCAGATGGTTCCTTCTCTAGACCACACGTTTCAGCCCTTTCGTCAGAATTTTGTTTCAGTCTAGAAATACTTGTGTCTCAATCCTCAAATGTTTCTAGTACAACTGTACAAAGTGAGGGTTTCAAAAAGCCTTTATTCATCACTGTTTGTGTTGTTCTTACTACCAACCTGTAGGGCTTCGTTACTGAACGTTCTCACCTTCGTGTCAGCACATGTCATAAAGCTTGCAGGCATAAATCATTTACCAGTCGCACCCTGCAGTGTGATAGTCACACCTTTCACAGAGATCAACATGTTTGCTCTTTTACTCTGTGATGGGCCACATGAAGTGATGTGCTTTCAATAACATATGCTCGCTTAAAATAAAGGTCAACACCCAGAGTGATGCTGATCCTGTGAAGACTGTGTCTTTCAACCAAGTCTGGGGTGTCCTACAGTATCGTATTAATACTAGTCAGCCCCTTGTTTTGAGGTGACTGACAGCGGCTGATGCAAGCACACACAGAACTATTCCATTTGTTTTTATATATGTTATTGAATATTTGTCATTTATAAATTGTAATTTCATTCTACCATCAGCTTCAAACTGTACTGCCCACATGTATGGAATAGCAGCCACAGCAGATTTGTCTGTGGATGACTCAGCCTAACATAAAGCATCCCAGAACACGACAGACTTTTCCTTCTAGTCTTTGTCTGCATGGGGACTTACTGAATAGCAGCCTATTTACCAGTTGAAAAGCGCGATATGCCAAAGGAAGGAAAGATAAATCGAAACCTTTGAGTTTTTAAAATTCTTTTTGTTGTCTCAGTGACATTCTTAACTATGACTCATTGCAAGAAAACATAAAACAATGTGCTCTTACTTTCAGAAAAGAAATAGTCCCAAGAAACAGTGCTTATGAAAAGTGTGCACTCATTAGAAGATTTCTCAGCCTGGTTCCAACTGTGAATTTGTGGCTTGACTGTTCACTCACGCAACTCGTGCAGCCTGAGCTGCTTTGCAAAGAAGACGGAATAACAGTATCATGATGTACAAAGCTGGCAGGATCAATTATGTCAAAAAGGTGCATCTGCATTATTAAATAATGAACTGAAGGGGCTTCAAGTGGTTTCATTTGGTGATGTATATGTTTGTAGTAGCCTCTGGAGGGTTTGTTATAAAGAAGAGACCCAGAGATCTGTTGAAGTTGCTCGAAATCACTCGTGTTGCCCCTACTTTAAAAAGGTTTTGGTTGGATTTAGGCACAAATGAGATGGTTAGGATTTGTGTAAATTTTTGCATAACAACCTAAAGATCTGTTTGCGAAAGTCGTTGTGCTTTCCATGAAGGCTTCCCAGTGTAAATAGTTCTTAGATATATCGCACTGAGCAGCTGCTCAAGAGTAGACGGGGAAGCAAAACATGTGACTGTATCCACAGACTACAATAAATGATGATGTTGATATTGTGATATTAAGGAAAGTATGTTTTGTTTTTGAAGTGCATTCAGTAACATGAATGTCTTATTGGAATCACTCACCTGTCATTATTATACATTGAACTTGGGTTAGAAAGCTGTATTAGTTTCACAAGGCTGCAAAATATTTTCCAGACTTTAACATAAATTTTGGCAAAGACCTATTTCCACTCATCTCAAATCAAGTGGTAGAGAAGGTAAAGTAACCATTTACTGTGGTTTTGTTTTCTTTGAACAGGCTGTTATAGCGATGTCCAGGTCTTTCTCATATCAGAGCTGGTATGAGGCCTGTTGTCTGCTGTCATGGTTATGGGATGTAAACTGAGCTAAGGATGTTGAATATCTTGCCAGATTAGATACAGTAGCACTGCCTTTTAATTAAAGATGCAGTTATGGCAATGCCAGCAATCATCACCTGACCTTTTCATTTAACTCAGTCATAACTGTGTGCAGAGATTCGATGAAGACCACTGCAGTAGGTGTACAGTACAAGACAGCATATCTGAATAATCCAGTGTAGACGGAATCATGGATTTCAAAATCTATACTTCCATAGCATAGAACAGCATAACAGGTTGCAGAGCTCTTAGAATAATGAACAAAAAGCATTCTTTTATTTAGAGAAGTTATTCCCTTGACAAAGTGTACACGGGAAATCTTGCATGGCCAGTCCTGAAGACGTTATTGCAAAACTTACTCAAAACATTTGTCTATTACATTAAAATGGTTTTGTAATCAATGCAGTGATTGTGCCAAAATATGCAAACATCAGTATAAAACTGTGTATCACAGAGCTGACAATTATTTTGAAGTACCAAAACTTGAAATCACACAGCGAAGCAGCCTTCAGCTTTATCAGGACAGGCTACTGACACTGCAGGCTTATCGTGACTTATGTCTCCTTCGAGTTTCCTGGCCTTCAATGTTAGTTCGGGAAGTTTATTCACAAGTCAGGCTGTGAGTCACTGATCTCTCTAAGTTGCATTGGGTGAATCAGCTGATATAAGCTGTATGCGTTTGCTTATATGACGTGTTAAACCCTCAGGGCTGAATTTAAATGCTCAGGCCAACAGGGAAAGCACTGGGCAGGGAACTGTGTGAGTAATTCTCCCCTGCTTCCCCTAATACCATCAAGGTGACTTTGAGCGAGCCACCGAACCTACAGCTGCTCTGCTGAAGCCGCTCACCGGTCAGCTGGAAAAGGCTGCTGGGGATTGACACAAGGCATATCTTAGTGTGGCTGGAGAGAATTCAGCTCCTTCCCTGTTGCTACAGAGACAGTGAACAGACATTCACAAAGATGGATCACTTGCTAAACACCACATTACATGCATTAGAAGTCTCTTGAGATGCTGCTATTCTACTTTCGGTAAAGCACTGAACAAGAGTGACACACCTCTGCACGTAACATGTAAAACTATGATTAATGGCCAAGCCAGCAGGTTCAGGCTCATGGCAACCATGCTAAGCCAATAACGCTAAGGTGAGAGCTTCCAAAAGCATTTTAGATGAACTTAAATCAAACCCATCTTGCAAGAAACGGGTTGTGCATGTACACTCGCTCTAGAGTGCAGCACAAACAGATCAGTAAGTACGACAGTGCGATAAGTGTGTAAACAACAAGCCAACGACAGAGGTGTGCGCTCGTTTATCTATGTGCGATACATACACACCGAATGCCTTGTGTTCCTCAGCCAATTACACCGACGCCGTCCACAGCAGAGGGGACCTTGGCATTCAGAGGTGAACAAAACACGGCCTGTGCCACACAGAGCAGCTGTGAAGCTCTTTTCCATAGTTAGCCTGCGAATCACAATCCACGTAGCAGACAAGCGGCGTCTGTGCTCTGTTTGACCATGAGTGAGCCACATGTATGTTGCTCAGTATCGGGGATTCGTAGTCGCGTCCTCAAGGATGCGTGCTTCGAATGCTTCCAAACATCCCTGCCCTGTTCATTGTCCGTGAGCTAGACATGCTGTGTTCAGTCAATCAGGAACCTGAAGATACCATCTTGAGTGAGTGTGGAGGGAAGATAAAGTGAATTGGCATTTTGCTGCTTATGAGTCACCAAACACTCCTGATTCTGATAGTTTGAAAAGAAGCAGGAGCGGTTCTTTGGGAAGGTCTGCTCTTTATGACCGTAATCCTACTAATCAATTCTGCTTTCTTCACATGACACTGCAGGTCAGTGCCCACTGCCCGGATTTTGAAAGTGATCTGAAACACACGATCACATGTCTGGAAAACTGCTGTTTTTGTTTGTAACCGAAGCATTTTACTGTAAGATAAACCATCCAAAACACAGCCATGCCCTGGGGATGTCTTTGCATCTGTCCTTGCATGAAATCCGCGTGGCTTGTCACAGCGTTAGTGGTTTGGCCCGGTTGCCCCTGGACTCCAGCCAAGATGCGCCAAACTAGAGAATAATATAATGATGAAATTGCTGTTTGGAAAATTGACATTCACTAGGGAAAAAGATCAGCGTACGACACGTTCTGTGTGCAGTCTACAATAGAAACAAACGTGACATATGGCATCAATCAATTCTAAGCTTTAGGTCTCTGACACTCTCACTGTGAACCTTCTGTGATGTCCTTACAGTAAAGGAGTCATTCAGTGATCCAGCTCAGGATCAACCTCTTTCTGCACTTCCACCCGCTGCGTCTGTGCTGTGCTTTTACTATAAGGTTTATAGCCAGTCAGGAACGGGCCTGTGTATTGGAATCTTGGTGGACCTACTTCCTTTTTAAAAGCTTCTAAGACTCGAACTGCGTGTTCAACTCATATTCAGTATTCAACATATATTCATTTGCATCATGCAGCTCACATTTGCGTCACACGAGCTGCAGTTTGTAAAAAGAAACAGCATTTGTATTTGTTGTTGTGTTGGTAATAGAGCTTCCGGCCCCTTAGAAGCATTTTTCATCTCAGGTCTTTTATTCCTGCTGCTAAAAACCAGGCGTGCTGACCCACGAGTCCTCGAGTGGGCGAATGTTGTGACTTGATGAATAAAAGCACCCCAAAGTCCCCACAGAGCTGTTTAACCTGTATTTTTGTCTGTGTACAATCATGTAATGATCTCTTTAACGACACTCAACAGGATGTGATAATTAAGTCTATTTTTGCCTCGTCCATAAGACCCCTTGCCTTGTTTAACTATCACCTTACTATGTTCTACTGCTGACCTCCAACACAGACAGCAGCTGTGGCAACACATTGTTGTTCACTGCTTTAACATTGCATTTATAATTAAGTTTTCACATCACCCCCCCCCCCCACACACACACACACACACACTCACCCACCCCTACACCTCTCTGCCTTGTCTAGTTATTTTTACTTGCATTCTCTCTAATTCTCAGTCTGTTATTTTTACTTCAGCTAATTCCCCCTTTTCAAAGGCAAACCCCCAGGTTCACCTCTGCCTCACCTGTGCAAAATGAAGGAAATTAGAAAAGCAAAATAACTGTGCTAATTTTAACTCTGCTCATATATTTTTTCACTCTCATTTTTCTCTTTTGCTTTTTGGTTGTTTTTTTTTTATTTTTGCTACCTATACAAATCCACCTCCTCTCCTCTCTGTACACCTGTGTGTAGGAGCAAATTAGTGAAAACTAATTTTGCTAAAGCGCCAAATCCGCCTCCAATTAGTGGGAGCTTGTGTTTCTCCTTTGAAGTTCCATGTATAGGTAAAAGAGGAGATTTTAATTAAAAAGACGAGGGGAAAAACATGATTGGAGAAAAATGGAAGCTCATTAAACATCTGACAAAGGCAATAGGTGGGAGTCAAATGAAGCGTCTGAATGGGATAAACCTAAAACTAGACTTTAACAAGATTATTTGACATTTGACAGTTTTCCTACCCAGTTTAGTCTTGACTAATAATCACGAGATTCCATTTTGCTGATTTCCTGTAGATGTGTTATTTAAGGGCAGGGCTAGAGAGGATTTCTGAACAAACAGGCCATTCAGGGAGACCACATCCTCTACATCTCAACTGATCTACAAAGTGTTTCCCCTTTACAAATACAACCACAGCTTTATTCATTTGTGAGGCAACAATACCTGCTCCATTGTAACAGTAGGATCAGACAGTATTCTAACCCTGTGTCGAACTGACGCCAGGGCTGTTGCTTCAGGCATGGAAAAAAAGCACAATACAAATTGTTACCAAAAAGCAAAGGATTATATTCTTCCCCATTCATCCAGGAAACACAGGTAGACAGACTGAGGACAGTTCAGATTCAGTGCCAGAGACTTTCCTCCATAACCCTCACCACTCTCATCACCTTCACCACTCACCCTCCCACAACTCACAGCACACGCATGCTCAGAGACGATAAAATAAGAGAGACAATGATACTATAGAAGCAGATATTAGATGATAAGAGACAGAGAAAGGGAACAGTAAAGGAGAGAGGTAGGAGGGGAGTGTTATTGTGTGTGATGTGTCATCTCCAGTCTATCACCAAGCAGTCTGGCTTCAACCCTACAGGCTAGGCTTTATCACAATGAGAATACAGGCCACCTCCAAAAGTGCACAGGTCAGGTTAGCAATGTCAGCTCAAATCTTGTTTTCTCACCTCAAGAACTGTGGGGGCTCTGAAAGTGCGGCCAAGGTAGATCTGTTCTCTAAAGTTCTATGTGTGAGTCTCTTCCAGAAGGCATTGTGTCCCACAGAAAGACGTCACTGAATGTTATTTGTCGAAAGGCCTGTTGTAGCGGGCACAATTTAAACAGGACATGTAGCAATATCACAATCTAAGCACACAAATGCTATATATCACATCATAATCACCATACATCTACATCTTAATTTCACAGCGGAAATCTGTCATCTCTATTTATGTACTGTACACAATTTGTCCAATATTGGACATTTTAGAAGTGACAACAGGTTTGTTTATGGCTGTAGCAGACATCACAAGATAATTTCCTGATCACTAAAACTGAATGATAGACCTCGAGGTTATATTCTGTATTGTGTGCTTAGACCCCATTTCACTTGTAGCTAACGTTGTTACAGATTGGACCTTTTCTCCACCAGGGGGAGTGTTTTTGTTTGAGTTTCTTTTTCCATGTTCTCTGCCAGCCTCCATACCTGCCATATTGCACACACCTGTTTATCATTTGTCACTCACCTCAGCTTGTCTTATACCGGTCACCATACGGTCATTATTCGCTGGTGTGTCACCCCTGATCGTCGCTTGGTTTTGCTCTCCCTCTTCCCCGACCTCTGGCTCGAGTAAGTTTAGTGTAGTATTTCAAAGCTGTTTTGTAGTTCCTGCCTTTTGTTTCTTAGAAAGCCATAGTTAGAGTTCGTTCATAGTGATTGGCACTATCGTTTTTTTGTTCTGTTTTGTTTTCTAAAATTCTTACTGTTATTCCAGCACGGCTGTGACTTTTTGTTCTACCTGTTCTTTGAATAAATTATTAATCGGCTGCAGTTCCGCCTAGTGGTCATTTGCGCTTGGGTCCAAACTCGGCTCGAGTTTTCGAGCGTTCGTAACAAACGTTAGTTATTGTTATTGTTTTCTTGGGGCATTAATTTGTATGTTAGCACATCACCAAAAGGGAAGGACATGCGGCAAGAGATGATAGAGGTAGAGAAACAATTGTTGCTTTTCAGGAAAGGTTTAAGAAAGTGTTTCCAAACAATATGGAGTCCAGAAAAATCATTTGTAAGCAGAAAGCATTCAAGACAATCTTACATGTACCAAGAGTGACTGTCCCAGCATATTCGCCCCAAGTTCAGACCGTGAGGTGATGAGAAAAATACAAATAACCCAAGGGCTGTATATTATGGGCCTCACCAAGCATGTTAAATCATCATGCAAGTGTACAGACATCAGTAAATCTGTGTTAAACAGGTTAACAATGAAAACTTAAATGCTATGGAACAAAAGCTGTAGTGAGACGTGCATAAGCAAGACTCTGATCAGATGATATTCATGTTTTTACACGGCTGTGCGAGTATGTGTATCCTAGCACACGTAAAAATATTTCTCACTTTCAAGGGAACATCAGCTGCATAATTCATCTTCTCTAATACTTAATTTGTGTGTGTGTGTGTGTGTGTGTGTGTGTTTCTGTTTTTATCCATATTCACAAGCTTGTTGGCTGTGTATGAATGAATCACAGTGCTAACAGCAGGCTATGAGTTAGCACCTGCATTGATGTGTCTGTGTGCGATGGCGTATATGCTGCACACGTGTGGGTTTGACTGGGTTTGTTTTTGTGTGTATGTCTGCATGCGAAGCAATCATTATCTTGGTGCTAAAAGACTCGGCACATGAATAATGAGGTGTACGGGGAGTCCGAGAGTAGGAACTGAATAGAGCCACACGCACACACGCTACAGCTGAGCTGAGGAAAAATCCATCCTCTATCTTCTCTTCATCTTCTCTCTCTCCCCGTGTCCCTCATCATCCATTTCTTTGCTCACTCTACCTCTCTCACCCCAAATACTTTCTGCGTTACAGTGCTTGGATGCCACTTTATTTAATAGGGAGCCTTCCTGGAGGCAACATCATCAACTGACAGGGAAAGTGTGTGTGTATGAGGGGGTTTAGAGTGAAAGAGCTTCACCCCCAGCTCCTTCGGGTACCAGCAGCCAGGCTGTGTTAGTGGCATAAATGAATCAAGCCCAGGAACCTTGGAGTCGGCAGTGTTTCTGAAGGGAGGGATATTCCATGACCCCCTTGGTGACCTTGATATAAATAACACAAGAGGTTTGGCTCAATCATCAGGAATACCGTGGTACAGACCCACCTGAAATACATTGTTTCAAGCACCTGGATTTAATTGGATGTCACAACACAAGTGCTGACTGTTACACCTGGTTGTCACAACACAGTATTATGAGCCAGAAGCCAGACCAGAAGAGACCGCGTCCATCGGAGGAAGGTGTATGCTCTGTTATTTCTATAGGTCTATTTGCAGCTGGATCAATCTCATTATTGTCGACTTGGCGTGTTCTTTAACTGACACAGGAAGTTAACGTCCACAGTCTTCATCCTAATAAAGTCTTGAACTGATAAATGCTGAAATGCATCTGCTGTCACTGTTGTGTTTTGAGCGGTAGTTGACTATTCCTAAGGAAGCCCAGCATTCACGTCAAATCATGTTTGGATCAATCCCCCCTTAAAACATTCACCAGACCTCGCTCCGTGATACTTTAACTGTCCCTGTATGATTCACCAATCTCATCAGTGCCACTCTGGATGAAATCTCTGTCTTCCAGCTAAGGTCACATGGTGCCATGCAAAGTCCCTTAAACACCAACAGAACACTAACACTCACACAAAAACATAATACAGATGCACCTTGCACAGCTCATATTGTGCACAGAATGTATACTTTTCTTAAAATAAAGTTCATTTTAATGACTCTTAATTTTTTTGCTACAGCTAGCATGAGCTTCTTTAGTGCTGAGTTACTTCTCCAGAATCTAACCTCTGCACTGCGTATTCTGTGATTCTTTCAAACAATAGTACATGATGATTCAGTTTATTGTGATTTTATTAATGAAGTTATCAAACTGCATTCGTTATGCTTGCTTTTTGTAATGGCCACTGTCCAGAATGCTGAGCCCACAGCCGTCAGCAGTGCAAGAACTGTCCGTGGTGCTTATTGTCGTTTGCCCCAGTGGGCAGAATCTGTGCTGCTGCTGCTGTTGTGAGCTGATGACCAACACAAAGCTTCAGAAGGAATTCGCTTGTCATTTTCTGTACCTGTGAGTGTGTGGGTGTGTGTGTGTGTGTGTGTGTGTGTTTCTTCCATAAATATACAGTAACTTCACTTCCTGCTGGCAGTAGTCTTTTGTTGTTGTGTATCATGTCTCCTGCTGAGTTTTATACAAAAAGACTTTGCCTGTGTCCATCCTCTGAGTCATCTCACTGCATGAGTCCAAATTGCACCATTACTTATTTTAGTAAAAAATAAATCCTTATTAGGACAACGCAGTACAGACTGTGGCTTAGAGCAAAAACTACTTCTACTGACACACAGCTATTCAATACGTGTCATTTTTTTTTATTTACTAAATTCATGCCTAGTGCAGGTAAAATACTGGAGGATAAGGAGTGTTGTATGTGGTTTTGGGATGAGTTGATCTTGTGGATTATCTTGGTTGGTGATGTTCGGTATCACCAAGAAGACCAAGACACATTGAACATGGCTATATTTGTTGGTAGCTACACAAACATCCCCAAAAGTGACTCCCCCAAATCCCAATAAGTGACACGAATCTGGTCCACATAGAAACATTTACCACACAGTGGCTTTGACGTTATTATAACATTTAATATAGAACTTTAGCAAAATGCAGTAATATGAAATTAAAGCACAAATTAATTAATAGTTGGAGGAAGTCCTGGCTGGAATCAGGAGAGCAGTCATAAAGGATTAAAGCATGGGCAGATCTGGTTAGTGACGAGAGATAGAAAAGTTGGTCACAAAACTGATATTACGTGATCATAAGAACGTCAAATCACATCCTCTTGCACAAAAACTGAAAACTGAGTGACTCACATGACGTGGCGGGTGCCTTTCTTCGATGTCCAAACAGTTTCCCGTGGGAGAAAACAATCAGAACGGCAGAGAAAAGCTGGAGGTTGCTGAACCGTGCAGACATTGTGCCGATCTGTGAAGTGATTGTGAGGTGATTATATGGAGCTGGGGAAGAGGCACAGGTGAAAGTGATTGTACTGATGAAAGCAGAGGGAGGCAGGGAAGGATACATAGGAAATGAACAGGTCAGATTAAGACGCAGGTAATAAAAGTAAATGTGTAAATTTGTGACACCCTCAACCCTGAAGTCTGAGGGTATGTCCATGGTGCAAACATACCAATGGCACTGGAAAATGAGGTGCCCTATGAAATACACGTAGATTCATTTAGTCAGAAAGATGACCCAGGATAAAGGTTATGTGAAGCTGTTCAGTGAGATGTCAGTCACAGTCGGGATGCCTTGCTTTAAGAGGAGGAATATGGGTCTTCAGTAAAAAAAAAAAAAAGTACAGTTTAATCTGAGCATCACAGGTTGTCAAAACTGTCTCATGGCTTAAATACAAATTAAAGTAAAAATAGTAATCTATCAAAACTCACTAGAGGCTTTTTCATTACTCATTGTTTCAAGGTCAGTGAAGACTGATTGGCCACACTCTGAGCTAAGATACACACTCATCCTCAAATTCTGCTTGTGAGTGATCTGTCACAAAATCACAGCTTCATTGTCAGATAAAGACTTTAACTACTACCATATTTGTTGGGGGTTTTGTCAGTGTGCTATGTAGCCTGTACCACAAGAAACGTGACATTAAGGAATTGAATTAAAAGTCTGAACATTTTTTGAATCATCTGTACCATTTTGCCTGAATCAGAGGTATGATTGAGTACATGCACTGAACACCCCCCGCTAAAATAAACACAAAATAAAGATCAAAAATGAGATTCTTCAAAGTTTTATACATTTGTATTTTATTATCCTCTGAGCTGATTTAAATGATAAGATTACAATCCTGCAGTGGACAAATGAAAGGGCTTTGTTGCTTCCTATCTGAAAAGTAATTTGCAAGTTTTATTATCTTCTGACCTTTTAGTCAGCTAGTTAAAAACACACACACACACACACACATGTCATTTTGTGATTGTTTCCTTTTAATCTTACTGTGACAATTGTTTTGTGCCAAACATGTCTCTTGATGAAAACGGCCCCAAAACAAAGTGGAAAAAAGTGTCAAGTTTGTGTGTCTATAACTAAATATTTTAAAATTAAAGTCGATACAAGTTTTCTACAGGGATTTGCCATCTGACATTTACTGCAGAGCGTTGCCATCTGGTAATTGCTTGGTATTGTTGCAGTGGCTGTGTGTGTGTGTGTGTGTGTGTGTGTGTGTGTCTGTTGGGCGGGGGGGGGGTTCTAGTTATCTGGTCCTTTTTATTGCATATGTTTTTGTATGTTTGTGCAGGCCTCTATGTGTATCTGTTTCCCTTTCAGGTCATATCTTGGTGCCATCAGTCTCCAGACATTGGTAGGCTGTAATTGCATGTGTGTCTTTGTGCGTGTGTTTCAGGCAGAGTTTAATTGAATAGGGGGTAAAGGCTACAGTGTTCCCTTATGGTACAGACTCTAAATGTGTCCTCGCTGGTGAGCAACCAGGGGGAAATCGAGCTCAGAGTCTCAAATGGAGAGGGTGAGATGACTATAAATTTGACGTTCCTCAGAGAGTTTAAAAAGAAAGACTGACATAGAAGGCGAGCGTTGCTAAATGTGGGCTCCCCAATGGAATGGAACGAGCTTTAGAGAAATGGAAAACGGGAGCGAGAAAGGGCAAGAAAGAGAGAGAGAGACTTTATCTAAATGTGCCTTTCCCCAGTGAGTGGGCTCAAAGACCAGGGGGAGCTGTCCTTGGTTCTGAATAAGCCTCTGGCAGAGAACCAAGTCAAGTAGTTAGCATTGAGCACATCATACAAAGCTGAAGGCTCATGCTCTACGTTTTTGTCGCCGTTCATCTGTCTCCCACCCTTTTCTTTTAACGGCTTGTCTAAGAGATGCGACACAAACATTTAGTGAATTGTAAAACACAGGGAAAAGAAACACGTTTCCCTCAGGGTATGAAACTGCTTTTCTGGTATATTTATTTCTAAGCTGGTAAAGTGCATCTACTAGTGCAAGAAGGTTTTGACCTTCATAGCAACCTTGGGGTAGAACAATAGAAAGTCAGGTTTTTTTCTGGTAATTGATGAGATAAAATGCTTACATATCAACAGATCAGTAATATTCTTCACAATGAACACGTGGCTTACATGTGTTAGAAGTGTTTTAAAGAAGCTGAACAAGTTTCTTAATTCAAATATGTAATGAATAGTAAACTTAATTCATTGTTGGCTTTGGTGTCTGCATGACCTCCTATTATATATTATTATAAACAAAATATAACAAACCTGTCCTTCTCTACAGTATGTAACCATGCATGTACTGCCTAATGCCTGAAGAGTCCCAGGTTTGCTGGTGCCTATCCCAACTGTCATTCGCTGTCGTGCTGTCAGTAGGATTAATTCATTCTTGGATTAGCTATTTTTATGGGATTTATTGACAAAAGAGAAAAACAGAATATCATTGGACATAGGTACAAAAAAATGGATGCCTCCGTTGGAGATGTTGAAATTGGGTGATTTCATCAAGCAGTGCCCTCAAACTGTACCTGCTGTAGAGGCAGAAAGGCCTCAATTTCTTTGCTTATTCTAGTTAAGTACACCTGAATTAGACTCTGTGGATGGCTTGCGTGGTACAGATTGTGTCATAAAAATGTTAATAATTTCATACAGTTTTGTGGAAGCTGTTAAACTATATCATATCCCACTGAGCACATACACTCTATACAGTTAAGAGCTTGTGATTATGACCACCATAGGCCATAGTATTAAAATATTCATTACTGTACTGTACAAATAACACAGACCTTTATACCAATTTACCAACAATAATCAAAGCATGCACACTGCAACATGAAACAAAAAGCGTAAAACTAGGCAATGTGCATTGAAAATGAGCCATAAATCAGATGTTTGGAGCTCTGTAGCTCATATTGATCTACTCAATGGAAGGAGACAGCTGTCTGAAGGAAATATTAAAAAAGCACCATGATTCCCAGTAGATACAGTACATCCCACATTTGTGAGCTTTACTCCTCAGGATATTTTGTTGTGACACTGAGTCATAACAGTCTGACACTCAAGGGGCCTGTGTACAGTATATGAAACTCATGAGTCCTGGATCTCTTGTAACTTCCTTCAACTAAACTCAGATAAAACTGAGGTGATTATAATTGGTGCTAAAAACCATAGAGACTCATTATTGAATCACAATGTTACTCTTGATGACATAACGTTAGCTTCAGGTTCTACTCTAAGAACCTTGGTGTCATCTTTGACCAATGTCTCTCCTTTACACCATACACCTGAGGAATATTGCTAAAATTAGGGGCTGAGATTAAAAGATGCTCTATGTGGGATTTGAGTGTGTGCGTGACTGTGATTTGTGCGTCTATATGTGTGGCCCTGCAACAGACTGGTGATCTGTCCAGGGTAAACCCTGCCTCTTGTCCATAGCCAGCTGGGATAGGCTCCAACCCGCGACCCCTGTGGGAAAGAAGCAGTAGAAGATGAATGAATGAGTAGCGAAAAGTCTTAAACCTCTGCCCTGAGATTCTTTGAATTGGCGCTATCTAGATGAACGGTTGGATGAACTTGTTCATCATAGACCCACACGTGTTCATTGCTTGGATGTAACACCCACGAAGGCTGTTTGATCCAACCCTTGTGTGTGTTTTTGAATTTTGGCACCTCCTAGTTTACAGTGGGGTCGTTTTGACTACTCAAAGGCTGCATGAGGGTTAAGTTACGGCATTTATGCAGATACGTCTCCTCACTGAAAGTGGTTGAGGCAGATGAGGCTTTTTCTGTTGGAGTTGTTCCTCTATTAAAATTTTATCCAAATTAAATATGTAAACAGAATTATTCATTGATTTGCTAAAGCTTTTGATAAGGCAAAAGTTCCTTTACATGAGTTTTGTTGTGAATTAGCGCTATATAAAACTATCACAGATACCAAACTTGTCCGACTCAGGCACAGACCACAAAAGGAACCACAAAGTGAAAAATTAACACAGGTGTTTATTTTCTTTTAACAACAGAATTAAAAAGCCAAGTGGATCAGACCAGATTCTCTAAATTCAAAATGTGTCTTTGCAGAGAAAAGTAAACTACAATTTGGTAATACTATAAACACTGGAACTAATGGTTGATTGACAAACACACAATGACGATGACAATAAATACAGAGACAAACAACTGATGATGAGCAACACTTGGTGGTGGTTACATTAGATCCCACCCCGGAAGTAAACTACTGTTAAATTCAAACATACCAAACACCCCATTCCCCCCAGTGGAGGGAGGGTGGGAGTGCAACAAAAACAAACTGAATTTAAATGAGTCTTCCAAAGACTTGAAACTGGAGGCAACATACGGTACATACAGTTGTCACATATATAGTTTTAGAATATATATATATATATATATATATATTTCGTATTTTATGAATGTATTTTTTAATGTGGCATTATTATTTGTCATTTGTCACACAATTTAACCTATTGTACTTTTTAATGTATTAATGGTCATGGGAATGGGTGAGTTTGTGTTATAGAGGGAAGAAGATGGTTTGTGACAAGAGTCAGTTAACTTGTTTATTTGGACCACACAGCTTCCTCTTTATGCATGGCTTCACACATTGTTCTTGCCTCGGTTGCCTACAAACATATGTGGGACTTTACTATAAAAAATTAATCACTGCAGTAAAAAAATAAACAGGATTTCAGGTTTTGACATTGTCACTGCATGTCTCTCTGATTATCTGCCACAGTCTGCATCCCTGTGCTGTCCAGCTTTCTTCTCACATGTCCATCCGTCAACCTGGGTGAACAAAATGAACATAAAATGCTTAGGATTCGCTCAAAAGAACGTCAGTAAACAAAAAACTAACAAAAAAACACAACAACAGGGGCTAGTGTTTCCCATAAAGCCCATGTAGTCAGTTTTCAGCACAATTCACATTAGCCAACCTTGCCAATGTTTTCAGCAATCATTTTAACCTTGCCAGCCAACAGCTCAGCATTTACATTAGCCTGCCTGGCCAATGTTTTAGCATTATATCAGCCACACTGCATCTGTTCACTGTCCTAAGATTTGAATTCTCGTCTGTCCTACCTTCCCAACCTTCTTTCTGCTCCCTATACCCACCAAGGAGGGAGTGATTTTAAAAAAACTGTAGCAAATATTTATCTGTGGTCATAACGTATAGATGACAAAGCCTCCCCTGCCTGATACATAAACAAGGGAAAAGGGTCCGATTACCTCCCCCAACAACAGCAGTGCAGTTCATTCTCGTTGAGGCTTATTAAGGCATTGAGGGATGTGAATGGGGATGGGCTGAGCTCAAACCATTTGCTATTACTGCTGCAAAGCTACAGCAGAGCTCAGCTTACATCTGTTTGTTCTTAGCCAGGGATGATTGTTGGTTTCATGTAGTCATTTCACAAACAATCTCAGCAGAAGTGGATTTGATCCTTTCTTCTATTTCTTTCTCCCAATGGACAAGCAGCAGTTATTTGTCACATTCGTATGCCTTGAAGTGGTAATCGCATTTTAATGCCTCGTTAAATTAGCTAAATTGTCATGTAAAGTAGAAGACTAATTTTCTCAGCAGGTAGGCCTGAAATATTATGTCACAATATTGATGGGAAGCTGTAGTCATTATTTCAAGGTGCAGGGCACACATTAAGATTGATGAATTGAATATTAGTTTAAAACCTAAAAGAAATAGAAAGCCTAATTCAAGGAAGGAATTGTGTAAAATGTAGATATGACAGAATTCAGCTTTGTAGTATTGTAGATTTTTGTTCTGCATTCAGCTTGGATAAAACGTAATCAGATAAAGCTACACTACAATTACTACATAACAACTATATATATATATATAATTTATGGTCAACAGTCTCCATGTGCAAGAAACACTATTAAACCCCAGACTATAATAAAGAGCGGATAAACATCACAACAGATGTAGTTCTGCTCAACTTACAAAACACCTGCCGTCTGATGACAATAGCTCCATCTTTTATGTCCATATTCAAAGCTATACAATGTGAGTCTCCTTTCTTAAATCTGCATCAGAGGAACAGGCAACATGTCGGATGCTAGGGTGGATTTTCTTTCTGTAATGAGCCGTCTGCTGTGTCTGTAACATGCTGGGAAGACCAGACATCATTTATATCCAGGGCAAACAAGCCACACCAGCTTTGCTGCCAAAAGCACCATCCATTTAAAAGAGACAAAGTAGAGAGAGAACATTTCCCATACTGCCACACAGCCAGCACTGCTCTGAGGCCCTGGAACAGACTGGGGCTTCACCTTATTAACGCCCATCTATTTCTAGTGAAAATTATGTATGAATGGATCTGTAATGCTTTAAACAGGTCAGTCTTTTACATATATGGTATATGTTGCATTAAAACACAGAAAACATCCAATTATTCAACGATAATCAAAATGGAAAACATGCCAAATAAAAACAAATAATTAAGTAATAATTGCCGAACGTATTATATACATTTGAATGTTGTAAAAGTTGGGAATTCACGGGAAACTGTACCGGTAACAGTCACAGCAACATCATGTTATTCTAATATTGTTTTACAGGACCCTTCCTACTTAGTCATGATGATAATATCGCGTCTGGATCCCACTTGACACCATAGTCGTATAACACAGCTTGATGGCTACCGATATACCTCTTAGTGTGCATTTCCTCCCACTCCAGTTCACAGTGACTCACAAAACCACCAAACAGACGCGAGCAAGACAAGAATCCTTTGTATAACCGACAAAAATACCACTTGTCTGGCTGGAGTACTTCACCATATGCCAAGCGCTGCCTGTGGTACAGCTTTTGTGAACAGCTTCAGCTCTTACCCTGTTTCTTTTGTTACGGATTGGTTCTCTAATACTAATGAAGGTAGTGCTTGAGCAAAAAGTTTGCAGCTCCTGTATCACTGACATGAAGCCCTTTACATTAGAGGTCTTTAAAGAATGATAAGCTAATTCTGTTCACAGAGCCAGAATTTATTATTTAAGCTAATCAAAAGTCAACAGACTGCTGGAGAAATGACTTGCTCCCCTTCAAAACACAGAACCGCTTCATTTACGTTTGACATAGACTCTTTGGAGGCTCAGTCTCTGTGAAAGGGAGGCTGAAAAAAGACACTTGACCCTTGGCTTCCTTATGCATTGAGGGAATTGTTTCCCATTACCTGAGTGTGCTTACACACAAAGAGAAAATAGGTAACAAAAGAGGAAGCAGCTCCGAATGCCTTGCAAGAAATCCGCCGTCCCTTTTACACCAGCGTCGGGAGTCCGTGCTGGTCCTCCTCTCGAGGAATAGACCCACAGAGATATTTATCTGACCTACTGTTCATCTGAAATCTCTATGTTCAGCTTTAAATGTGAACAGTCAAGAATGAAAACAGGAGATTGTGCATCAAGGCAAAATGTCATGTTGTACGTCCACACCAGTCAGTTCCCTGATGTACATGTATAAGGTGTCATCTTTATTGTCTCAAATAGAAAATAAAATTCTATGTACCTCAACGAAATTACTGTATGTCAGTCAACGATTATGCTCTAGATATTAACATTTATGTTTGCTGGCTTTTAGCTGATCTGCCGTCTACCCACAAGCTTTAGCAGCTTCCCACCAGCTAAACACATTTCTGCCATTATAGGAATGTTACCTGCTGCAAAACTCTGCGTGGGCGGCTGACAGCCGAAGCTGAGCCAGGTAATGTCGGCTGGCAGGCAGGATGTGTTGGTGATTATCACCTCTCCACCACAGTTTTACTATCAGATTCGCCTAATTTTTCTGAGAGTGGAAGTGAGCAACGTCAAGTACATTATTTACTAAAGTGACACTACACAGTGTCGAACGTTTTAAGATAAGTCTGAAAAAAGAATGTTGATGAAAATTAAGAATGTACAGTATCACAAAAACATGGTTTGAGTCTAGCTGTGAGAAAGATTACTTGAAGGCATCTGCTGTAAATTTTTGATGCCTGATGCTAGTTTGGGTGTTTGTGGAGAGAGACGTGTCTCCAGCAAGTGCAGTGGCTGCTGCTCGTTTGAAGGTTCATGAGGTGGTTGTTATGTGGTGTTACCCTGCTGTGTCAAAACCCACCCTCCCCAAAACCAGCACACACTAAGCCGAAAGTAACCGTACACCATTTATTCACAACAAAATCCTAAGCGACAGTATATTTACAGTGAACGAAAAAATGCAAATCTCTTCAGGGTGAGCCAAAGCCAAAATAACAAACAAAACAGTGTCTAAAGTCCCACAAGCTAAGTCCTGCCCGAAAACATTGAACAAAAAGACAGTTAGCTGGTCCTGACTCCCTAGGCGATAAAGAGGGGAAGACTTAATACACCCTACAGAAAATGGCAGCTCACCCCTACTTTGCAGATGGTCAGGAAAAGCACAACACATAGGCGCAGGGTCGTGAACAAAAAGAACAAAAGGTAGAAAAACACTGGGCGTAGCTGTCACTGCTGTGCCGAAGCTTTGAAGAGGAGACCGGGTCATTTGAGACCTTTTGCTTCCGATCTGCCAGTCCCCATTGAGCATCAGGTGACCTGTTGATTACCCCCCCACGTTTGAGCCATTTTGTGAGGGGTGTGTCAGATACACATATTTTTTAAGCAAAGTCGTCTGCGAAGACCCAGAAGAGATCAACTTAAAAGTATCTTTATTAATAGTAACAACAACAAAGAACAAGAGGTAACAAACAAAACAATGAGTAATTACACTACGTGAAGATAAAGTGGGGGCCAGAATGAAAGGGCAAAAAACTACAGGACTAATTAGGCAACAAAAAAACTAAAATATAAAAATATAAAAACAAAACCTCAGTCCAGAGATGAACATTAACCAAACATCAAACATCCTCCCACCTTAAATCTATTCAGATACAAAGCTCCTTCACAATGAAGCAACGTGAGAAGTTCAACATCTACTCTAAACCATGTGTCCAACAAGGCTTCTGTACAGAGGCAAAGTGAGAATATACTGGAGAGAGAAAGAGAGCGAACAGGTGAAACGAGCTTTTATTTCTGTGACGATGCAGCTGAGCAGCAGAGAGACTAAGTCAGGGAAACAAGCAGGTGTTGGGGCACATAGTGTGTGGCCATGTAACTCTTCCACACGCACTCTCGGCATCGATGGATAAAGTAAAATGACTTCCAGTGCGTGGCGTCTACTGAGTCCACATTATTGCACAGGAAGTGCTAACTCACTTGCTTTTATCACCCTGATTTCCGCACTGGAATTATGAAAATATCAGAGCATTAGACTGGTGGGGTCCATGTGTGAAAGGGAGCCGCTGACATTCCCCACATGACACGGACCCGCCTCCTAGTGATGTCAGAGTGGGTTGATTCATGGAGTTTTCTTCTGAGTGAGGATGTTGATGACATGTGTGGTGTATTACACCACACGCTTGGGTCATGGGGGAAGACAAACAAGTTACTGCTACGTTCTCATCTACTTTGAATCAAGTAGACACTTCCACATTCACTACTAACTTTCCTGTGATTTTGAGGCTGATGTTGTTCCATGTGAAACCTAGTCTCCACAGCACATTACATGAACCAAGGAGTTACATTTAATTGTTTTTCATAAGAACCAAACATGACTGATAATGAGCTCAAAGGCAAACGGAAGGTTCCATTAATTGAAATGCAACTCTTCAGACTGTTCAACTTGTGGCAATGACAATGAGTAGTCATCATTCTTTATTATTTCATTAAATAGCTGGTGACGTAACAGGCATTGCCTGTGTCAGATTAATGAAATACAGACCCTACAATATGCATTATGTCTACTCCTGATTGCTTTGTGCTGCGAGACTGTTAGTGTTTACCACGCTAATGTGATGAGGCCATTATGAGAGCCTTTCTGGAGGGAGGACTGTGAGGTCCAGGGAGAAGTGAAAGCCTGTCATATCGTTATGGTGTTTAAAAAGATTATCCCCTTTTGTCACTGCAAGTCTCAAAAGAGAAAAGTCCTGGACAGTAGGTTCGAAAACATGTCACTAGATAGTTGCACAGTAGCAGCAAAGATAAGCTCTTAGATATACAGTAACACATAGTCATAGTTTGATACACTGGCCCCGATTACACAAAATACACCATTCGTCAGAGATACATTATTGGACTTCTGATTTGCTTTTACAAAACATAAACTTAAGTACATTTTGTTAAATGGCAAATTGCTAATATATAGTTTGGGAACATATCAATACATAACATATTTTGTCAGTCAAAACCAGTCAAGCAAGTAATTCTTATACATATCTATCCAGGTCATAATCACTGGGCCTTGTAAGGGGAAAACCCTGTTGATGCAAAAGCATTTCTCACATCTGATTCTTCAAATCCTCCTAAACTTGTGCATTTGATTAGTGGGGAAGGGATCAAGAGGACGACGATCACTAAGACAAGGTACAGAGTTTGAACTTTTTCATTTTACCGAACTATGGTTTGATCTGTTAAATAAACCTGATGTCCTTAAATACACTGATGTAAATCATAGAAACACCTTTTGGTAAGTTAGGTAGGCTAGACACGTTATTATTTAGAGGCATTTAAGAAATAACACATTCTTGTTTTCTCTAGTTGTCATTTCATTTGCTTGCATGTGTGCACCTGCGTGTGTTAACCTTCCACCCCTAGAATGGAGTGTGTTCCAGCACTATGGGCACAGAACACAAAGCTAACAGCTCTGGCCCTTTTCATTGTAAACCTGTCAGTCAGTGGATTCCCTCAGTCCCTCTTCCATAACACAACAGCGGCAGAGTTCAACTCAAAACTACTCCACTCAGAACTCTGACTCCCAAGAGCCCTCAGCACATTGCCACTATTATCTGCCTCAGCTTTTTGGGGTGTTAGAAAAGTAACTTTTTATTTTATGCAAATAAACTACAGAAATGTAGTTTTGTCTGAGAGTAGCGAGAAACTGAGAAAAAAAAATTGACTCTGTTGCAGCGGCCAAACAAGTAAATAGGAATTCACAACTAAGAATAAAATCACAGTAGCCACTGTAGCAGCTGCAACCATTTCAACCTCCGGACTGGGTTGTTATGTCTATAACCTGTCAGTCAGTGAATTCCCTTGGTCCCTCAGCTATCTGAGAAACTGCAGGAAAATTCTTCTATTAAATCTTAGAACTCAGATTCCCATGAGCACCTGGCTCTGCTCCTTACTCCATGCTTCACCCAGCTACATCGCTACACATCTGCCGTATCAAATTAGGTTTAGGCCACATTCAAACATAGGGAGCAACCATTCAAAGTCATCCTCATTGTAAATGTACTGTATAAGACTCACATCACATCTCTCCTCTCATTCAATCAATCAGATTTTGCCTTTTTACTATAATGTCTGCAGTTTTTTTTGTTTGTTTTAATGTTAGTGGTTTGTTTGTTGATCAATTTGACCTGTGTTGTTTCTCCCCAGTGTATTTAAACCCTCAGTTTTCTCCAGTACCTTGTTGTCTCACCACGTGTCCCAGGCGAGCACCTGGATACGCCCTGGACGGGTCACCATCAAAGGGCAACATGAGGGAGGAAACACCCACGACAACTAAATGCTGTCTAAATTTATGACACCCATGTATTAGGTTAAGTTGCAAAAATAATGATGATTTATAACATTCGAAAATATGGCTGAATTTAAATGTGTTAAGTGTGTTTTTCTTGCTATAACTAGCTAAACCTTACTCTGGCCTTATGAGTTCATAATATGTGAAAGCTATAATCTTTAAAGAGGTTAAATGATTTTATAACTTATAACTTTAAGCCACCTGATGAACAGATGTAACAGGAAGGCAGGTAAAACGTTAAAGGTTAAATATGCATGAAGTCTGTCTGACTGATCAAAACATGTGAAACACGGCCAGTTGCTGGAAATACCCACACACCTACTTTTATCTCGCCACCATTTTTGTTACATGTATGTTGCATAAGAACAGGGAATAGATCTTTCACCAGCAGACACTTTCTCATCCGATAACATAAAACGTACATGTGCAATCAGTAATGATGGCTCCATTACATTTCACTGTGCCTGTTCTACTGCCCTGCTACTGAAACACTTGATCAAGTGGAGGCATGATTAATGTTGTGCCAACTGTTTACACAGTATAACCGTTCCTTTTAGAAACAGAAGGCATATTTGTCATCTTGATTGATTAAATGCACGTGTCTGGTGCGTTATTGTGTGTAGGTACAGCTTTTCTAGGAAATTAATGCATTTTCTATACACATTAGGAGGTTGTTTGCCCTGACGGTGCATTTACTGCATATACTGTAAATGTAGGATGTATAAGAATATATGCCATAAGGTTAATAGGTTTGTTGCTACCTCTCAGTATGGTTTTATTGTTATTCCAGAACATTGATTCATATACTTACCTACAATAAGAATATATGCATGCAGGGTATGTTTATTAAAATTGGAATAAAAGATGTTCATTCATTCATCTTCTACCGCCCAGAATAAAAGATGCATCTTCCATAATTTGCCACACTTTAAATACACAGCATAACTGATCGATACTTTATACTGCACTGATAGATCATGGCCAAAAATATTATTACTTCATATATTTAAATCATTGTTACAATGTGAGTCTTTAGAGTCTAAAATATCAGTAAGCAATTGTATATGTTGCCAAACTCTGAACAAACCTTATTCTGACCCATGTTTGAGTTATTGTTGAGCTAAAACAGAGGGCAGAGGGTAATTAGCATGCACATTACTGTAATACACAGGTGGGAATCTAAATAGCTGCGTGTGACCTATTTATCATATTTATCTAAGAGAAGTTTAAGACTTTATACGTTTACCACCCAAAAGTCTTATTTTCACCCTCTTTCTCTTTTTTGTTTAATTGATCCCAAAATGCACTTCTACAGCCACATTGTGTTTCCATGCATTTTTATATCTCAAGCAGGGCAATTACAGAATAACAAGCCACTTATTTAAAGGGAAATAATAATCATAGTGTTAAATGATAAGTAAACAACTGGATGTGTTGCAAAGGGTGTTTACAGTCTGAGAGTGACAAGGAGCAGCGGCAGTTGTGACAAAGAGCCGATTTCAGACTACAAAGACGCATCGAAGTGAAGTGTTAAAATTAGCCCATTACAATTAAGACATGGAAAAAAGAAAGAGTTTTGTTTTTACGCATTTTTGCAAAGACGTTTGATTCCCAGATGCCTTCCTCTGTGGATTTGGATGTTCTGCCCCTTGTCTGCTCCAGTTTTCTCTCACAGTCCAAAGACATGCAGTTAGGTTGCTTGGAGAGTCCTACTGTAGGTGTGGGCTGTCTCCTTCTATATACAGTATATACATGTGGTTGCGTGGTGGACTGGTAAACTGTCGCCTCTCAGAAGAACAGCAGCTGGGATAGGCACCAAACTGTCCACATACGCCAATCGTGTTGGTTTATTTTATAACCCATAGGGCCCAGGTCAGATACACAACACTCTTTTGTCTTTCGAAATAAAACAAACTAAGTAAACTTTTGTTTCTCCAAATAATAAACAACGTGATGTTTGTACATGACCTCTACAGAATTTCATATTATTTCACACATATTTAGCTACAAATGTTTAATCTGACAGATCGTAGGAGAAAACTGTTCATTCATTACAGCCAAAGACTCGTTTTTCATTACTAGTATTCAATGAGTAGTGAATAAATTACCAAGATGAGAAATTCTGACACAAAGGCTTCACGCATAGTTGGAAGCTCTTTGAAGAACCATGAAGCCAAAGCCAAAAGCACAACCATCTGGCTCAAATGTCCACATTGCTGGAAATGTGGAGGAGAAGAATGAGGTCTGCAGGGAGGGCGGTCCAGCCGGCTGATAGCGTCCTCACACCGTGTTAGTTGAGAGCAGTTATTTCAGTGCCCGAAGCAATTTCACCTTTGCCCCAAAGTTTCAGCAGAGCCACTGGGCATCAGGCGTCATGGGAATGCATCCTTTAAACCCATAAAAGTTGCTCTCTCCCTCCAGTGCCTTCATAGAGCATCACGATTGATGGAAGCGCACGAGCTCAACAGTCTGCAAGGTTTACTTTGATGGGTGAGGCATTGTTCATCTCACAGCTGCCTCAAAACACAGAAATACACTTGATATGATTTGTTTTTCAGCATAATGACTCAGACCAAGAGCTTGTTGAGAGGGTGGAATCTCATTAAGAGCACAAGCCAACTGCGTACCTTTGTTTACAGTCAGAATGTGAAGCATAGTGAATTATACTAATGCATTCTTATTTTCTCCCCGCAGTAAGTTTTATTCCTGCACTAAAATGCTGAGTAATAAGGGCAGTGGCTGCTCTTGCATTGCATATTATTCACACTTTTTTTCCACCGCTTTAGCAGCTCTAAATGTTTTGGGAATTAATATTACCACAGTGCTTTGGTGATACTGTAATTAAATATGATAAACATATACCATTTGGTTTACAATGTCAAACTCATAACTAATAGCAATGCTGTTCACCAACATGGCCTCATCCTACAGCAGCTTAACGTGTCAGTGTTTCGTTCAGTGAAGATAGTGATGACTTCCTGCTGAATCTCTCATCAACTATTTGATTTGACAGCACAAAGATAACTGAGCAAACGTTAGGATCGTGGCCGGACACTGATTCATTTTGGATTTTTCTTTCGTTTCATCTTTCATTCAGGCTTCTCTGCCGTGAGTAAATGCTTCCCTGTGACTTTCTGCACCCTGTCGTACGGTACAGTGCCTCCACGTGAGCATGTAGGCGCTCACACCCACCCTCGTGAGTCATGCCATTCTACTCTGTCCCAGTAATCTGTTCCTAGGCTGCCGTTGCTACGCTGGGTTTCCGTTAAATACCTCTGACTGACTTCCCTCCTGGTCATTTTTACTGCTTCCTGTTTACCCTGTCCTGCATTAGATATACTCCTGGTCTATGTTTGCCTTCTACACATTATTTCTTGTAGTATTTCTGTTTATTCTTATTATATTAAAAGTCACTACACTGAACCTTTTGCGCTCTGGCTTTTCCCTGGGGACACACATTTCGTATTTTTAACACTTCCTATTATTAGGTTAATGACAATGTACTTTGTTCACCCCCTGAATCAAGATAAAACAAATCCTTCTTGCAATAGATTTGTTACAGCACACAATGTCTCAACAGTCAGTTGTCATCTTCATTCAAAGAGGTTCTTTTAGCATCAGTCCGTGCCACAAAAGACATGACAAAGCATCACTGAATGGTGATCTTAGAGTGGGAACGGGCTGGATGGGCATTAATGGCTTCAAAATTCTGATGTCAGTGAAATTAATACATGCCTTCTGTTCATTTGTCTTCAAATGACTGCCAGAGCCTTTACCAGACTTAGCCAACACAATAGATGTGATTCTAGGAAACAGTTCATCTCATCAATACAGAAAAAAAAAATCTGAATAATTACTGACTCACTCACTTTCTTTCACAGTCCCAGCTGTCAATGGGGCGAGAGGCAGGGATCACCCCTATAGTGACAGACAAAGACTGTGGGGAGAAGCAGGAAAACCTATGCGGACACGGGGAGAATATGCTAATATATAAATGCATCTGGGCAAACATGGAATGGAAGCCAAAACCTTCTTGCAATGAGAAAAGAGTGCTTACACCACACCACTGCCCAACTTAATATTTACAAAATGGGATGGATGGAAGCCTTTACTGGGGGAAAGTACAAATACTTTATGAAACATCTTCTTTTCCCAAATGTCAAATACTGAAAAGTAGTTTTCCGGTTTGTCATGAGTAACAAGATTGAAAAATACTGCAAGGGAAACCTTTCCCTGTAAACCATTTATGCTTCATGTAATGCAATTATATGATACAAAACAAACGTTTTTTCAAGTCACAATTAAATTTTTACATTTTCAATACATAGTAGTGATTCTCGCTCGTCTTAGAGTTTTTTCGCTCAATCCAAAGACGTGCATTCAGGGGAACTGGGAATTCTAAATAGTCTGTGCTGTAAGTGTGAGTGCATAAGTAAGTGGTTTGTTTTTGTACAGTACGCATCCCTGTGATGGACTGGCGACCGGTCGCGGGTGTACTTCGCTTTTGACAGCAAGGATTGGCTCTGGCAACCCGTCACCCTTACAAGGATGAAGCCGTTGAAGATGACAGGCTTCACTCTAAAAAAACTTGCATTGTTGCTAGTCCTGTTCAATGAGCCTGTACCATCTACCATACTGATATCCATCAGTATGACACAACACTTGTATCACCCATCCTCTTGTATCACCCATCCTCTTGTATCACCCATCCGCTTGTATCACCCATCCTCTTGTATCACCCATCCGCTCGTATCACCCATCCTCTTGTATCACCCATCCCCTTGTATCACCCATCCGCTTGTATCACCCATCCTCTTGTATCACCCATCCGCTTGTATCACCCATCCTCTTGTATCACCCATCCGCTTGTATCACCCATCCTCTTGTATCACCCATTCTCTTGTATCACCCATCGTCTTGTATCATCCTCCCGTTGTCCTCCAAAGTTTTCTTTCCTATACCTAAGTTTTTTTTCCAAATAATGGACAGTGGCTTTCTGGTTAACTCACCCTGGCTTGTAAATATCATAGTTAGCAATATGTTGGCAAACATGTCATGTTCAAGTGAATAAATTGATATAATGAATGAATTAGTATAATGAGTACATCGTGCATGTAAGTGCGTGATCAAGAAGCTTCTTGCTGCCTTGTCATCTTTGTATTTACCCCGTCCTCCTCTCTCCTTATATCCCTCCCAACGTCTCCTTTTCTTTCTATCTCCCCTCAGACCTAAGAAGTCTGCCTCCTCAAGAGACCTACCCCCATCCCACACTGAACTAAAGATTCAATTTGCTCTGACGTGAGCAAGGGGCGTGTTCACCATTCTTGTGTCATTAAACCAGTAGAATGAGTTGTCGCAAATCAGATCTTGAACCTAATCATCCTGATGCCCCCCAGCAGAAAGTAGAAAGTTTCAAAAATAATGCAGGGTTATGGTAATGGAGTGGAGGGCTGATTGAGATTTCAGTAAATTAATTAGGCCCCAGGAGAGGGAAGGGCTGTGGAGGTGCAAGGGAGTCATACTGGTGAGCTAGTGGAGGGTGAGGAGCGGATCAGTGCATTCTCAGAAATAACAGAAGCAAAGAAAGTGAAGGGAGAGAACGGCCTATTTAGATGAGCAGGGATAGGTACTAAGTCAAGGTAATTGTGCCTACAAAGTCTTAAAGCAGAGCAAGAGTTGGAAACAGCCTCAGATGCAAAGCACTGGCATAAAAGTTAGCATCAGCCTTCCTTCCTTACCCATGGTCCAAAACACCTTCCCAGGCCGAAGGAAAGAATATATATAACAACATGCAAAAATGAAAAATGTAATAATGAAACAGTGTCAGGGGGGAAAGTGACGGAGATGCAGAGCGACAGAGACAGACAAGAGAGTGTTGAGTTCAAACCGCACAATGTTCAAGGGAGGAGACAGAGCAGCTCCTGGTCTCTGTGTAAATGTCAAGCTCTCACTACCCTGTAATGACCCCTAAATTACCAACGAGCTAGTCCAGAGCAGGAGGGACATCCTGCTGACTCTGTTATCCACAGGCAGGTTAGCCTGGGGCACTGGCACCGCAAAGATTCAAGACCCAAAGGTGGTGTGGACAGAGGATTAAAATCCCATTAGAAAGTCGTAGGACATGGTTCAGTCCTCAAAAACTGCCCCAACTCTCCATAAAGGGTCTAAATACTACATCACTATGGTGCATGTAGATTTTATGAAGACTGTGTTAAGTCGTAGGGTATCATCACACTGACACTTATATATTATGAATAATACAACTATTTAATGGTTGGGGTTTGGGACAGTCAATCGCCATTCACCAGTCCTGCATTGCTCTGCTGTAATCATTAACACTAAAGCATCACTTGAGATTAAATTACATACATACAGGTACATAGCTTTACTTCTACCATATTAATTACACTGTCTCATACCTGTCTGTCACATGACACATTGCAGCTGTAAACAGAACGAGAGGACTGAGCAAGGACAGTAGACCCTACCTTGCAGAAACTTAAAATAAGCTTCCAGTTGTTTATAGACAAACTACCACGTGGTTCTATGAGGGTCAATGATAGTAATGAAATTATAAAGAATCATACAGATTGTGTGATGCTGGTATTTAAGTGTTTTGAAGGAACAGCACTGTCAAATTAGTGATTTTTGTGTCTCATTGACAGCCAGATTTGTTGTGGATTATATTAAAGATCTCTGCAGCATTTCTGAATGTTATGCTGGCTATTGGCCAACAAATTGCATGGTTATATCAGATATGCTTCAAAGATTCTTTAACATAA
Organism: Macropodus opercularis; assembly: GCA_030770545.1. Classification (NCBI taxonomy): domain Eukaryota; kingdom Metazoa; phylum Chordata; class Actinopteri; order Anabantiformes; family Osphronemidae; genus Macropodus; species Macropodus opercularis. Next base: position 16,620,831 of record CM061098.1, on the reverse strand, counting down.
AGGCAGCGGAACACTACTTTCCTTGGGGCCATACAAAATGACTTTAGTGATTCTATCTTTTCTGACTCTTACTTTGAGGTGTGCCAAAAACAATAAAACCCAATCTGACATCTTTTATAACTTCCATGATGTCATCTTTCACTTAGACTCGTGTACCCTGTCCTTGGCTTTTGAATGGTTGAATTGTTTTTGTTCCCATGCACCAGACAATGCAGGACTGCAACAGCAGTTTGATATTGGCTCTAATGGTAGAGGACAAACAATATGAATTAATACTAAAGAAGATGCTGGACATCACTAAATGTTTCTATACTTATTTTTATCTATTTCACTAAAGCTTGAACACCAGATTTGATCAATTCTACCTTAAAATAAAACCTATTTGTGACTCAGCTTTTACTGGACGTTGAAGAATCTTGACAGATTCCAGTCCCATGCACACACACAGAAAATCTGACACAACCACGACGAACTGCTGGGGAACAGATCAACTCGCTGAAAAGCCTTTTGCACTGTAGCTTTTGCACTGTTTTGGAGGTCATTTTGCTGCCAGCAGGACTTCCTGACCCATCCAAGGGCTCTTTTTCTCTTCATCTTTTAAACACTTTCTCTGTTGTTGGGAACGGTTTCTAGGGATGGAGATGATAAATGTAGACAGCATTTCCAGAAAATCAACCGGCAGACATCAAACGACTGCCAGCGTAGTGCGAGAGATACCTTGTTTTTCTACCAAGGTAGCAAATCAATTGTTGCACTTTTAGCACACTCTCAGGAGTTTTTTCAAAGCTATGCAGAATAGAAATACAGTCACATTAAATGGCTTGTTAAGACACAGACTCTGCTGCAACACTGTAAGTTAAATTCTTTCTAAATTCCTTCCTAAACGATCTTTCTTTAACAAAGTGCAATCATTATTTAATTGAATCTAATAATCACTAAGTTCAGTCGGCTCTTGTGTGTCTCACAGTATGAATGAGCTGCGCATCCACTAAATCAAATGCAGAGCCGAGCATGACCATATTCATTCTGCCCCAGCAGTAAACCTTTGACTGATGGGAGGCAGCTTTTGTCCAAAATTACACATCAGTTAATCTAAATGTAGCCTTTCTCCAGTTTCCATTAGGGAACTCTGGCCTGTCTGGTCCTGCCCTGTGCCCTCTCCCAAGCCATTCCAGTTAATCCCCTTGCCTCCATCCACACCCATTCCCTGTTCTTTCTCCTCGGTCACCACTGCTACTTCGTCACATTGTCTGCTGGATTATCCCAGAGACTTCCAGCCCGGACTTTCAAGTTCAGGCCAAGTACAGTATGTGCTGTGTTGTTTTGTAAATCATGTTAAGGTTTCTAGTTGTATAGTTCCATGCACTGTTGACCAAGTGTTGGGAAAAATGGTCAAATCATTCATGTTTATGTTGGTTCACATTAATGGACATGGAACTTTTTCTGTCACATGGCAAGAAATGGTTGTTCCCATTAGTTAATTCCTGTTAGTAATTTTGCCCTCCCTTCTGTTGTTTGTTTTTAGGAATTTTTAATTGACCTTGTATTTCACGTCTTGTGATTTATATATCTCAACTCTAGTCCTGCAAGGTTTACAGAAGAGCTTTTGTTAATTTATCCCTCACTCTTGCTTCTGCTATTTTGTGTCTGGCCTAGTTTACTTTCCTCGAAACGCACCACCCTGGATGAACTCTTCAGACCTGACTCAGTGTGTGAACCTTTACATTTTATCTAGCTTCTGTTAAAGGTGTGGCAGGGCTCTGCTCATGGTTAGCATCAGCTGTGTTGCTTTGGTGAAAGCTAAGGGGTGCATTTGACTGTGTTGTTCAGCATCATCCTAATTGGTATAGCTTGCGGCCTGATAGATGTTTAATTCATTCAGAGACACTTACGTCAAAGAACTAACCATTTATAGTATTTGGATCTTTGAGGGAGCTTTCAAAAATTGTATGTATATATATATATATATATATTATAAAGAGATATATATAGGGGACACCGGTTGTCAGGTCACACTGTTGTGTACCTGCCTGGACATGGTTGCACATTATTAAACAGCAAGCAGATGAAGAAGGAGCCAGTGAATGTGAAGCATAGATAAAACTAAAGCAGGACTTCAGCCCTGTACCAATGCTAATCACCTGTTCATGAATGCAGTCTTCCTAAGATATATTATCATGAACTAGGGCTGGATGAAGTGAAGACAATGGCTGTGGGCTCCCTGTCCTGGGCTCCTCGCCGGCCATCCTTTCCACGTGCCTAACTGTTGATGCTGGTACCGCTAACTTTGCCAGAGCACACTGGCTCTGGTGCTGGGTGTCGTCTATGTAGCTGCTGCTGCGCCTCCTGGGGGGTTGCACACGATTATTTTTGGGATGCACGACCTCTGGCCTCCTGCTCCTGAGAGACCGAAGTTACCTGTTTAGTTTTGTCAATTTACAAAATGCAAAGTGAGCGAACAAAAGAAAAATCTAACTCAAATCAATATTTGGTGTTACTACGTCAGTACTGGAAGTACTGGAAGTGATGTCACGGCCCCCACAGAGCCCTGATCTCAGCATCATGGAGACAGAAGGATGTAGAAACCCTGCATCCACAGAAGATCTGTAGTTAGTTCTCCAAGATGTTTGGAGCAACCTACCAGGCGAGTTCCTTCAAACACTGTGAGCAACTGAAAGTGGAAGAACTGCTGCTGTTTGAAGGCAAAGGGTGGTCACAGCAAATACTGATGTTATTCAGATTTCTCTGTTTGTGCATTCACTGCATTTTGTTCATTTATAAAAATAAATGTTTAATACTTCCATTTTTGAAAGCATTCTTTGTTTACAGTATTTTTTGACACCTGTCTAAAACCTTTGCAGTACTGTACATGCTTACAGTCTACAGAAGTAATATGTCAAATATAAAAATACATGATATATGAAAAATATTAGACATATTTCTGGCTTAAACAAATCCCATCAGTACAACATCTGACCTTCCGGGTGTAACTGATGAGAAATTAATTAGAAATTGGTTTCTTGTGTTGCATGGGAGAAAAAAAACAAAACCTTACTACTTCAGTCTACTTTCAGTCTAAATGCCACACACTGCATGTACAGTACACAAGTTGCTACTTGTTCCCATCCATTATGCTCAACCATTGATCACTTCATACCTCCTACATAACAGTTTCATCAAGTGGATGACTCAGTGAGAAATTTGAAATGGATGAGGTGGAATATAATGTCTTTCACTGTAGAGAAGGCAGATGGAAAATAAATTAACTGATATTTTTTAATTTCTAAGGGCAGAACATTTTATTATGTGACAGACAGATAGATAGATAAATAGACAGACAGATAGATAGATAGATAGACAGATAGACAGACAGACAGACAGACAGACAGACAGATAGATAGATAGATAGATAGACAGATAGACAGACAGACAGACAGACAGACAGATAGATAGATAGATAGATAGAGTGATCAGTCAAATCAACACCTATGCCCTCTCAGTGGTCAGATGGAGTTTATTATGCCTGCAGGGTATCAAAGAGGAGGAGCTGTAGTAGCCAGTGGCATTATGACAAATAAACTCCAAACAGTGCATGGAAGGTTTTACCCCCAAAGAAAAGGAACCTACGGAAGGACAAACCCTCGCACTGATCCACAGGGAGACAGAAGAACTGGCAAAAAAAAAACTCCTACCAGTGACTGGACAAAGCTGGACTAATCACAACTAACGAACTAAGACTAATCACAAACGTACAGAATCAATGGAGGCTGTTCTCTATCGCTCTAGGAAGGAGCCCAGGTGCAGACGTTTCCAGAGACAATCCATCATGCTAACAGGCAGGGGATACATGGAACATTACAATCACGTCTGGCATTGGGTGCAACAACATCTGTGTCGAGTACAGGTGAGAAGTCACAAGGTTAAAATCACATTTACAATGTGACTGAGAAAGACCAAGCAAAGATACTGTGGGACGTCCAGATCCAGAGTGACAAAGTGGTAATGGCTAAGAAGACAGGAATAGTAGTGATGGTTAAAGCTGAGGGTTAATTTAGCTACAAATGAACAGCACCTGAATATCCTGAACAGTGACTTCGTCCTGTAAAACCCCTTTTGTAAAGTCCAAAGAATCTGGAGGTGAATAGATGAATGGTGTATTATTTACAGTAGTTAAGAACTTTAACTTTAACTCTTCTGCAGAATAATTGTAGAAAGTGTAGAAATGAGGAAGCATTGCTTTGATTAATCATACCACTCTTCTAAACACATTCGTCTCCACTGTTTTCATCCACTTTTGTAATTTTGTAATTTGTACTATGATTCAGCAGGTGCAAAGCAGCTGGTACAGTCGTTATGATGTGATTGGAGACATTCTGGAAGACGATTTAAGGTTGAAGATCTTCAAGCAATAAATGTAATGACTGTCTTTGTATTGAAGCTTTTCAGATGTATTTTGTAAGTCTGACAACTGCATTAGCCATTATTTTTCCCGCTGACACACCAGCAAAGAAAAGTAATTTCTACAGAGTAATAGTTCCTTTTGGCACCTTTACAGTGGAGCCATTAATTGCCCATTGTCCATCGGCTTAGAGGCTCGGCGGAGAAGTATCACTGTATTAATTAGGGTGCACAGCACCTGCTTTGAATGTAAATTGAGTCAATTAGTTTGCATATTCACTTCAGTCCAGCTCATCTGCTCCATATACCACATTCAAATTCCATTCTGCTGCTTTCACTGCGTTTTTACCAGCCCTCTGTCACGTCTAGTCTCTGTCTTCCTTTTCATCAATGAATGCAACTGGATCAGATGACCTCATATGACTTAAGAATGGAACACTAGGCATATGATCATAGGTGCTTGAAAAATGCATTTTCAGATGGGTGGAGCACAGGATGACTACAGTTTTGAGGGGGCACTCGAGTCAGGCCTACATGTAAACCTGGAGGCCTGACTCGAGTGCCCCCTCAAACAAAGGACCAGAAACCGCGGGGTGAAGCGTTCCCAGATCAGTTCTCATCCAGGCATGTGTGTACACAGGTACATAGTTTAATTAGTCGTTGCCTGTGATTATTAGTATATGGTTTGCAACACTGGTTGAGCTCACGGCTGTGGCTCGAATTTCGCCCTTCACTTCTAAATCAACTAATATTATTTAATATTAGGTAATTAGTAATGCTTTAATTGAGACTGTGCTTTACTTATGACTTGGTTGTTGGTCCCTGGTAACCAGGGTGGTGCCCCGATCATTTGATAGTTCGCTATCTAATCTTAATTAATTAATTTATCAATGATAAATTTAGCTAATAACCAAGATTGATAATATCAAAATTATTATCATAATTTATGCTCCTTTGTACCCCAACAGCTCAGCAACACCAAAAGACCCGAAAGACCACGGAAAACAACTGTGGTGGATGACAGAAGAATTCTTTCCCTGGTGAAGAAAACACCCTTCATAACAGTTGGCCAGATCAAGAACACTCTCCAGGAGGTAGGTGTATGTGTGTCAAAGTATACAGACGGTTCACCACAAGATGTAAACCATTGGTGAGCCTCAAAAACAGGAAGGCCAGATTAGAGTTTGCCAAACAACATCTAAAAAAGCCTTCAGTGTTCTGGAACAACATCCTATGGACTGATGAGACCAAGATCAGCTTATACCAGAGTGATGGGAAGAGAAGAGTATGGAGAAGGAAAGGAACTGCTCATGATCCAAAGCACACCACCTCATCAGTGAAGCATGGTGGTGGTAGTGTCATGGCGTGGGCATGTATGGCTGCCAGTGGAATTGGTTCTCTTCTATTTATTGATGATGTGACTGCTGCCAAAAGCAGCAGGATGAATTCTGAAGTGTTTCGGGCAATATTATCTGCTCATATTCAGCCAAATGCTTCAGAACTCATTGGACGGCGCTTCACAGTGCAGATGGACAATGACCCAAAGCATACTGCAAAGGCAACAAAAGAAGTGGACTATTATGCAATGGCCAAGTCAATCACCTGACCTGAATCCGATTGAGCATGCATTTCACTTGCTGAAGACAAGACTGAAGGGAAAATGCCCCAGGAACAAGCAGGAACTGAAGACAGGCCTGGCAGAGCATCACCAGGGATGAAACCCAGCGTCTGGTGATGTCTATGCGTTCCAGACGTCAGGCTGTAATTGACTGCAAAGGATTTGCAACCAAGTATTAAAAAGTGAAAGTTTGATTTATGATTGTTAATCTGTCCCATTACTTTCGGTCCCTTAAAAAATGGGAGGCACACATAAAAACTGTTGTAATTCCTACACCGTTTACCTGATTTGGATGTAAATACCCCCAAATTAAAGTTGAACGTCTGCGGTTAAACCACATCTTGTTTGTTTCATTTTAAAGCCATTGTGGTGGTGTATAGAGCCAAAAAGATTAGAATTGTGTCAATGTCCCAATATTTATGGACCTGACTGTATATCAGTTTGAACAAATACATGTTGCTTGATTGACACAGTGACCAATATGACTAAATAACTCTTTATCAATGCATTTTTAAAACTATACTAACTTTTTTATACAATGAATCAACCCTGTCAAAGAGCCTTTATTTAATGTTCAGTACTAACATCCCACCAAGTAGTAACTTCAGTGAGAGTATTGCGAGAGAACGTTTTAGATTAAACTGAAAGCAGTCAAAATCAACACAACTCTGTGTTTTTATGAATAGTGCTTACTTTTCTGTTTTCTTTTTCATTTATCACTGGAATAAATACCTAGTGGGACACATGGCTTTCTGATCATGTCGATGCATCTTCTTTCGTGTTTTTCTTGTATGGCAGTTAGCATGCAACATGTACATCTGCTAGCAAATATGTTGCGGTGTCCTGTGGGATTTATGTTCTTATCACCTGTTTTAATAGGCCTTTAGCAGGTTCCGTTGCATTGAGGAGCTTGAGCAAGAGCATAACATAAACCATTTTAAAAAACGAGTCAACTATTGTAGGGATAGTTGTGTTATGTAAAGAACTGGGCAGCCCTGTGACAAATTCGGTGAGAAGTGGGACCAGGGTCTCAGGGGAACTGAGGTAACTGGCACAGGCAAAAGGAGGACTTTGATTGTGTGACACAACCTGTAGTCAGACTGATTTACAATGTTACTGATTCATAACATCATTCATACCAGGCACAGTCCAGGAGAGGCTGGGGCAGAGGAGAATCACAGCAGCGTCTGGAAAAGGTGATGACAGAAGCTGAGAATGCAGGCAGCAGCATGAGGTATGTTAGGAGTTTAGAATTAACCATTACAGTAACTTTCATACTTATGAGTGAGCCTAATTAACGTCTTGTATATTTTGCAGAAATCCTTGCCACTCAAGTCTGAAATACCTTTGGTCATGGACAAGACCAAATGCAGAGTTTACAACGTTTATACGATTAGTGAGACGAAGATATTGAGCGTTAATATTCTAAAAAGAAACACATTCCACAGGGGACCTTTGCTGCCTCCTGGCAGTGTGGTGGTGTATGTATGATAAGTTTAATGACATGGCAAAACAAAACAAAAAACAACAACAACAACACAGCAATGAGCGAAGCTTTGAAACAACGAAATAAAATGAAGTTTACCCAGAAACCAAAGCATGAGGGCCACTAATAGAGGAAACGCATATCCCATTTAAAGTCACTAACCAAGATATCAAGTGACCAGATGATAACTAGGTTTGGTAAACAGGAAGTGCAGGAACGTTATATGTAGACAAGAGCAATGCCAGTAAATGCCTTTGGATTTGTTGAATGAATTTGATTTGATTTGATTTGATTTGAAAGCTTGCTGTATTTGGATGAGATCAGGTGACCAACCTGACCAAATGCAGAGTTTATACACTTTACTATACATAAGACGTTAGTAGAGGTGTGACATCCACATCCACTCCCACCATGCTGTACACATGCAGTACTTACTCCACTGTGATTGATTATGACCATTCCATTTCCTTCCTTATATTCTTCTCATTATTCTCGTACACGTTGAGTTCAATGTAGTTTCATCTGGGTTTTCTGTTTCTGATTGCTACCAAATTTTGATCATAGTTGCGACTGCATTTAGCACTATGATCCATAATGTTTCTGACAGTTTTTTGGCTGATGAGTTTTATTTTATTTTCATAGAGTTTTTTTTTTTTTTTTGTTAGTTAGTTAGTTTTTTTTTTACCATAGACAGAATTTTGCTGTCATTCACAAAAGCTGCCGTTCAGGTACTTCAGGCATTTGGCTTTTGCTGAGATGAGCAATAATTTATTTCTTTATGAACCATCCAAGCAAAACGTTGTAATCAACAGTGTTAATGTTTGTGCTTTCTCTCTGTTTTTATTATGTTTTTTTCTTTCTTAACCTAACGATTTTGTATTGTTCTAGTGAACAATTACTAAATGCAAGCAATTAGATGCCACAACCTCAAACAGGCCTCATCTGGCCATGGCACTGTATCTAAGGTATTATTGATATTGATTTATTATTCACTGAATGAGTCAAAATGTTAAGTATAAAAAAGCATTATGCATAATGTTTTTGCCAGACCTCTTGAAAAGATCCTGACATGTATGACTACAGATTACAGCGAGGCACCTTATTGCACTTCTATTCTGGAATTAGACTGACTTTGTCTCAACTTTCTTCCTTTTTTGTTCTCATTCTCCTTCTTGACAAAGCCAACCCTCCCCACTCATCTCCTGTCCTCCCTTGGTAATAGCACATTAGTTTGTAGGACATTAGTCAGTAAAAATGAAAGCATATGGCGCATAATATTTACTTGTAATGAGAGTGAGTGCCACCATGCACGGAAACCAAATTATGAGTGCCTCGTTTTGTGGCAGCCCAATAAATATTTTACCCTGTAAAAGTATGGATGATGTGTGGGGATGAGAAAGCCACCTGTTCTTGTCTGCTAAATGATTTACCAGATGTCTCGTCTTCTTGCTTTTTTGTCTTGTCTACTTGTCCCCTCATTCATTTCCTTTTCCCCCAGGTCCACATAGCAAGGGTGAGGGACTGCAACAAAAGCATGAGATTAGGGAAAGGACGCCAAAAATAATACGTAATAAACACAGGAGTGTCAAGTTAATGTAGAACTTTTGATAACCCATGATATGAAACATTACTAACACATACATATGTTTGTGTCATTTTTATATGAAAACCTTGCAAATATGTCTTTTGCCTGTTTGCATGTCACGTAAACGTGAAGCAAAACCTTGATTATTGCTGCTGTGTTTTTAAGACATTAGGCTCTTATGGGCCTACTGGGCCATTTGAGATTAAACACATTAAGAATCAAAGTAATCAAAGTCCTGTGGTAACATTTACTCAAGGAGAAAGACGATCCACAAATGTTATATGAGCAGGTGCTTGAAACAATTAGCTGACGTGTGTTTTTGTCCTGTCAGCATCGTCAGAAAGGTCTTGTCCAGTGAAACTCTGTCAGGTCTGATTTGTTTCCAGGCTTCAACATGACAGTAAATGTAACACATGGTGATTTCAGATTCAGCCCTACTTTGCTTCCCCTTCTTCTGCTGTGCACCAATGTAATTACACATAAAAGCTGATAATAGCTCCACTTTATTCTGGTGGTTGCTCTTACGTTTAGTCATCCCGGCGTCACTCGTTAACACACTGGAGAACACAAACCAAGCAACCAATCATAGCATAGCAGGAATCCCCCCTTTAAAGTTATCTGTCAGTGTGTGCACATGGTGACAGCAGCTATGTCTGCCATTAGACAGTAAACTGTCAAAAATTAAAAGTCTCCCAGAAACTGCACCAGACTACATTAATATTTCTACAGAGCAAATGGCATTTCAGTCTTTATCGGGTATCCAAGGAAACATCAGCCTACTGTATGTAGAGGACATGTCATGACTAAGGCTTTCACCTGGTTTTGTCAGCAGTCGCACGTTGAGATGTGCAAAGATTTTGTTTGATGCTTCTGCAAAATGTCAAAGAACAGTTTTGTACCATTTCTGTCTGATGGAGTATTCTGCACAGAGCAGAATATTCTAAAGGTGCCCTACTACACTTCACGGGAAAGTTTACTACCCATATTATAAACATTCCAAGGTTTGCTGTGAGATTGATTGTTTAACTGCTTTAAATGATTATTATTTGTCTTAGCCTTGGGGTTTACCTGTTGAGACGGCAATAAATCAACATTAAAATGTAAATGTCAGCAAAGGACCAAAAAACAACAACTGAAAGAGTCTGCAGTAAAACTGCAAAAAGAAACCAAGTGACAAAGAAAATACGATTTTGTCACTTTTCCATAAACCTTAAAAGACCTTCTATTATGCTATTTCAGGTTAAAGCATATTGGATCTGGACGTCTTGAGGTGTCTATAAATAATTTTTTTTAAAATTGCCTCCACTGAACTGTCTGAATATGAGCGCTTCAAGCCCAGAATGAGCAGTAGAGACGTTATTCCCACGTAGCTACAGTTAGCGGCTACGGTGATGAACAGGACAATGTGGGCGAGGGTGAGTGCAGCAGCCATTAGCCTGCCATCCATGAATTGTCTGGAGCTTTCAGTGGTGCCAGTGGCTGCTATCTCCTCCTCAGGGCAGCTTTTTATGCCAGCGGGACACCTGATGACCAGGAGGGCATAGGTGTTGATTAAGAAGAAATTATTCTTCCCATTCAGCGGCTGTGTCTCCTTTTAGCATCTCTGTGGTTCCTACATATGTGCTTTTGGGACCCCCATCATTCTAGTAGTACGATTCCCTTTATTATGACTACTCTGTGATAGGCCCTGACTATACTTTTCTTCTCCAAACAACATTCCAGTGTTGCTGCAGTCAGTCGATCATTCATTCACTTACGCTGTGGTGTACAGCGTAATGTCATCCATGTAAAAGAAGTGCCTGATTTGTATTCGTATTACTGTGGGTGTCTGTGACAACTATTGTTAAAGAGGTGTCGCAGGCACTGGTCCATTTACAATAAAAGTAACCCACACGGACCTCCTGCCTTGCTCTGACGGTAAGCTGAAAATGCTTCGATGTGGGTTGGAATATACATACAACAACAGAGCACTTCTTTGTTGAGCGAGGTAACTGTGCCATGTCAAATGTATTGCGATCGGATGAGCTCTAAGAAGCGAAAGAGGTTTCTAGGGGATGTTTCAGTGGGTCTGAGAGACGACAGACCCCAGTCAATGTCAAGAAGGTGGAGAATTCTGAACAGATCATTCTGAGAAAGGAGCGGACTAATTAGCAAAATGTGAAAACAGGGGGAAGTGTATGTCTGACATAACACTCGATGTGTGTAAACATGCACTGAGAGGGTCTATAAACCCACAGCACAGGTTTAACACTAAAAGAAGTGCAACACAAAGGATGATTCTCAAAGATACTGTCTCTAAATGAGAGCGATGCCAAGAGCACACACATGCTAACAAACAAAGTCAGAGATGGCACTTTGACATCAAGAGGAAGACAATACACACACATCCATTCCACCATACCTGGGATTTGGCCCAACACACCCTCTGTCTGTCGTACTCTTGGGAGAGCAAGAGCTCAGTAAAGGAGTGCTCAGATGGGGTGTGTGTGTGCTTCCTCCCACTACCTCATGTCTTGAATAGCTGTTTTTTTTTTCATTTATCCAATTCTTTTCTCTCTTTGTCGCTTCTTGCTCATCACTGTCTTTTCTCCTTCCGTTAAATCCATTTTGCGCCTGAATATTTGCTTTACCTTAACTTACTCCATACCTCCTATTGCTCCACATCCTCAAAGCAGCAAATGATAAAGTAAAAAATGGCACAGTAATAACTGTTATTACTGTTGCTGACAGAACCATAAATGTTACGTTTTATCTTGTATGACGTGCATTGCAATGTATTTTAGGTATTGTGTAGCATAAAATCCCTCAGAATTTATCATCTTTGCTTTTCAATAAAACGGGAATTGTTGCTTGCGGGCATTCGGAAATGGAAATGATTTTCACACCTCAGACTTTTTGGATATGATTGATGTGTCTTTTTTCCATTTCAACTGCTCAATTTTCTGTAATGCACAGGCATTGTTGAGATTTAGAGGGTCTGAATGCCAGCTGCTCGGCTAGTCTCGAAATAAAGACAATGCGCTTCTTAAATCTCTGGGGTTGATCACTTAGTCCTGAGTGTCAAACATGGAACGTGCAGATGTACTGACTCAGAGAGTAATTACCCACCAACCAATAATCTGTGCCTTCGTTCTCTCTCTCAGTCACTCGATCACCAGCTTGAAGTATGTAACTTTAAGTCTGCGGCACGTGTGTCAGCTGATTTCTCTTGAGCTACTGTGTCTTGGATTGCACCTAATTTGCACACTGCTCTGACCAAACAGGTCTTCTCAGTCAATAAATGTAAATGTGACTTAAACAACCATATTGATTTATCTGCTGCTAGCAACAGAACACCTTATTCCTGCATGTTTACTTGTACACAGACAGGGAAGGATGTTTCAGCCTCCAGGCATTTTGTAAGCAGCGGTTTTCAGCTGCACAGCTCTGATAAACTATATGGTTTATACTGTACATGTCCGTGTATTACTAAACTGCAGAAAGACAAATAAGCAACCACAATGTATTGCTGCCTGTGTATCTCTTAGTGCCCTAAACAAATTTATACAGAATCTAAAAGCTCACATTATTATAAATAATATTCATTGATTAAAAATGTTACATATTTACTAATCTGTCAGGAATGTCTGCAACCAGTGTGCATTCCTTTATCACTGGAATCACATGAACTTACTCCTCTAAAAATGTAATATATTCATAAGGTACAACACAACACCTTGAAAAGAGGTAATTCCACTCCTCAAGGGTGTCCTGGATTCGCAGCTACGCTGTCACCATGGGGACTGTTACTGAGGCAATGAGCATGAGCAGCACAAAAAGAGACAGATGAAGTGCCAGTGGTGGAGTTTCATGTTGCCTTCCGTGGTTCGAGAGGACAACAGTGGTGGGAAATGATGGCGAAGCTGGCACAGCTAATGGACTGAGAGGCTTGAAAATGAGAGGAGGGGTTGTTTTTATTTCCCAAAAAGAGATGTAATTGGGTGAGATAGACAGGTGGCTAATAACCCCTAATTTATATTTCAAAGGCTCAACTGTAAAAGAGGACTGGTGAGTGGCTCAAAGACACAGATGGAGTGATGAGGGAAAGAGACACTGAAAGAAAGAAAGGGGGAAGATGGATTAGAGGAAGGATGCAGTCATAAGAAAAGGCGAGGTGAAATGATGAAAAATAACTTTTAACTAGAGAATAAAAAAGAGAAAGAATGTGAGTTAGGAGGCATAAGTAGCAGGCAGGTGGAGGAGTTCTTATTTGAAATAGCACATACTATCAGTGGTGCAATCCACCGCCGCTGATTGTTCACTGCCGACTATTACCTTACAATTTCCAGTCAATCTAGTCAATTTCTAGTTGAGAATATGGAAGTACAGGAATGGCTGGAAATCAAGTAGGGCTCCAGGGTTGGAGCACCAGCCTTACAAGGTCCAATATTTAGCAACATGTTTACATGTTTCAATAAACTACGGTCACATACTTTCCATCACATCTACCTGTACGCTCTTCATTTTATTAGGACCTGAACGTTAGGACCTCACAACTCTTACACCACTAGTTAAGAGTTAACCTACAGTCTATAGAGCCACAGAACTACAGCCTTATAGTGCATACATAAAGGGCACACAATACAGGAAATATGAAATTCAAATGTGATATATGACTGCTGTGCATTTGTGCCACTAGATGCTCCTGAAAAGCTTTTGGCTTCTTTATCCAGTAGCTGTGGATCCTGCCTGTCCAGTTATTCATACTTGTGCTTGTTTCTTGGATGTCTTTCACTGTGTTGCTAAGTTCTGTTCTTAGATTTACAACTGAGAATGGTCAGTAGGAGTTATTACAGTAGTGTATAATTTGTATATAGTCATATTAAAGTTCTCAGATTAATATGTATTGTATTATTTTTTACAATCATTTTGTGTACAGTAGGAAATCTACAGTAGCGAGTACACGTGAAAAGTATGCACTGATGGTTAGCCAGACAAAGAAGGGTACACAGCCCGTCATGTGATATTTTAAAGCAGCTGTGGAAACAGGTAAGTTCATCTAGCAGCTTGTACACTGCAGAGGACGCCAGTGTGAAGCTGTGTTTTCTCAAATATGTCTTTTTGTTCTGTTAAACTCAAGTCATCTTATTCTGCAGTGTAGTGCTGCTTTCCACCCACACAAACACCTTCCATCTGAACACCCACATGTACCTTAAGATGCACATACAGGCCAATAAATTACTCTTAAGTAAAAACCAATGTTCTGTTCTAGCTATTTTCTTTTACATTCTTCATACCGCTGATGTTCTAAGGGCCAAAGATAACAATGAACAATTGTTAAAATAATATGTTGCAAGCTAAAAATGTGAAGATGGAGAAACCAACTACAGTGGTTCTATGTTTCCTACATAATCGTATTAGTATTTTCTAACTCCAGCTGTTACATTTTCAATTCCATTCAGCTTTATTTATATAGCACCAATTCACAACAGCAATTATCTTAAAGCACTTTACAATTAAGATTTAAGACCTTACACAACTAAACCCAACAAATCCCACAAAGAGCAAGCTTTTAATTGCAGCCAATCAATAAACTGTACATTTAATAGCAAGAATATAAAGGAAGAAACCTCCAGCAGATCCAGGCTCAGTGTGGGCGAACATCTTGTGACGTTTTTGCTCTTCATCGTACACTGGCCAGACCAGTTGATTCACTTTTATAACAAATGCATTTTGGTTCCATGTCAGCTAATAGGAGATATTCCAGTACTGTGATCTACTGGTTTCTGGCCACATACTTACATACTCACACAGTCATTTCAATTGTTTAAGTTTAACTTAATCTATTTTGAGTCCAGGCTGCAGAAGATGACATCTCTTATCCTCAGTGTTGTGCAGACAGGACAGTGAGCTATTTAATTAGCTTTTTAATTAAGTCAAAACTTACTGGTTAGTGGAGACAGGGGATGGAAGAAGACAGACAGTGAGATGGGCATTAACTAGTCCACTCGTACCTCACACACCCCGTGAGCGTTGTTCATGTAGGCTGAGGCTCGTACACACTGTATATACCTGCAGCTGTGACAATTCAACACTACAAAACCTATACATGAGACTTGACTCAGCAGCTGCTGTCACTCGCTTTTGTACAGGCTTGCTGCCCTCAACACTTCCACTACATGCAGGACTGCCAGCCCTACGCAGAGCAAAGCCAAGTGGACTGACTGGAAGCTTCAAGCCCCGCCAGGTTCGTTCATGTACAGTCAGTTGACGGGAGCATTTTTCTGTGGATCGCGCTCCTGCTTCCTGCACCCATGGACACAATCAGTGCGCGAGTTTGCTTAAGTTACAAAACCTTTACTGCCTAGTTGAGTTCATTTTGGCTTTTCACTGAACTGTCTTCAGATTGGTTCTTGAAGAACGTCATACTAATTGCTACTTTCTTAAAGCTGTAATTAGACATTAATACATATATTTTTAAGTTTTTGACAGAAAGTACATCATCAACTTTTTATACTCGTCTTAATTTATAAGTGCTGTTTTTGTGATTGAACTCTGCCACAATCTCATGACCTCATAGATCTGACACTGACTGAGGCATTAACCTTATTAACCCAATATGTAAAGTGAAAACATATTGATGTCACAACTGATTAACTTGTATGTATAAAGTATAGCTAACAGCTTTGGGGATGATGGATTTTGATTTATGCCGACTGCTCCTTGCATCATTGTACTCAGAAGAGTCAAAGCATCAGTCTGTCCTCAGTATCTGTTGTTGCGATGCATTGGAAGAGAAAACTGCTGCTGGGACTCAACTGATCTGTGTCATCACATCCCAGAGTTATAATGTGTTCAGTAATAAATTAGAACAGTAGGGAAGGTTAAAGGTAAGACCTTAAACTGAACAGGGAAATTAAGGCAGTTCCCTGATGGCTTGGCTTTATTTCAGAATTTCATTACCTGAACAAGGCACGCCCAGAGGTCAAATAGGTTTCATCAGCTGAAATTTGTCATAACGCCCATCAGTGCTTGTAAAGTTTTCAATGTGCTGCAATAGGTTTCGTCAGATATTGATCAGTATGTGTAATTTAGGTTTCTCTGCTGAGAAAGGATTCAGCTCTAGAGGATTAAGCTTATAATGTTCGGTACAGACGTGCTAATTAGCCCTGGAGTGTGCGTTTTATTCTTTGCAGTGGGTCACTTTAGCGTTTACTGGAAAACTGAACTGAAAAACATAACATTGCATCTAGTAAATACAAATGGCATCCATCACACTATACCACCTCAAAAACGTTCCCTCTGTGCAGGAGGGAAGTAATTCACAGCAAAAGGATCCCCTGTAATCATATCACTGATTGTGTCTCTTCTCTTCGTCTCACTTGACAATGTTTTGTCAAAGCAAAGAAGCTTTCTAAATAAAAAAAGCCCAAAATACCAGATCCACTAACACCTCAGCAGCCTTTCTGACACTGAGCAGAGTCATTTAATTTCCATATCAAAGAAACGTCAGGTTAAAAAAAAATATCTAAGAAGCTGCTCTATTGGTCTCAACAGGCATCTGAAGAAATGAAAGGGGACACGAGAGCGTAGCAGAGAGTGATTAGACAGCTTGGTGAGGCGAAGGGGGAGGTGGATAGACAACAAGAAAAATGGAGTGTTTTGTATCTGGGATATAAAAGGTGTCTCTTCTTCACAGAGTGTTTTTCTTTCATAAAAGGCAGTATTGCAAAGAGGGCCCAGAAGTGAGTTAACCAGGGAGGAATTAATGCTGGAGTGTGAGGAGGACGGATGAGCAGCACCTCATGTTTTTGGTGTTGCACTGTAAGAAACGGTGCTCATGTCACCTCCCCGTGGTCATGACTGCAGAGTGAAGAGACACAACACCACAAATCAGCTAGAGCTCTGTGATGTATCGCAACTTCTAGTGAAATCAGAACAAACCCCACTTACCCTGCCCTTCGTTTTCATCAGCTTATCTTTACAGTGTCAATGTGTAATAGAAAAATAGTCAGAACTTTGTGACGAGCTGTATTGACAAAGCGTATAGTTAGAGATGGTTCTGGTTTCTCTGACCTATCTCTTAGTTAAGCTGCTATAGGCTTAGATGCTGGGGGACGTTCTTCATTTACTGGTTGCTTTACATGGTTTTCTATTTATTCTAACATGCCTCCATGTCCACATGTGACTAACTTTGTCTCTGTTCTATCCTAGTTGTGCTTCTCTCTTTCCGTCTCTCTCTCTGTCCTCATCTACAGGTATCGTCAGACTCAGAGCTGTATGATGAGGGTTAAACCTTACTTGTAAAGTGTCAGAGATAACTGCTGTTGTAAATTGGCGCAATATTAATTTATATAAAATCAAGTCCATCATGCCAGTTGTTGCCAACTGTTCCAGTGTCTCAATGACACTGGCATTCATAGAAACTGTTAACAGGCCATTGCTGAGTCTGTGGGGTATCCCTGCTGTCAATCTCCGATGAATCACACTGTGACGGCAAAGGAGCCATCATCAGAGTTCCTACTGCTGTGGAATGTGACTTGAGTTGTAAAACATAAACGTATTTGTGCGATAAATTACCACAGGCAATGTTCTTCACTGACACTCATTCATAAGGTCATGTGAAATGTCAACAGGGGCAGCTGTAGCCTCAGGCCAGGATCACGTGCAAGGCCTTTGTAAAAGTGTTACATTTTGTTAGAATCATATGTCTCCTCCTCAAATTTATGCATCTCTTCTAAGGTAAAATTCATATTTATTACTACACTGCATTCACCAAGTTATTAACTGGGACAAAAAAGTTATTTGGGCACTATTATCCAATCAAACATGTTATTACCAAACTGTATATTTCACCACAATTTATAGACCCACTCAAAATGTACCTGCTCTACTTGCTATATAAGTATTTGGGTGTTTAGTTCTTAGGTTGAAATGTTTCAGCACAGTCGCTGCGGTGGTTAGCGCTGTCTCCTCACAGGAGAGTTTGCATGTTCTCCCCGTGTCTGCGTGGGTTCTCTTCCTCCCACAGTCCAAAGATGTGCAGTTAGGCTAATTGAAAAACTCGTAGGTGTAGGTGTGCACGTGACTGGTTGTGCGTCTATATGTGTGGCCCTGCGACAGACTGGCGACCTGTCCAGCGTGAACCCTGCCTCTGGTAGCTGGGAAAGGCCCCAGCACACCAACGAAGCGGTAGAAGATGAATAAATAAATACTGAAAAATGGTTGAAAACTAGAAACATTGACTAAGAACAATTTCAATCAACGGGCTGTGCAATTTAAACTTGGATCCTCTAAAACGAGACAGAACTACCTGACCACGATGAAACGAGAATTAAAACCATCATCTAACATGGCACCAAAGTCTGATGGAACAGTAGCATACACTTCTGATCTCGAGTTCAATATTTAATCTTGTTCAGTTTAAAAAATCAGTTTAATCAAGACTAAGAACTGCTAGCCAAACTGTGTGTCGAACGATGCATTGCCAAAATAAATAGTGTAATGTATGAAACGAAAAGACAGAAGAAGGCATTTAAAACAGAGCAATTTAGATGCAGCATGACCATTATAAGAAGTTCAATAAATGAAGTCCTGAGAGATGAGCTCAAAAAAGGAGTCATTCACCAACTGTTTAACTCAACACTGTAGCTTCCATGGGATAGTTTATAGTCTGAATTTATATAAAATAGAATAAATGCATGCTCAGCAGAGCCCTCTGGAATGAAATAAAGGTTTAAATAATGCATTTACTTTAATGAAAAAAGAAGCAATGAAATTTACAATGATGAAAACTGGGCTAATTCCATCAGTGGAGACTTGCAGTTTGACTTCAAAGATGTAAAACATCAGTACTGTCGCCCTGTGCCAGTATTAAACTGCAGCAAAATATTGAGTTAATAGAAAACAAATAAAGCAGCGTTATATATATACAGTACATGCTCTTCATGGGGCTGCTTGATACTCTGAGGGGCACTGAAACAGCTGGGAGACGCTCTGTTGTCATCAGCAGGGCAGTAGGTTTTAGTTAACACCTTACACCAAGTCAAAGCACTTCTGTGTGTGTTTTGTGTGATTAAACCCTCTGCTTGCTGCCTCTAAATGTACATGAAGCTCAGAATCACTAGAAAAACAATTATGTTGGCCACTGGTCTCGTCTGACATTTCTTTTAAATGTAACTGAGGAGTCATGTACTGCTCTTGTGAATATAGCTTGAGGCAGAGCAAATGTATCCGCAAAGCCCAAATGTGGCATTTCCCAGTATGCTAATGGTATCACATGTACATGTAGACTTGCTGATGGAAAACTGATTACGTTGCACAGGTTTCTTAATATGTATAGCTTTAGTATATACCTTTATACCAAAAGTCCTTTGGTAAAACCTACTGTAACAGTGGAAATGGTTTCATAAAATGTATCGGTGTCTCTGAAGAAAGGTCTTCTTCTGGTTGCAAACACGGTTGACCTTTTGAGTACATTACCTTTATAGGAAGCATGAAATCAAATCATGTCATGTCATGTCAGGTTGACGGGGGAGTGAATGAGTTTGCCTTGTTCCCAGTCATGACTTTTGAGTCTTCATACTTTTCTGCCACCTGCGATTGTATATGTGGTGAAATAGATAAACTTGCAGATGATGCCAAAAGCTTTCTACGGGCCAAAGTAAACATTAGCTCTGCTGTTAGGATGCGGTTATCACTGGCTGTGCTTCTAAGCCTTGAACTGGATTATTATTATTTAAAAATCCTCAAAGGAAAACAAGAAACGGTTTAATTTGTCATTGAGTGTGGAGAAAAAAAACAGATAAGTTTTACTTTGGTGTCTTATTTGGCTGTTTACTTTTAGTAACCAGCAGCTAATACAAACTATTATTTGCATTGTAATTCTGAAAATAAGGCTAAGAAAGACAAAAGAGCACGGTGAGCATGGTCATTCATATGTAGCCTTTTGCTTTTTACACCAGTCATAACTGTGAAGTTTATTCGTTGTCTTTATGCTTGTTATTTTTAACTGAACTAATGTTCTATTCCATTTGGTTCGATTAACAGGACTACTTCTAACATTTAGATAAGGACAGAGGATTCTCTTCATTGACAAAAAGAAAAGCTGCATCTGGAGATGCTGTTCATAAATCAAACAACAACCCTGACCAACAACAGACCAGAGTAGTGACTGGCTGCTCTACTGTTCACCCAGCTCTCACCTTCACACTCTCAAATTGTGTAATCATGAGTCAACATCTTCTTCAAGTCAATGGGCCACTGTCCTGCAATCAAGAAGGATTCCAAACTGTGTCTCTTACATATGGATTGATAGGTGTCTCCTCTGCAACAAGCTGACACAAGCTACACCTGAAGATTAAAGTCTGACTTGTCCTGTGACCAGTTGATTCAGCTTATGACAAATAATTTCCAAATCTAAAGCTGTTACAGCTAACCCCGATGCCGAGTCACCGGTGTCTGATGTGGGCAATGGTGGTGGACCCAAACGCAGACGTAAGACTAGGACGAAACTTAATCTTGACAATAGGACTTTAACATAAGACATGACACTGGACATAACCAAACACAGACTTTACAGAAGCGCAGAATACACAGAAGCGCCAGATCCACAGACTCACCGAGGCGCCAGACACACAGAACTACAGAAACACAGGACCCACATCAAACACCGGTGACCCGGCATGGGGGTTTGTAACAGTACGGACCGACCACGCACAGACCCAGCATACTCTGTTTTTTGTTTTTTTGCTCTATGTTTTTGTTTTGTCCTTGTGAGGACTTTAACCTGGGTATTATCCCCGGGTCCTTAGATCGGGAGGTGGACTCCTCTCAGGCCCGGTCTGCTCAGTTTCTGAGTTTGTGCCTCAGTTTCTCTTTCCAAACCATGTTCGGCCCTGGAGGGTGTGTAGCAACCTCCAGCGATCCTGTCTGTTCCCTGTGAGTCCCGTTCTGTTCTGCCCATCTCAGGTCCATCTCCATCTAGAGAGCCCAGGAGGCTCCGCCTCCGATGCCCGCCTAGATGGTTCTGCCTTCAACGCCGACGTCAGCTCTGGTGGTCTCGCCTCGTATGTTGACGTCCGCGTCTGTTCCTGTGTGTCTAGCGGCCCAAGAGGAGGGTTCCGCGTCCCTTCCTGTGTCCAGCGGCCCCAGGGAGGGGTCCTCTATGGTTCCTGCGGCCCCAAGGAGGGGTCAGCTTCTGTCCCTGCGTGTCTGGCGGCCCGTGAGGAGGGGTCGCTTCAGTACCTGTTCCGGCGGCCCCAAGGAGGGGTCCACTTCTGTTCCCGTGTCTGTTCCTGTTCTCACAACCCTAGGAGGGGTCCGCTTCTGTCCTGTTAAGACAATCCTAGAAGGGGTCCGTTGCTGTTCCTGTTCTGCGACCCTAGGAGGGGTCCGCTCCTGTTCCGGCAGCCCCAGAAAGGGGTCCGCACCTGTTCCTGTATCCAGCGGCCCGGTGAAGGGTCCGCTTCGGTTCCGGTTGTCCACGAGGGGCTGTTTTAGCCCCTGGAGCAAGGAGCTCCTTCTTGACCGTGGACTGACTTTTGGTTTATGGTTAAAGCCCACCATGAAGGGACTTATAAACATTTAATTCATGGACATTTTGTTTTGGTCTGCTCTGTTCTAGTCTGTCTGTCTGTCCTGTCAGCCTCCCCTCCAGTCGCAGGTGTTTGATGTGGGTCCTGTGTTTCTGCGTTTCCGTGAGTCTGGCGCCTCGGTGAGTTTGTGGCTCTGGCGCTTCTGTGTATTCGGCACTTCTGTAGATTCTGTGTTTGGTTATGTCCAGTGTCATGTCTTATGTTAAATATAGTCTTATTGTCAAGATTAACGGTGACCCGGCATCAGGGTTTGTAACAAAAGCAATGTTTTTTTGGCTAATGTTTTGTGCGACTAAAGATGCAGCCAAACCAAAAGGAAAGTTTTCAATTTTCCCATCAATCTACATTCCAATTCTTGAGTGTCTAAAGTATAATATATAAAGTAAAGGGCTCAGGCAGTTGTAGCACTTAAACAAAGGCATTTTTACTCTCCTGTACCCTGATGTAACCGGGGCAAAAAGTATTGAAATTCTTGCACACAGTTGGAACACAAGTATCATTTCTACCAGCAGGTGTTGCAAAGTAATGTCCACATCTCCAGCTCACTACACTATAGTAGCGATCTGCAAGACTGTACCATAGGGAATGCTGTACAGAAGGGGGGGTTTGATAATCAAGGAAACACATGAAGAGTGACATCCCATTGGCAGAGTTGTGGGCATTTTCAACCCTTGGCAACAGTTCACCTAACAACACCCAGCTCTGCTGCTTTCATCTCCCTGCCATCCTCAACTGCTGTACTCACATCAGCAGCACCAATCCCACAAACCACAACAAGGTTAAGTTGGCATGTGGCTTTATGACCAAACCAAAGTTTTGGTGTGAAAGTTGAGTGCACTGCATGAGACGTGTACAATTTAAACATAATAGATCTATATGTAGCATAATGACCCACAAAGTACAATTTAGATCATGGGCTAAGAATATTTAATTAACAAGAAAGCTTCATGCATAACTTTATGGTTTGCCATGTAACACATGCTGTGTATAGACAAAGATGAGGAGCGTGTGAGGTGCGAGTGGCCAATACATGCGGTAGAGCTGGACACTAAAAACTGCTACCACTGTATTGAATAGAGTCAGCAGAGGTCATCTGGGCATCTGATCAAGACGCCTGGGTGCCTTACTTTAGAACTTTATTAATGTCAGTACAGAGTCTAGAACGGAACACGCTGGAGTGACTACATTTCTCTTCTCGACAGAAAACACCTTGCGCTGTCCCATGAGGAAATGGACATTGCTGGAGAAGTGCATGTCCGGACTGCAAGTGTTACCTTTCGCCACCCTGCCCCAACTCTGAACACTCACTTTCTCTTTTTCTACCTCTTCGTCCTAGTAAGGGCTGCAGGTGTGCTGGAGCCTATCCCAGCCATCATATTAGGTGAGAGACGGGGAGCAGCCGGACCGGTGACCCGTTCAATACTCGTGCCCTCACACCAGTCTAACTGCACGTCTTTGTGTAGTATTGATTTTATGGTGGTAGAATGATACTAAGTCAGGTCTGAGATGATATTTGCCTGAAGCAGCTTTGTCATCCATGACGTCTCTGACTTAATTTGCCATAGCAGACATATATTACATTTGAATTCTTTATTGGTCAAAACAAAGTTTATTGCACATTTCAACATTTTTTTCATCCTTCTCTTCTTCTCTGAGATATCAATTTATTGTCATTGGACTTTCTGCAACATAGGAAACTAATCTGCAAGCTTTCTGTCTTTCCTCTCAGCCATCCGTCACCTCCTCCTCCCCAGTGATTACCTTAAAATAGTTTTCGGGCGTAGAGTGTTGTCAGAGCCGAGATGAAGTGGATTTACTTACCTCTAGTGTGTGTCCCTTCCGCTTTACTCTTTATCGCTCACTTTCCCACACTTGGTATCTTCAGTCTGTAATTCCCTTTTCTTTCATTGGTTTTCTCACATTCACCAATCTCTTGAATTTCTCTTGCTATTTTTTTCCTCTTATTTTCTTAGAGTCCTCCTCAATCTCTTCATTGCCCCCCCCCCCCCTTCCCTTTTCCCCGTGGATCTAGTTTCAACTCCACAGTACAAAAGCAAGCGAGGTTGCCTTTAAATAGACTATAATACTTTGCAGTGTTTTCTCTTTGTTATAGAAATTGCTCTTGCACTGATTCTGTTTCTCATCTCATTCTCACTCCGTTAGTCGTCCTTTAGAAAATGAAAAGGCAGCATACAGTAAGACGGGGCAATGAGGATCAAACCATGACAGAATTAAAGAAATGCTCATCTGACAGTTCTGCTATAAAATAAAAGTATGGATTTCCCTCGTATGTTCAGTTTTAAAAATCAAGAATTCCCTTGTACATCCAGTCTGATGCCTGAAACATCCTCGGGGGTTGGTTTAACTTCATTCCCTCCTGTAAATTTGAAAGTCTACTATAAGACAAAACTAATTTCAAGATGAACGTGACCAGTTTGAAGTGTCACAAGTTATCTGAGCTGTTTCATGGTGCTGACATACAATCTCATTCTTAATAGCACCAGTTCTCTACATCACAGATAAGATTACTTTCTTTATGCTCTTTTGATTCTGCTAATAAATTATTTATATTTTTACTGTCTTCAGTGAGACAAGAACTGTCTGGAGATAATCTTTTATGTGGATTTATTTCATTTAGACAGACGTAAACTATTCAGATGTAGTTCTACAGATACTGCCTCACTTACAGTATGCTTTACTGTAAAGGCTACGCTTCACACAATCAGCCAGCTTGCAAACTGAGGTTATATACTGTCGTTACATATGACATTCGATATCAAAGGGGAAGTAAGCAAAACTAGGTGTCACTCACACTTACTGCAGTCACCTGGAACACTAGCGTTTGCCTTGTTTCACCCTTATCTAAACCCACGTTTCCATTACAGATGGATCCATGAACACCTTTAATCTGTAGATCTCGTTTCAGGTTTGTATTTCTAGTTTACTGCTGAAGTACATGCATCATTGTATTAATGGTTGCAGAAAGTGCATTGTCTATGAACATCCACCTACTGTATAAAGACTGTCAGTGTGAAACAGGGATTAGTTTATTCATTCTTCATTATGAAACGATTAAAACCACATCAGTCTGACACATATTGGTGGATGATTCTTGACTCCGACACACTGACGCATTTACAGAAGAATGGCCCATGATGCTCTGATCTGCTGTTGGTAGAGTAAGCTGGTATCCTGTAGGCCACGGGTTTGCGGCATGCTACTCCACAAGACGTACATTTCTCTCTCTTTGTTTTTTTTTACTCTTTTGTTCCTGTTCGACTCTTTTCTCTGTCACTCTCCTTTTGTATCTCCTTTCGCTTTCACCCTGTAATTTTATGCCAGTCTCACATTCAAATGACTTTCTGCAGGCTATCGGAAAGCGCTGTGGGCCTCATATGAAGCTACTAAGGTGCCCCTGTGAGGCAGCAATATGCAATTCTCATGCAGATAGGAAGCGCAGAGGTAATGAGGGAGAAAGCGACTAGCATAGGCACAGATGACAGGAAAGAGAAGAGATTTTGCCCTCTAAACAAACCGATTCGCCACTTTGAATTTCTGCATACTGGATGGGGTTTCTACCGAGGCTTGGTGCGCCTGCTCGATGAATTGCCAAAAAAGTTAAAAAGTAGGAATGAAGTCTGTAAATGTGCATAACTTTTCACATTTTTAGGCCTATGAAAGTAATCAGAACTCTGCCAGCTAAGATTTTTTTCCCAAAATGTAAATATAATGCAGAGTTTTAAATTATTTTTAAAATCTCTATGTTCAAGTGGACATTCGTTATATAATAGTAAAGTAAGGTCAAGACTAAACGTTTCTTTTTCGGAATTAAACTACAGACAGGTCATTGTGTTTGTGATAACAGCTATAGCCTGTTTGTTATGTAATGAATGATTCACTTTGAGAAAGAGTGTGTTGAAGGCAAAATATGCTTGTTTCAACCTGTAGATAGATCACTGGGGTACAACTGTGCACCAGTAGAGTTTGCAAAGCTGCTAGAATTCTCAACACAAACCTAACCTTAGTATGAATGACATATACTCTATGGTATTGGTGGAAACTGATCACACACATACAAATTTGTAAAATCCTATATGTATGTGTGTATTCATTTGTGTAGCATGACTAAACCTTGACTTCTTATCTAGACTACACTTCCCCCGTAGTCGACTGTATTACTATTTAAAAACAGAAATAACAGTTTTGAGAAGGCTTAGAAAAGCATCTTTATTTACTAACTCCAATTGGATCAAAACCCTTGAGGGAATGTTTTTAACTTTTTATCTTATTATGCCCTCTTTCTCATATGCATATTATATTCTTTGTTTTTGTGTTCTTACTTTTCTACACTAATTTAATTAAAATTAAATTTTTCTCACCTTGAAAATGTACCACTGATAACATCTTGATATAAATCTACTGACGTCTAGAGTCAAGTGGGAAAAATAACAGTGTTACAGAATGACACAAATACAATTTGCAGAATGGGACTGGAAGAGCTACTTAAAGGGATTTATAAAGTTTTGGCTATAATATTCCACATTTTAGTGTCTGAATCCCTGTTTCTTATTTAGGAACTATTGAGGCTGAATATAACAATGCAGCTTCTTTTTAAAACTTCAAAACCAAGAAAAGGTTGTGAAAGTAGTGCTGTTTGATTTATTCTCTTATGCTTTACTTTGGATATTAAAACTTGGAATGTTAAGCCTGACTGCCCGAGTTCTTCATACATACTAACTGGTTAATGAATAATTTGGTCCTGGCTGATGATAAACTGTTTATAGTACACGTAAGTAAAATTACACTTAAGCCTGTGACTGCAGTTTAGTTACGGGAATGTAAGACCCACAGTATATAAAATTTATATTTAATCATGACACAAATTTCAATGATTTAATTACAATATGGTTTGCAGCACATGGCAGCTGAACAGACAACAGTTTTTTTTATCCTGGTTAAGGAAATAAAATAGAGAATTACATGACACAACACCACCATTGGGTGTGTAACATTATGTCATTAACTAATTACATTATTATGAAATGAATCCATGTTTTTGTAGTTGATAAATTCCTTTAATTAACATTAGGTTAATTAGTTGCATATTTGAGTTCCAAAATAAAATTGTCAGCAAATTCTTAGTTCTGTCCAACAGTTGTGTCATGTTGGCCTGTATGCTTTTCTGTTTGCTGACACAGCAAAATGCACGGTTTCCTAGAGAAGAGATGGAAACTTTCAATCTCATCGATAGTGTTGCCAATCAGTTGTACCACAAGACTCTTTGTCTTTGCATTGCTTTGCGTTCCAAACACACACTGTCCTCTGGCTCAGTCGATATTGATGACCACAGTATAACAACAGAGGAGACACCGTTGACTTGTTTTCAGCAATTATCCTTTGCTTCATTATTGGCAGTAATGGATTGAACCTAGTGTGTGACTCTATTTGTTATACTTTACTTGCCAACATCTAAACGTATAAAATTCAAGATGTATGCACATGAGAATGTAGATATTTCTGCAGTGCATACAATATGAGTGTGAGTATGTGTCTGCATGTATTGCTGTATATATACTGGACACAAAGGTGTAATAGTAACTAGACTAAGCATTTCCATTAGAAAATGAACTGTGAATGCTGTACTGCTGAATGAATTCTCAAGAACTTTTGCCTGTAGCTGGAGATTGAAACTACATTGTTAAATGTAGTTTAAGAAAAATAGAAGTGGTTACAATAAAGCTAAACGTACAGAACAAGTTAAAAGTCTTCAATTTCAAAATAAAGGATAATGAAACAACATTAAGTATTTTGAATTAAATAATTGAATAAAACATAGCTGACTTAATCCAAACCTCTATAACATGTTGATAGAATTTTGCAAGACTCCCCTGACATTGCTGAAGCTTTAAAAGTATTGCTACAACAAGCAGAACATTCAGATTCCATGTGTTGTTAATAAAAATCTGTCTAAAAACACATGTCTCCAGTAGGATTTGAACCAGAGTCTCTAAGAGCCTGAGCCAGGCACACGATGACCGCTGCAGTTAAACCAATGAAAGCGAAGCCCGCTAAACAGGCTTGTTACAGCAATCACAAAAACTAAACCACTAAATGAAAGCGGAGACTTTAATCTGCAACTTGTGTGAGGTCATGTCGAAAGACAGAAAATTGTGGAATTCCCAGCCAGTTCAAAACGCTAAATCTGTCTCTTCTACCTCGAGTCAGGCAGAAAAGTTAAGGTGGTCCGAGACAAAATTGGCCAAATGTGTTTTGTTTTGTAATGTACACAGTAAGCAAGTAAACAATTGTCTCTAAATTTGAGTAAAAGAATCGTTTAAAAAGACTGAGAATTGCGGTCATGGTGACAATTTACAAGCGAAAGTTTGTCTCACTGCTACTCTAAAGATGACGTCGCTCGCTCTACAAAACGAGCGACGTCAAAAATTCTACGAACACTGCACAATGGCATGGAATCCAAAATGCACCTAGATGCTTCAGATGAACCACCCAGAGTGGATGGAACCAGGTTGAGTTCAGTGTCGAACCAAAATACGGTACAACGTGTACAATAAGATGCACTAACGCTCAAATTTCACCAAAAACTTAACAAAACTAAAACTTTCACGTTCAAAAACTATTAAGAATATCAACTAGTTAGATGCCATAAAACGTACGGAAGAGCTATAATAAAGATTTGGAAAACAATCTTTATTCAGCACTTATCATTGGAGCCATGGCCACAGGAGCTGATTGTCTTCCCAAGGCCAAGCTAACTGGAAAGTGAGACCATGTACACACAGCACAGACAGAAGCCAGCTGAAGCGCATACTAATGCAACCAATCAGCACACGGACTAATGCGCACAGAAAAATGAAGATGTATGAACTCACGTGCAGACACTGACACAAACACGCTGGCAGCATTTTAAAATTTACCCTAAAATAAAACAAAAGTCTGAATTCAAGAGTTTTTTTTTGTCTGCTGAAACCTTTACTGTCACATGCAACAAGAACAATTTAACCCTCATGCAGCCTTCGAGGAGTCAAAATGAAAAACAGGGGGCGCTCAAAGCTTTGAGCTATTTTACAGTGGGGTTGTTAAGACCCCTGGAAAGGATGCACAAGGGTTAAGCTGAACACTAGAAAGCTAAAAAATAAAAATAAAAATCATGAAAACACTTGAACTGCAGCAGGATGAAAACTAAAAGAAAAGCTTTATGTTGATGTTAAAGGTTAATGTTAAAGACATGAGACACAAAATCATGGAAAACACATTAGAATTTATAGAAAATCATGGTGTAAGAATGAAAGGAATAAGAGAAAGCTGAAAGAATAGTGGGATAAATATATATATTAAAGAAAAATGGTTTACAGTAGTAATTTTAGACATCGCATCCCAAATGACAGCTTTCAAATGCCAAGTGCTGCCTTCTTTTTAAGTTTTCTGAGTCAGACAAACCGAGCCTGGATATACCTGAAAACGTGGACTCGGGCAAATGGCTGCGCTGGTGTGTATTCTGTGTGTCTCTCTCTCTTTGTAAAGGCCAGTTCAGCAGTGGGCTGTTCCTGAGAGAGCTAACCTTTGCTTGTATAGAAGAAAGATAGTTACTCCAACAGCCAGAGGTTGAACTCCCTGGAAACATACATACACGCATGCACACACAAACACATGCTGCTGTATACAGACGCTTTCCTTTGTAGTGCAGAGAGACACGCACATACACGCACAGGGGGAAAGGCTGTTTAACTGCTCACACTGATGGAGAACAGCAGCTTGTCATCACATAAACACACAAACTCTGTCGAGCTCACACACAAATGCTTTCCTACATCACGTCAGACGTAGCTCGTGGTTCATCCTATGATGAACACATATACAGTTAAATTACTGATGCTCTGTCACAGGGACTTGATTGACTCTAATTCAAGTATGTTCATTGAAAATCATTTCATTTCACTTCATGGTTCTTATGAGAAGTCTGACATAATCTTACGTCGCATGTTACATACAGCATGTACGGCAGGCATTCATTCATAACAAGAGGTGGTGGAGCAGAGTTTGGTGTCTTGATCATTTCAGACAATACGATATTCTTTCATTCACATATTCTACCTAGTCCACATTAGTACAGTGATCCAGTCTTTATAGTTCTTCCTCAGCATCCTGCACCACTACACCTTCTTGTGCTTTCTTCCAGACACATGCACAGCTACCGTAGCATCGGCTCACAGTGCGGACCACCCTCACACGAGCTTGTTCTTAGAGATATGCACACACACCTAATGCTCCCGCCAGGACGTGACTGAATTTGTGTGATTAAATTTTAACCGTCCCTGTGTCGCCAGGCCAAAGACCAAAGCAGTCGCAGAGCAACATCTTGTAACTTTCCTCATTTTTACATTTGACAGTTTAGAGATAAAACAAGTTTTTTTTTGTATTTATGGATTATCTTTATCTTTATCTAAAGCCTTGCTTTGTAAAGTGCCTTGGGATGACTTAATTTTGTACATTGGAACAATCCAGATAAACCCGAACAGTTCATCTCTGCTCTAAGAGACTTTCTACCTAACAAAACACCAAAACAAATGCTCCAGAATACACTCATTTTCATTATTGTCTTTTCAAGAATTTAATTATACAAAAAGCATTAAAAGCCTGGTTTAGTGTGCTGTTGCTCGGGTTGGGTCTTTGTTAGTAAACGATGTAACGTTTCTGTAACCTCTGCTTTCTTCCCCATCTCTGCTGAGGCTCGCTGCAATTTGTGTGAGTCATTTGTGCAACAAGTGTTTTTTTTGTACATCCTATAGTCAAGAGTGACGACAGATCACTGTAGGCTTTGCAGAGTGGAGCTGCTCGTTATTAAATGTCATTGCCACCTGTCTTATGGTGAGAAACACTGGCTGAACAATGAAAGGTCAGCATCAGCCTGCCCTGCCAACTAGTCACAGACGTGCCAGGACCATCGTGTTTTCTCATGACCTCTATAGAACAAGAATTTAATGTCCCTTCCACACACGTGGCATAAAAAAGGACAACGTCTGCTCCCGACACGTTGTCACTACTCATAATATGTTGTTTGTTTAGGTGAGCATTCACGAGGCAGGAAAGAGAGAATTAAGCTGCAGAAATGTTTCAATTACAGCTCATCACAGCAGGGCCCATTGCATGGTCCAAACACTGTCAGCATGCCAGTCCAATCAATATTAATGCTCTGGACCTTGATGTACTCTATTCACACATGGACGTGATCAGACATTACCTGGACATTTTGCTAGGGAGCTGGCAGGGACAGTCCATTTACCGTCCCGTCCAACTGCTCTGGACATTTGCATTTTCACATACAGCTCCTTCGGGTAGTGTCAGAGTGAAAGTGCTTGTCTGCAAACAGCTTGTGTCACACTATAAATATACCTACTAGAATTTAAATACTTTGTTGAACATGAGAATGATTTTCTCTAGAATAATTTTACAACTAATTGACAGCAAATGCTTTGGTTGTTTAAACGTTATCAGCTCTACAGCCAGACTAGACAAGCATATCCACTAACATCTAACAATAACTCTTTTTCAACTCCTAGTTGTGCTTCTCTGTGTCTGTCTCTCTCTCTATTCTCATCTCCAGGTATCGTCAGACTCAGAGCCGTGTGTCTCCAGAATTCAGCTGCTGGTCCAACCATCCTGCCTGTGTCTGTATCCCTTCATCCCAACAGGTCAAGGCAGATGGCCACCCACATTGAGCCTGAGTCTGCTGGACGTTTCTTCCTCTGTAAAGGTTTTCAGATATAATATCATATTATGGGATAAACAGTTTGAATAATTACTGAGTGCAAATGCAACAGCATTCTCTGATGCCTTTCAGGTTGAGTATTTGAAGTCATTTGTCAAGTTTCTGTTTCTGCAAAACAGCAGCCGCATTATAACTAAACTGATGATGAAGCGCTGAAGCAAAACCAAGAGCAAATACTGCTTCCGTGTTGGAGATGGTGATCAGCTGTTTTTATGCTCAGTGCATCAGGCAGCCAGAGGCAGATGAAGCACTGGAAGAATGATCCAGGACAGTCATACAATGAACGGATAACACGTCTTCCTCATAATGAGCCCTCCAGCTTGTTTTCAGATTCAGCCTATTGCAGATTATGTTTGGTCCAATTCACCAGCCCCCATTTCCTGCTGAAAGCAATACTGACCACTGACCACTTCAGCTGCACATTGATTTATAGGGTGCCTGGGGGACAGGAAAGACACTAGAGGACTGATGAGTCAATCTCCATAATGACCAGGCCTGGTTGAATTGGCTTTCACTTCAGTCAGCTCTTTCACTGCTACGTCGATTCATTTTCTTCAAAAAATTCTGAATAGCGGGTTGTCACGTCTTAGCTTACGCAGATTTCACTCTGAATCAACGTCGTGTCAAAGGCAAGTGAATTCCTAACCCATACCAAATAATGAGAACAGATAGTGAGGGCATTTCTGATGTTCATTTGGCAGAAATCTTGTCAGTTCAGACAAGAGGTCATTCCAGAGAATCTCATTAGGATTGAAAGGACCAGTCAATCATGATCTTAGACTCCATACAGCTAATTTGTTGGATGCCTGAGGGACAATAAAGGCAGTAATTCACAACATTCACAAGTAATTCACAATGACCCAGTGCATGGATCATTTGTGTTGGCGTCAAAGGTTTAGGCAAACACAGTGCTTTCTATTACAGTAAAGGACAGAATTCTGTAACTTTCTCTGTCCTCTTCTATTGTATTTTAGTCCTGCTAACATGTGCTTATGATGTTTTCTCTATCCCCTCACCCCAACCGGTCAAGGCAGATGGCTGCCCACACTGAGCCTGGGTCTGCTGGAGGCTTCTTCCTCTACAAAGAGGGAGTTTTTTCTCTCTGCTTCAGTTTCTCCACTGTTGTTGTTAAAATTGTATTAATTAAAGATTTAAATGACTGTTGAATGATGGTCTATCAGTTAAACAGCTTGCTGTGCTATTTTGTGCCCACTTATACAAACCAAAACTAAATTATGTCTCACAAGTAAATTGCTAAGAAGCATCTATCCTATTTTTAAAGTAATTACAATTAATAAGAACTTAGTTAGTTTTGAATTTTATATATCTTTCACTGGATCCTCTTTTTGTGAAATCCTTCTGGGTTTACAAGAGAACATCACAACGCTAGGTTAGCATTTTCCTTGTCATCCAGCACCACCACAGTGTACTCATGCATTACCTGAAGGACAGAGCAGCGAACACGTGGAGTCACAGACTGGAGAATTGCCCGTTTCCATGACAATGACCTGACAGGTCGAATCACTGAACTCAAAAGAAGTCATTTGCTCATTTCGATGGAGTTAGCGAGAATTAGTCTTGGCCGTAGGTCTAAAATCATACTAAAGACGCTAAGTAGGATGGAAGATAACATTGATTACACATTGGCCTTCTCACTTCCAAAATATTGATTTGCTTGAACCCTGGGGGACAGACACTGTAGTTAAAACCTACACTACTGCACAGAAGGCTTACTCCCATGTACTTAATGAAATGGGGTAAAAAGACCCAGAAGACACACAGAACAGCATCATTTCTGAAAAACACCCAGGCACAATTATGCCCTCTTTTCGCAAATGAATGAAAGTTTTTAACTAATTTGACTACTTGGGAAAAGGTTTGGACATAATTGCCTTCACCGCCACTGAAGAAGCTTCTGACCATCTGTCTCTTACATGGACCGCAAAATAAATCACGTGTCTTTCTGCTCAGATATTCTATACAATTTATGAGGAGTTAAAAAAAAAACAGTTTTTGAGTTAACGTGTGCATGGTGGCAAAACCTATTTACCCTCATTTCTCACCTATGTGATAATACACATGGGCATTCTGTGGCTGAGATCCATGCATTTGTAGGATGTCGCTGTTAATAGCACATTAAATTCTTACGACAAAACAGTCAAATTTAGTTTTTGTGTTCTGCATAATATTTATCATGTTATAGGACACTGTGCTACTGTACTATGGACAAGGTACAGTAAACAAAAAAACCTCTAACTGTTTACACATCTACTCAGTAGATGTTTACCAACATAGAATCATTAGGTAATTTATTGTTACATGTTGCAATGCATGTGTATTTATTTATAGCAACTTATTGCTATATTTAATCATTGAACATTTAAATGCAAATTCACATTTAACTTACTAACCAAATATTAGTATATATTAATAACTTACTGTACATTCTTTTGATATTATTATTAATAGAGCATATGTTACCCGCTTATGTTACTACTGTATGAATTAAACTCTTCCAAGAAGAGCAGGTCATATGTTTCCTCTATGTACAATGTGACCC
This sequence comes from Macropodus opercularis, assembly GCA_030770545.1. Taxonomy (NCBI): domain Eukaryota; kingdom Metazoa; phylum Chordata; class Actinopteri; order Anabantiformes; family Osphronemidae; genus Macropodus; species Macropodus opercularis. Next base: position 16,586,822 of record CM061098.1, on the reverse strand, counting down.
TACAAGCACTTTTTCGATGACACCTGATCCAGACATTTCCCTGATTCCCACGTGCATTTCTACTTTTTCGACTTTAACCCCAATCCAGCCTGAGCCTGCTCGCGAGTGCCCTGTGCATTAAGAAAAAAGACAGAGGCCAACCAATAAGCTGTCTGACTCTCCCTACATTATAAAAGGACAGAACCCCAGCACTAATTGGTTTTCATTTTGATCTCAGCAGCCTTTGAATAAATCTCCCACCCCCGGGTAATAGAATGGCCCTGACCACTTTAATTATCCACCACTGTGGAGAGAGCACAAGTCAGAGAGAGAAAGGAGGAGAGACAAAGGGTAAGAGATGGAATAAATGAAGAAATGGTGGCATGATGGGTAAAAGAATCCAGTTGCTCGAAGCCAAGTGAGTGAAAGAAGCAAGGAGAAGAATGTATGTGTGACCATGGCTGTAACCTCGTTTTTAGAGTTTGACATATACTAAACAGTGATGACAGGGCTGCCCACTTACTGTTTATATCATTTGAGGCTGGTACATAAAGTGACAAAAAGGAAAGTAGTGCGTGTATTCAACATATACAACAAAGTACTATGACAAGATTCTAAGCCAGGTTTGTTAGGTTCGTTTTTAGTCTTGTAACACTTACAGTAAACCAGCTTTTCAATAATCAGTGACTAGTTCAGCTCTCATACCTATAGTAAGCCACAGTTTTAACACGGTCACATATTATATTCTGCTGATCCCAGTGGGTCACTTTTAACTGCAGATTTTATTTTCTCTCATCTTTTGGCTTCTACAGTGTCAGTTACCAGTCCAACAGCCACTGAGGTTCTGTCTGTAAGTGACACTTGCAGAAGTGACCCAGTCTGCTTCCCTGATGGCCCCAAATCCAAGAACAATGGCTGTAGCACAGCATGGCAGGATAAAAACCTTGCTTGTAAAAGGCTTTTGAGAGTTTTGAAAGGTTTCCTTGTGCCTTGGGCGTCTTGAGTGTGCTCTTTCCTTTAGTTCAAGTACAAACAAATCACCAGATTTGGAGTTACACACAGCTAATTAGCATTTTTGCAGCATCATGCGTCAATCAGCCCCAAGAAAGCACAGAGAAGTCAGCCTAATCAGTTCTGCAACACACTGCTGTCATCTCCAATCTACCCCATGGTGATGTAAAGAAGAAAATAAATCCAAATTTTGTTTGCTAAATTATTAAGACTGCAGTGCTACCAGAAGCTTGGGGTTACTCTAATCTATCATAGTGTCATACACTTCTCTAATAAACAAAACAAGGAGTGGGTAAATCAGTGTAAATGCTACAGTCTCCTTGATTTAATTCCTCTTTAGTCAAGACAGGAAGTCATAAATAAAGAAAACAGAAAAGCATATTTGGTAACTGTTAAATGTTAAAGTTAATATTAAACCATTGTCATGTCATACCATTGGTGTGTCCACTCTTGACCCAGCATTTAGATGCTGTCCCATTGTTTCTCCTCTTTACTTGATACATACATAATGTATTACATGTATTTGCTTATGTTTAAAATGCTAAATGGTCTGCACTTGTATAGCGCTTTTCTACCTATTGGTACTCAAAGCGCTTTGACACTGCATCTCATTCAGTGTTTTGCCCAAGGACAGGAAGCCAGGAATCGAACCACCAATTAAACCACCTGTATTACCATCTGGTGGAACATTACCTCTGTGGCAGCAGGGTAATGGCACCATAAAAGTCGCTGACATGACCTTGTCGTGAAGTCTATTATGAACACTTGGTTATTTGTGTTGAGCCATCACAGACTTACAGCAGATTTAGTAAAATGGCTGCTGTTTGGGTTAAAATCAGTTTTTTTCTTTAATGTAACAGGACCTTGATAATTAGATTCACAAAAACAAACACGACATCATCATTAACATTGTAAATAAAGTCACACAGTCTTCATTAAAACACCCAAAGTGAAATTCCTGAATCCTGTAGGAAGGCAATAAGCTCTTCCTTGATCAAAATAACAGAGCAGCTATCTTTGGCTTTTTCTGGAGTCATAATTGCTCTGGCCAGTTGAAGAGTCTAACTACTATATGTTAATGTTGATTGTAATAAGACGTTTGTGCAAAAATCTATGAAGACGAGTTCTGTCTGGATTATTGCAGGAACAGATGGATCAACTCTGACCTTCTTGGGAAATAACCTTTTCTAACACATCTTTGCATTAGTTCCACTAACTCATTTCAACCTTTCCCTTACGTCAAACACTAACCTGGGAGGGGCAAGTGGACACTTTCATGTCCGTACCTACAGCAAAGCACAGATGACATTCGCAGTGTAAACAGAATGCTCAGCCTTTACAGATCTGCCCTTCGTTTCACGTTTCCTTTGTTTTGTACAACGCATGATGCCTCTGCCAGCCCCATCTGAACTCCAGCTGAGAGTTCTGATGGCCGGCTGCCTTTCAGTGCTGACAGCTGACCCTGCTGGATCCGTGGTTGACTGCCTTCAGACCATGCAGTCATCCTGCTGTTACTCCTCACTGCATGCTACCATCTATTCACATCTTGCGTGGTGTTCATGGAGCATCTAGTCCTTCTTTAAAGACAACTAATCTCTATTACCTTTGGTGACTGTGGGAGTAATTATGTCTTCTTCGTTGAGTATAGATGCTCATTTTCACAGCACATATTTTGCTGCTGAATGAATGAGGCCAAAGCCAGAATCAAAGTAGAGATGTGTGCAGTGATCCACAGCTGCTACCTGCCTTATTGTGTAATATTAAACTAAACATGTCTATAAATGCCAATGTAGCACCAACGTCAACATTTGAAGCAGCTTGATTCAATTTTTGTTTATGGGACAATGAAAAAAATTGTGTGGGTCAGCATTAAACCCGTCAGATGCTATGGCATTCCATAAGAGGTTGATGTCCTTCCTCTCCCTCTCATCTCGGGTTTTCTCTCTTTCTTCTCTGTTTCATTTTGTTACAGTAACACTGCCTCAAAATTCTTCGTCCTCTCCTCATCTTCTTTGTCCTATTTGTGGAGGTCCACTGGATTAACTACTTCAGAAGCATCTACATCTGTGTGTGTGTGTGTGTGTGTGCGTTCTCAGAGGGGTGTCTTTAGTTTGAAGTGAAATATTTCTACAAGGCTCGTGACCTTAGAATCTCAATTGCACTCACAGTGGGTACACATTCACAGACACACACACTCTCGCTCTCTCTCTGCTCTGTCAAACATAGTCAGTGTCCTGTTTTCATGCCTGTGCATTCCCACTCCCCGTACTTTGTGTGCTGGTTTTGTTTATGCCAGCAGCACTTTTTACCCGAAGAGTGAACTATGTGCATCGTGTCATTTAGTGTGTTGGTGCATGTGTTTCTTTTTGCGGTCATGTGTGTTCATGTGTGATTATTTTTCTCCTTTGCTACTGTAGGTCTCTGCATTTTCCTTCTATCTGCATCTGTTGCTCTGTGTGTGTGTGTATGCAGTAGATCTCACATGTGTACATTCAGAGTCTATACTGAGGCACGATGCCACACATTACACTAACCATATTCCCCAGAATATTAAACAAACAATAAAGAAGCCAATTTTACTTACTTTAATCTTTACATGTTTAAACAGCAGTAGTTTTGATTTTGAATCTCTATTCTGAGCCAGTATTAGACCAATGATCAACTGGACAATAAACAGATGCATAAACAGACCACTAGGAATTCCTATGAGTATAAATGTTTCAGAACAGTGAGAATCATAGCTTGGTTTTGAAAACGTGGCGTACAGAGTGCCTCGCCTGTATGGGCCTTGCCTCTGCCATCATCCTGTCAGTGTTCCACTGGGTGTGGGAAAACGCAGCGTGTGCCTTTCAGCGGGGAACTGCATTCCCTTCATTCAGTCTGAACAAGCTCCACAGGGGAGCTGGCAAACTGACGCACCCCTGTGTTGAAACAGTTGGTCAAACATCAAGTTTATCTTATTTTGCAATGCATAAATTATGATTTCATCTGGCAAGACACTTTGTGGGCCAATCACATAATGAGATGGCCAGAATGAGGATGCACACAGGATCTCTTGATGAGAATAATATTACAACCATGCTAAAAGTTAAAATGTAAATCCTGCCTGATTACAAGACTGAAGCATTTAACCAAATGGCAACACATATTTCATTAAACAAAATTATTTACTGAAATTCCCTCTAATCTATGACTTTGTCATGACTAACACTGCGCTGCAGAGTTACGGACAGGAGCAATTTAGTCGACAGGACATTCTTAGAACAATGGATTAATAAGTGCTTCCTTCAACCTTGTACCACAAAGGTTGAACTACATAAAAATGTAAAGCCAAAAACAACAAGGCATTCTCCATCTGATTTGCCAAGCAGCACAAAGAAAAGCCCCTTAACTGAGGTTTCTAGAGTTTTTCTACATAGAATTTTCTCTTTACTGTTTAGTGCATAATATTCTGGGAATATTCAAGTTGTTGAACTACACAAAAGCACCATCCACACTAAATCAGTCAGGTCATCCTGAGAATTATGATCTCCGGTTAACCATCACAGCTGCAATGAACATACACTATACAGCCAAAAGTATTGGCTCACCTGCCATGACTCATATATGAATTTAGTGACATCTCAATTCTAATCCATAGGTTCAATATGATGTCTCTCCACCCTTTGCAGCTATAAGAGCTTCAACTCTTCTGGGAAGGCTGTCCACAAGGTTTAGGAGTGTGTTTATGGGAAATGTTGACTATTCCTCCATAAGCGCATTTGTGAGGTCACACACTGATGTTGGACAAGAAGGCCTGGCTCTCAGTCTCTGCTCAAAATCCTCTCAAAGGTGTTCTGTCGGGTTGAGGTCAGGACTCTGTGCAGGCCAGTCAAGTTCATCCACACCAGACTCTGTCATCCATGTCTTTATGGAACTTGCATTGTGCACTGATTCCCATTATTTGGATGGGTGAGCTTTTGGCAATATAGTGCATTTCTGAAAAAAGCTCCTTGAGTACTGCCCAACCCATGTCAAAGATCTGGATTGCTACATATTTGTTACTTTGACCATTTATGCTTCATTTATTTCTATTGTGAAAATATATTAGCCTGAGAGTTATTGCTCTAGATTTTCAAATTTGTACTTTGTAAGAGCAAATTATTTTCCGAATGTTTTCCATGTGGCAGAAAAAATAATTACTATTTTATCATACTGGAAGAAAAACGGAACCTTGTTTGAATGACACATAGTTCACAGTCTAGTCTAGACCTAATGGTAAAATGGTCTTTACTTTACTTTACTTCTCACTAAAGGTGGTGGTTAGACTGAGTTTAGAGAATTTGCAAAGTCCTACTTGCCCACTTGTGCGTGTGAATATGATTTGAAACATGGAATCTCTGGGGTGGTTAAGGGTCTTCCCCTTTAGAATGGCAAAGAATCAGGCTAGCGGCAACCTCGCTTAAAATCTGAACAAACATTTTGTTAACTTTGCATTTGTTTCCAGTTATAAAATATAAACACAACCAAAATAATCAAATTATTGTAATTTGCTAAACTTGTTGAGCATTATTTTTTTGACATGCTACTTTTGAAACAAGTTTTAGGGTAAATGACACCAATGTCATGATATTTTTGATTTTGAAATAATTACATTTACAATACAATTACAATATTAAAGCTTGTGTTAATTGCCCTCATTCACAAGACACAGCTTGCTTGTAAATCTGACTAGTTAACATCATTCAAACTTTCTGAATCAGTAACATATTTAGCTAGTGCTCCTTACAGCTGCAGATCCACATTTAAACCATGCACAGGTTGTCGTTTACTGTGACACTACTTTCTGCCTTTCTTGCCAGATTGTGCTGGTAAAAAGACATTAGCAACAGCAGAGATCATTTGTCAGACAGAAATGTTTTTGATAATGCATGTGTTTTAACTGATGTATTTCACCACGTTACTTTGTCTTCCTGTCATGGGGAAAGCTAGGCTCGTGCATCATAAAATTAGATCACTGTTATTCAGTGTTTGACCAAACTATAGTCACTGAGTTTCATGGGCTGAACATAAGATGCTCCTCTAGTATTTTTGGCAAAGCTGCTGACCAAGGTGCATTTACTGTAGTTTTAAATTGATTTGTGGTTGGTGTTTATTGGAAAACATAAAATACATGTACATACATGTTATTGTTACATCCATCCAGGTATTCTAGAAGATCACAAGAATAAGAATAAGAGAGTGAGAAAAAATAACTCATATATTGGTATTCGTGGATCATTGAACTATGTTGAAGTTTTCGTTTCAGAATGACCCCTATCCCAGGGATCATCCATTCACAGCTTTAGCAATCAATTTAATGATCGCCTTTTATTTTCATTTGCCCTTGTGAAGAAAAAGAAAACAGTCCATCATACACACCCCTGCCCTTTTATTAGAAAAGACAGAGCTAGACACTGTCTTTATTCACACAGCAGTATTCAGTCACTGTGAATGGCAGGTAAATAGACATTGACTGTCGATAATTGTCACAGTACTCTATGGATTTGTGCCAGTCTTGAGAAAGGGCAGATACTATCTCCATCTCGACCATGGCTGAAGATAAATGGGGAGATGCCGATATCTCACTCAGATTGCGAGTGCTACAGATAGATGAATGTGCTTTGTGTGTGACTTGGTGTGCAGGTGAACATGTGTGGATCTCACTCAGCCATATCTTCAGTAGAAAACCGGCGAGATGAACGAATCTATTTCAGTCACTGCGATCTTTTGGCTTTTTTTCCCCGCCTGCATCTTTTATTACTCGCATCAGGAGCTTTGTCTTTTGCTCTTTCAATGATTTCATTTCTCCTTTACTTCTTTGCTTTTTATTGTTATACATTCATATTTACTACAATTATTAGTATCCAACACCACAGTAAACTGCCCTAGATAGATAATTTTTTTCATCTCATACTATATCATTAATAGCATAAGTATGAGAACAGTTACAGTATCATTAGTAATGCAATACTAGTTGTAATTAAAGGAATTTTACTGACCAGTATCTAGCAGACTGTATTTCCTTTGATGTCTGTCTTTTGTAGTTGTGTTTAATTTTTAGCTAACAAGTAGTTGTATTGCTTGGCCTGATCTGTTCTCTTCTTATAGCCCTTGATGTGTTAATATACATTTGATAGCTTTTTATTAATTTATGTAGAGTCTTTTGACCTGCTCCTCGCCCTCTTTTACTCCAGCCACGCCCCTTACCTCTAGCCACACCCACTTCCTGTTTTTTTTCCCCTTATTATCATTAATCATTTGTATTTTTTGTGTCATTGTGTGATTTTTCTAATGTAAAATATGGGTTGTGGCTCAAAAAGGTTGGGAAACACTGTCTTACACAACTCTTCAACTTTTCAAAACAGGTGTTACATCCGACAAAGTAACATAAAAATAGAAAATCTGCCCCAAATTCCACGTTCAGTAATATTTATGATTTAAATCCCAACCACATGACCTCTTTGGTGCATCAGTGTCTCATTGCATGCGTCGTATTAGGGCTATGGATGGCACGCTATGACTGCAAGCTGACGACTTACAGGTCATTATGATGTAACGCAAGCTGAGTAACAGCAAAGATGATGAGTGTGTGCTGTGCAAATTACCAAGACAGAGTCAGAGGCCTCACTACATAACTGAGCAAGTTATGAAAATTTCATGAGACAAATTTTCAAAAAACTCGGTTCTCAAACTGAAGCTTTAAAAATAATGGCTGCAAAAGACACAGTGTCTCGTGAGGAGGCAAAGATAATGGAGGATTGCTTCAGCGTGAAGCATGGCTGAGGCAATACGATCTGGCAGCTTGACTGCATTGTGGATAAGAAGTGCCCACCAGGCTCATCTAACTATTAGAACATGCTTTAGGAACGTTTCGGGTGGCATTTAGTGTAGTGGTTGGCACACTTGCCTCACAGCAGGATGATCTTGGTTCTTTTCTGTGTGGAGTTTGCATGTTCTTCCCGTGTCTGCGTGGGCTGATTCCAGTTTCCTCCCACATGAAGAGCCACTTGTGGGATGCTCCTGAGAAGGACCACTGAACAAAACTTGACTACAGTAGAGGCAAATGAATCCAGCAACCACGTCATGGTGATATAAAACTATGTTGTTAGAAGTCAGTACAAATCTACAGAAACTCTCTACGTCCAGGGCCCTGGGAAGTAAGGCTGCACGTCTGTGCCTGGTGGAGATGATCAGTACAGTGTCCCCAAGACACAGAGATGCCTGCCCCCCAGTTTCACCTAGAATGCAGACAGCTCACAGTAGAGCCCAGGGGTGTTACCTCAGAAACACCATCCTTCAGCCAACGGCGGTGCTCTTTACATTACACCACACAGACAGACAGACTGGGGACTTGTGTCCATATGTCACTCCCCCATCTTAATGGGAGGAGCAGGAGGCAAAGGCTGCGGGGGACATGCGTCCTGCCCCAAGCCGTGCAGGCTTTTGGTCAACAGCCTCCAAATGAATGTGAGTGAGCACATGTATGTATGTGAGTGTGTGTGCATATACATGCATGTCTGGATGTATGTTGTTGTTTCTCCTGTCTCTCCTTCTCTCTCTATGTTCGTCCTTTTCTACCCGTCTAGTCCTGAGGCGGGTTCAACCTGTGTACATACAAGCCTATATTAAAAATAAACATAGGTCACCAATCACCCTACTTATACCTGAATAAAAACACATGCTCCACTTCTAAAGCGCAACTCTCCAGCATGATTAGGCCTCCAGTACTTGTACCGTTGGATGCTAAGCAGCTGGACAGGACACGCCACTACTGATGACCTTGATCCCACTGGAGATTTGATAATGATAGATTCGCATTAATTATAATAACACATACATTGAAATTTGATGAACATAATTATTTCAACTTCAAATTGCAGACAACCCCAAAGCTGGATGGTGGATATATGGATAATTAAACAAATAATGTTTCTGGCTAATACACTGTTAAATGCCACAGTTTAAGGAAAACTGACCAAAACACAAATACACTTTTCATTTACACATGAACATAGACTCTAGTTTATTGGAATCTTAAAATGCATATTTTATGGACGGTCTGTTTTTCTCTAGGGTCCTGTGTTAGCTGTTGCCACAACAAACCAAAGAGAGTGACAAAAATTGCAGAATGAACCAAACTTGATAGAAAAGGACCTTGAGATTGATTTTTGTTGTTTTCTTGTCTGCGTGAAAGCAGAAGAGGTAGAAAGGGCAAAAGAAAGATGTGAGATGTGAACAGGCAAGGAAATGGAGGACAGAGTGTGGTAGATAGAGATGTAAAGTGACAGAGGAGGGGAGAAAGGAAAGGGACAAAAAAAGATAGATGTCGTGTTGTATAGTTTACGTTTCAGTTATAGTTGATGTTGTAATGTTTATATTTTACATTCATATATTTATCATTTTGAATATGCAACAGTTCTTATCAAGACAACACAAACAAAGTCTCTTATCAGTATACAGTAACAAAATAATTATTCAAGTAATATTCCAACTAAACACACCAATTACAGGTTTTGCCCCATGCTACTGTACAATAAATAGCATTCCTTCTGTAACTGAACAAGTTCCAGTGTAACAGTCCAACACAGTCGTGTTGCTATTTAAAACCACTCAGTGTGTTTTACTGACCGTCTTCCAGCAGTGCAATACCCAAATACGCTCACCCTAACTGACTGACTGACTGATTCTAGTGTAATGGAAAGGAAAATCAAGAGCTGATTCACTGCATAACTGTCGTCACGCTGTCAAAAGTCACCACTATTACTTGTTTCTCACCAAAAATGTGACCATAGTACTCAGCTTACTGGTAAAATCTATCAAGTATGATTATGAAAGAGATGATCACAAAGTAATTAGAGATTTCAGGACGGAGCGTTTCAGCTTTTACAGTCACTCTCGTGAACACAACACAAGATCACTGTATTTCCACAGCAGCAGGAACTTCCTCTGCTGCCATACAAAGTATTCATTTTCAGGGGCATGTTAACACACAAGGGAGAGATTAGACGTCCTCTGTGTTGTTTTCTTCATAGCAAAGCATTAATATTTCAACACCGCATGCACGCACGCACACACCTTTAAAATCTTCATCTTTAAAACATGATTTTATTTTTTTACTCCCTTTAGTGGCTTCATAGAACATAAAATATACAACAGTTTGCACAATTAACACATAGTACATCATAGTTGTGTGCTGAAACACAGCACACCCACACACACGTGGGTGCAAACACAGCCTACCTATGGTAACTTGTTTTCAAGTCATTGAGGAAATGTTGTTATGATTGCACTTATACATAAAACATGATGTTTAGGTCACAAGAGAAAGCCCCACAGAGGACACTTTTAGGAGTTTTACTGCTCTGTATGAGAAGAAGAAATGATGCTAGAGGAAGAAATGATGCCAGAGACTCAATGAATGCTGAGTAAAATAAATGATCCAAAAATATTTAGACAAATTAATTGATTACAAAAGTAAAACAATGTTGAGTTAATATTGTATGCTACTGTGAACATAAAGGAACTTTATGTTAAACAAACAAACATGCAGAATGCAGCAAAATATCCCCGCATTTTTGTATTGTCAGCCTTTGAAAATTACGTTTAGAGAGTAACTTCTATAAATACACACTGCAATGTGTAATTACAGTTATTAACAAAGTGACTGGATGACATTATCTACTCATTTGTGCATAACGCTGTGGCTAACCCTAAAATCGTTACGTCTTCACTATCAATCTAATTGATAATTAGATTATCAATTAATTATTTATATAGTTAGAATTTAATTTAACGTTTAATAATACCTAACAAATCTGCAAAAATATACCAAGAAGCAAAACAGTGTTTTATGAAACTGTATGACTGACTCTGTCAGAAAATGACTGGCCCTGCTAAAACAGAGTAGAGCCAGAGAAAATAACGGGCAGGACCAAGGCTTTGCTGCACAACTTTTTGCTTTTCTGTGACTTAGCTTATAAGAATGTGTTGCACTACAGGAGTTTGGCCGTCAGGAGGCGGCTTCCCGAGTCCCTGGAGGCTCAGGGGCAGGTGTTTTGTGTTACTAATCAGTCTGGGTATTTTAGGTTTGTCGGCAGGTTTGTCCAGTGCTAGTGTGTCTCGCTTGGTTCATGATGTCCTTGTGCTGTACCTCGACCTCTAGCTCGTTAGACTCGTACGCCAGTAAGTCCCTAGTCTGTTACGTTTATTAGTATTTCTGTTCATAGTAGTTTTCCCTGTAGTCACAGTGGTTTTCAGTTAGTGTTGTCTCTCGTTAATTTGTATTCCTCGTTTTGTATACATTAAAAGCTCTGTTAACCGACAACTGGTCTCTACTCTTCCCTGCATTTGGGTCCTTCCCCTGGTTGGGTAGAAGTACATAACAGAATGGAACACTTAGACTAAGGGGGTGAAGGCAAGACTGAAAACATAAAGCACTTGAAGCGAGTGCGACGGTGACAGTCTCTCACTCTGATGCTGTATCTATGGAGCAGTTCCAGGGAATAAAGTTCATAAAACCAGTTTGTGATTCTTCATTTCCAGTCCACACATCAAGGTTTTCATTCAACCTAGAGATAACACTTTTTTACTAACACACGTCTTTACTAAACGTGACTAAGAAACAGAGTTGGTGGCTTGACGTGGCTCTATGACTAGAAATACTCGACTTTGACCACTTCGCTAGGCTGAAATTCAGGAAAACACTTGATTTGAAATCGACATAATGATAAAGTTCCGGGGTTTCAGAGTACTCACAAGAGAAAAAGGTTTGGGTCGGCAGCCTGACCTCCTGGACACGAAAACAGAACGAGAGAAACAGACATGACAAGCAAGAGCAACGATCTGACAATGTGGCAGAAACAGAGGAGGGTTTAAATACTGAAGCAGGAGACACAAAACACAGGTAAAGCAATCATGATAATGAGCCAAACTAACTGAAATTACATGAAAACAAAACAGGAAACACTTCAAAATGAAACAAGGAACCTGGAAGTCACGCTGCCAAACATTACAGTGTCTGCTAATCCTGAAAAACTGAATTGTTTATCAGAGAGAAGAAGATCCATTATCTGTCCTGCCATAATACTGACTGATACAAGTGAATCATTTGAGCTACATTAAAGAGTGATTTTGTCATACTGCAGTGAGCAAAAGGTTCAAGTGGAGGAAACACCTGTATATTGAATATTTCACAAGGTTTAGCTGTAATAGTTTAAAATGGCAGATATATAATACAATCATGTCATATATACAACAACTGTGATGTAGGGTAAATTTAGGGATTTTCTTTATTTATATTTACCCATAATTGTATAAAATGTATCTGTGTATACATCTTAAAGGTCACAATGTTGCCTTGTGCAAGAATAACTTCTGTCAGCAACAGAAAGGAAGGAGAATGAATTCACAACAAAGGTTGTAGAAATCAAGTTAATGTAAAGAAAAAAGGTGTAAGATGAAAATCTTCTTGAAGTTGAACAATTTAAAAAGGTCTTCTGTCTATTGCCGCCTTAGTGTACATGCATTTTCCTCGATAGCATTAACTGTATTTCAGCTACAGAAACATTAAATTAGCGAGTCAATGTACTAAACACAGCGTCGATGAGGGAGCCAAGCACTTAGCAGTAAGGCAGACTATCATTTCAGCAATATGAGGTACCCAAAGAAGGTCTGATACCAAGGGCATTAGCAGTACACACAGAGAGTGATGGAACAAATGAATGAAGGACTTCCAAGTGCATAAGTAATAAGGAACGAGGTTATTCCAGAAGTCAATTATGGTTTGATGAGGCTTGCCACCATAATGGCAATAAAGACCAAAATAAATCTGTTCAGAATGAACTGTCTTCCCAACCAACAGGGCCTCATGTGAGCATTTGGAGGCATTTGTACATGTATATGCATTTTGTAACCTTTGCGGGACACGTTTTAAGACCCACTTTTGGATTTTGCCCAGGTTTGCAGTATTATAATAACTCATAAACCACAGGAACCATGAGGGAAAACAATGCAATGGCAGGAGGATCTGTTGAGAAAGTATAGCTGGCAGTATTGCTGGAATGACAGATTTAGACCTTTACTGAAACACTCACCAGTCTCATTTGGAGGAGGCTGTGAATTTCGGCAAAAAACTGTTATCTTTATTCCAGCCATCTGATAGATGAAAATGCCTTTCTAGCTATTGTATGCAACATCTTCTGTCGCTTTTACTGTACTGTACGTCGACAATGGAAATACCAAATTGAGATGGGCTGAAGTTTTTAAATTTTCCTCTATGGCAAAGGTTTTTGAGCTGAAAAACGAATATTACAGTGTTACAGGTCATTTAGCATTTTTAAGACAACTGCTGGCTCCGTGCAAGGCAAGATACTGACAGAAGGAATTTATATTTACTTGTTTGTTTACGTGCTAGCAAGGGCATCTTGAGGGCTTTTATTTTGGAAATCTCTTCTACTATCTCTTACGTTTGCCATAAGCTGCCTTTCCACCCACTCTCTCTAGCTGCTGACTGATCGTCTGATTCCCACCGCAGCGATGGTGCCTTCAGAACCAAGCTCCCTGCTGACATAACCAAAGCCTTGTCCTTGTCCTCCAGAGTGACGTATGTGTTGTCGTGTCCATGTCTTTGCTCAGTGTTCTCTTCATCGAGAGGAGTCACCCTATTTTGCTAAACAGGATTCTATTCAGTGTGTTCCCAGGATGCAATGCGGTGGATTCTCTTGCGTTGGTAGTAAATTATCTTCCCTGCGTTATTGTTATTGGTTATAGTTCGGGATTTTCTGTTCGAGGGGTTGCTGGACTTCCTGGTTCCTGTCCGTCCCCTAAACCACTCCCCCGCTAAACATGTGTTAGCTCCACGACCAAATGCTATCAGTACTCAGAAGCCAAGACATTCATCTTCAAAGAGATTGCAGGCACCTTTCTAGTATATCCAGGGGTTAATAAAACACATTTTAGATTTGTTTTATGTACCATCACTTTGAAAAAAGCTGAGCAAAACTAACAGAATTAGCAATTTGGGCTAACAAAGAAGTGATTTATACAATAAACAAAAGGCAGTTTCTCACTTGTTTTGCAGTGTCAAGTTGAGATGAGTCATTTCCATGTAATGTAAGATTAATTAGGTGGAGGTGCGAATTCTGCTTCACAGCATGGATAGTGTTCTGCTTCTGCTTTCATGAAAGACAACTACTCATCCCCACCCACAGTACAAACCCAAACACAAACACTCCACAGATGACTCACTGCTGTTAGACTAGTGCGCACACACCCCGTCCCGTTAGCGTTCGTCAGTTGCTACACGTGACCTTTAGACTGGATGCACTAGACTGAAAGAAAGAGTGATGACAGGAAGGACGTTGCTGAGTCGAGAAACAAACGCGATGAAGCTGCAGCTTTTCTGGAGAAGTGAAACACTGACAGCAGGAAACCTGACACACGTCTTCATCAATGGTTTGTGTATTTTGGTTTGTATTGGACACTGCTGAATGGTTGACCAGCGTCATGATACCAGAAGAGCGGCTCCACAGTCCTGCCTTCTAAAATATTACATGTTTCAATCTACTACTTTTTTTGTTTGTTTGCTTTATCCATTTAAAAATCTCATGAACATTGTGGTTTCATTTCAAATAAAATCATTGTGATATGACTTATTTGGGTGGGTAGACCCTGACCCCTGACCTCGTTAACTTAAGATCTGCCCCTGAAAAAACTCCAGAATCCCCACAGGCTGTACAGTATGAGTGTATCAGTGTACAGTCTGGTGCTCATCCATGTACTGTACTACCACTGAACATGAAGTTACACCCAGTGTATCATAACCAGTCTGTAATATATTGCTAAAACACCTTTGAAACTAAGTGACAAAATGCTGCGGTCTGTTTTTTTATGCTTTTGTACAGGTTGCCCTTCACTTTCTTTTCTTTGCCTTCCAGTGAATATTGATTTTTCTTTTCTCCCATTCTTGTCAAATCACAGCTTTTTGTTTGACCTGTAGCATCTTTCCAGGTGCTGTCATGCTTTTTTACTTTCAGCCTTGCGCAGCAGAGTGGCAGCAGGGACGCGGGGAGGTGGGCGGTCTGCGGTGGACAATGTGCGGCACAGTTAAACCTCCAGAAACAGCTGCACGATGTCGGGGACACACAGTCAGATCTGTGCCCCCCCAACAGGAACACTGTGCTGAATGATTATGCCTTGGGCTCTTTAAATTACGCTTTCAGCAGTAATACTCAGTGGCAGTGTGCTTGTGTTGGGGGACCGGTGGTGCGTAGGGGGGTTCAGTGACACAGTTGGATTTGAAATAGTCCCTGTAGTCTCCTATTGTCTCTAACGCTTTGATGTTTCTGGTAGTGAGTACTTAGTAATTAGCACGCCCACAAAATCTGGCACATTTGTCATTCCGTCCTTCATTTTCTTCCTCCAAATTAAGAGTCAGCACTTGCCTTTTTTTTGGTCTCGCTCGCCTCACATTACTCTTCATTCGTCTCTGCATTTGTCCCTGTCACATCATTCTGACTGCATTTCAGTAGCCTGTCATTTTTTTCCTTCCAATACAATAATTAACCCCACACACTCACAGTATATAGCATTTTTTTCTTCCCCGGACCTGTGTTTTTGAATGTTACGCCCTCTTGTTCACTGGGTCTTCTAGCCTTTATTTCTAGCATTTGCCTTTTCTCATAATGGCACAGCAGTGCGTTCTGCTTGCGTGGCGCGCCATGTAATTTATCAACACGTCGGAAATTATTGCCTATTGTTGTTGAAGAATGAACAGGGGCAGTGGTGTAAAATACGTTTAGCACGTAAATGAATCATCAAGCTTAGCCTTCGAACTATTTCTTATTCCAGATTGTAGTTTCAGTTGGTCTCTCCAATCCTTCAGTCCTATGAACTAATCTAACTGAATAACATACATTTTCCCCGTCTCTGTCAGTTTTATTTAGCTATTTTATTTGTTCTGCTGCCTGGTAAAGATCTTTAAATTTAAACACAAAACCAATCTAGGTGTCTTAGAGAAATGAAATACTTGGCGTAGAGACCTCTGCAGTAGATGATCTTAAAATTCATAAACAGCAGTAAAGTAGGAAACCAACAAAATCAGTCATCAGCTCTTTTTTTTAATACAATACAGTTTTTCTGTCTTCATCTTCTTATTCTCCTTCTGTCCTCTATTGAGTTGTCCCATTTTAGAAAAACATCAGTTACCTGTGGCACAAAGTCAGTGGATTCCTACGACCTCTTTCTCGCCCCACTCATCACAAACTCCGGCTCCCTCTTCAGCAGCCACCTCTCCTTCCTCTCTCTCTCCTTTGATAGCTCCTAGGAATGATCTTTATCACTGGAGACAAAATTGAAACTTCACAGTTAGTCTTTCTTTAATCTCCTCAGCCCTCTGCCATCTTGGAGATTAGTGAACTGGTGTGCACATCAATGTGTGTATGCATGTGACAGGAAATACAAATGTGTGCGTGAATCACACACCCTCATATTTGTGCAGATTTTTTCACAAATGTTCGATGTGTTTTAGTGCAAGTGCATGAGTATATACTGTTTGCTGTATGAGTTGTGTCTAGAAAAGAAACTGAAGGCAATAAATGTCTGTCGCACAGTAGGTTATTCAATCACTTGAGCACATATTTCTCAACAGAAGTTAGTTTCTGTGCTGAAAACTGTTAATGCAGCACCCAAAAACCGATCACGTTTGCCAACATGACACATTTCCTCGCATAATGTTCCAAGTTACTGCAACAACTACAAGATGGCTTCAAGATTTCACATACTAGTCCAAAAGAGCACGAATTGTCAGCTGTTTAACTAAAACTTCTTGAAATCAGCTGCTGTGCTGTGTCCAAAAATATCCTGGAACCATTATTTAGCTTGGTATTTCATTTTTTGTAAGTCAGTTAAACAAATATGTGGTTTGTTACACCACAAATTATAGGACTTTTCTATCTTAAAAAATAAATAATTAAAAAACACTGAAAGGAACAAGGAAACAAATGGAGCCTTTAAGCAGACAAAAAATTTTTTTTAATTATGACACATGTCCATTTAAGCACTGATTGGACACCAGCCATTCTAGGTGTGGGCATGAAGTTTATGACGAGTTTAAGACAATTATTTATTATATTTTTATGCAATTAATCACATACACACACACACAGGCAGGCAGACAGACAAGCAGATAGATAGGCTCAAGACATACTAGTCTGGTAATAACAATGAAAGTCCAGTATGTGGCAGACTGAAATACAGACAAAATAATGATTGTGTGAAGATTAGTCATACAAACAGTTATTTTACGCCTCGTTTAAATTGTGTTCATCTTCACCTTTTTTCATTGGGCTTAACCATTTGGTAGAGCAGATGTTGAAATTTCAAAGTACATAATACCTGCACTGAATTCTGGTGTATGTAATATATACTGTATGCACGAAAGTATAATTCAAAAAAGTATTGTTAACTTTGGCCCAAAGAACATAAACATGCACAAAAGAGAAAGAAATTGCAATGGAAATGATTTAAAAGGGTAAGTCTTAAAAATAAGCCACACTGCAGGAAAATATGCAAACACAATATTCTCGCACATTACAACGCACAGCTTGACTACACAATAACTGCTCTGAGTGCAGCTGTAAAAGGTCAGCTGAAACAATAAACGTGGCATTTTTGGGGATTCTTAGTATTCAGCTCACACACGGTTACAGTAAAAGTTGGACGATGCTAGCAGGCACACATGATGTGGTGGAAAACTGTTTACATCTCAGTTCAGAATCCCAGAGGTCAGAGAACAGTGCTTTTGAAACTCTACTCCACAAACAGAGCTGCTTCAGAGGTGCATAGTGAGAAATTTGCAGCACAGTCGAGGCTGAAGTCTCAATTCCCACCCACAATGTGGTGTTTTGGAAAAAAAACAGACCTTGGCAGATACATATAAACAGACCTTTTTCTCTTTTTACTTGCATTAATTGGAGGCTGCATCCTCACATTCTCTCAACTAAAATATTCACAGCAGATCAGATGAGGATATGATGAAACAAGGACGAAGTAGTAGCTTTGTGAGCTAATCGCTAAGGGTTTAATCCCAAACACATCAGAGCAGGAACAGGCATTTAACCTTGACTTTGACCAAGCAGAGCAGAAAACCTTTCACACACTTTCACGTTGTGTTATGTCGATAAGCAATGTATCACTATAATACTCTGAATTAGAGAAACGGTACTTGAGAAAATATCGTGTGCTGTGTGAAACGGTTTTCAGCCACAGTGTGAATATGCCTCCAATGTGAACACTCATGATTTATGACAGCGCTGAGAAGGTGTGTGATTTAAATTAGTACTCTAGTTTTAATTACAATGGCAGTCTGTCTTCTTCAACACACATACACACTCACAGTCTAAACACTTAAAACAACACAACGCTAAATCAGGATTCATCATATGGATTCCACTCCACATGCTCTAGAAATGTTTGTTTCCAGCAGCCATCTTGCTTCATAGCTTCCTCCCTTGACAGGAGACCTGTTCACTATATTTGCTAATGGCTTTCACAGAACTGATCTGCTTGATTACTGAATCGTGTGATTTTGCTCTGCGGAAAACAATGACCCTTCTGGATACTCCACAGCCGCGGCCAGCGTCCGAAACCTCTACCGTCAGCGTCTCTCTGGTTCGTCGCCATGATTTATGATAGCGTTGAGAAGGTACGTGATTAGGTAAATGAGTGCTCTGGATTTAATTACAATAGCGGTCTGTCTTCTTCAGCGCGAACGTACACACACACAGTCTAAACACTTCTATAACAAAACATCAGGATTGTTCATATGGATTCCACTATTCGTCACTTTATTCCCCATTCTATTATATAATATTTAATATTATTTGTAATAATATTAAAAACACCTATGCCTGTCATCTATCCTTGATTAAAGCCAGCAGTGACTCATCACATACTGTAATAGGATTTCAGTAATCCTTTTCAAGTTAAGCTGGTAATCCATCACCACCTACACAAAGA
This sequence comes from Macropodus opercularis, assembly GCA_030770545.1. Taxonomy (NCBI): domain Eukaryota; kingdom Metazoa; phylum Chordata; class Actinopteri; order Anabantiformes; family Osphronemidae; genus Macropodus; species Macropodus opercularis. Next base: position 16,567,796 of record CM061098.1, on the reverse strand, counting down.
CACACTGAATCACGATACAGTAGACGTGAAAACATTACAGTATGTGTTGCACTTAATTAATGTCTCTACATGGTGCCTCTGTCTATACCTTAAGTGACATAGTGTGAGGTCAGTGTGGAGGACTGAACATACATTGTTTTCATGTTTGTTTGAGCTAATTACCTGGTTTTGCAGCCTCAGCCATTCAGGGCAGTAATGAGCACAATGTTGTTTAGCAGGACACCAGCTGAGAGATGAGGAAGGAGTCCATCATCTTTCATCAATCATAATTAATTTTTAAAAACTCTAATGATTGTACAGTAACTGATGTTATAGTGATACAATGAAAAGTGACTTTTATTATATCACAGAGAGAAGACAACGGCAACACTTCAATACAATACACTGAAAGAAAATTAGCTTGTAAATTAAATATTTTAAATTTTTGAAAGAACATTGTATATCTGTACTTTTTAAGGCCTTTCTAATCTAATTTGACCATCAAACAAAAAAAAAACACTTGGGTAGGGAAGTAATAAGACGAATATTTCATCAATAGCAAGATAATACAGCCTGGAGAAAAAGCTTTGCTTGAAATAACGTGGTGCATCACATAGGACATGGACCACCAGGTTCTTTTTCTTGGAGCATAATGGCACCTGTAGACCTGGATGAGGGCTGATTTTTGGCTGATGAAAAAGAGACATGGTGTCTTATTTTGTGTGTGAGGTACGACTGATTGCACAAGGTGGTCGTCTGGCTAGGAACGAATCCCAGTACTTCAAGGCAGATGCAGTGCTGAGATATTAGGAGCTACTTTAATGTTCAGATGGGCACAGTGAGCTTATGTAGCTTCCACTATTTCTAATAAGCAAGTTTTGGATCCGTGCATTTAAACGCGTATAATCACATGTGTCACTCTGGCTGAACTCTAAACCTCTGTCACCTTGCTCTGCCTTTGATGCTGTAAAACCTTGTTTAAAACCTGTTCATAAAGCTTCAACACAACACATGTGATCAAGAGGCCTCTTAGCTAATGCATCTGAACACAGCCACTTGACTACCTCTGCATTTCAAGCTGTCAGACTCTAGCAAGCATTCCAAAACATCGCTATCCTGCTTTGTCTGATTAAAGCACATCCTACGTTGTCATAAGCTTTAGGTTTTAAATTTCGTCATATGTGTACAGTATATTGTGAAAATACATATGTAGCTGTACTAGGAAAAGATTGGTTAATTTTATATTCAGATTTTTATAACATACTGTACATCTCAGGACAATTAAGTGTGTCTAATCAATTTCTTCACACAGAGCTTATTAAACTAGCAGCATATGGATGGGCTTTGTTTGACTGCCTCTGCTTTTAATTGGAAAGAGAACTGAAGCAGAACACAGAATAAGTCACCTGTCACCTCTTTTCATTGTGTAACTGGTGCCTTCACATGTGCAGTATATGCACCATGACAAAAGACACAACAGTTCTCACGAAGCAAAACCAAAGATATGGAACACATCACAAAAGAATGTAGAAAAATATATAATGGAAAACAATTATACATCAGGTGTTATTTACATTGTAGCGAACAATTTACAACTGGTACTTTTTCAGGAAGGCACCTCAGAGGTCACCACTAATTTTCTAGTATGATCCTCTTGCTGTCATTCCTCAACAGTTTTTAATGCTGTCCTTTTCTCTTTGAGTCAAATCTAACATATAAAAACTGATTTGACTTTACAGACTATAAGTCTCTTAAAAAGGTCTGATGTTGTTTTACTGTTAAATAAATTCAGCTTTTAGCTCTGTCCCAACCAACTATGCAAAATCAATCATACTTGTGTTACACAAATCTACCAAACCCTTCAAGATCTATAAATTCTGGCCAAATGCCACATTTTATGGTTATGGTTATGAAATGCAAAAAAAGTTCAAAATGAACAAGCCCTTGAACTGTATGTGGAAAGACAGTATAAAAGCAACAACTGGAGGATTATGGGCCTCACTCAACCTGGTCCAGCTGGAAACTAAAGAATGTATTTGTTTGAAACCTTCTACGATCAGTTTTCATTTTAATATAATCAACATTATTTTATAGTAATTTATCTTTGACAGGGTATATCCTGTATCCTCTCTCACACCAGACCAAGGTTTGCTGACCAGCTCCTGTGTGCTGCATAACTTTCAAACACAGCTTAATGCTCCACCACAGGTTGGCTAACAAATACACAGAAACACAGCAATTACCCTTCCAGGCTCTGAGTTTGCAAACACCGCTGTGTGTGTTGTTTGTGTTGTCGCACACAGTCCAAGCCACGCAACCGCCACGTTACCGTGCAGGTGATCATTACCATGCGCTCGGCCCACGTTTTGTTACTTGGTGTTTACAAAAAGACCATTGCATATGCAGCAGTAGTTTACTGTGGACAACACTGTTAGTCACCAGTCAGAGGGCAGTAAACACATCTAAAGCAAATAACAGGCTGTATGAACACAAAGCAGACGTGTGTTATTTAGGTGTGTGTGTGTGTATAATATATCTGTGATTCAGGACAGTGAATTAGTTCAGAATGATGTGTCGGTCACAAAACACTGTCAGCTTCTCTGGGAGGCCTCTACTTGCTCTTCGATTGACGTTTACTTGTCATGTCAGTGCAGCAAAGGAGGACAAGAAGACATGTTAATGAGCTGACAGTAAACACATAAAGTGTTATTACAGTCCAGGGCTCTCCTTTGTGAGGCTCATTCTCGCTCTGTAAACCACGGTGGCACTAATATGTTTTATTTTGTTTATTTCATTAAAACTGAGAGGTAGAGAGTTAATTAGTAGAAGAGATGACAAGGACTTTGATTCACTATGCAAATTCATACAATACAGCTGCATAAATAGGGGAGCAGTATAGTGTGTTTGAGTGTCTATGTGGGCAATTGCATGTCTCATGTTTCTGTGTGTGTGTCTGTGTGTGCGCGTTCCAATGTTAGTTCAGGTATAGCTGGAAAATTCTCCATCTGTTGTCTCCATCACAAAATCCTGTTGCCACCTGAGCCCAATTTTTACATAACTACCTTCGACCTTCGCTATCACCTCAGCAGAAAATACACACACACTCTTTCCCTCTGACTTTCTGAGCAAACAGATTTGACAGTGTTTCTGGGGGCTGTCATGCTTACTTCCCCTGGCAGTGAAGCCATGCTGGAAGATGCAACAAAGCAAATACAGAACTTTGCATTTCCAATTAAATGCAAAATGCAATTCTTAAATAATATCTATATCACCTTGCATTTCAAGTCGGTACTGTATGGTCTTTACATTATGGTATTATAACTGTATTCCTACCCTCACCCATGGTCATGAACTTTGTTGTTTTCTGTTTCTGTCTTTCCAAGCACATAGCAGCTGAAATAATGCAAATCAAATTCCACTCAAATGCTAAAGCTTAAATTTGATTTTCTAATGTTTCGGTTTCTGACTAAACACCTGCCAATTTAGTGACATTCCCAACGGCCTTAGCTGTGTGTTTTCTAATGATGAGCACATTTGGGCATATTAACAGAATTAAGCACTTTGTTAACAGAATAAACTCTCACTCACTCATCGTCTTAGCTGCTTATTCCTCACAAGGGTTGTGGGCGGGCTGGAGACTATGTCAGCTGACAAATCGCGATAGGTGGAGTCGCCAGTCCATCACAAAGATGTAGATGGATCGAGCAATCACACAAATGCCCGAAGCGTATCATAATAGAAAAATGTTGGTTTTATTACAACACACAAATAAAAGCACATCATCAACCCAAGCCTGTAGTACTTGCAAACATTTTAATTCTGACATAACTTTGATTATTGTAGGTCATATTAGTGTTATGGAACTTTAGGGTAACATAAGAGACCTTCATCCTTGTGTTATTTAACATAAATGCATATAATTATTAATAAATAAACAGAATCATATTGTAATATGTAATAGTAAGTAGGTAAGTAAGTAATTCAGGATAAATTAACAACTTGTCTCATTGCATTGTTCAGCCTTCAGTTTTTTATTATGTTCTGTATATTGTCTTCTTTTTTTTTGACCTTCAGCTTTCTCTTTCCTGGTGTGTTACTGTATGTACCTACTTCCCTTTTGGTCCATCCGGCCTGGTTTTCCATAAAACACATTTATGCTGTTGTGCAGTTCTTTTTTTTGAAAAATTGTTATGCAGTGAATTAACCAACCAGCTCCACCTTTTCCCTAAGGTAACATCTACTGCACGTAACACACTGACAACACTAAACTGTATTCTTCACCTTTCTCTTGCAAATAAATATGTCTTTTCGTCTTACTGCTATTCAGTAATTGCAACTTCATCTTTTTGCTCAGAGAATGAAGAAAATAAACTCTTTCTGTAGGAGGTAAAACTGGCATTTGGAGCCAGTGTGTGTGTGAGTTGCTGCCTGTGTGTTTGTGCACGCATGTGGGAGGTTTGGCATAGTACTGTGCACGCTGCAGTGCCAGGCAGAGTGAGTTACAAGGCCAAACAGCCTCAGCATAGTGAAGATCTTTTTGTAAAATATGCTAAATCTTGTGCATATTCCAAATCCTTGCTCAATCTTTTGGGTTGGGGAAGGCACAATGAGACTCATTAGGAAACATTATTTTATTTTCCCTAAAAGTAAAATTGTAAAATTATAATAGTCCAAAATAAAAAGCTGCATGCTGGCCGCAGGAACATGGCACCCACATAATGAAGCTCCATGAAACATGCCTCCAAATGTCTTTTGAACACTGTGAAGTCTCATGAAAAAGGGAAATCTGTTACCTAGCTACGCATTTGTTCTCATGGCACTACTCACTTGTGTCTGTAACTTAGTTGTTTCAGAATCTCATTTCCATTTCATCGGATCGTGTTCCACGCTGACGTTGTTTGGACTCAACTATAATACAAGTGTCGCCAGATGTCCATGAAATGATCTTGTCCTTCTGTCAAAATTGGCAGCTCAATTAAAACGTGTCTTACCTTTAGGGCTCTTCAGGGACAACGCAGCAGTTACAGCATATGATTACAGTAACTGCTGAAGCTCTAGCTGAGGCTAATGTTCCATTACAGAAATACTGTCACACTGTGGCTGATGTATTGGTATATTTACATCTTGAGGTTGATGCCACTATCAGCTGAACAGAGGTAGGCCTGGCTTTAGCCACAACAGCCTTCAAATGTCACTAATGAATGTGCTACTGATATATGTACACAAGCTGTCAGATAAGAGTTATTTCCAGCTTCATATAGCACTGTGCTTGTGAGTTTATGTTAAAAGTAGATTTAAAGGTCTCTTATTGTGTTTTTTGGGTTGTAGAATTGGACCTGGATGGTCTCAATAAGTTATAATGTACCAGTATAGATCGCCTCCATTGGCCTGTCCTAAACATGACGGCTTCAAGCATCTGACACAGCAAGCTGTGTGTCATTCAGTATGCAAATGCGTGACCTCCACTCCTCTTTGACGTAAGGAAGGACAGGTCACGGCATCCTTCTTGTCGTCCTGGTCACAACAATAGTAATATTTATGTTGTATTGCTCTAACAAATATAATAACTACAGGTAGCTGATGAGAAAAGTAGCTCAGTGGGTAGAGCATTGGACTGGGATGAAGGAGACCCAAGACACTCCACACTGGCTCCTCTGAGACTTTGTGTGTGACTACCCACTGCTACTCCCCAGGGAGATGGGTTAAAATGCAGACCAGACATCTAATGTGTTTGAAAGACAAAGTGAAAGTTTGTTTCTTGTGACACATCCACTTACTGTATGTAGTGCATTGTCGCAGGCTCTCATCTTCAGCCTTGAATGTAGCCTCATTCTTCAAAAAGTTGGAGGTGAAGCAGTGTCCACAAAAATACAAATCATTTGTCAGCATTGACGGCACCGATCCATTTACAACAAGTTCAAGTCAGAAGGCTCTCCTGTCTTACTCCTACAGTAAAGAGTGATTTGGCAAAAATCGAGCGAGTTTCTCTTGGACATGTTTAAACTGGACACATGGGGCTGCGTGAAGCCAGACCTGGGATCGTTCGAGGAAAAGATTGGACTAAATAGCTAAATGTGAAAATAGGAGGTAAATACTTGTGTATAAACATCCAACCTAGACTGAAAATGTATCAGAATGTCTAAAAAGTAGTTTCTGCACAATACGGGCCTAAAAGAATTATGTACGTGATGGCCGTCACCACCGCCATACATGGAGTCTTCCTGGTGATGCAAAGAGGTGGAAAGAGGGTGGAGCCATCTTATATGCTCAAGTCCTGTGCTGTACCAACATCTCCAATACATGGGAGGATTTTGGTTTTCAAATTATTAAAGTTATTTCTGGGTTAAATTTGGTTAAGAGATAAGTTTAATTACAAATAGTCCTGTTTACTGCAAGCTGCCACATTATTTGTTTTGTTTTGTTTTAATTAATGGTTATTGGTTTGGGGTTTCTCCCCTATTTGTTTGAATGGCCTGATTAGCCAGTATTTACGTTCCCATTTGTGTGGAGTTTGGCAGGTCAGTTGATTTTGGTTGTGAACTCTGTTTGTTGAGTTTAGTTACTTTATTTTGACCTCAGCACTTATTTACTACCTTTGTGAGTTGTATTTTGTTTTTTCCTATTTCTGTAAATAAACCTTTTTCAATTTGAGGGTTTATTTGTGGCCTTCTTGCCGACCAGCTTGCTCCTCGACAGCCCTGTTGTTTCACTGCCAGTCTCAGGTTTGTGTGCCAATATGCATTCTATCTAAATAAGCTTTCTGTCAGTGGTCATATGGTCCTCATCCCCATCAAGGAGGAAATGTTTAAAGCACTGCTGCAGCGCTTTGATACGCTCTCTCTGAACTGTGTTCCCTCTCTGTTAGGTTAGATGTAAAAGAGAGCGCTTGGCTCTCTTTTACATTGGGCCTTGCAAGAAATTCAGTTAAAAATGTGAGCATGTAAATCTCCTGAGAGATTTTTAAGGAGTCATGTCAGTGTGATCTAGAATGCAAGAACTAAATAAATCAATAAATGCTGGGCTGAAGATCTCAGCCTTAAGGCAGGAGGAGCTTGTGTACAGTCATGCACTGATTCAACATCGTTCTTTTTTAATGTGCAGGCCACATAATGCCACAGTGAAGCAAAATGGGATGATGGACAGGAATGGAAACTATTAATGCCTGCACCTGCTTGTGTTGCCTGTGATGCCCCAGGCAGTACTGCTGTGACCCTTGGGTGTAGTGTGCCTGTCCCCATCTGGGCTGTGTGTGGGGACCATGAGCAGTATTCAGGAACTGGCTCACTGACCTCATTGCCCCGCCCCCCAGCTTACATCATTTCACATTCATCTACATAGGGCTGTGATGATGGGGGCAGATCTACTTATCAGTGACCTCACCCACTGTGACACACATGTAGGGCTTTGGGGGCTGCCTGGAGCTGGTGGACTTCGTTTCATGTGTCTCCTGGCCTGACCCCCTGACCCAGGTCCCACTCCTCCACTGGCTGGTCAGGTGGTTCTGGCATGTTCGTATACAAGCATGTATCACCTATGTTGTCAATGAATAATGTGATAGTGATGTATACTGGATTATTATAATATGTAGTCACACACACTCCATGGATTATCTATGCTGTAAGGCTTGAATGTCTGTAGGTGGCTGTTGATGTTCATAATGACTATCTAACTGGTTTGGTACAAACAAGTACAGAATCTTCAAAACAAATGCCAGCAGCAATTTGTTTTTAACATTGGAAAAAAATATATAAATAGTTCACTGTACATGGGAAAAATGAATGAAGCCAAATAATGAGGCTGACAGGAGCGTCTTCATACAACACAGCAGCTCAGCTTTGATCTGAAATCGACTTTTTTGAAGATAAAGAAGACAAACACCAAAAGCAGTATTCCATTCAATTTTTTAGATAAGGACGATGTTTAACAAAGCCCAACATGAACACACTATAAACTGATCTGTTTTCAAATCAAAATGTCAAAATCTGTAGCGTTATGAAAGAAACACCAGATTTCATTGATATAAGAAGGTAAACATGCCAAGTGACAACTCCCACGCTTTCCTCGCTGATGAGCCAAAGTAAATGCCAGAATGAAACGATTCTATGTAACTTTAAGATATCTGAGTCAGAGTTGCGTTATGTGATAGACTGCTGAACTGTCCAGAGTGTACCCTGCCTCTCACCCAGTGCATGCTGGGAAAGGCTCCAGCTCTGCCGCCAACCTGAACAGCATAATGAGCACAAACACTGGCTCCGAATTGGGGCTTTTTCTTAGATTTTCTTCAGCCTTCACTTTGTTTTTTTATAGAATTTCTGTTGTGTTGAAGGCAGTTATGAGGACAAAAGAAATGGATATATTGAGTTTTCATTTTATTGTTTCATAATATATTGTATTATATAGCACATAAAAATACTCAGGGACTGTGAAAAATCTCGTAGTAGCAATTTGCCAGTTACCATGTAAGCATTATGCAATATTTGTAAGAAGAAGGGACGGAAGGGTCCTCAATAAATGTGGTTAATGTACTTAAATTAGCACCATCACAAACTGCTGCGCATCACAGGGAAGGACATGAAAACTCAACATGGTAACTGCAGCTGACACAAAACACACATTACTTACAGTAAATGTTGCTTTCATTAATAGAAACGGTAGTTACAGCTCATTCATGTGAGTTACAAAGAGCACTGTGTGCAGCAAAGATGCTGCTGTGACCCCAGTTTGTGTGACATGGCTCAGGCTATCAGGAACTCTCCCTCAACCTCTAATTTGACCTGACTGTAATCTGACATCTGGGGGCATCCAGTAGACAAGACTATCACCCCACAAGTCATCTTGAATATGGTGGGCAGAGCATTAGAATCCTTACTCACATACATTCATTCCTTATGAACACTTCAGTACTGAGTAACCCTGTGAGGCTTGATGTCTTACCGAGTCACTAGGAAATACAAATCTACAAGTAGGTTTTATTCAAGAATATGACAGTAAGAAAGCTCAGTGTAGTTTCAGAGGTGATAGGAAAAGGGAGTCCTCGCTCTAATATGCTCACCTCTGCGTGGAGAAGCCTCATTTTCCTTCTGTGACGTCCTCCTCCATCCATCACTCCCCTCTTCCTCCCCTCCCTGTCTCTTCCTCTGCTCCTGATGTCTGTTCTCATTCTGATTAATGAGAAGAGCCCTGGTTGAACCTATTAACAATATGTAATACCGCTCAGTCTGCAAATAGCCTGCACTGTCCAGACCTACTTTACACTTCTCAAGGTAGCAGTGGCCTATTAGGCTGCTCTCTGTCTGCGTGCCAAGCTGTCCCTTGCTGGGTAGCTGCTCCCTCTCTCCCCTTCTTTTCTCTGCGTCTATTTCGGCCTCTCAGCTTCCTGTCATGTGTTTCAGAACCCGTCCTCCTAACTTGTCTTCTGAATTCTTCTTCCCTGGCCCCTTTAGTGGGGAAGCTGGAAAATGAAAGAAAACACAAAAACGATTTTGGGGTACGTGTCATGATAAGTTCGAATTCAACACTAACACAACGTTGTATGTTACACTATGGTTTAATTTTACGTTTTAACAATTATTTCCCCATGTTTAACATTGAGAATTAAGTAACTCTACTAATCAATAATATTATTATTACAAATTTTAACCATTCATAATCCCAGTCAGAGTTATTCGTCATTTGAAACGAGTGGAGCACTTTACACTAAACCTCACTACCCAGCATGCAGGAGTTATAATTCTGTAAAACTCTAAACACTCATAAAAGAAATGTTCTGTAGGTGTTTAAATATCTACCTTTTTACGCACAAGGTACATTTTTATAGTAAAAATAAACGTGATATGACATGAATGCGTGGGCGGCACGGTGGTGTGGTGGTTAGCGCTGTCGCCTCACAGCAAGAAGGTCCCGGGTTTGATTCCCGGAGGCGACCGGGGGCCTTTCTGTGTGGAGTTTGCATGTTCTCCCCGTGTCTGCGTGGGTTTTCTCCGGGGTCTCCGGTTTCCTCCCACAGTCCAAAGACATGCAGTTAGGTCAATTGGTTGGATGCGTAAATTGCCCATAGGTGTGAGTGTCTGTATGACTGTGATTGTGTGTCTATATATGTGGCCCTGCGATGGACTGGCGATCTGTCCAGGGTGTACCCTGCCTCTCGCCCAAAGCCAGCTGGGATAGGCTCCAGCATGCCCGCGACCCCTTCGGGGAAAAGCGGAAGAAGATGGATGGATGGATGGATGGATGGATGACATGAATGCTAATTTAGCATTATCATTGAACTAACTTGTGTTATTATTCAGGTCCCAATAACTGACCCCGGTTTTACTTACTTGAAAACAAACTTGAAAATGCATTTAACTGATTTTGCAGCCTTAATATTTAAAGTTAATTTAATTTTAATTTTTAATTTGCATAATAGTCGTTGTACAGTCACATTTTCTAGGGAGCGCAGTTGCAAATTTGGAACATTTTTATATCGGCAACCTCATATCAACACAGTTATTGTAACTAATAGCTATAGTAAATACAAAGCCTCAACAATGTAGAGCTGTGTACTCCGTCACAAGTTAACTGAGGTTGTTAGAATAAACCAAATGGAGTTTCTCCATCATTGTACTGGTCAGATGTGTGAAACTTGCAGAAGGACTAATAATGTGTTTTAGCTTTATTTGCTTTAGCTTTATTAGCTTTATTTATTTATGTACATTTTTTTAACCCTGGTGCAGCCTTCAATGGGGTCAAAATGAAAATAGGGGGCTCTAAGCGCAAAAACCACACAAGGGTTTGATAAAACAGCCACAGACAGACGATAAATCATATCATAAACCTTTATCTAGATGAACGGTTGGATGAACTTGTTCACCATAGACCCACACGTGTTCATTGCTTGGCTGTTTGATCCAACCCTTGTGTGTGTGTTTGAGTTGTGAGCGCCCCCTAGTTTACAGTGGGTTCGTTTTGACCCCTTGAAGGCCCCGCGAGGGTTAAATGACGCTTGAAGTCATAATCATAATGTTTAATGCATTTGTAAAAACTCAAGTAGCTATTTTCAGTTTCATTATATAAGTGCAAATTGAGTTTCAATCAAATCAAAAGAGTCTTTTCTTCGTGCCGCTGTAATGACTCCTATTTTGCTATGAGGAGAGAAGTGGAAGTACTAGCAGGACGTCCTTCCCTGAAAGAAACTGAACTAACACGTTGTGGGTTGTTGGGTGTTGTAGGCAAACACATGCTGTACACAGCAGTTCCCAGCACCGTTAAGAGCAGGACACTGTGCTCACACGAGGAACATTACAGTATGTTGAATCTGTGACTTTTCTTTCAGACCAGGACAATGGCAGTGCAACCCAGTGCTTGGCCCTGGAATTCACCTCATGGATGAGAGGAGTTGCAAGAACTGTGGACTCCTTGCAGTTAGCTGTTATATTCACCATCAGCTGGACTTGTGAGATGATTGACTGCATCAAGTGAAAAAAAGAGGCTGCTGAGATATTGCAGAAGTAAGAGTGGAGGAGAAAGATGGGAGTAGAAGTTAATGAAGAAGGGAAAGATAAGCAAATCTAGTGAAACTAGGAAACAGAGATTCAGTCAGACAGTCAGATGAAAATGAGAACATGAACAATAGGATGCCACTGTTCTGCTGGTAATTTCGCTATAGAAATGGTTTGATTTGTGGAAATGGAGCTTTAGAAAATGTGACAATTTGACAGTAGCCCGGGGTAAGCAGTGTGAGATAACTGCACTTTTTTATTATTTTAAACACTGCCTTATCTTTTCCGCTCTGGATCAAAACAGAAAGACCTGCTAACCTGTTATATAAGCTAGCGGCACCACATGAAAGGCTGGCACAGGGAGACAGAGGATGTCCATATCTGGAACAAAGACAAACATGAAGAACTGAAATTGAGGACAATTGGCTACAAAACACTGTCGAGTACAATTCTTCTGCTTTTTTGCCCATTTCTTTGTGTCTAAGTAGAAAGCAAATCTACTGAGAGCAGAGAATACTGTATAATCGACACTTGAATGAAACTGGGTTGTGGTCTCCTTTGTACATCTGCAACACATTATTTTCTAATTGGACGGCACTCTGGTGGATTTCTAACCTTGTACTTTCAATCTAACTGCTGACCTAAAAACACACTTTGCACTTTGCATAAGATTTTACAATATGCCACACATTATAAACAGGTATATACCAAGAAAATAAACTCTGGGGATTTAAGGCTCAGAGAATAAGATGCCCTGAGAGGTGGATAATATTTATTATATAATATTTATTTCCAAAAGATCAACAGAGGAGCAGTACAGGCTAACTGGAAATACAAAGAGCACGTACAGTAAGGAAACAGCCTGACAGGAAAATCACAGCTAATGAGAGGATGGACTGAGTGGATAAATGACCGGTGGGTGGTTCGTGACATGCACGGCCGGCGAGACGCACATTACTTACTCTCACATATACTAAACCCACACAAAGAGGACAGAGATGGAGGATTTATTAACCGAGCTCATGTTTAGGTGATTAACTGATGAACAGCATAGGCAACAGGATACAGGAGTGTGACTGAATGAGTGCGTGTGCACATGGATAGACTGACTGAAAAAAACAACAAAACACTGAAAGTCGACTAGAGACAGGAAGAAAGCAAACGTAAAACAGAGCCCTCACTCACACGGCTCCAGCGATGTCACACAGTGGGAGTAAAATGCAGAACTACCTTCCGTTTTAACATGAACAGCAACATTGCATATTTAATGAAATGTGTCATTTTTCTTGTTGTTCCCACATGGAAAGCATCGCTCATTTATAAAACTCGAAGCTCCTGCCTGGGATCATCCATTAACCTAAGACAACCCCACCGATGCTGAAATTTCAACCCAGTCGTGAGCTGACTGAATTATTCTGAGCCACGCTGCTCCATCTGGACGAGTGCTAATCCAGTCCTATTAATGGATTATCAGGCAAGTTAGTCGCCAATGACATTTCATGGTTTTCACATAAAATCCATTTTGTATGTTCACCCTTGTGAATGTAGTGAACAAAAGGCACATGGAAATCATTCAGATGAGACGGTTTCAGATTAATGCTCTCATGCCAGCTTGACATAAACAGTAATGTCACAGGAATTAATATGCAAATACAAGATACGCATCTCTCCATCTAAATGAAGTATTGACAGTTATGCTCTTTTGAATGGATAACATTTTGACCTCCTAAACTCATGCAGTTACAGTTAATTAAGAAAGATTTGACCGCATGTGTGTCAGTTATTAATGTCAAATGATTTTTGCCTTTTGGGTTTTTAATTGAAAACGTGGAATGGCCGACTTTCTAATTGAAGCTCTGCTCTCATATGTGTGTAGTTGTACAAGCGTCTGAGGTTGCTGCCAGTGTGTGCTGAGGGCTCCTCGGCATCATCTCAGCAGCATATTAATGTCAGCGATAAGTCAGGCTGTTAATGCTGCTATTTAATTAAAAAGGAAAATCCTGCTGAAATGTGAGTTCAGTACAGTTTCTACTCTGGACTCTTTTATTCAAAACAGAAATAAGAGACCACATCATGTTTTTTCCTTTTTTTATTTTTATGAAGCACCTTAAATTTAACAACATAATGTAAGAAGTGACAAATAATAAAGTCATCCACTGCATTCTGAAGGTGATGATTACGTCACGGTGTGAAACTTTCTTATCTATACATTCTCTTGTAGAGTTTTCATACAGCCTTAAAGCTGAGTCATTAGATGGCCTAGTTAAACTCAGATCACACATTTTTGGCTTGTAATATACTGAAGTACTTCAAAGTTTCATTATCCTAAATCCTCCTAAATACTCTTGATTATGTTACATAATTTTTCATCAGAATGAAGATATGACTTGTCCAAACAACTCGTCAAAGGTGGAGAATATCAAAACTGTAATCTGTTTTTCTTCAAGTTAAAGAGCAGTGTTTTCCAACCACTGTGCTAGGTGTGCTGTGGGAAATTTCATCAATTTCATCTGCCATCAGCTGGACGAACCGCGCTAAACACGGTTCATAGGACACAGTCATGCTTCGAGTGAAACAAACAAGGTGAACTGAAAGTTATCTTGTCTTTGGATTGACTTTTACTGGGGAACCAACCAAGCCATCTCCACTATGACTGGTGTGAGAGAAAAGTTGTCCAACATGGTTCCGCTATGTCCAGACAAGACACCTGAACTTCAAAACAACAACTATTATTTTTATTATTATTCCACAACAATTATTATTATATTATACAACGACTATTTAGTTGAAATGTGTGAACAGACGGAGAACAGGCAGCGTTACTTAGAAAAACCACCAATAGAGTTACTGAACAGCCACACACTGTAGCAGAGACACTGATGCTGCCTGTCTGAAAAATGACCTTGAAAGAGATGCTCGGCCCTGGAGCTGTTAAAGAAAGAAACAATTAAACTGAGATTTTTGTTATTTATAGGTTTTGTAGCATTTTTGTTTGGTGCTGTGCCGTGTGATTTTTCTGATGTAAAATCAGTGCCGGGGCTCAAAAAGGTTGGGAAACACTGGTTTGTAGTCTCGAGTCTAGTTTTTAAACTAATCATGTTCCCCATGTGAGACTTGAGCAAGTTTCTGATGTGGTTAACACACATTAAATTATAAAATACATCTTTGAACATAGTAGGCAATTGGAAGACAGGAGTCATTTTACAGACGATAGGCTTCTTTACTTGTCTACACTTTATTTCAAGTATGTTTAGTGCTTTAGAAAGAAAATGCTGTTTTTATATGAGAACATTTCACTCAATTCCTACATTTTGGATGGTAGTGTTTCAGATCCCTGCTGACTAGATGGTGCTTGGGAAAAGATAGATAGATAGATTCTTTATTGTCACTGTAACTTGTACAATGAAATTTAAAAAGTGCTCTCCAGTTATCTAAAAGGTGCTCTCCATACAGTGCATCATTCATACGAGGTAAAAAAGACTAAAACAATAAATAAGAGTAAAAAAAAAAAAAAAAAAAAAAAAAAAAAACATATAAAAACCCACACAAGCATCGTACATTGTATTGGTCCAGACTTGAGTTTTGCATTATTTTGTAGCAGCGTTCAGAGCAGATATTAAAGTGGGATAACAACTGTGCTTGAGTCTGTTAGTCCTAGTCTTGTATAGTCTGTACCGTCTGCCTGAGGGCAGCAGTTCAAACAGGGAGTGGCCTGGGTGAAAAGTGTCTTTCACAATGTCCTGTGCTTTCCTGAGGCAGCGGGAGCTGTATAGGTTTTCCAGTGTGGGGAGAGGGCAGCCAACAATCTTCTGTGCGGTGTTTATGACCCCTTGGAGAGCTTTCCTCTGAGCTGCTGTGCTGCTGGTGAACCATATGCATATACAGTATGTTAGTATACTTTCTATGCTAGCTCTGTAAAAGGACACCAACAGTCTTTGTGTGATGTTGTTCTTCCTGAGTATCCTCAGGAAGTACAGTCTCTGCTGGGCCTTTTTCAGCAGCTCAGAGGTGTTTGCGCTCCAGGTCAGACTCTCCTCTATGTGGACTCCCAGGAAGCGGAAGTCTGCCACCCTCTCCACACAGTCCCCGCCGATGAGTAGTTGTGGAATGTCTGTCTTTTTCCTCCTGAAATCTATTATGAGTTCTTTTGTTTTTGAAATGTTGAGCAGAAGGTTGTTGGTCGTACACCACATCTGTAGTTGCTCCACCTCGTCTCTGTAGGCAGACTCGTCCCCGTTAGAGATGAGTCCCACCACTGTAGTGTCGTCAGCAAACTTCACTATGGTGTTGCAGTGATGGACAGGGGTGCAGTCGTGTGTGTAGAGGGAGTAGAGCAGCGGACTCAGCACACAGCCCTGGGGGGAGCCGGTGCTGAGGCTCAGGGCCGTGGATGTGTGGGGGCCTACTCTGACTCTCTGTCTGCGACCAGAGAGGAAGCTGCTGATCCACATGCAGGTTGAATGTGGGAGTCCCAGGTCCTCCAGCTTGGCCACCAGCTTGTGTGGGAGGATGGTGTTAAAAGCCGAGCTATAATCCACAAAGAGCATCCTCACGTAGCTGCCTTGCTGCTCCAGGTGTGACAGTGCAGCATGTAGCGCTGTTGCTATGGCGTCCTCTGTGGATCGGTTTGCTCTATAAGCAAACTGGTGTGGGTCGAGTCTTGAGGGCAGAGCTGCTGTGATGTGGCTACGGACCAGTTTTTCGAAGCACTTCATCACGACTGGGGTGAGTGCTATTGGTCTGTAGTCATTGAGGCTGGAGATGTGTGGCTTCTTGGGCAGGGGGACTATGGTGGAGGACTTCAGACAGGGTGGGACAGTGGACTGTGCCAGGGACCGGTTGAAGATCTTGGGACCGGTTGAAGATCTTGAAAAGAAAAGGTGGGCGATATAGTTTCCATAACATATTAAGATTGATTGGAACTTTTTTTATTTCTTTATCCTGTAATAAACTGGTTGGTTTCCCTTTTTACAGCTGTGGGGGCTGCTGGGAGACTCATGTTTACTACAGGAGAACCAGACACTCTCAAAGGTCTCTGCTCTCCATATCTTCCTCATCCACCTGGAAGATAAGGACACATCATTTCTGACTACAGTTCCGCATTCAATCATCCCCCACAAACTGTTCCCACTTGAACTACACCCTACACTCCTGGCTCCTAGGCTTCCTGACTGGCAGGCCACAACCCTTTAGAATTGGGAATAGGACCTCAACCCTCGCCACAACAAACTCTGGCCCATCCTGTACAAACTGTTCACAAACACAGCATAATCCAAAGGTTTGTCAATGACACAGCGATGATAGGATTAATCACTGGTGGCAATGAAGCAGCTTGTGGTCGGTCCGCATGAGTGAAGACCTCACCTGGACACTCACCACCTCCCAGCTGGTCTAGAAAGAACAACAGCGGTTGTTCAGCACTGCTTTGAGCATCCTGACCAGCTGCATCACACAGTGGTACGGCAGCACCGCTGGGATGGACAGAGTGGTGAAGACTGCTGACAGGATCCCCAGGACTCCGCTGCCCTCCCTGCAGGCTATCTACCACAGCAGGTTAAGAAATTGAATCTTAAGTAAACCCATTCCTAGGTGAGTCTCCTGCTGAGAGGATACGTTACCTCTCCCTACCTGAATCACGTCCATAGAACCTGCTTTGTTCACAGCCTGTGAAAGATCTTGGTAATGATCTGTTGATGTTAGGTGTTGAACCAAATGTAGTACCTGCCTTTAGCACCTCAGAAAACTGTCTGACCAGTTTAACAGCATGTCAACACATTAGACATGATCTTCCTCTCAGCTCCCTTTGCAGCCTGCTCTAATTGGATGGGTTTGTAGAAACTTCCTGTTTTTATTTTTTCCCCCTTCTGTTCTGTTTGAAGTCTAAATTTCTCATAGGAACCAAGTAGTGCTGAGTGTGTTTTCTTTGTGGGAAATTAAAGTCTGAGAAGAACCCAAAAAGCTATTTCTTTTTTAATTGCACTACTTTTGTTTTGGTCTTAAAGTCTTTCTCTGGTGTCTTTTCATTTCAGTCACTGTCTTGCTTTTGTCAAAACAATTGGGCAATTATAACTGTGCAGCTAACTTCATATATTAAATCTACACAAGCTACTGTCCTGACAGCTGATTACTTTGAGAGACCCAAGTAGGAAAAACAGCGGCTGAGATAGAGAGGAGGATTCGAAGTGAGAGGAAGGAGGAGACAACATCAGATAAGGGGAAAGAAATAAAGAAGCTTGATTGGTGGAGATGAAGAGTGGTTCAAAGGTTCAAGCTGCTTGGTGACTGTTTGTGTGTGTCCAGATTTCCTTTGGTGATGTGTCTGTGTTTGTGTTTACTTACTCACATGCACATGCTTCTTGGGTGTTGTGATAGTTGTGTCATGATAATCAGCTCTGGTTGGGGCATGCAATGAGAGATGTTTATCTGGATGTGCGTCTAATTATCTAGGCATCATTTTTCTTAATCTATTCTTCCTGTTTTTATTATTTATTTATTTATTTATGATTAATGAGATTCCAAGCACCTGTGTCCAGAAGAAGGAAGAGAGACAGTGAGAGAAGAAGAGTTTGAGTAAAGCTCTCTACTGGAGACTCCTGCCTCCAAAGATTTTAATCTTTATATGTTTAGGTCTGCATGTCAACAAAGTAAAAAAAAAAGAAATGGGTTAAGATAAATCAGAAAGTAGAAAGTAGTTTGCTGTCAATGCTGTGGTCAAGAAATGGTCTCTCAACGCTTCCACGGATGTCATAAATATGGAAATACTTATTTTGTCTATTTATAGCAAGGAGGGAAAGTTCCGCTTACCATGCAAGAGAAAAAAAAGACTTAAGCCTGGATTACAGTCAAGCATACTGTGCTCCATTTAGCTCACTCACTCAGGAAACCTGCCCCACAGAGAATAAATCCGGTGCCTCTCACAGAGTACACCGTCAAGTTATAAGTAGGAAAGCACAGAGCAGATAAAGTGCTCAAAGAAGATATTAAGATAAAACATTGACAGTTTATTGGCGATTATTTCCCTCTTATCGCTTTGTTTCAAAATAATCTAAAGCAACAGACAGAAAGTAGATGACACGTCTTTTCACTGTCCTGTGAGCAACAAACACCCTCACATCTTTGAAAACACTATCTCAAAAAACTTCTTAAACAATAATTAATTTTGGTAATTCAAGTTTTCCATTATCTCACTTTTATGTTTTTAATAATAATTAACATTGCAAAATGAAACAGATCGCCTCACACTTTATCTTCAGTACTGAGCTTTATGCCCATTGTCAGTGGTCAATCATGTTGAGTTTGCTTAGATGCGAGGCCATGTGAATAATTAACATTAGAATGTATAGAGAGTCCAGAGTCCTCAACAATTTGACTCATGGTCATGTAACGCTGTGAGTCCATTTGATGCTAATCTCTTAATGATGCCTCTACATTATGCTACATATTATAACCTTGTAATATTAACCTTTTTGCACAAGGTCAAATTAACAAATGAACAATGGATGACAAACAATGTAAATGATGAACGTATGATACTGATGATTACTATTTGTATATAGAGTGTTAACAGTATAACAGTCACAAATATAGTTTACCTTCCAAATAAAAAAATATAAATACTGAAAAATAACATTCCACTACTAAGAATACGATTTATACTGCAGATTAATTAATTCACAGATGAATAATCATAGGTTCAGCTTAATGTACAATAATTTTAACTGTAGAATACGTCTGCTCTACAGTTAACCTCATCAATGTCTTTCTCAGCTGAGAAAATTGACAGATTTCATCACGAGCTGCATGTATTTCCAAACTGTGTCATTTGTATACTTACTGAACACCTGCATTACTAGCCACTCCCCACATTAAACACAAGCCTTATCCCCTGTTCGTTTTTATCTCAGGTGGCCAGATCAATGTCTTGTTCTGAATTTATGCACAGCACCCAGCCTAAGCCGTCTTATTAAATCCTAGTCTCCTTGTACAGGAGAGTTATTACATCGTGACTATGAGGAGCAGTCAAGGTTAAACAGTGGTGGGTGTTCCTGTTAATGCTCGGCCAGTAATTGCATGCGGTAAAAAAAAATCTGCTGGTGCTCTAAAAGCTAATCTTTACTATTTCAACCCATTTTGAGCCAAACATGTTTAAACATTTTAATATATTTTAAATACAAATGATAAATAAACATAATGTCTGTGCAACTTGCATGTTCTTGTCATGTGAAGTTTAGGCTCCATAGATTTCCTCTAAGAAATAGAAACATTAGGTGAGGTTGAAGTAAAACTGTTTTCTTGCTTTTCTAAAAGGTCACAGTGTTGGAATGTTGCTGCATTTTGGGAACAAGCAAATCACGTAGAAATGCAAGTCCTTTAAATGGAGACTGACCTCCTGCAGTTTGTCCTTTGCGTTCTGAATAATTGTGACTCCAAATTCATGACACATTTCTGACATCTCAGAAATCTCAGGTGGAGCCTGGCATGGCAGTTCCTGAGGATGTGTTAATAATGCAGCGTTTAATCATTCTAAATTAATTATAACCTATGACATGGTGGCACCGTTACTGGCTACTAATTTGATGGTGGTGTGGCGCTCTCAGGAATGTCTCATTAATTGCTGCCAGTTGATTTTTTAAGATGTTGGGGTGGTGCTCTTTTTTCATGCTGTGCAACTGAAGTATCTTTTGTTTGCAGTTATGCTGATATTTTTCTCTTTGCAGCCCTTTCACCTCAAACAATTTTATCTTTACCTCTGCCACAGTTCTTATTAGAAATGACACAGTGTTCAGAGCACTTGTCACCCACCTCCCTCGAGTGCTGCCTATTCTGTCTCTTTCCTGGCCAGGCTTCTTGTGAAAGTGCCAAATAAAACATTTAGGTTCTACGGAACCTTACTCAGGATTGTGATTTATGGAGTAGCTGTAAAAGGATTTCATTGACGCAGTGGTAGGAACAGTTGATCATTATATACAGGTGTGCATCTGTACATAATAGAAACTATTAACATTAAAGTCAGTTCTTAGACATAGACTTTCTAACCTGGTTATTAGTAACACATCACTTGAGATCAGGTGAAGATGAAAATGAATTGTGTGAGACCCTAAATTTAATATTATTATATTTAATATTTTTAATTTAATTTAACCCCTCTATTATGACAGATTTATGATTTTAAAACATTACTTCTTTAAGTATTTGTTATTAACTGAGGAATTAGACTGAATACAGTACATCTGTCTCATAGTTTCTACATAACTTTGCTTGTTTGTATTAACAGAATCCATAAGTTATTATTATAATGGATAATAATAATAAACAGATAGATAATAAATAGAAATAAGAAATACAGAGAGAAAGAGTAAAGCATCAGTTAGGTGCCATTGAACCATACGCTTTCCCTTTACTTAACTTTTCTCTACATCTCCTTCTGCTTATGTCTCCATCCAGTTTGCCAGCTATTATTCTTTCGGTTATTCCTCCCTTTCTTTCCTTAACTCCACATTCCTCATCGTGTATTTTCTGTCCTCTCATTTTTTCCCCTCTCTCTTTTTGTCCTCTTCCCCCCTCGCTCCAGCTTACGCTCCCAGTGTCTTAGCTCCTCTGCTGGAGCCTGGCAATTGAAATGACTAATGGGAGATTATGGCAGATATGAAGACAAAGCAAAACACTGTTGTGCGCTCTCACTGTAACCTCAACACAAAGACACACACACTAAGCACAGATGAACATAATTAAAGCACTACACTCCCACGTGGTTTCAGGAACGTAAATCTGATTAAAAGTAGAATGGTGTCTGAATTTCTAATGAAAGACAACACTGTGAAAAAAACATAATTTGGTTTATTACTTAGTGTTTTTCTGATCTTTTAGCTTTTCTGTTTACTGTTAATAAATGAGACTAATAACAGACATCTAAATTAGAATATACCCAGTACGACATAAATTGTGGTGTAAGAACTTTGTTCTGTTCACCTGGAGGCTTTGCGGTACAACCACACAGTCCTGTGGAAGGAATAGCTCCACTGGAGCAGGACTGGAGGGCTATAATGGCCAGTCAGCGACACGCGAGTCTTCCTCTCCAACAGCTATTTCTGCTGCATACTTTAATTGTGACCTCACCTTTTAACTGTACATCACTGATGTGCTTTCACAACAAGCTTTTTCATTTACTTGTGAGGACATGTTGAAGTTCACGTACCAAACCTGTGTTGTGGTTTCTTGACTGGCTAATACTGCAGCACACACAGACACATAGCATGACCATGTTTCTATTGGTATTGTGAATTATTTTGCTCTGCTGTATCACCGGTTTCAGTATAGTTAAGCTGAACTTGGATGAAATACGATTGCGGCTGGCATCACAAAGGACATTACCCATTATACTGTAGCATGATATTCATGACTGGATTCCACTACTGAGCCAGCAGATAGGAGCACGTGTGGGGGGTCCTGGGTGAGAGTGCCTAAAAATACAAAAAACAATAAAAACACTTCCACTGTAAATGAACATTGTCGAAGCCATGGGAAGGCCCCAGCAGTGTCTCTATTGTCTAAGGAAACTGAGCTACTGTAATTTTCCTCAGAACCTCACAATGAACCGCTATCGTTGTGTAATAGAAGCTGTGCAGGGCCTATGGATTCTTCTTGTGGTTTACCAGCTGCACTAAAGCTGAACAACTGATGCCCCAGAGATTAGTGGAGGTGGGAAGAATAATTGGAACCAACCTGCTGGAAATGACCTCTTTCTACATTACATAACATCCCTGCATGGCACCTGTTCCAGGTCCAAGCCAGGACCAGCAGACTGGGCCACATCCTGCACTCACAGTTAAGGAAAACTCATTTGCAATGTTGAGATGGGTTAAACTTAGGCATAAGAACATATCACATATTTCAGTTTGGGTTGAACTACTTGCTGAAAGAAATACAGCTGCCTCCTGTTATTGCTCTACCCTTTATCCCACAAATTGTCGAACCTCAAATCCTGCGTATGTGAGCTTTTTATTCTTCACGTTACATCCCCATAATTACCTCCTTGTGCTGTAATCCTTCACTGGATGAATAGACACAAACTATGATTTTCTAGGAGGACAGCATTATTGAGACTGGAGCCTAAACATGACAGTATTGACAAATGTAATGACATGTCTTGTGACTTGTCTAATGTAGTGTAATAGATGGTAATTTAACTGACCCCAAATCTGGCCTTTGAAGTCATCTTCTTATAAACTGTGACTCCCAGTTTTAACATGTGTAGGTTTATCATAGATTGCATGGACCACGTGTTAATGCTTACGCTGTAGAAGATTTTAATCTGCTCAAATAAGCTTTGTTGATATTTCAAATTGGACTTTGGACAGAACGTGTGGATCATGGGAATTATGTGAGACCGGTCCATTAGATTAATGGATGTGGTAATTTCAATTAGTGTTTCAGAATAGTGTAACAGCTTGTAATGAGAGTGGAAACAAGCTTATATCCATGAAAACAAAACTGGAGGACTGCTCTAAGCTCTGTGCAGGCCCATCTTGGACTGCTTGTTTAAAAAGGAATGACCACAGTGAACAGGAATATAATAAAGTTTAGATAATAAGAGCACATAGGGACTTAATGCTTTTATAGCTACTCACTGAATAGTAAGTCCCATTAGTCCCACTGGAGCAATTAAGTACAAACTCACACGTACACATATAATCACCAGAGATGTAAAGAATAAATACAGAAGTCATAAATAATAAATGCTCATCACCTACAGCATGTGAAGATTACTTTCATAATGACTTCCTGTATCACCTTACACTTATTTTACTGTCACTAGGAAGATGCATGTCAGTTTTAGTTTACGGTCGTCTTTGTGGTTGTATTTATCCAAACTTACTACATTTATTACTTCT
Organism: Macropodus opercularis; assembly: GCA_030770545.1. Classification (NCBI taxonomy): domain Eukaryota; kingdom Metazoa; phylum Chordata; class Actinopteri; order Anabantiformes; family Osphronemidae; genus Macropodus; species Macropodus opercularis. Next base: position 16,544,446 of record CM061098.1, on the reverse strand, counting down.
CTAAATACTGTTTGGTTGAGAGACATATTTCTAGTGCAGACATTTATTGCTCAAGTATCTGTAATCTTCATCATCATGGTTTCACTCCCGCAGTATTTAAATGCTATATATTTCTCATTTGGTATATCTTGGCCAAACACCAGTCACTCAGCCCACATCAACCTTCAATCCTTCACAAATGGATATGGACCAGTAGAGGAGTTAAACTGGTCATCACAAACAAACGTGTTCTGACATCACAGGGTGTTTCAGTTTTGTGAACGTGCGTGTCACATAAGAGCCGATTCAGACACACGGACACTGTGTACATTAAATGTACATGGAATGCAAACATGGATTCCTGTTTTCCTCAACATAAATTGTATTCTGGCCAGTGGTCATGAAATTAATACTTTATCAACTATCACCCATGATTGACCAGCTATACAATGTAATCAGGTGCAGCTTTTTCTCTTCTGTAGCATCCTCTTTCCATCTTGATGATCACCTCATTGACCATTTATCTAGTTTATGAAAGCTGCAGATGTTTTGTTTGCCACACAAGCCTCTCTCCTCCAGCATACTAGGAGCCACGTGCTGCTTTTGGGAAGGCAGAGGTGGAAGCAGCGGGGGAGACACTGCTGCACCGGTGTACTCCTCCTCCTGGTGTTTCAACGCCACGCTACGGGTCCGGGATGCAGTGGCTGCCAACCATTGCTCCAGAGCTTGTTCCCCAGAGCCAGTAGTGCTCTGCTCTGCACTGGCTCCTAACATTTGAGGGCGGAGGCGTCAGAGGGGAAAACACAGAGGGAACCTGTGCAACTCACCATCTCTCCACCACTTCGTCTCTGGAAACTTGCAGTATGTGCAAAGCTATAGAACCATTCCCGCTGGGAAGGGTGATTGCTGGTCTTCGGGTAGAGGACGTTCCTCTTCTGTTTGTGGGTTGTATGGGAAAATACCAAGAAAATGATACATGTGGTCATTTACTACAGATTGAAAAACTTGTTGGCCCATTTGGTTTGAGCTACAAGAGTCGTCCTGTAAGCATCAATGTCACCTTCTTCTCAGTTGTGATAGCTGGAGAGGAAGAAAAGAAGAACAGGAAAGAGAAGAAGGGATTTAAAGTCCCTGGGTAACTGGGGCTAATTGAAATGAATTCGTACTAAAGCAATGACTTTAATGACATTTTGAATTCAGGACTGGAGTAATGACAAGGAGAGGCCCCAGAGGGGAAGGGCACTTAAAAAAAGCAAGAGTGGGAGCACAGACGAAAAAGAGACATAGGGTGACGGGAAGAAGAACAGGGAGTGAGGGAAAGAGAAGAAAACGCTTAGAGAGGTTTTGCTCAGAGAGGGAGAGACAAACCGGAAGAGACAGAGAGAGACACACAAAAAAGTGACAAACAGAGACTGAAGGAAGAGAGAGAGAGAGAGAATGAGACTTTAAAAAGACATCCATAGAGAAGAGGCTTTTTTTTCTTTTCATCAAGCTGTCAAGCAGTTTCTCTTTTTAGCTCATTTCCCAGGATGCAAGACACTGTCGATAGGTCACCCTTATGAAGTCACTATCTGAGACCCAGTCAAACCAACTGAGGCCTCACCACCACAAAATACGGCAAAACTCTCTTCTGTGATTAAGTATTAATCACCTAATCACATATTTATGAGGCTTAAATCTAATATTGCTCTTCTTTGAAGGAAAGCTATCGACACATGGTTGCTGGTGAAGCTGCATTTTAAACAATTAAGTGCTTCGTATTTGCCACAGTCACATCCTTGAATTGATTTTAAAGCAGAACTCGAAGGAGAACCCCACGATTCAGCTGAAGACCTTGTGGGTATCCTCAAGCTGGTGCAGCATGAAAAGACATGTAGAGTTGGAATATTAAAATTCAGAATTTTATTATTCATCATGAAGAGACCACTTGCAGTTTATTATTTATTAGATAAAGAGAACTGAAGATCTTATTCCTGCTTCATTTGGCTTTTTATTTCTACGTTACACTGAAGATACTTAAGGCAGTTTCTCTTTGGATTTTGTCATTTCTCATCGTAATCGTTGTTTGTTTCCTGTCTTCCGGTGATGTGACACACCTTAACCGTGCATCTGTTGGTCACTGACCCCCATTAGCTTTATCAGCACTCTTCTGTCTGATGAGATTCCCTGTCTCGTCATTTGTCTAGCGGGTTGCTTAGTGCTCTACCACAACCACACAAGTATAGTATAGTACAGGCGCAACAGCTTAACCTCAAACTGGACCACATATAAGAAACCAGTTATCAGTCTTATGGCCAATGAGCCGAGGAAGTGTCACAGCACACTATTTAGATTTAATTTTTTTTTATATTTTAATATTATTGCAAACTACAAACGCACATGTAAAAAATATATACTGTTAGAAAGTGGAAAGTACATCATTTGGACTATTGTTTATTTACGTATTACACGTATAGTAATTAAAATAAATAGTGGTTTACACAAGGACATTGTTCCATTGACTCCTTGCCTGACACGTAATGAGAAGATCAATAGAACATTAATGAGATAGTGAGAACTGTGATAAAATAAGATGCAAGACTTTAAATAATCCCTTCATGTTTGTAGAAAACACAGTAATTAAGGTTGACACTGTGCAATTTATACAATAATGATCATGTCATGTCATTTGAAAGATAAAACACTATGCAGTCAAAATAATAATTGAGCACTGGTATACAAATTATAAGTTCTTATTTTAATGTATTATCTCATGATCTATAAATAATGTACAAATTACTATACAACACAATGAGATTAAAAAAACACATTTTCGTATCAAGGTTTATATATTTAGAATTTTTTGGGTGGTTATGAAAGACTCACAAACATACTTCAAGTTTTTGTGTGTGTGGTTCTGAACTGTATTGTTTCCTGAAACTGCTCTGCGTGGATCGCTGCTTAATGCCACAGACAGCTGAAACAAGATTTTCAGAAGCTTCAAGTTCTACTTTTCATATTTAGAAACTTCAATTCAAATATGTGCCACCAGGCATAAAAGGCTGACTGGGAAGAAGATGCTGATTAACATAATCAATGCGTTGTAAACACAATTCATAATCAGGCACCAGAGAGGCAAAGAGCAAGTAGAAGAAAAATAGAGGAAATGTTTGATGCTTATCCCACATCATTTGAGAATTATATTATTATATATGAAATGTGTTAAATCAAATATACACATAGTGATTTAAGATAGAGTCAAAGCATACACTAATCACTTCACTTCATTGTGTAGGTAATACCAGCACCAGATTATTTTAAAGCTCCCGTTTTCTTTCTTTTTTGTTTGTTACAGTTTCTAGTGCAAAAGTGTAAAATTACTAAAAGGTTTATTTAATCTGCTATGCAGCGTAACCAGACACACCAGGGGGCGACTTGGGGTGCAGTGTCTTGCCCAAGGACACTTTGATGACGGGCGAAACCAGGAATCCAACCACTGATTTTATGATTGATGGGTGATTGTATCTGTTGAGCCGCTGCCGCTCAAGAAATAGAGGTGGTGACAAGGTAGGGATGCAAGTGTAGTTAAAAGCATCATCTGCCTTTCAAAATTATAAAAACAACCCACAACGTAACCATCACACGATGATGACAACTGCTGGAATAAATGGCATATGCTGTTGCATTTATCAGTCAAAGCTGACACTTATTATAGCTCTTCTTTGATCATCTGTGTTTTGCTTGACAACCGATCCCTCGGTTTTGTTCTGCAATATTGTGTCATGCATGAAAAAAGGCCAATGTGTGTTTACTATCTCTTCATGTTGATGTGCACACCGTAATGTACTTTTCCTGTTTCTGAATGTGCTCGAATTCACACAGATAGTGTCAGAGCCTGGTGTGGCCTGGTTTCCAGAATAGAGAAATCCACCAAAAATGACAGGTCACACAAAAGACGACGCCTCGCTCCGTTATTAATTGCCTAGTCTGTCGTTCACCAGGCAAAGAGAGGAGAAAAGCAAGGCCCCCTGTTCATATAGTAATTGCTCACAGTTAATCATTGATTCCTGTGTGTCATGAGACTGGGCAAACTCTGCTTTGGGGCGAAATTATGGTGTGATTGTACAACAGCGGTTGCCACAAAAGCCAGGCATCAAATTAAAGATGAGGAGAAGTAGTATGGGGATTTTATTGCACTAGATTCATTAGATTTCATAGTCTGACACAGAAACCATTACACTTGGGAAGGCAATTTCAAGAGCTAAAAGGGAATACCATTTTTTCTCAATTCCCCCATTGTTGCAGTCTGCCATTTGTTCCCATTTGCCCTTTAATTGATATCAGAGTATTATCTACCAATTGAGAATTTCATAGCTGCTAATGTTAAATTTCCTTCGAGGTGAAAAACACAAAGTGAATGTGAAGTAGAGGTCGTACAGGAGTCAGATGTCAAAGAGAAGATGGAGAAAAGGAGGCAGAGGGCTCTGAGAAAGTGATGCATTCACTTACTCGGCTAAACACGGTCAATGAAAGAACGGCAGAAGAATAAGGAAGGCAGTATGGCTCAGGAGTCATTCTGTGAGGAGTTTGCGTGTTCTCCCCATGTCTGTGTGGGCTCTCTCCAGGTACTGCAGCTTCCTCCCATAAAGACATGCAGTCAGACTAATTAAATTCCTCATGTGAACTTCTCACAGCATATATTCACAGTAACTGTCTCAACATTGCATTTAATTCACTACTGGACTCTATTGGTTTTAGTCAGCTTGTGAATGAACCCACTCACTGTCTTAATCATACTCTCTTGTATTATATAATATACTTGATCTTGTCCTAAGTTATGGGGTTGAGATGGATCATTTAAAAGTTCTCCCTCAAAACCCTCTGTTATCTGACCATTTCTTTCTAACATTTGAATTTACCATAACAGACCTGACAACAGTTGGAAAAAAGTTTTACTACAGCAGATGTTTATCTGATGACGCTGTTGTCAGATTTAAGGAGATGATTCCATCATCTTTTTCTCATTCCCTCATAGCTACACAGAGGAGAGCTGTTATCTTATTCATGAACAGGTAGATTGTCTTGTTGATGATGCTGCAGCTTCACTGCGTACAATTTTAGACACTGTTGCTCCTCTGAAGAAGAAGCCAGTGAATCAGAGGGGGTTGGCTCCATGGTATAACTCAGAGATCCGCAGCCTTAAGCAGAGGACTCGAAAACTAGAAAGACAGTGGCGTCCAACAAATTAGGTGAATCCTGTCTAGCATGGAAAGACAGTTTGATACCATATTAAAAAAAAGCACTTTGTGTTGCTAGAACCACATATTATTCATCATTAATTGAGGAAAATAAAAACAACCCCAGGTTTTTTTAGCCAGGCTGACTAAGAGTCATAGCTGTGTTGAGCCTAGTGTCCCTTTAAATCTCAGCAGCAATGACTCTATACATTTCTTTACTAATAAAAGCAGTACCAGAACCATTACAGAAAAAAAAATTTAAGAATCTTTCAACAAATGCCATAAATCAATCTGCAGATCCAGCAGTTTTAGATTTGCTAGTTAGACCTGGTTATGAAATCATAGCACAGAAAAAGCTCTGATTAGAGTCACTAATGATCTTCTCCCAGCTTCAGACAATGGTCTGGTTTCTGTACTTGTCCTGTTAGATCTTAGTGCAGCATTTGATACGATAGATCACAAGATTCTATTGCAGAGACTGTAACATAGCATTGGGATTAAAGGAAAAGCACTGAGATGTTTTAAGTCTTATTTGTTGAACAGATTCCAATTTGTTCATTGTCTTTACATGTCTCCTCTTGGTAATATTATTAGGAAACACTATAAATTTTCACTGCTATGCAGATGATACTCAGTTATATTTGTCTATGAAAACAGAGAAGACAAACCAATTAGTGTAAACTTCTTTAGATTATATCAAATCCTGGATGTCCTAATTTCCTACAACTAAATTCAGACAAAACTGATGTTAGTATATATAGTATGTTGGGCATCTCTGGCGTCATCTCTGGCGGTAGCTGAACCGCTACCGGTCCCCAGCACCATCTACAACCTCAGTCCGTCTTGCTTTCACTCAGTCAATAGCAGTTCGTAACAGTACAGACCGACCCACCCCGAACCCATCCAACCTCAGTTTTGTATCGTTAGGGTTGCCTTGTCTAGCAGAGTGTTTAGTCTTGTCCTCTCGTCTTTTCTTTGTCTTGTCTCCGTGTTGTCAGTGCTGTGTGGGAGGTGTGTTTCTGGATTTGGGTCATGGATTTCTCAGATCGGACCTGGAGGCTTGGGTCTCTTTTAAATGGACTTGTTAAGATGGTCGGGCGAGACACCAACCATCAAGCCCGGCTCAAAAACCTGCACGCAGGCAAAAAAGACATTTTGCTAAACTCCACTAATTTGTGGTTACTCCGTGGAGTGAGGGAGTTGTATAGGGAAATCGACTCTTTACTGGACTCATTGAGTCGATTTCATTGAGAACTCTATTACCCTGTACTTGTGTTCTGACCCATACCTCATTTGTGCACCAATAAACCAACAATATCCACTAAAAACTGACTGTTCCTATGGTTACTTAGTGTTACCACTAGACCGAGCTAGATTGGCAGGGGGCGTAACAGACTCATTACTGAATCTGATTGTTACTCTGGATGACATAACGTTAGCTTCAGGTTCTATTGTAGGAACCTTGGTGTCATTATTGACCAAGATCTCTCTTTTACATCATATATTAATGAAATCTCTACAACTGCCTACTTCCACCTTAGGAATATTGCTAAAATTAGGAGCATCCTCTCACAGAGTGATGATGAAAAATTAATCTATGCATTTGTTACCTCTAGGCTTGACTACTGTAACTCACTACTCATAGGATGACCCAATAACTCTTTAAAAAGCCTCAATTCAAAATCCTGCAGTTCTGACCTCATATCTTATGCTCCCAACAGAACGCTTGGTTCTCAGAGCGCTGGTCTGCTTGTGGTTCCTAGAGTTTCTAAATGTAGAATGGGAGGCAGAGCCTTTAGCTACCGAGCTCCTCTATGTGGAACCAGTTTCCAGTTCAGGTTCTAGCAGCAGACACCCTCTCTGCTTTAAAACTGGGCTTAAAACCTTCCTTTTTGACAAAGCGTATAGTTAGAGGTGGTTTTGGTCACTTGGAACCATCTCTTAGTTAAGCTGCTATAGACTTAGATGCTGGGGGACGTCCTTTATTGACTGAGCTTTTCTGCTTTTCGGTTTCTTCTATCCACTAACATGCCTCCATGTCTATGTGACTAACTCTATTCTAATCTCCAGGTATCGTCAGACTCAGAGTCGTGTGTCTCCAGTGTTCAGTTGCTGGTCCAATCATCCTGCCTGTGTCTGTTGCTGCTTGTTTTGTTGTTGTTGTGTTCTTTTCTCTCTTCTCTATCCCTTCACTCCAACCGGTCAAGGCAGATGTTCTTCCACACTGAGCCTGGGTCTGCTGGAGGTTTCTTCCTCTGTAGAGTTTTTCCTCCACTGTTGCTATTACAATGTCCAATTTATTGATTGGCTACAATTAAAAGCTGCTCTATGTGGGATTTTTTGGGTCTAGTTGTTTATGGTTGTTGGAGTATGTGCGCTCCACGATCTCTCCCCAGAACAAAGGAATTAAGGCCTACATGTAAACCTGGAGGCCTGACTCGAGTGCCCCCTTAAACAAAGGACCAGAAACCGCAGGGTGAAGCGTTTCCAGTTCAGTTCTCATCCAGTTGTGAAAACATGAGTCACCGGAATCACTAGCAGCGATTGGCTGCAGGTCCCGGTGGGCGAGTCCAAGGTCCGCACCGATAAAACCGACCAACACGACACAGTTCGCTCTCTTGTCTCTCTCTCTTGTCTCTTCTTCTTCCGCCTCCCTACCCTTTAGCCGTTTTGTCACACACACAGCTCCGCCCTCGTGGTGACCCCGCCTTCTCTTTCTCTCACCTACACAGGTACACACAGACGCAGCCACACACACATAGACACACATCTACTTAGCCATCACACATGCACACACACACACATTAGAATAGAATCCTTTTGTTTTGTTTAATTAACTATTAAGTTGTGATGTACTTGTTGTTTGAATAATTCTTGATCATAATCATCATTGTTTAGATAATAAAGTTGTCATAGTTTAATTAGTCGTTGCCTGTGATTATTGGTATATGGTTTGGAACACTAGCTGAGCTCCCAGCTGTGGCTCGAATTTCGCCCTTCACTGCTAAATCAACTAATATTATTTAATATTAGGTAACTAGTAATGCTTTTATTGAGACTGTACTTGGTTGTTGGTCCCTGGTAACCAGGGTCGTGCCCCGATCATTTGATAGTTCGCTATCTAATCTTAATTAATTAATTTATCAATGATAAATTTAGCTAATAACCAAGATTGATAATATCAAAATTATTATCATAATTTATGCTCCTTTGTCCCCCAACATGGTCTTAAGAGATAACTGATGTTGTGAATTGCTGCTATATAGATAAAATTGAATTGAACTGAATTGATTTGAATATATTCAGTAAAATGCTGTAGTGCACTGGCTTCACAACATACCATATCTTTTATTTATTCTATTATATACTATTACTATACTACTATTTACTATCTATTATCTACTATATGCACTTCTAATGTGAAAATACATGGATTGTAGCACTGAACAATATAGGGACACACATACACACACAAAAAAAAAACCACCAGTCAAGATTGTCGAAGATTAGTGTGTGTCTATATGCTTCCAAGCAGAAGATAAATGGAAAGAGACAAATGCCAACAATTCATTATTTGAATCTGGATTTAATTAGTAAATTCAAACTTTTAAATTTTGATAAAGGTAATGAATATGAATTGTTTAATTTTAGTGATTTATTAGCACAGCAGTTTTGACATGTGTGCAGATATTTAACACATACCGTAAGACAGAGGCATTTTGTCAGTTTTTAGCCTTCAGTTGTGCTTTGAAACCATCTTCAGCTGGAGGCAACGCTGACAAAGAAAACAGAAATGCTACAATTATGTACTACAGTAAGTGTACCAGCTGATTACTCAATCAGGCACAGCAGGTGAAGTTGTAGAACAAAACAAAATCACAGGAAGTGACTAAACCACCGTTGTTTTTGAAGGCTTTCGAACTCTATTTCATATCTGCAGTTTTTTCAGCACTGTTCTTTAAATTTGTGGCATGAATGTTAGTTTCCAGTTTAAACAGTATTATTCTATCAATAGATTTCTGTGGTCACTGTGGTGCATGGACGTACCGGTGCCTTGGTGATGCACGTGATAAGATGGCGTAGCAAAAGATAACATGCCTCTGTTCAAACAGGAACAGACAAACGCAATAACAACACTGATTTCTCTCTTCATTGTCATTCTCCTCTTCCTCTAGTTAAAGCTTTTGGGAAAACTGAACGGCTGATTGGATGTCGTGTCCATTAATCAACACTAATCAGCAAATATGGCCTGTGGGAAATTTGGTACTTCATTAAGCGTACTCAAAGAGTTTTACAGTGCATTTCTTATTTTGGTGATTGGACTGTTTGATTACTCAAAACAGTAAATGCATGTTAAATTGCAATAAAGCGTAGTTACTCATACACAATAAGATGTCCAGAGAAATGAATCAAATCTGTCGTGCGGGATGAGTCACTTCATTGGGATCATGACTAGATGAATGAATGAACGTCAGATTTTTCCTGACTTTTATATTAAAAAAGAAAATCTGGTAGTACATATATAAATATAACAGGATATTAAGTAGCTCAGGAATAAAGGAAATGATTTCATTACTTGGCCTCAGTGAAGATGATGCTGCTGTTGTGCTTCCATAAATTCCTGTTTTTGTTGGTCAGCAGTTCATTAATCTCAGACATGACACTGATTATGTGTTTATTTACTATATCTTGTCATCCACCTAAATCACACACATTTTAAGCATTTTGAAAGTACTGGTGTCCTTGTTGCAGCGCCTGTAGCTGATGAAAACACTTAGAGGCACTCAGACTCACTGTGGCTCAGGAGGATGTAAATGGCCACCTGCTGAATGGGAGCTAGGAGATGGCTCTTCAGAGAAAGTGCAGCTGTGAGCTTGCACGTGCACTGCTATCAGCATCTGTCTGTCTCTGTGTGCAGTCACCTATTTTACTTACGCAGAGGCTCTATTTCATGCCCATCCCATATCTAATGTGCATACATACAGAGAGTTGTCCTATAGGTGCAAGGAGACTAATCCCTGCATACTCAGGGCATAACTTCATAAATGTGCGCTGTAACAAAACGCAAAATGACCAGATAACGAATACTGAGTAAATACAAGTACAGTACCTAAGCAATTCCTAGTAAATGATCAGTCTATTTACTATTGCAGTTTTCTGCCTGCTTAGCCTCATTTACTGTACCGTGCCCCTAATGAGGCTGATGATAAATATTAGGTTAATGAGCCATAATGATTGTAGATTAGCATAAATTGATACATTAGCGTTCTCCTCCAGCAACCAGTTAATGCATGGCTTCTTCAGATGTAATGTAAAAGCCAGTTTTTAAATTCTCTTCTTTGGATGGTGCCAGGCTACAGGTGCTAAAGCTGTTGGTTGCAGCAGAAGATCTAACGCTGCTCATTGCTGTACACTGTGCATGTATGCAAGGAATAATAAGTTGAGTGTAGAAAACATGTTCCAATGACGGTGTCACTCTGGTGGATGCCAGATCCTTTCTAGCATGTTTGGTACGGTTTAGGCCAACTAACTTAAGTAGGCAAACACCAATACAATGCTCCATAGAGGATCACACTCAACACACCAGCTTAATGAAGGGAGTTTAATACTTTGGCTGTATTAGCTGCATTAGATGTAAACAAATTGCATTAAAATTAAGTCTGGGAGGAAACAGGTTCAGTCCACATCAACACCATTTCGTCCCCACAAATGATTATGAAATGCTCGGATCCAGTTCACATTACACTGGACTGAGCAATCCCATCAAAACATGTAGTAAGGCATGTTTACAACAGCAGTATGTTGTACTACTACAGCTACTGTACATTGTGTGCAGCATGTAGATCATTTCAACTGTCACATTAGTGCTGCATACAGAACATATATTATTACGTATGGAATCATCCAAAATGAATCTCGTGAATGTATCTATACTGGCCTATGGAAAGTATGCTGGTACAGTCGCAATTGTATCCAATCACAATTCTATACTGTTGCAATTCTATCCTGCAGAGTAGGAGAAGGTCACATGCATAATTTCTTCTTGCACACATTGACACATGCTTATGTAATCGATCAGTTTTGCATAAAATTTGCATTGAACTCCGGGTCTTTTCAGTTCAACTGAACCTCGGCTGTTTTTAGGGTTTGCTACTCCCTCCACAGAGGGATTCCTTACATGAGCTCTGATCTTTTGGCCACAACTCGTGTGATGATCACTTTTCTGTTAAAGAGTAAAGAGTTTCAGGTGATTAGCCAGCTGCGAACTGCTTGCCTGAGAAGCTGACCTGATGGCGCTCGGCTCACACACAGCTTCATACTTCAGTGGACTAATTAGCTTGTAAATCTTTGAGGATTCAGATGATGACAGTCGGTGTCCACTTGGCACAGCAGGGAGCTGCACTGCAGCCTGGTCCAAGACAGCACCATGAAATTAGAATGCCAACAAGCATGACTACTCCCTTTCAGGTTTGGATGTGAACATTCACAACAGTCAACAGTGTTTCTCACTTCTGTGCATAAATTGTGAGAAGTGCCAAAACAAATTCAAAACCTGTTTGTCTTTGTATCCTTAATAGCTTTGATGATGAGGAAGCAGGAGGGATAATCAGTTGCTATGGCAACAGAATTAACAGCATGTTCATAAAACTGGCAAAACAATAACTGTACTGCTCTGAACCACCATAACATAACCTCAGAGTTTATGATATTATTAACTAAAGCCTGTTTTATATAAGTGAATCATGAAAGGTAAACTGTAAGGTCCATCTGCTACGTTTTTTCCTGTGTTGTATTTTTTTTTTCTCAGAATGCATGCAGACTATCATCAAACTGTATAACCAAGCACAACCTAAGCTAGTTTGGCTGTAGATTCTCATTGTTATGTAATCTTCCACTACAGTAGTATCGTATTTGATCACATATTATATATCATATTTGATTATTTTACTCATGTCAAATGCTAGTTTTGTTTTTAGTCACTCTAGCCCATTAGTTACAGTAGCTGGGTCTCAGTTTCAAGACATTTTGCATGGACGGATCACACCATGTCTAATACAGACACTGAATACTGACAAATACCATCTTAATGACTACTTAATATATTACTTAATGGATCTGTGCTTGTTAGCAATGTGAACTTTGCCTTTCAGAAAAAAAAATGTCTTAGATAGTTTAAAATAGATGGAATATGACGCATTCAGTCTTTTTTCCTTTCACAACATCCCAATGTGTTTTGCTGCACAGCAGTTTTGTCAACTGTTTCTCAGTGACTGTCATAAAAAGATAAAATAAGTATTTGTTATGGATCAATGACTCAGTTACCTCATAGTAAATTTAACAGACACATGCATTTAGACTGAACTCATCCTTCTTCTAAATGTCATTTAATAATCACAGAGGATCATGCAACAACAGAGGACACTGTTTTCCTGCTGTTTTCCCAAAACAGCTGCATACAAATCGCTAGACATTAAAAGGAGGCAGTTGACAAGGGAGTGAGGCTTGTAAATTCTTTGTTTGCCTATGAATGAGTACCTGAAAACCTGCCTGACTATGACATCTCAGTGAAAAAAACCAACATAGTTGTATTGGAACTCAAAAAAATGTTAATAGCATAATGAAAAAAACAAACATAAAACGACTACAATAAGATTCAAGTGTGTTATTATTGAATAATGCGTGTCATTCAAAATTCAAAATTTCTCCTTTCAAAACAAGTTACAAACAAATTCATTCACGCAGTTGCCAGCCAACGTTTGTTGTGCCACAAACATCACCACAAGGTGAGTAAAAGCTTTTTTAATATTTTAATTTCCATCTCACATGTCTGCATAGAGCATGTACACCCAATACTGCACATAGCACTCACTCATCTTCTTCCGATCTATCTTCGTATGATGAGGGTCACGGATACGCTGGAGTGTATCATAGCTGTCATTTCACCATGGACAGGTCGACAGTGCCACATACAAAACCAAAGAGCCACTCAGTCTCACACCTACAGGTAATTTAGAGTCTAATAATCACTTTGGAATGTGGGAGGAAGCCGGAGTACCTAGAGAGAATCCACACAGAGAAGACAGGAAGATAGGAAACGCCACACAGAAAGGACCTGGGACTCGAGGTCCTGTGAGGCAACAGTGCTGAGGTATCTGGCAAAGTCTATCATTTGTGGAGCATCCCCAGAGTGGGAAGGATGGCAATCATAATGTCTTTGCTTGAGAAACGCATTGGTAATAAACATTATTAACTTCAAACTAATATGTAGCAATATAAATTAGATTGAAAATGTCTTACTGCGATACTCAGATCTGACCAACGGAGACCTATCAGAGAGTTCAGACTATTGATCCACTGATTCTTTTACATTGTACACATTTCAATGAGCCACACCGTTGTACTGTGTAACGTACCTCTTTAATGGGATATAATATAATATAATAAAATCTATGAAAACATTACGAGGCCACTGGTAAAGGTTTCATACTCCTGATACTGGCCCACAACCCTTTGTGTCTTACATTTACAATGAGTCAACCACTTGCTAGATCACTGTCAACCAATTTTACGCTGCAAATGTGCAGTCGCCATGGGAACTGCCTAAATGAATGTCATCTGTATAATTACCCTGCCACCGTACCTCGCATACTCTGACTTTAAAGAAAGAAAGGGCAGCGGAAAAGAGACAAGAAGGATGCAGGAGAGAAAAAGACAGGAGCCCGGGGGTCCGTCGACATGTCTCACTCATTATGAAACTGATAGAGAAAAGGAAGGACTGGGAAAGCTGCAGGATTAAGCAGACAGAAAAAAAAAGAGACAAGGACAAATGGAGATATGGACAGGACAGAGAAGGACAGCTTAAAAAATGAAATGCTAAAAAATGTACAACTGTTAGGATTTTTCTTTTGCTAGTAAAACTACGAAAACACAGCACTGTTTGGCTGCATGGTCCACTAAAAGAATAGAATCTGGGATGCTCTAGGTAAAAGGGTTGAAAGGTCACTGAATATTTCATCTACAGATATGCATTGGTTCTGTATGAGAACCTAATACGACACATCTTTGTTCTGCTGTGATAAACAGAGCACCAGAATCTGTGTTTCAAGATTAATCTTTATTGTCATTGCTCACACTTAGTACAACAGTACAACAAGATTTTGCTTGTAGTAAGGAGACCTACTGTACAGCATCACCACACCCTTGTGTGTGGGGAGGCATTATGTTATATTCATTCAGGTCATGTTTTAAGGTTCTGTCCATAATGAAGACTTTTAGAGGGAAGGTCCAATTGCCACTGAGCAGGATCTTTAGAACAAAAGGTGGATTTTGAAATAACAGAAGAGCTTTGTTTTTTTTATAACTGTATAGAGAGAATGAGATGGATCCAGGGTCAGATTCGTATTGCTTCTGCATTGGGCACCAATCCTGTGGATAAGATCCAGTCTGACAGCCCTGCCTGCTGTCCTGAGTGACCTGTTAAAGACAAAATGTATGATGTCTTTAGGGGGACATCAGGTGTTACCTGATACAACTGCTTAATACAGATAAAGGCAGGAAAGAAATGAACGTAAGCACAGCAACACAAATATTAGAGACATATGAGGCTATAAATAAATACTAGATCAATACAGCATGTCCAACCATAATCTCATAATGAAGTCATTTGTGATCTGCAGTGCTCCCCAGATTTCATGTCACCACCGTTTTATTGCAACTGAGAATATTGTGGTCAAACCATATGGCTTGACAAAACATTCTGTTACCTTACCTCTTTCCATCAATTTCATTTAAAAGTCATTTGAAAATCTTGATGGATATGATGGCGCAGGGATAAACAACCATCTTTATCTTTAACAGAAATTTAAAATATGCTTCAAATTACGTCTTAATATGGAGAAATGCAAACTGAGGCTTACTGTATTTGACCTAGACACATACTGACATTAGCAAAGTCGCTGAAATATGTTTTCATCGGTATATTAAGAAAAACGTTTCCCACCCTTGCTGTCATGTTTAATATTAGCCTGCTAAATAGCACAGATTTTGGAAGATGTGTGCTAATTAAATGTATTATGGTAATTTTGTCTTAATTATGACTCTCGATGAAAAGTTTGAGGATCATCAAAGTAAATACAACTTAGCCTGATGAGGACACTTGTGAACTAATCTTCTTGACAATTTACTAGTAGAAACATACTGTGAGGGCAAACACTTGAACACTGAAAGCAGGAAGTCAATTAAAGGTGAAAAAACATATTGAGAGGGTAAAAACAGGAGGACTGTCAACATGACAACATGAGAAAAGAAAATCCTGAAAGGTTTTCTCCCTGGGTTCCCATAGCTTGTGACATTACAACATGTTTTGAGCATGCAATTATTCTGTTGCTGACATATCTGGCACAAGATAGTGACTGCAGTGGGAGTTTGTGTGCCTATAGACCGCTTATGAAATAAGAATCTAAACAGAATGAAGTGCCAAATGAGAAAGGTGATGCACAGAGTGGCACATATCATGTCCTCATGATAATACACATATAATATACAGTATGTCCTCATCATAATACATAACAGCCTGGTAACTGACTTTCTTTATTAGTATAAAAAACAAAGGAAGGTTCACAGAAAGTGGCAGCAACAATGGACCTGTAATAAAGTCCACTGTGGCTGCTGCCGTACAGATCACAACGAGGTGCTGATACAAGCACTTTACCTATTATAAGTTTACCTATTATAAGTTTGTCTTCTCAAAGACAACTAGTAAAACCTCAGTAAAAGAGCCATTACAGTAGGTCTGGGTTTGTCCCAGTCCCTGTGAAGCTACAGACTATAAATTAGTAATCCTTTCATATAGATTTGTTTCCTATATATTCTGTCTCCTCCCGTTCTGTAAGCTCACCTGACGCTGCTACAGTCTGTCAGGCCTGTCTGCAGACATCCATCTGAGCCTTTCTCCCTGCTTATGCATATGCCAACAAACGTCTCTGACTAAAGGCCTCAGGACGGGTAGAAACAAATCCATTTGCATAAAGTAGTTTGTCTTTTTCTTTTGAAAAGCCAGTGGGAATTTTTGCCAAACAGAGATGAACCCTTGGACTTCAGTGTAACAGCCGTAAAGAACATGCAGAGACAAGGGTTGGTTTTATTCAACAGCAAGTTTTATTGGACAAACCACAATTACACTGGATGACAGTGCAGCACATGTTTTCATGACAGTGTCACAACAGCAGAACGTTGTAGATGGTAGGTTCACTGCTAAAGTACATGAACCACTGAAAGGTCCTGATTTTGGATAAATATTTACAATTTGGGTTTAACTTTGTCCCACACTCTTCCATTCTCTTACGACCAGACAGGATAACCACCCAGCATCACTAGAGTTATACCAGCATTAGACAATTCATCAAACTGCACACAAGAACTCATGTCACAGAGCAGAGGTGACGGGGGGTAGCTTTCACCACCTCTTACTCACTGTTAATCTCACTTAATCTAACCATCACCTCGTAATGTCTTTGATTATGATTTAGGTGGGAGAATACATCAAACAGATCCGTCATCACTGACGTCTTCACAAAGTTTACTGGCTGTTTTAGGTTTTGCATCACAAATTGTCACTCAAATGGCTGGGATGAAAGTATCTGCCTTCCTTTTGCAGTAACAACAATGAAGTGTGTCCTTCCAGTTTTTCAATGACACACTAGAAAAATGGGCCTTGTGCTTTCTTTCAGTTTGACTGCTTGTTGCTTGGTTCCACCCCTTGAGGTCTAACTCATCCAATTAGGCCATCTCCGTGCATCCAGGCAAGCTTTGACTCTAAGAAATATATGATTTAATGAAGTCCAGAGTGCTGCTGCACTTATTTCTACAAAAAATATGATAAGAAAATATCTCCAGTTTCATTTTGGTTTAGCCTTATCACTAAGTTATTCTCTCTCTTGCTGCTTCACTTTATATGTATTTATCAGAAAAATTAGGAGTAGTTATAGGGATATGCACATTCAACCCAGAGAGAAGAAAGAAAGACGAAAACTTATGAAGGAAGGAAGAGAGAAGTAAGGTTGGAAGAAGTAAGAGGGAATGAGATGGAGTATGGAGGAGAAGGGAAGGCAAGAAGAGAAACGAATAGCCCAGAAAGTGGCTCTTAACTGCTTCAAAATGGTCATTAGTGTAATCAGGGGGAAAAGCATTGCAGTAGTTGGCTCCATTAGGGAGAATGGTGACTCTGTGTCACTCTTCTCTTCTCCCACTGCCTGTCACTTCCTCTCCCATCATTTTCTTTGTACTCCCTCATGTGATTGGTATAAGATCCTTCCATCTCTTGTGCTGCTTCCAACCTCTTGTCAATCAAGGGTGTAATAGCATAGGAATAGAGATGTGTTTTCACAGATACATTTCAATCATTTTAAATGGGACATGACAGCCCGTGCAAGTCTCTTTTCTTCAATAGAGTAGTTGTAACTAAAATGAATTCAAGCCAAATCGAGGTCAAACATTCATGCAATGTTTGCAAAAACTTAAAAAGTCAAGCAAAACAATGCCATACCTTGTGTCACGATCGCCAGCCTGACTCTGTTTGGTGTCCCCGCCCTCACTTGCTCCAGCCACTTACCTCTATCCACACCCATTTGGCTGTTTTTTCCCTTCTGTTACCTGCTGCTTGGTCATGAATTACAAACCATGCTCACCTATCTCTACTACACATACCCTTTATGTTCAGAAACAAGCCAGATTGTCTGATAACTTCTGATAACCTCAACTGACATCCAGCCCTCCTGTCCATTCCAAGTCGCCGATCATCTGTCAGGTGTTCATGACAAGTCAAGTTGTTTAATAAAGTGTATTAAGCCAACTTACTGTATCAAGAGAGTATTGTTGCCAAGAAGAAAATTGTTGTTGTTTTTTAAATACTTGTAAACATGCAACCAACAGGATTTTTCTTATTCTGTCTGTATTTTACTTGGTAAAACGTTATTCATTGTGTTGTGCATGCTATAATTTTCGTTAGACTAAAATGCTTAACATTTTCTTGTAAATACTGTGTGTGTTTAGTTTTCACTGTGAATTTGGAGAGTCTTTGAATAAAGCAGGAGCCAGAAAACTACTTGTGTCTGCCTGTGCTTCGGGGCAATTGCAATCAACCTCTTCTTTATTCCTCCATTCATTTTCGATTTCTATAACAGTGTCTTTACTTTGCTTTTATTTCTGCTGTTTTAAAAGCCCCCTCTTCTTTCAGTGCAGCTGAACATTTTTAAAGAATCATGCCCTGCACATCTTTTCCCAACTCTTTCCTGCTCTTCCCTTCTCTGTCTTAAATGACCGTTCCTCTCATCCTCTTTCTCTTCTCTACTCCTGCTCTTCCCTGTAGACTTGGGCCAGCCTGAGCAAATCCTTCCAGAAAAAGGTTTGATGATGAAACAAATAAGGGAGCCACTAGAGAAATGCCCTGCAGGTTCAGTTGTGCGTGTTGGCCAAGATTAGCAGCTGAAAGGGCTTTTTTCCCCTCACTTTTCACTCTTATGCCTTAAAGTGCATCTAGTATGGCGAATTTCCAAAGAAGATGAATTTAATCTGGGGACTCTTGTTCTCAAGCCTGCAGGAAGACAGGATGAGAATTGGATTCAAGCCCAGTGTCATCAAAAGTCAACAGTTCATAAAGTGAGCAGCGAATAAGGCAGATTGAGGAAATCCTAGGACTGAATAAACAATACTTCACAGTTCAATGATAGATTAAATTAAGGGAAGTTCTGAGACAATGTTTTCATTAGTGATTCAGTTTTTCTTCTGATCTGTGAAAAAAAAATACATATGCAATGGCACCATAAATGCACGGTGGGTACAAAACCATTCCTTGTCCTATTACCTCTGCTGAAGAGTAGTGCCCATGATACCTATACAAGTTTTGAGTGGGTCATCACATTAACGTACCCAGTGAAGATCCTCAAACATGATGAATCACTTTAGTTGTCTGTAGGTGTGGGGGCAATGTCGTTAGCAATTCAATGGCAAACTGTTTGATTCAAGGACAGGTTTTATACAGAGAATTCAAATGTATTTCCAATGAATACATTGTTCTAGAAATAGCAGAGTTACAGTTTGAACACATTTATATCCCAGAAGTGTGTGAAATCATGAAGCGCAGCCTAAAAAGTTTTTATGGCTGTAAAGACTTGACTTTCTTTACTTAACTGAACATTTCACCTAGTTGTAAAAGGTGAAAAATCAAAAGTTATTAAAGAAAAATGTAGGAAATGCATGTACTATACTGTAGATAGAAGAGCTAGGACAGAAGCAGCATGTCCAGGATATTTCAATTAAAATCAAACCAAAAAGACTTCTATTTAATATTTTATACAGAGTGAAGCGGAAGGGAAACCCACTCACTATGACCACGTGGAAGCGGTAGGGAAACTCCTCCACAGCGACAAAATCAACACTAGGCAGTCACGAACAATAAAGTTCAGTAATCACATGTATGGCATTGGGTTTCTTGGTCCAGTGTACCGGCTCTTGGTTACATAAGGAAAGCACCGCGACCGCTCTCAAGGAGAGACCTCAAGTGGAACATAGTCTTAAAGATTACTCACGATACACAGATCCCTGGGTCAGCAGCCTGACTTCTTGGGCAGAGCAAATAGAGACAAGAGTGAGAACAACAGACTTTGTAAGCATGAACAACGATACGACAATGAGACACAGGGCCATGTGGGTTTAAATACTGAAGCCGGGGACACAGAACACAGGCGAAACCAATCAATGATAATGTAGTGGAAAACATTAGTATATGTTAGTGGGTTTAGGATACAGTTAGAGTAGAATAGATATTGTTTAGGCCTTGTTCATTTCTAGGGAATATGATTGTACAGGACGCTTGCTGGCCTTCGGTGGCTCCGAGGATATCTGACTGGTAGAGCAGAACAATTTGGGCAAAACATTCTGACCTGGTAACCAAAACAATGGAGTCAAAACAAGTGGCTGTAATCACAAATGTTTGCATTTGGGCTGACGCAAGCTGAGGGATTAAAACATGCTCCCGAGGAATCTCGGGAGGAGAGTTCTTTGCCTGCCGTAGAGACAACTCGTTTTTCTGTGGTCAGGCCTGGGGCTCCCCGCGCGCTAGCAAGCATCCTTCCTGCAGGAAGAAGGTGACTCCGCATATCTGCCTTTGCATTCTTTCATCTCAGCACTGAGAATAAATCTACAATTGATTGGCTGAAACCTAATGCTGCCTCGGCTTGAGTTCTTCTGAGTTGGGACATTTCTAACCACTACAATAATGATCCACGCTGCCAGGAACGACATGACAGAAAACGAACATAAACTTTCAAAAACAAACTACAAAACCCCGGAAGTCAAGCTATTAATCGTCACAGTACATGTCTTAAGTAGATATACCATACCTTTTGACTCGGGGTGTACTGTGGGGCCGATCTATGGCGTTGATTGGTGTGGTGTATGTAGGAGGAGACAGAGGTGACCAATGCTGGTCTAGCCCGCTTTCAAGCCAGATGGCACCGTCGTACTGCTGCGGCGGCAGAAAGACCAGCTGTGGTTCGAACAAGGGAGGCTGGAAACCAGGGAATTATGGGCGTATTCTGCCCAAGGTTATGTTATCCGTCCAAAAAGGCTTCCGGGAGCACAGTACTCTGAGACTAACCTCCTGGTTGAGTCTCTCTGTCTGTCCATCTCTCTGTCATCCCTTTCCCTAATTCTGACCAGGTGGTAAGTGTTGCAAAGATCTAGTTTTTGAGGGGTGTGAGGCCGTTTTTTGCATTGTTTAAGGGCTCTGGTCCTCCCTTGAGACTCAGAGGTCATATTGGTGGCGGATTTTAAGTGGTTTTCCCTCAAGAAGACTTTTTGTGGCTATTACGTCTGCCTGTTGCATTGTTGGTCTATGCAGATTGTTGTTGGTTTCAGCCAGAGGGTTCGTGGTAGTCATTTGACCTCACTCTGCGTTACTGCCAAAAGTCTGGTCTAATTTTCATCTTTGGAATCTCCTTCAAGCTGTGCACTCTTGCTCTTGGCAGCCCGTTTCCTCCTGACATTTGTCCAGTGAGTACCTGCCTGCACTCAGGGTGTCTGGCAGACAACTCTCAGACAGTTGTTCATGAGTTTCTGTCTGGACCTGTTGGGTCAGCCGTTGATAAGTCCTGGCTATCCCGCTTGATTGTGCAATGGATTTGCTTGGCTTACTCAACATGCTACCCCACATTTTGTGGGACTTCTATGGCGGTGAGGCCACCTTTGCTTGCTGGTACAATCTTGACGTGGGCTCGAGACCATCCTTTGGGGAGAGAGTCCTGGGAGAGCTCTGTTGACCATTAGTAACCTGCTACTACTTTGGCCCTGTGCTGGCATTGATTTATTCAGGGCTCTGGTATACTAGGGTGTACTTGCCACTGTAGTAGAAAAAGTCCATGCATATTTGTAGCGGAATATATATTTAGCACATATACATTTAGATCAGGCTAAAGGGTTTAGAATAGAGTAGAACAGGTCCTGTCTAGGCTGGGCAGGCTTGCTGGCCTTGGGTCCGAAGACAATCTGGCTTTTAGACAAAACAGTCTGAGCTGTTGAACAAAGGAATTTGGACAAACAATTCTTGGTATGAAATCTTCACTTTCTGACGCTTGTTTAGGGTTTAAAAACCACCTCCCTAGAATGAGACGGGGGAGATGTGAGCTGGGAGACACAGCTAGCGTCTCCCAGCCTGGGCTCCTTCCCCACGCGCCTGTGAGCATCTCCCGCAGGAGAGAGAGGTGACTTTGTTTGCCTGCCTTTGCATATTTCTCATCTCACCCCTGAAAATAAATTCATGTTTGATTATTTGAACCTAATGCTGCCTCGGCTTGATTTCTTCTGAGGTGGGACATCTCTGACCACTACACCACTGCTGAGACAGTCTCTGGTGCCTTGCATGTCACGTGTTACTGGCGCTAACAAGGGTGTTTTTACCCTAGCCTTTAGTAGCAGTGGCTCAGAGGTAGAGCTGTCGCCCACCAATTGTAGGAGAGGTGGTTTGCTTCCCCAGTCATGTGCCAAAGTGTCCTGGGGCAAGACACTGAGCCCCAAACTGCCCCGCAGCGTCAAAGTGCTTTGAGTACCAATAGGTAGAAAAGCGCTATACAAATTCAGCCCACTTACCTTTACAGTGATGCCATTAAACAGGCAGTGAGGGAGTTTGGCATTTTAGAAAGCAACACCACTGTATGAAGGCACACAGTTCCATGTGTCAAAAAGTTCCTTGGAATTTGAAGGCCTTGGAGAACCAAATCATTCAGAATTTTAATTCAAAATGAAAGTATGTATTTTGTGGTGAATATAAAGAAATCAGATTATCTTTTTAAATACCATCTGTACACATTGCCACAGTAGAGTGCAAGGTTTCAATGTCTTAACAGCCATTATACATGGTTAACAGGCACCAAGTCAAAATAAATGAAATAGATGTCAATGTGAACACAAAATCCACTGTGTTGGATAATACTAAAAGATGAACAGTTTAGAATTCCCATTGGAATTGAAGTTGAGCTTTCTTTAAACATTAGTGAGGTGCTTTTGTCTGTTTTGCATAATTTTGATAATTGGTGTTATTCTTCCTTGATTCTAGACTTGACTGACTTTGAGCAAACATTTCTAAATATTGGCGATCACACAGGTCTTGCCTGACTGAAGTTGTCCAAGCCAGTTACAGTTACAGACTAGAAGGCAACCTACGACTCCAAAAATAAAAAAAAGAAAGCATCGTACTGATGAATCTGACACAGGTGAAGTTCCTACAGGAGCAACCCAGGACACATATGGATGCATTACCTGGGAATTTAAATGAATGGCCCTTTGACTGACTCGGGCTAAAATTCAAACCAATGTCAATCCAGAGGAAGTCACATGTCTAATGAGAAGTACTTTCTACACAAAGCGCAATTAAAGACAACCAGAGGGGGAATATATATATATATATATATATATATATATATTACACAAGTGTCCATCAAATGTGGCCTATACCAAGGAGATGCTCTGTCCCCACTGCTGTTCTGCATAGGTCTGAATCCCCTTAGCCAAATAATCAACCAGACTGGCTACGGATACCAACTCAGAAATCAGTCACCTCCTCTACATGGATGACATCAAGCTGTACGCCAAGAGCGAGAGAGACATTGACTCACTGATCCACACAACCAGGATCTACAGCAATGACATCGGAATGTCATTCGGACTAGAGAAGTGTGGCCAGATGGAGACCAAAAGAGGGAAGGTAGTCCATACAGAAGGGGTCTCACTCCCAGAGGGCACAATAACAGACATTGAGAACAGCTACAAGTACCTTGGTATCCCACAGGCAAATGGAAACCTCAAAGAGGCTACAAGAAACGCAGCAACAAACAAATACCTGCAACGAATAAGGCAAGTCCTAAGGAGTCAGCTCAATGGTAGAAACAAGGTCCAAGCAATTAACAGCTATGCCCTGCCAGTCACCCGATACCCTGCAGGAATAATGGGGAGGCAGAGGTGCTGGAGGTGCCATCATGGGAGGACAGGCCCCTACATGGGATGTACCACCGCCAGATAACTAAAGTGGCTGATATCAAGAAATCCTACCATTGCCTAGAAAGGGCTGGACTGAAAGACAGCACAGAGGCACTAATCATGGCTGCACAGGAACAGGCCTTGAGCAGCAGAGCAATAGAGGCCCAGATATACCACACCCGACAAGACCCTAGGTGCAGGCTGTGCAAAGAGGCCTCTGAGACAATCCAGGACATAACTGCAGGGTGTAAGATGCTGGCAGGAAAGGCATACATGGAGCGTCATTACCAAGTGGCTGGTATAGTGTACAGGAACATATCTGCAGAATACGGACTGGAAGTACCAAGGTCTAGGTAGACAAAACCCTTTCAGGTGGTAGAGAACGACCGAGCCAAGATCCTGTGGGACTTCCGGATACAGACAGATAAAATGGTAATGGCGTACCAACCGGACATTGTGGTTTTGGACAAACAGCAGAGACGAGCCGTTGTGGTTGACATAGCAATAACTTGTGATGCTAACATCAGAAAGAAGGAACTTGAGAAATTAGAGAAATACCAGGGGCTCAAAGAAGAACTACTGTGCAGAACCCTCAAGCTCCCAGGCCTCTAGTAGAGGACCCGAGCTCGGATGGATGAGACCGCCCACGGGGGGCGAGCAGGGTATTTTAATTTTTTTTATATATACACTCACCGGCCACTTTATTAGGTACAGTTGTCCAACTGCTCGCTAATGCTAATTTCTAATCAGCCAATCACATGGCAGCAACTCAACGCATTTACGCATGTAGACGGTTCAGGCTGGTGTGGGGGATATTTTCTTGGCACACTTTGGGCCCATTAGGACCAACTGAGCATCATGTCAATGCCACAGCTGAGTATAGTTGCTGACCATGTCCATCCCTTTATGACCACAGTGTACCCATCTTCTGATGGCTACTTCCAGCAGGATAATGCACCATGTCATAAAGCACATTCATCTCAGAATGGTTTCTTGAACATGACAATGAGTTCACTGTACTCAAATGGCCTCCACAGTCACCAGATCTCAATCCAAAAAAGCACTTTTGGGATGTGGTGGAACGGAAGATTGGCATCATGGATGTGTAGCCCACAAATCTGCAGCAACTGCGTGATGCTATCATGTCAATATGGACCAAAACCTCCAGGAATGGAATGGAGGAATGTTTCCAGTACCTTTTTGAATCTATGCCACGAAGGATTAAGGCAGTTCTGAAGGCAAAAGGGGTCAAATCCGGGACTAGTAAAGTGAACCTAATAAAGTTGCCGGTGAATGTATGTGTGTGTGTGAGTGTATGTGCGTATATGAATATATGTATAGATATAGATATAGTCAGAGTGGCCCTTTTTGAACTTGGCATGGAAGTCCACTTCAAGGAGCTCACCAGATTCCGGTAGATCTGAAGGAAAATGTCTCTTAAGCTGCATGAATACAGCTTGTGTTTTTGCACTAAAACTAATTAAGGTCAGTCTGGCCTACAAAACAAAACGACGATGCCTGTAGATGAGGACACAGAGAGAGAGATAGACAGAAAGGAAGAAGCACAACTATAAGAGAAAAAAAGAAAGTCGTCACATGGACATGGTGGCATGTTTGTGGATAGAATAAAAAGAAAACTAGAGGATCTCAGTGAATGAAGGAGGTTCCCCAGCATCTAAGCCAGCATCTTAACTTGGATGGTTCAGAGTGACTAGAACCATCTCTAAAGATAAGCTTTGTCAAAAACAAAGGATTTAAGCCTAGTTTTAAACTAGAGAGGGTGTCTGCTTCTTGAACCTGAACTGGAAGCTGGTTCCACAGGAGAGGAGCTTGGCAGCTAAAGGCTCTGCCTCCCATTCTACGTTTAGAAACTCTAGGAACCACAAGTAGACCAGCGCTCTGACAACCAAGCGTTCTGAAGGGAGCAGGTGAGTCTTTAAGATAAGATGAAGCTTTATTATGAAGAGCTTTGGAAGGGAGATTAGATTTCTATCCTAGATTTTACAGGAAGCCAATGCAGAGAAGCTAATGTAGGAGAAATGTGATCTCTCTTTCTAAGTCCAGTCAGACTCTCGCTGCAGCATTTTGATTTAACTGGAGGCTTTTTAGAGAGTTATTGGGACAACCTATGAGTATGGAGTTACAGTAGTCCAGCCTAGAGGTAACAATTATTATTTTTCAGCATCACTATGTGAATCCTCCTAATTTGAGCAATATTCCTAAGGTGGAAGTACTAGTTGGCAGTTTGTCATCCAGAGAAACAATCTAATTCAATAGAGAGTCTGTTTTTAGCACCAATTGTAATAACCTCAGTTTTATCTGAATTTAGATGAAGGAAGTTATGGGACATCCAGGATGTCTTTTAAACAAGTTTGAAGTTTGACTAATTGGTTTGTTTCATATGGTTTCATCGACAAATATTATCATCTGCACAGCAATGACAATTTATAGAGTGTTTCCTAATAATATTTCAGAAAGGAGACATGTAAAGACTGAAAAGTTTTGGACCCTGTGGAACAACAAAGCTAATTCTTGTGTGGATGGAAGATTGATCATGAACATGAACAAATTGGAATCTGTTCAACAAATTTAAACCATCCCAGTGCTTTGCCTTTAATCCCAATGTTATGTTCCAGTCTCTACAATAGAATTTTGTGATCCATCGTATCAAATGCTGCACTTAGATCTAACAGGACAAGTACAGAAGCTCTTTTCCAATAAAGGTTTGACTACAGCAACCTTAAAAGCCTGTGGTAGCTACCCTGTAAACAGAGACTGGTTGATTTGATTTAATATGGAAAAACCACAGGCAACTGGTCTGTAGTGGTTTGGCTCCTTAGCATGCGTTGTCTTAGGAACCGGAACCACACAGGAGGTCTATAACAGGACAGGGGCCGTCTCCAGGCTCAGGTTAAACATGTACGTGACCACCTGAGAGAGCTGGTCAGCACAGTTTCTGAGCAGGCTGGGACTGATGCCGTCTGGACCTGTGGCTTTCCTGATCTTTAGCCACCTAAGTCCTTTCCTCACCTGGGCTGAATGTTTGGCCCCTGGAGCGCGCCCTTGTTCCCTCTTCTTCTTTGTTGGTTTTTGTGTTTCGTCCATTTCCTGTTTGTCATCATTGATTTCACCTGTTTGTCATTTCCTGTTTGAGTTTGTATTTAAGTTCCTCCTTGTGTCTTGTTAGTTGCTGGCTCGTTATTAGTATTACCGCATTTGTAGAGTTACCTGTTTCCATACGTCTGTAGTAAGTGTTTCTTGGGATTGGGATTATTGGTATTTGTACGTGTTTTTGTAGAATTGGGTTTTGGTTCATGTTAAAGTATGTTTGTGCCTAGTTAAAGTTGGTTTTGTGTTATGTGTAGTAACTTTGTCCTTGTCTGGATTCCTGTTTCTGTCTTTGTGAAAGTCTGTGACTGTGCTGTTTGAATGTAGGTTTTGGTTTGTTAGTATTTATGTATTTGGTGCCCTGAAATTCTTTATTAAATATTGGTTTATCCTTCTTCTGTGTCTGTGGGTCATGCAATTGGGTCCTGCCCTTGTCAGTTTGCAGTGTGGGCAAAGGCTCTAGGTCGAGCAGTCCCTTAGCATTTCGAGCCTTGAGTGGGGAATAGGCTCCAGAGGTTGAGTTCTCCCCTCGTGTTAGTTTGGCGCCATCTAGTGGCAATTGGAGACAGTACCAGGGGCTCAGGCATTTCCTACCCCTGGTACTCTAGTTAGTATAGTGCAGTTAGTGCGTTTGTAACAGAACGAGCCAGCCAGTAGGACCCAGCGACCCAGTTTTTTCTTTTGTGTGTTTTTTTTTTTTTTTTTTTTTTTTTTTAATGAGCCTTTTTCTTTTATTGACCAGGTGGAAGAAATGGTGTCTGTCACAGATCAGCTGTTGGAAAAATTGGCAGATTTAAATGGCGAGAAGATAAGACGCCTGATGCGTCACATTTATTACGAAGTTCTACATCAAAGCCGTTACTCAGCGATGACGAACGTAACAGACTCAGAGGAAGCAGCATTTGTTCTGGTGCAGGTATACGGTCAACAGACTCTGAGGAAGATCCAGGAGCTTTTACATGAGATGGACCCAACTGATCATGAGCCCAGAACACGAGAGGGAGCCTCACAAGAGAAAAGTAAGCTACAGAAATGAAAGGTGTGATGCTGACATGTTTAACCTCAGCAGCTGCTGTTCAGTCAGCGGATGAGATTCATTTAGTCACATTTAATCTACATTTCATGCTCATATGGACTAAAGACTAAAGGCCATAGATTTTTTTTTTTTTTTTTTTGTCCTGTCCAGCAGTTTAGCATCCATCATGTATGTGCTGGATGCTGTATTGTGGTGGGCAGTTTTGCTTTTTCAAAAGGGATACATAAACTATGAACCCCTCTTTGAAGATCTTTGTTTTAATTGGTCTATCAAGACGAAATGAGAGTCTCTGGATTAGACAGGAAGAAAGGGGAGGGGGGGGGGGGGGGAGAGGAAGCACAGACAACAAAATACATAGTACAACCAACAGGGTATAGCTAACATTACGTAAATAAGTTATAGTGATGAAATTGATTAGTAACAGTCCTGGTAGGTATGATGATAATGACAAGCAGCGACATCTACAGTAACCACACAACGACTATAAGTACAAGTGCAGCATTACCAACACCATGATAACATCATTTGTGAAAAAAAACAATTAAAATAAATACATAAGAGGGAGGTATATCATAAAATAACACGTATTCACATTGTTGCTCATATAGTTTGTTCCATTACCCCGAAACAGTGAAACAACATCATTCACCGCTTGTGGTGATACAAGCATTGGTGCACAGTGCCACTAGCAGAAACTAGGGTGATGGGGGAAGGTGATGAGTGTGTCCCTACCGTCCCAATGCTCAAACAGACAGCAAGAAAGGGCCCAGTAACCAGTGTGCCACACCGGGGCGTCCACCCACACCCCCCAGACAGGGCTGCAGCAGCCACAGGGACAGTACCAGGAGCCAGGTCCGGCCACCGATGAGCCAGCGCCAGCCCACCGTGGGAAGAACAGAAGCAGACCCCCCCTCCTCCGTCCTTGCGTCCCCCCCCCCCACGGCCAGACACCACCCCCAGCGTCATGGTGGGCTTGCAGCACTAGGTAGGCATTAGTGGGAATCAGCAGAGGAGGCTGCCCGGGCAGCAAGATCCCGTAGCTGCGCCAGGATCGGGCCACCCAAACATCTGCCACACCACTAACATACATACATCCATACACATACTGCCACATACATTCCCCCCAGAACCTACCCATCCATACCTGATACTATACACACTCACACCCACACCATACGTGGAATCCCATTCATGACGTGGGTTGATCTCCGACCCAGTACCCGCGGGGCTCCGGGCAGGACCCGCGGCACCTCTAAAGCCACCTCCCCCGCCCCCATCCGAGGAGGAGCCAGGGGCAGCAAGACAGGACCCCGTTACCCTGCCAGCCAGCTTGGTTTGTAAGTGTGGGGCTAAGATGTATTAAAAGTGGGGGGGGGGGCAGGAGCACAACCGCTGGCTGACGGATGTGTCTCCCAGAGGGTGTCCCCCATCCCTAAGTGTCTACTTGCAATTAAGAATAGGGTGGTGGTCATCCTTGCCGGAGGCGACTACCGAGGTCACACCTGGCACCTCCTCTCAGACCCCAGTAGGAGACCACCCCCTCAGGCCCTAAATGTATGTGTATGTGAATATAAAGGACATTGGAAGACTACCAGTCTCCAAAGCCTTGTTTGGTGTTTGTGTGTAATGTAGTTAAAAACTGAGGGGCATTCCGTTCTGGGAGGGACGATGGTTAAGGCTTCATTCAGACACGCAATCTCTTACATAACACACATCCAGATGCATCTACACATATCCACCCACATATACACAAGCCCATAAGTCCACACCCCCCCAGATGCATACACACACACATGCGTGCACACACACACAAACACACGCCCACACTGTGTAGCTGTGTAGGGCGGTCCGATCCCAGCCCAGGTGCCACAGGGATCCAGAGCCCAGGCAGATCTCCCCACCGATCCCATCATGCTCCATCGCCACGTGCCCCCGCCGCATCCTAGGAGTCCGACCGCTAGGAGCGGCAACCCTCTGCCCCCACAAGGACGCCCCAGGGGAAGGAGCAACCCCCAGGAGCAGGCAGGCCTCCGCCAGGGAACCCCACAGACACAGGGTACCCAAGTCCACACCCCCGGTCCGCCCCCGCCCCCAGAGCTAGCTATGCGCCAATCCACCAACTAGCCGACCCCTCGACCCCAAGCACCAGCCCCGCAGATACTACCCCCCCGGTACAGAGGGCCCGTGCGGCCGCCCCATGTTCCAGTTAATGATTTAAACAATCAGTCAATGTTTCTAAGGTTGTGTAGTCTGTTCAAGTAGTGATTGATGCTTAATTTCTTTTTAGTTTTCCAATTCATAAGGATGATTTTCTTTGCGACACATAAGGCAGTGAATAGTAGTTGTGACGTGTTTTTCTCTAGATTGAGCCCTCTTAGATCTCCTAAAAGACACAGTGCGGGTGATACTGGGATTGGATACCTTAACCAGGTTGATAAGTGTTTGCAAGCTCCTTGCCAGAATTGTTGCACAGGTGGACATGACCAGAATGCATGTAGGTATCTATCTGCTGTGTTATCTGTGCAGTGTGGGCAGGTGTTGGACTTAGTTAGACTCATCTGGAACATCCTTTGACCTGTATAGTGTGTTCTATGAAGAATTTTATATTGTATTAACTGCAAATTTGTATTTTTAGTCATTTGGAATAAGTTTGCGCATATATTTGTCCAGAACGTTTGGTCGGTGGTGATCCCCAAATCAGTTTCCCATTTAGATATCGGGAGACACACTGTGTCATTCGTTTTAGACAGAATTATATAGATTTTTGATAATACTCTTCTAGGTGAGATTCCAATAAATCGTTCTACTGCTGGTGGAGGTTGCCATTGTATCGGAGTATTTTTGTTTTTTGCCTTAATTATTAATATTGATATTCTAAAAAGTTGCCATTAGTAATTCCAAATTTGGACACTAGCTCCTCGAATGATTTTTTTGTTTTGTAGGATGTCTGGATTGTTCCAGAGTGGTGTATATTGGCAGGGAGCAAGTGAAGAGCCAGTTATTTTTAAGAATTTCCACCAGGCTGTCAGGGATGTTCTTATGCTAGTATACCGGAAGCAATTATGAAGTTTGATTTTGGTACTGATAAATGGTAAATCTGCAATTTTAATGTCTTTACAAAATTTGTTCAATGTCTAACCAGGATACGTCTGCTGGACTGGAATTTATCCATTTGTGGATGTGATTCAATCTATTTGTTACAAAACACTCACTACTCACTAGCCTGTGCCCGCTCTCACAAACTAATCGGGGCGGACCCACAAGCACGAACCCAGAAACAGGGGTGAAGTAAATAATAATTTAATGAGCAGAAGACAAACAAGGACAAAACACGAACCCACGGACAGAACACAAAAACGAGTGACTACAAAACTATAAGAACCAAACGTGAGGCCATAACTCAAGTTAACATTAAACTCTAGACCAACAGATAGTTACCAATACCAAATAAGCACTAACACAGACAAGACTTCAAACATTGAAACACAAAACAACCCTGAACATGTACACCAATAACAGATATCCGAATAATAACACCGATACATATAAGTACAAAACCAAGTAACAATACTAGTAACAGGCACCAGAAACAGACACGAAACCCAACACTCCAAACACTACAAAAAGACACTTACTTCTGGACTTCAGGTAAACCAACGAACAGACAATAATAATGAACACATACATACGAACCACGTAACGTCCTATGTAGACCTACTTATATAATCACCCAGCAACGTGAAGACAAAACAGAGGAACTTAAATACTAAACAAACAGGAAATGAAAACCAGGTGAAACCAATACTCAACGAACAGGAAATGAACGAAAAAACAAAAACCCAACAAAGAGGAACAGGGGACAAGGGCGCCCTCCAGGGGCTGGAGGGCCAAACCGTCACACTATTGGCAAGGATTAGGTAGTTCCATGCCTCCACAGCTTTTAGGTTTTTCAAGCGTTTTCAGGCTTATACGTGGTGGTTTGTTTCTCCATTAAAAATTTTGAGATGCATGCGTCTAGTGTCTTAAACCACACCTGGGATGGCTGGTTTGGTATCATTGAGAACAGGTAGTTAAGTTTAGGTAAGACCATCATTTTAATGGTGGCAATTCTTCCCATTAGTGAAATGGGTAGGGACTGCCATCTGTTGAGGTTAGAATCAATTTGTTTTAGTAATGGAGAATAGTTTAGTTCTGTGAGGTCTGACAGCCTAGCGGAGAATTCAGTGCCCAGATATCTGATGTTCCCTGGCCGGAGTGTGTTAGAATGAGCGGTCTGGAAGTCATAGTTGAGTGGCAGCACTGTAGACTTTGTCCAGTTGATAGAGTATTCTGACAGAGCTGAAAATTCGTTGATAATACCAGTGGTTGTGGGAAGTGAATTTTGTGGCTTGAGGAGGAAAAGTAAAACATCATCAGCATATAGGCTTATTTTATGATTTACTGTTTTAGGCAGTATTCCAGTGATCCCTTCATTTTGTCTAATTGCTGCCGCTAGTGGTTCAATAAATAATGCGAATAGTGAGGGGGAGAGTGGGCAACCTTGTCTGGTTCCTCTACATAAATTAAACCTTGACGAGATCTGACCGTTTGTTCGAACTGCTGCATTTGCTGAGCTATATAATGTTTGGATCCAGTCTATAAAGGATTTTCCAATACCAAATTTATGCAGTGTAGCTAGCAGGAACTTCCAGTTTACTCGGTCAAACGCTTTTTCTGCATCTAGTGAGACAATGGCTGATTCTAGTTTGTGGATGGTGACATAATCAATTAGGTTGATTAATCTATACATGCTGTTTGTTGACTGTCTCCCTTTTATAAAACCTGTTTGATCAGGGTGAATTATATAAGGGGTAATTTTCTCTATTCTTCTAGCGAGGGCTTTGCAGATTATTTTTAGGTCTACATTTATTAATGAAATTATTCTGTAGCTTGATGGGTCTTTTCCTGGTTTTTGAAGCAGGCTTATAACGGCAGAGTTCATGTTAGCTGGTATTGAGCCTTGCTTTTTAACTTCTACTACCATTTTGTAAAAGCTTGGTGCCAGCATAGTCCAGAGTTCCTTATATAATTCAGCTGGAAAACCATCCGGTCCTGGAGCTTTTTTATTAGGCATCTGCTGCAGGGCTTCCTGCAGCTCAGCCGGGGAAAATAGTGAGTCCAAAGTTATAACTTGTGTTTGGTTTAACTTTGGTAATTCAAGTTTATTTAAGAACGTTTCTATGGCTAAGGTAGTTGGCTCTATTTCTGATGTATATAAATGTTGATAAAAGTTCTTAAAAGTATTATTTATTTTTTGAGGATTATGAGTGATGTTGCCTCTTTTTGTAATAATTGAGTGGATGGTTTGTCTTTCCTTATTGTTTTTTAATTGGTTGGCTAAGAATTTGCCACATTTGTTGCCATGATCATAATTCTCCCAACGTAGTTGTTCTATTTGAAATTGACTTTTCCTATCCGTAATTTTGTTTAGTTCTAATTTTAGCTTTCTTAGTTCTCCCAGGATTTTGTCGTGTGGTGAGAGATTTAATTTTTTGTTCTAGTTCTGACTCCTGCAACATCACTTTCTTTTTCTTGTTTGATGAATATGAAATAATTCTACCGCGCATAACTGCCTTTCCAATCTCCCAGAGAAGACGTTCCTGGTGTGTCATTGATTTCCATAAAGGTTGCCCACTCTGTTTTGATGTAACTGATAAAGTCTAGGTCATTAAGTAATGATGTATTAAATCTCCAGCTCTTGCTTGGTGGTGTTACTGTCCTACTCAAAGAAAGAGAAACTGGTTCATGATCAATCTTCCATCCGCACAGGAATTAACTTTGGAGTTCCACAGGGTTCTGTGCTTGGTCCAATACTTTTCAGTCTTTACATGTCTCCCCTTGGTAATATTATTAGAAAACATTCTATAAATTTCCACTGCTATGCAGATGATACTCAGTTATATTTGTCCATGAAACCAGAGGAAACAAACCAATTAGTCAAACTTCAAACTTGTTTAAATGATATCAAATCCTGGATGTCCCATAACTTTCTCCAACTGAATTCAGATAAAACTGAGGTTATTATAATTGGTGCTAAAAACCAGAGAGACTCTTTATTGAATCAGATTGTTACTCTGGATGACATAACGTTAGCTTCAAGTTCTACTGTGAGGAACCTTGGTGTCATTGTTGACCAAGATCTGTCCTTTACACCATATATTAAAGAAATCTCTAGAACCGCCTACTTCCACCTGAGGAATATTGCTAAAATTAGGAGCATCCTCTCACAAAGTGATGCTGAAAAATTAATCCATGCATTTGTTACCTCTAGGCTTGACTACTGTAACTCGCTACTCATAGGTTGTCCCAATAACTCTTTGAAAATCCTCCAATTAATTCAAAATGCTGCAGCCAGAGTTCTGACTGGACTTAGGAAGCGAGATCACATTTCTCCAACATTAGCTTCTCTGCATTGGCTCCCTGTCAAAACTAGGATAGAATTCAAAATTCTTCTCCTCACCTACAAAGCTCTTCATAATAAAGCTCCATCTTATCTTAAAGACCTCATCGCTCCTTATGCTCCCAACAGAACGCTTCGTTCTCAGAGCGCTGGTCTGCTTGTGGTTCCTAGAGTTTCTAAATGTAGAACGGGAGGCAGAGCATTTAGCTACCAAGCTCCTCTCCTATGGAACCAGCTTCCAGTCCAGGTTCGAGAAGCAGACACCCTCTCTAGTTTTAAAACTAGGCTTAAAACCTTTCTTTTTGACAAAGCGTATAGTTAGAGATGGTTCTGGTCACCCTGAACCATCTCTTAGTTAAGCTGCTATAGACTTAGACTGCTGGGGGACGTCCTTCATTGACTGAGCTCTTTTTTCTCTTTTTCTTCTATCCACTAACATGCCTCCATTTCTACATGTGACTAACTTTGTCCCTTTTCTCTCCTAGTTGTGCTTCTCCCCTTCTGTCTCTCTCTATCCTCATCTACAGGTATCATCAGACTCAGAGTCGTGTGTCTCCAGTGTTCAGTTGCTGGTCCAACCATCCTGCCTGTGTTCTGTTGCTGCTTGTTTTGTTGTTGTGGTTGTGTTCTTTTCTCTCTTCTCTATCCCCTCACCCCAACCGGTCAAGGCAGATGGCCGCCCACACTGAGCCTGGGTCTGCTGGAGGTTTCTTCCTCGTTAGAGAGGGAGTTTTTCCTCTCCACTGTCGCTATTTAACTGTACAATTTATCGATTGGCTACAATTAAAAGCTTGTTCTATGTGGGAATTGTTGGGTTTAGTTGTGTAAGGTCTTAAAACCTTACTTGTAAAGTGCCCTGAGATAACTGATGTTGTGAATTGGCGCTATATAAATAAAGTTGAATTGAATTGAATTGAATTGCATGATCGCTAATGGTGATAGAGTGAATACTGGTGTCACCGACATCTGATAGAATTGACTTGTTCACTAAAATGTAATCTATACGGGAGTGCGAGTGGTGAACTGGGGAGAAGAAGGTATTTTCCCTGGAGGTGGGGTGGAAGGAACGCCAGGCGTCGCAAAGACCGAAATCATCCATGTACTGTTTTAACGTCTCTACTGATTGCCAGCTCCTGTTGCTCACTGCTGTGCTTAGCCTGTCCAACTCTGGGTTACTCACTAAGTTAAAGTCCCCTCCTATTATAAGTTTAGAACCAGAGTGAGCAGCCAGTGATGTGAAGAAGGTGTGAAAGAAAGAGGGGTCATCAACATTGGGACCGTACACACAAGCTATGCAGAATTCAATTTTTTGTATTAGAATATGAATTATTATAGTTCTTCCTTCTGGGTCTATAATTGTATTTTTATGGATAAAGTTTACATTCTTATGTATCATAATGGCGACCCCTCTTTGTTTAGAGTTGTAGAAGGACGCATGTGGGAACTCTGGTGAGGCTAAAGTGTAGTCTATAGTTTGGGGAGTGTGGGTTTCTTGTAGTAATACTATGTCTGCTTGCAGAGTCCTGAGGTGGTTTAATACTTTATATATATATACACACACGCAAACACACCTACATACATACATTCACACATACATTAATTTTTAGTCTATGTGTGTGTGTGTGTGTGTGTGTGTGTGTGACCACCTGTCGTTAATACAGCCATGGATTCCCGGTCTCGGTAGAGTTGACCGTTCACAGTTTATCGACGCTGATGACCGCTCGGCTGCCTTCTGACATGAATCTCCTGCGTATGGGGAACAATCTGCAGCGTCGGTCCAGGATCTCCTTGGGGAACTGGTCGTTGACGCTGTAATCGGTTCCCTTCAGCTGTCTGCCCCGGCTCTTCACCAGTTCCTTCTGCTTGTAATCACGGAACTTGGCAACGATGGGTCTGGGGCGCTGGCCAGCCGGTCTCTTTCCTCCCAAGCGGTGAGCCCGGTGGAAGGTGATTCCCCCCACGACATCGGCCGCGGGCCTGAAGATCGATGATGCTTTCTTTAATTCTTTTATTTTCTGCCGCTAGCTGGGCCATGTCCTCTGAGAGGGTCTTCACAGATCCTTTCAGGCCCTCGTTCTCTGTGACCAGAGCGACAACCTGCTGCTGGCTGAATTCCAGGGATTCCCTTAGAGCACTCCTTGTGCAGTATTTCCACAAGTGCCAGACACGCATCGAAACTTCCAAGTTTTTCCTCGATTGACTTGAGGATGTCAGTGATGTTTTTGTCGGGTGAGTCTGCTCCAGGTGACTCTGAGGGTTGGGATCTCTTGAGCGGGGCCGTCGGCTTGGATTTCCCCATGACGACTCTTTTCGAAGCACTCGTCGATGTAATCCTCTATGTTCTCAAAACTGGTAGGATGAACGATAATATTTCTTGTTCGGGAAGTTTTATATGGCTTTTAATTTGTTGATAAATGTTGGCGGATAGCTTGACGATCTCCTGTTTCCTTTGATGTACGCGCCACCTTGCTGAATTCTCGCACTAACTTCGCAGACTCTGTTCTCACAGCATTCTCCTCCCACAGAGGACGCTGTTGATTTTTTTTAACTTGCCATCCAAGGATGGAGCGGGCCAGGAGCAAGTTGCCCCTGTTTATTTGTGTGGCGTACCGCACATTATTGGACACTGCTGCCTACTGCCCAGATCTGGATCACCGATTGGAGGCGCTAGGCAGTTTGGAGGACCTGTTTTGGGACTATTTACACTTGCCTGGGGTCGGAGGAATGTGTAAGGCTGTAGGGGAGGAGCGGGAGCTGCTCGAGCGTGCCATGCTCGGCACTCTGCCCCCAGAGGCAGCCTTCACCAAGTCCTCCGTTTCCTTTCGTGTGGGCCACGCTCGCTTGATGGACCCAGACCACGGCCCACAGCCCTCTCTGCCGGCCACCAGTCTATCACCGGAGGAAGCCAGAGACATCTGGGAGGAGCTAAAGGCTCAGTGTTCCCTAGTCCCAGATTTTGAGCCTCAGAGTCGGGCAGTGAGGGCGGAGTTTTGCCTTACAGTTCGATGAAGCAACTGACAGCAACAAAGTTATTGTCAGAACTCGCACCCCCGGAGCTCTTATTCTGAAGGCTTCGGCGGAGACTCGCACCATCCTGCTCATTAACCTGCACCTGTCTGATTACTCACACCTGCTGTTCTCCTCGCCTTCTTAAGCCCGTGTCTCGGTCTTCTCATTGTCAGACCGTCGACCGTCAACACCTGAACACAGAACTTGACCCAGTCCTCGACCACGACGCCCATTCATGTGTTTGTTCTCGTCAAAGCTCTCGACCCTCTTGCCTAGACTCTCAAGGACGCCTCTGTCACCAGTGCGGTGAGTGGAATCCTCCGACCACCGCGGTCTCTACGCTCAGTAGTCATTCTACTTCCTGGTAAGCGAGAGACGAAGCGGAGTTCGTCTGCCAGTGCACCTGGCTCAGTGTCACAGACTCTTTCCCTGCTCTGCCTGCAGATTCACCAGTCGGTTTGACGCGCTCTTGGTTTTGTTTTTGTTTTGTATATTCGTTCGCTCTGAGTGGAGGAGGAAACCGTATCGGGAGCTTCTCCACCGCGTCATTAAGACACAAGCCTTCTGAAACCCGCCGTCTGGACCGGTGCACTTTATGTTTGTCTCTGTTGCGACGCGCACTAGGGCGCAAGCGCTTTGTGTGTGCTTTTTTACCCTATCACCGCTTGACCGCAGGCAATCCCGATTCGCCAGTGTCAGCGCTGCGAATCGAACCCGGACGCATCTCTCACCACCTTTGACGGCCCGGTGGGCGGTACCCATTTTTCTGGCCCTCGACCAAGCCATCCTCCCAGCCTGTAACCACGACCCTCCCGGCCGCCTCCATAACTACCTCAGTCAGCTACCTCCACACTTCTCCCCGTCAGGCCGGCCTCACCTCAGAACCTAACCTGATTGCCGGCATCTACATTCAGTGACATTGTGAAGCCAGCGGAAGGTAACCGTTTTCGACTTTCCTTCATCTCAGTTATCCGGCCAGCTCTGACCTGTCTCTCTGCCCCCAGATCCGGAGAAGGATCGTAACTCTCGCCGCCGTGCCAGGAGAACAACAGAGTCCAGGGAATACAAAAAAGGTTAACAAAAAACGAACACAAAATGAGCCGAACCGGCTGGTGAATCACAGGGATCTTCCTGAGCGTAGACGGCGCACCAAAGGCGCTCATAATAGGTTCCAGTGAGCAGCGTTAATAAACCCACCGCCACAATGAGCAGGAGCAGCAGGAAGTCACCAGGGCACAAAGGAAAGAGAGTTCACTTTTCAGGTGCTCAGACCAGGCATAGGAGTCCACCGGCGCCGTGAGCGTCTTGGTAATGAACAGGAGCAAACGGGAAAAAACTCACGGTTCAGGTGGCGAGAAGCAAGGTTCGAAGCAGGTCATGAATCCAGGGAGTAACGTTGACGATCCGACAGCGAGTGTGCTGTGGAGAGAGCTTAAGTAGAGGATCTTCACCCAGGTGAAAACAATCAGGTGAAGATGAGCAGAACGGAGGAGGTGTGGTGTGCGTCTCCGCCGGAGCTTTACAAAGTAAAAGTCTCTGGCGGAGTGTGGATCATGACAGACTTACTACAGACTTACATTGTTTTAGTGTTTAGTACATATTTGTGCATCAGCTCGTGTTTGTCTCCCCGGTTTGTTTTAATGTCCTTCATTAATAAAAATATTAGTTAATTGTACATGTGTTCATGGGTCGTGCATTTGGGTCCTCAGTCAGATTGTGTGGGCGAAAGCTCTAGGTTGAGCAGCCCTCAGTTTGGATCTCTCGCATCTGGGAAACGTTTGATAGCATTGGAATCTTGCTAGTGAGTGGGGCATTAGGCTCTATTGAGCAGTCCCTCCCTTTGTTGGGAGATTTGGCGTCACAGAGTAGTGACGAGGGGTATCGCCAGCAGGATCTGCGATACCTGCACTCCTAGATTTTGCATTTAGTAGATTTGAGCCGCTGAAACGTGCATTATTTGGAAATTATATCTCAATGGTAACTTTTGGACCTGTTGTTGGCAAAAGACTACGGGAAAAAAAATTGACAGATTTTAGCTTCTAAATCACCTGAAAGACAAAAAACTTAAATTTGATGCATTTTGAGAAATGGCACCAGTGTGCAGTGTAACATGGACTGTTTCTGTTTGCCAGTTTGCTGTTTGAAAGCTTAAGATCATAAATATTGAACTGAGCACTTTCTTCTCAGTCAGAATTATGTTCCCACAAGATAATAGAGCTATAGACCTTTAAGCATTACAGTGATTTAGTTGTACTGTACCAAATGGGTCATTAAACACGCTTTGTTGAGGAGAAAGTCACTTGTTACATCTCCTCTCAAAAAATGCACACCCAAAGCATTTTGCTCTATAATTGGTGTCAGCTAAATTCCCACAATATATAAACAAAGTGACCCAGCAGAATCAAAAAGCAGATTAAGTCATTAATCTCCAAACAGCTTAGTTGTGAAAAACACAAAACAGGATAAAGAATAAAGTACACAATCATCACAACATGCCCATTTAAAAGTAATCCACGAATCACCAACTCAGTTTTGTGTGACCATATGTGTTACAAGGTCAAGAGTTTGGAATTCATTACCCCAACATGCCATTTGTGGTTGGTGATATTCTAAATAAAAACAAAAAATGTTGAGGGCACTGTAACCTTGATGGTACAATACAGTTATAACAGCAACTCAAACAAGCTGCTTTGTGTCCTAAAGGAGATCAGGTTTATACCAAACAGTTTATTCAGTGCTACCAACTCATGTCAATGAACATTCAGTGTGCTTGGACCTGGGTCACCTGTTCTTCTGTGGAGAGACCTTTCCTCTGTGAGTGTAAGACGGTTTTCAGTTCAGAAAACGGTAAACTTGTGGTATCTCATTTAAATGGGTTGTGTTTCAGCCCCAAGTGATGATTTATGTTTCAACATTGTTCTTCTTCCGCAGCACCTCTTTAGCTGCACCTTTAAAGACTAAAGAGTAAACTTTTATTATAGAAGCAGGATGCATTTTACCAGCTGTGTCACCCTCAAGCAGGCAACTATCTCATCAAAATGTCAGGTTTAATGAAGCGGCTGTCTATCAGAGTTTGTAGCAAATATTTTCATCTCCAAACTGGTGAAAAGCAACTCCATCTTCCACTAATCCCCCCATATCCATACCTTTTTTAAATTTGTTTACCTCAACCCCTGTGGAGAAGATGCTTCTCAAAGCCAAAACAAGACAGTATCATTAAAATATAGTTCAAATATACATAGAAAATGAAACTCATCAGCAATGTGGTAATGATTTGTAAAATGCCACCACTGCAGAAGTGCCAGTGAAAGTGGTTATTTTTCTCTATTTATGAAATGTTTCTGTAGATAAAAGAAGTATTTGCAGGGCACAGGTTTTTTTTGCTTCTCTCTAGTCAGTTCATGTGTTGCTGGTCGTCCATCTCCCTGTATCTGCCCACCTATCTATTTCTAAGCGTATATCTCAAGGTAGCAGCACTTTGCCGAAAACTAGCATTGATGCTCAGTCAAAGCAGCTTTACTGAACTTCTCACAAGCCCCGTTTTTCTCAATGTCTTTCCACCCAACAAAAACACAACGATGAGTGATGAACACAAAATAAAGCACAGAAATCCAGTCTTACCAACACGACCTCTGAAACTTAGTTTTCTGTTTATAGAACATTCAAGCAGCCACTGTTGCACTCATCTATTTTAGAATGGCACTTTGATAAATAGGTACAGTACATGGAAAGGAACATTTCTGTATTCTTAGCAATACACTTGGGCAGGTGGTCGTTTAGAGAACAGAAAATAATTGGATAAAGCGTATATAGCTGATGAGCAACAGAGAGAGGCCGTGTCTTTAAGGGTCATGCATCTTCGCAGAAGTGAATATGATTTGGGGAGGTGAGATCACAGTTCTGGTAACAGCAACATACTCCCTCAACTGGGATGTGGCCGCTTGAGATACCGTACAACTGTTATATTTACATGGTATTGCTCCTACAAATATATTACAGGTACTGTAGCTGAAAAGACTTATTGAAATGAACTGTTCTGTCTTTAAAGTCACAGCTGCTTTAACATAACAGTGTGGTTGTGCAGCTCACCATTGTAGCAGTCCCCAGGCTGTAGTGGCCACCGTGTGGGTGAGGACAGGCTGGCATTTTGCTATATTGGTGCAGCTACAGCATCATGTAAATCTTGTGAGAAAAACTGGTTTTTCATCATCTACAGTTCATTTGTTGTCAACCATGAAAAGACCAAAGGAAAAAAAGAGACCAGCTAACCACAAGTTGCCACACCTTTGAAACACAAAACCCACATCAATCACTCAAACTAACCGACCCAGAGGCGCGCTCTCTGAAACCTGCGCAGGGCTTTTAACAAAACTGTACTGGTTCCTAAAAGGTGATCGGGTAAATCCATGCAGGCTGGACCAACAGGGAGCAAACAGTCAGAAAAATAACATATTCTAATTAAAATAAAATGTTGAGGGCACCACAACCTCAAAGAAGCTGCTTTGTGTTCTAAAGCCATCACACTGTGAAGATCAGTTTTACACCAAACTCATGTCAATGAACATTCATGAAGCTGGGTCACCTGTTCTTCTCTAGAGAGACTTTTCCTCTGTGAGTGTTAGACGTCCTGTCATGGTAGTAAGTTGTTTTTTTCATCGTTCCAGCTTTGTCAAGATTGACACAGGCACCTATGTCAACCAATTTACACGCTTGAGTATTCTACTAACTCTATATTAGGAAGTTCCAGTTCCTTAAAGTTTCTTATGTGGATATCTGGTATTTCTTACAGTGTTTACTGCACTGTTATACTATACTTGTGCGCATATGATTATTTGTATTTACAAAAAAGTTACATTCAATGAAGTACATATTTATTACACCAGCCATAGCACATTACCACCAACACTAAAATATAGATTTGCAATCATAGAGGTGTGAATTAGACGTGGCATTTCAACCCATCATTCTGTCGGGTTATATGGTACAGCCAGACAGAATGATTAGGGTGTAGCCTTTTCTTGGAGTTTGGTGAATTCATGGAGGGGGGAGCAAATCGTTGTTCAGTCGCTTTTTTCCGTGTATTTCACTTTTCATTACCCCCTGATGTTGGGTACAGCAGCTAGGCAACCTCAGTGCATGCAAGGTAAGAGAATGTAAGAATAATGTAGGAGCTAATGCCATCTCTACATGCTGGCAGCGACAGTATGCCATGCAGGGGGTCTTCTCAGAAGAAGGTAGATGAGAAGGGTTAGGGGGGCAAAATTGTAGGACAGACGAATGCAGCCAAATATAGTACATTTTAACTGCTTTTAAGACAACCAGGTTCATAGTGAATAAGACTAGAGACTGGAGTAAATGTTAAAAGCAACAATGAAATAGTTTCTGTACAAGCCTCTGATTGTCTTTGACTTGGATTTTAAAACCAAAGCTGTGGGTGTAGCAGCAAAAGGTGCTTTATCCCTCAAAGGAAAAATGTTTTTATATCCCAAATGATGTAGGAGACAACTGGGAAGAAAATAGGCACTGTAGGGTTTTAAGAATACAGTTATAATTTTTTTTTGTTTGTTTGTTTTTCTTTTGGCATGACACCACATCTAATATCAGCTGGTACAACAAGGAACAACAGTGACACCCTTTTACATTTTGACTGGCAGCTACAGTATGTAGTAATTTTAGCTTTGCTTTCTTAGTAGTGGTTGATTTTACATGCACTGTTCATCTTTAAAGGGGCCATAATAGAACGTATTTTTATCTTAAAGCTAATTGGGACTGAAATAGTTTTGGGTGATGGATAACTCCATAAACAGCTCCAGTTCTTTGCCACTGAACACAGGATTGAAAGACCAAATAGTTCTATTATGCCTTTATGCAGTCTTGTGATGCGTTGTAA
This sequence comes from Macropodus opercularis, assembly GCA_030770545.1. Lineage (NCBI taxonomy): Eukaryota > Metazoa > Chordata > Actinopteri > Anabantiformes > Osphronemidae > Macropodus > Macropodus opercularis. Next base: position 16,501,241 of record CM061098.1, on the reverse strand, counting down.
AAAAATATTTTCTGAGGTCCCAACTTGTATTTTAGAACTTTTTAAATGATTGCACACTATTGACCAAGGCTCCTGAGTTTCATGATGTTGCTAAGCAGCTCCGTTTCAGGAAAGACCAAGTAGTATCAGTCCTAATATCTGGTATCTTACATGTGTGGCCTTGAGCAATGATAACCTGAGATGCACTCCACCCCTTTAAGTAATGGTATCATTACTTATCAATGTCATCACTTTGACCACTACATCAAAAGAATGTGATGTGTTACCGATAAGTTCATGTTCTGGGAAGCAAACATGTCATTTCAGATCCAAATAATTCTGCTCACACAGATGTACTCTGACAGCATAATTCTACATTTCATTTATGATACTCTATGAGATGACTCTTATTCTGCTAGAAAAGTACTTTGAGAAAAGTGGACTGGATTTACTGCATTCATGGTCAGCTGCTTACAGCCTGTTTTGCAGACATCAGTGTGTCTAACTTTTGATACCCTGTAATTTGAATCCTCCACCTTCTGGTTCAACTGAAATGCTGTTTTCATTGAAATCATTTTGGGCTTTATGTAAGGCTTTCAGTGGCGTCACAGTGTTTGTGTGTGCGTGAGTAGATAATTCTGAATGTCCCTAATAACCTCTCGTCATTTTACCCTCTTTCTCTTTCGTTGTTGCTCCAGCACATGCACACCCCCACACCCATATTAGGCTGCGTCCACAAAAGAAATAGTTAGACTGTTATTATTTATAGCTGTAATGAGCCTTGTTGGACTGAGTTTATTATGATCAATGTTGCATCAATTAAGCAAAACCAGTACCTTACCTGGTTGTTGTGTGTTATTATTTGTGTACAGAATTCTGACGGCTAATGAAAAATCATAGTTGCTAAAAGTCTGTATTGATTTGGTATTTGGTTATTGTTACTTGCAAACAGGGTGTTGCCACATAACAAATATAAATTATTAGTATTCTCAATAGTCAAATTTGTGCCCCCAGCAGCTCACCCAGTCAATAAACAACACATTTAAATACAATGTGCATTCAGTGAAAACATTAGAAAGTAGTTAATCGTCTATACTTGCATACATATTTGTATTTCAATTTTTTTTTTTAATGAAATGAAACCTGCTCATTCCAGGGGTTTGTGTCAATGTGTCCTCCTGACTTGGACATTGCTGCATCCCAGCAAAAAAAATATAATCAAATTTTTTTTTCACATGTAAGCTCATCCAACAAGCTTGTAGTCTGACACATACAGTTTATCTACACATTTTCAGCCCTCAGGGAAATCAAAGCAAGGAAACTCCATACTGCAATGACTGTACTGTGTGTTTGTCTGCTTGTAATGGATGGAGGGAATAAGGAGTATGAGAGAGGAAGAGATTATAAATAACAAGACAAATGGTTAATGGGAATGGGGAGGTGTGGTGTACCAATGATATGAAAGTAGGGGAGTTGGTGGAATGACCTAGCAAACACACAGATGGACAGCACACATACAAGGGTGTGTCAGTATGCAGTATATACTGGGTTTCCAGTCACCGCTGCTGCAAATGATTTCATCTCAAACACCAATTTAGAAATACTGTGCTGTCAGCAGCTAGTTTCATTATGTGTCTTTTACAAGGATCAAGAACTATTTTTCTAACACAAACCCTTCTGCAACTGACATTTTATATACAGTATGATTACACTTTTCACACTGTTAATGTCTTTCACTTTTTTGCGCAAAATTAAATTTGGTCCTATGAAGAAAAAACGGGTGCAGTTTTCTGCAGTGAGTGTGTGTATTTCATGGAGGGCAAAGCGTGTCATCTTACTTTCAACTTATTGATTTCTAAACCCTATTACTGCACATCTCTCCCTCTCTCTTTCTTCCTCACTCTCTAGATCAATAAAAACATTCACTGTTGAAATACAATTGACATTCACCTTTAGACAATAGTTCAAATGTGCACCTTTTTAGCCCCCCACTGGTGGCTGTAATGATAAAACGGATGGAAAAATTAAGAGGTTGAGCCATCTATCTCACCATTATCAAAATGGCTTATCCTGTTAATGTTGGCAGGGTGCTGTAGCCCAGTCGCAGCTTTCATTGGATACAAGGTGGGGTATGCCATGGACAGACTGTCCTTACACTTATGTAGAGGTTATGGCAAAACATTTGCAAGAGTTACAATATTGATACTTGCTGCTTATGGAATTTTTGGCTCCGTTAAATAAATATACTAAAATTGTATTTTATTGTTTTTATTTTATTTATTTTACATTTAATCATATTTGCTTGAATAGAAGACAGTGAATAATGATTGATATAGAAATTTCCATGTCGTTTTGAGCAATCAAGATTTAAAAAAAATCAAACTCAAAATCCCAAGAGCTTGTTTTCCAATGCGCAGCCCACTCTTTGTCTCCATTGTTTGACAAGATAACTGAGGAAGCTACTGTAGCTCAGGTTGACACGGTGCACTCCAACAAACGTGTCGGAGGTGGGGACAACCTGAAACCAAGCGTTTCACTGAGATGAGTATGAAGTGACATCTATAATTACAGTCAGGAAAATGATACCATATTCAAGAAAATTAGCACTCTGAATTCCATGCCTCTATCAGTTAGTGCTTTGAAAACATTTGTCACATTGTGTTTGCCTGCAGTCCCTATGCCAGGCATATTTTTCCTTAAACAGCATAAAAACTGAGTAATTCTTTTACCACCCTTTTAAGTCAACTGAGAAACTCAGATGGATGAATGATATAAACAAATCCCAAACCTATTTATTATTGGTATAGAAATAATAGAAAATTCCTCTTGAGACATCAGAAGCTGTCAATTGTCTTAGTGACAATATTGCATATTTCAGTAATTATGGTATTATGCGTCCTAAAAATGGTGGTATTGAATTATTGATGCAGTGAGACTTTAACACCTTTAATATCAGCTCATTTCCTTAAGTGTTTTCTAGTTTATTTAAAGCACCTGTGGGTCAGCAACATGCACATGCTTTCCCCTCTTCTAATATTGATTTGAGATTGAATCCTCAGTGTTCGCAAGCTAATTAACCATAACTGCAACAATTACAGAAAGCCTCGAGCAGAAGGGCTATTGAGCGCCTGGTGCGGTAACAGGCCTGTGCAAATGTAATCCAACATTAGTTGTCTGAATATTAAAACAAATCCAGGTCACAACGGGCCCGACTGCTGCTGCAAAGAACCCAAATCTAGGTTTATACAGTAGATGCATATGTCCAATTAACCCACTTATATGTGGGGTGAAACACACTATTGCACACAGCACGTGAACTGGGATCAGTTAGAAAAAAAATTGAAGCACACACAAGCATAAACGTTGTCACGGATAATTGTTAATATATGGCTAATAACCAAAATGTGCCAGCCCTAAATATATTAACATAATTGGTGGTTGAGTTTAACGTGGTGTAATCACAGTTATTAATATTCGTGCTCCTTGCTCCCCAACAACCGTGTGTGTGTGTGTGGTTGAAGAAAGAGGGCTAATCTTCTAGTGGCTGTTAACATGTTTGTCTGCTTGTCCATGTTTTGTGTTTCTCTGGATAATATTTTACACTTCCCATGCAAATCTCAGAAATGCCAAGCATAGCTTGACTGACTGGCTCACAGTAAAATGCTGGATTTCATTTACTGAGCTGTCAACATGTCACTCATACCGGGAGGATTTCTTGGGCTTAACTCAGCGACAGGTCACTTTGTAAGTCACTCACTCACTTAGTCAGACGGGAGCCCGCATTTTGTTTTCAATAATGCTGCATTTGACATGCCAGCATGGGTTTTCCAAAAGCTAAGCTCCTCAACAAGCTAAAAGCTAAGCTCTTGTTTTGCCAGTTGATTGATGAACATTTTAAGTGAGTTTGTAATGAGTCCGAGGATTACAGAACTTCCCAAGCACAGTGAAGACCACCTAAACTTTGCATTCACGTGAGAAAATAGGAAAAATAGGAGTTTTCCATTCACCTTCATTATTACATTCATACTCAGCAGCTCAGAGCCAACTGTTACTGCCACTCCACACTAGTGCAAAGCGCTGCACAGCTTTAATCATCTCTGAGCACTTGCCAATGCAATTTGAAACAACATGGCTTTGCAATAATCTTCATGAGGCACTTGAGTCTGACTTGTCAAGGCAACAAAGCAGTGAAGTACTGAGTAGGACTTTATTAAAATAGAGTAAATTGTATTGCTGAAATCTGCTGTTTCTGCAGCCACTAAAACCAAAAAGTGATGAGGTTATAGTTATTGAAGTTAAAGAAACATTATAAAACAAACAATGGTTACATCTTCTTTCCTGTTTTTTTATTTTGTGGTAAAATATAGAAGATATTTAAAAAAAAATCATCAGTGTGCATCACTGGCACTCTTAATGATTGTTGTCTGGTTGTTGTTTGATGTGATAGCATGCTGGGAAAATGGTAAAGGGTTCTCCTTGGCCAGGGGTATTCAGGGAACGTGGTTATAATTCAATTTTTTTCAATTAAACTTTATTTATATAATAAATCCACAACAACAGTTATCTCAAGGCACCTTACAAGTAAGTTTAGCCTTTGTGCAGCCTTCTAGGGGTCAAAACGACCCCACTGTAAACTAGGGGGCTCAAAGCTCCAAAACACACACAACGGTTGGATCAAACAGCCTTCGTGGGTTTTACATTCAAGCAATGAACATGTGTTGGTCTATGTTCATCCAAGTTCATCCAACCGTTCATCTAGATGAAGTGTGTTGTGATTTATCATCTGCCTGCGGCTGTTTTATCCAACCCTTGTGTGGTTTTTGAGCTCTGAGCCCCTATTTTCATTTTGAATCCTCGAAGGCTGCACGAGGGTTAAGACATTTCACAACTAAATCCAACAAATCATGGTTGGACCAGCAGCTGAACACTGGAGCCACATGCTTCTGAGTCTGACGATACCTGTAGATGAGGACAGAGAGACAGACAGAAAGAGAGAAGCACAACTATAAGATAAAAAGAGACAAAGTTAGTCAAATGTGGACATGGAGGCAACCAGAGGAGCTCAGTGAATGAAGGAGGACCTCCAGCATCTAAGTCTAGCAGCTGAACTAAGAGATGGTTCAGAGTGACCAGAACCGTCTCTAACTATACGCTCTGTCAAAAAGGAAGGTTTTAGGCCTAGTTTTAAAGTACAGAGGGCGTCTGCTGCTAGAACCTGAACTGGAAGCTGGTTCCACTTTAATATTCAATTCAATTCAATTTGATGACACCAAGGTTCCTCACAATAGAACCTAAAACTAATGTTATCTCATCAAGAGTAACAATCTGATTGAATAATGGCTCTCTATGATTTTTAGCACCATATATAATAACCTCAGTTTTATCTGAAAGTAGTTGAAGGAAGTTATGGGACATCCAGGATTTGATGTCTGTTAAACAAGTTTAAAGTTTGACTAATTGATTTGTTTCATATGAAACAAGAATCATAGGAGGGTAAAAGCAGAAAATCTAATATGATTTTCCACCATTTCCTGTAACATAAAAATTGAAGCACATCCAAAATAATGTTCCTGGATGTGTTCAGGCTTGGTAATGTATGCATTCTACATTAAACTCTGTCAAAAAAAATTGGTTCCTAATATTTCTTTCCAAAATGACAGGATTTTGATTCAGTATAAGTGTAAAAATGTTTCACAATAAAAAAACAACCACAAAAAAATCAATGTGTAAGCCATTGACTTTAAGAGTATAGTGACATCTTTTTTAACGGCTAGTAGGTGAAGAACAATATAGTTTTATACATAACCAGACATTTATTGTTGACTAAATATTGAGAGGAGACAAAAAAGTGAAGCAAATTCTTATTGTGCAGTATTTAATAAAATTAGCTTTGTGTGAACACTGTGTGAACAATTATTGAGGATTTATTTTGTTATTGTACAACTACAGTGCTCATGGTGAATCCAAAACGTTAACAAACCCTCAAACCTGAAGTTTTGGCTTTCTTAAGAGAATATTTACTATTAGTGTGCAGAATTATTATGCAACTTAATGAAAAACAAAGATTTTCCCATCTTACTTGTTTATTTTCACAAGTGAGAATAATAAACAAACTCAAAATTTACAAATAAACAAATTTCAAAAAAAAAAAAACTGCAGTGACCAATATAGCAACCCTTCCTTTCAATAACAGTCACAAGCCTTGCATTCATGGAGTCAGTCAGTTTCTGGGTCTGGTCAGCAACCACAGCCTCCCAGACACAGAGAAGGCGAACTGTTTACCTTCACTGTAAATGTCCTGCTTAGGAAGGGCCCAAAGTTCTCAACAGGGTTTAAGTCAGGTGAAGAAGGGTCACGTCATTAGTTTTCCATCTTTAAGGCCTTTACTGGCCAGCCATGCACTGGAGAACTTTGATGCATGTGATGGAGTTTTCTTGCATAAAAATCAGTCTTCTTGAAAGATGCAGACATTTTCCTGTACCACTGCTTGAAGAAAGTGTCTTCTAAAAATTGGTAGTAGATCTGAGAGTTGATTTTCAGTCAATTTTCAACCTAAAAAGGTCCAATGAGCTCATCTTTAATAATACCTGCCCATAGCAAGTACTGCACCTCCACCTTGCTGGTGTCTGAGTCGAAGTGGATGCTCTGTGTCCATTACTGATCCAACCTTGGGCCCATCCATCTGGTCCGTCAAGAGTCACTCTCATCTCATCAGTCCACAAAACCTTTGAAAAATCTGTCTTCAGATATTTCTTGGCCCATTCTTGACGTTTCAACTTATGTGTCTTGTTAAGAGGTGGTCGGGTTTCAGCCTTTCTTACCTTGGCCATGTCTACCTCGTACTTGTGGAATAGGGCAGCACTGGAGGATAATGGGTTCCTGGTAGCTTCATGTTTGATTCTTCACAAATCTTTGGCGGTTAATTTGTGTCTTTTCATCTCAACACGTTTCTTGCGACCCTGTTGACTATTTGCTACAAAACGTTTGATGGTTGTGTGATCACGCAGAGTCGGTTAAATCTCTTTTCTGACCCATTTTTCCTGAGGAGAACAATATATGCATAATATGCATTAAAGCCAATAAGGATTAAAGTTTATACAGCTTGGAGTTGGAAATTATAAATAAAATGATGATATGGTAATATATATCTATATATACACACACACACATACATACATATATATGAGAAAGAGAGGAATAATACGTTTTTACAACTTTCCAATCTATTACTATCCATTGAATGTGTGTTTAGTGAGGCCTTTTATTGTGCTTTATTTGTTTATTTTTCACTCTTAGCCATTTGGTAAGGGATTTGTGCTACTGGCCCTTTGTTGGGTAGAATGAGACTCTGTGTGATAGTTTTACTAGTGAAACACTGGCCTTATTAGCGGAACATCTGGCACTTGAGAAAATGGGTATCAACCTGGGAAACTGGCAGAAGAGTTACATTGCCTTTTATTATAATGGTATAATGGTGTCTGTCAGGAGCCATCACAGCAATTGGGTTTTAGAGGTTGGCTAAAGATGCTTGTGGACTAAAACTTGATGGACACATTCAGCTGATATGCAGTCATTCTCGTTTTTACTGGAGATACCACAATGACGTGCACATGTACACTTGTTCCACTTATCTTGTGGATAAGTTGAACTTTGACTGGGGTCAGAGAGTCACCATTGACATCAGTCTGAGTGCATGAAGCCTGAAAAGACGAATGAAGTTCTCCAACATAAATTAATTTTTAATTACCTTTATTATTTTAATAGGTGTACATTATAACATTAAGATCATATCTTTTTACTGTATCATCACCAACCTGTTATACAGCAGTTGTGTAAATGTAGGTTAAAGCGCATCAGATACTACATATTAGAATATGTTTGGCTCAGTACCTGTATGTTACAGTTAAAAATAAGCCACTGAGCTGCAGTGTAACAGGCCACTGCTGTAGCTGCAGTGACCTGGAAATGTGAAAAGGACTTGCCTGGTGGTCGAAAAGAGAATTGCATTCAGATGTTTTATTTTTTTTGTTTGTTTGTTTGCTCGGACAGTGCAATAATTAAACTACTTGTTTACTCAATACAAACATTTAAAAAATAAATTGTAACAAATGAACTTAAACCATGTTGGATATCCTTTAGTCACAATAGTCTTTTTCGTTTAAATGAAATAAACATATGTAAAGTGGATCCAGTTTGCTGTAGTGTTAAAGCTGACTATTGTGCTTGATTTTTGAGGTTTTTGTAGTTCTGTATTTTCTGGTTCAAATGTTGTTTGACCTAGCTGCCACGCACCCACTTGGTATTTGATAAAACACAAAGGCCTATTACTGCCTGATAGCACAAGACATCTGTGGTAATATATGAGTTTAGACAGCTAATCACACAAGATAGTGCAGGTGTTGTTAGTGACCTATCACTTACTTAAGAGCAGAGACAACACCCACTCTGCTTTTCCCTCTTCAGTTTCACAACTTGACTCGTGAGAAGAATATTTCCTCAAGCAAGTGACCTTCTGGTCACTGCTGCTCGCTGGCATCACAGCAGTGTGGGCTTCCTCAGCAGTTATTTCACCTTAGGGCTGTCACACAGTGATGGTTCTATACTGTATAAAGTTTGTGTCATCTACTTATCAATAATTTTGTGTTATGCAAGTTGGCCAATTTAATCTGTACATCACTCAACCTTTATTATAAGATATTGGGTGTTTTAAATCACAAGTGTAGCATTTTTGCCTCACGAGGGTCCTGGGTTCGATTCCAGGGTCGCCCACGAGCCTTTCTGTGTTTACATGTTCTCCCTGTGTCTGCATGGGTTTTCTCCAGGTTCTCCGGTTTCCTCCTACAGCCGATTGTCAGCTTAACTCTCGTGCAGCCTTCGAGGGGTCAAAACGACCCCACTGTAAACTAGGGGGCTCAAAGCTCAAAAACACACAAGCCTTCGTGGGTGTTACATCCAAGCAATGAACACATGTGGGTCTATGATGAACAACTTCATCCAACCGTTCATCTAGATGACGCGTGTTGTGATTTATCAGACGATAAATCAGCGGCTGTTTTATCCAACTGCTGTGTGGTTTTTGAGTTTTGAGCCCCCGTTTTCATTTTGACTCTAAGGCTGCACAAGGGTTAAGTATTTATGAAGAGTAAAAAACTATTACAGATGATTTAGTGATTGTTCCAGACAAACTATACTCTATATCTGTTTATTGTATAAGAGGAGAGGTTGGCATGTGTTTTATCCAAGAATAAGAGGCTGTGATAAAAAAAAGAGTAGGAGTCTAACAACTGGATGAGGAGGAATGGGCTGATGCAGTGAAGATTCTTAGATTCTAAGGATGTGTCAACGGCATTTGCTTACTTACACTTCAAACTAATTTTCTCATTCTCTACATTCTACACTCTTCCCTTCGTGTGTCTCCACATATCTCTTATTTATTGTTTTCTTCTCTATGCACCTCTGGCACTTTATTTTCCAGCACTTGCCATGAATTCTCAGCAGACATGAGCTGAGCAACCAGTCACAGCAGAGACAGTATTCATTTTAATCATGGCCCAAGAAAAGCTTTCAGCAAAGATAACTTAGTTTGAGGCACTTTTTAAAAACTTTGTCACATCATCAATCTTAGATAAATTACTTTGTGGTGAAGATTTAATCTGGACATTATGAAAACCCACAGTAAGAAATATGGTTTATCAATAATATAGTGCCTCTTACAAAACACTGATTTCTGTAGTTTAGATCTAGCATCTCTGTTTGTAAAGGTCAGGGAGGCAATAAATGTCCTGCTTGAATTAAATGTAAAGTATGACACAGAAAAATGAATCAAATTTAAAATATCTCTTTGCAGTAAAATGTATAAATCAAAAGCAACATTGTTTAACAAATTAAATGAAAATCTAAAACATATCTGTAGTCATTTCTAATTTTCATTTTCTTACTTGCAGTTATTCTATTTTTTTACACTGACAGATATGTTGACAGGTGAACTGAAGGTGAACATGTACTGTATTTATACAGTATAAATATTTTAGTTATGTTTATAATTTATTTAAATGTGATGTTAGGCATTTATTTGCCTCAAAATGTGTCAAATTTTTCTTTATTAGTCACAAAAGAAATTTATTTTTGGTAAGACAATATTTATTTCGATTTTATTTGTGACCTTGAGCCCTGGGTCTGCAGCCAGTAGCCTGTGCCCATCACCTCAGGACAGAGAAAATCCAAGCTTGGCCAAACTGATCCACAGTTAATTACCAGAGGTAAACTCAGTATCCTCCGTTTACATTCCAGTAAACTATTCAAAACGAACAGCTACTGTAGCAGACATAGCCACTGGTCCTCCTGAGCCTGAAACCTGTAGTTACAGTACGTCTGTCTCGCCAGCAGAGCTGGATGCGCTGGATTCCTGCTGTAGACAAGGAAGATGGAGGAGAACAGTGAGGTGTTAGAATTAACACTGAATCAGATTTTTCTATTACCGCAAGTTTTACTCCTGTGCAATAGGGGTCAATAAAGGTCACAGATTAATAATACTCCTTTTAATCCCACCCCATCAGTGCAACATCCCCTGTGCTACAGTCAGTGTGTGGCAGCTCTAATCAGACAGGCAGCAGCTCACTGATGCTGCTGGTAGAGGTCAGAACACAGTTAATCTCTGTCTTACTCATTTCCTCCCCCTTCTCTCTCTCTCTCTCTCTCTCGACTTTTCCGCTCCTTCATGTCTTTATTGCCATTTCATCCTCTTTCTCATCCTTTATCCCGTTTTCCTTTTTCCACAGTTTAACCCCCATTCTTCCTCATTTGTTTCACCTTCTCCTCTGCGTGACTTTGTATTTCCTTTCTCTGTCTCTAATCCCCAGCCTCTCTTGAAGTCACCTCTTTGGCATAAACAGCGCTGCTCTTTACTTAAAACATTTCAATTAGCCTATGTGACAACCGATTTCTCAGGCTATGAGGAAAATGTTCATCTGGCTCTACTATGTGAAAATCCTGATGCTTAAATAGTTGGCAAATTTATTTCAGGAGTACCAATGCGATGGGCCATATTTTCTCATCTAGATGAGCAATATAAACAGATTTATTTCTCCTCCCTGTTTCCTATTAACACAATGCAGCAGACAGAACACTCCAGAGCACAATTCAAACTGTCACCACTCATACTGGCTGTCGCTGCTTAACATTAATCCTTTGAACAACTTCATGTTGTTCACTTTGTGTGCTCTCCTTAAGCCACTACTCAGACTTGTTTGCAGGTGTAGAACCTGCAGCCTGTGACCCTGTTATGAGGTGGTAAAAGTGGACAGTTAGAGTGGTTGGAATTAGAAAAACACATCCTCTCTCGTCCTCTAGGAAAATTCATATCTTCATTATATATTCATTATTACTTCATTATATATATATGTGTGTGTGTGTGTGTGTGTGTGGGGGGGGTGTGTGTGTGTGTGTGTGTGTGTGTGTGTGTGGGCCTGTTAAAGTCAGAAAACACTTCCAGCTCAAGAACACACATTTTGTTCATAAATAGGTCATAGTGTGTATTTCATCAAGCACTACAGCAGGCTTGAGCTCAGAGATGAGGACCTGTTATTTATCCCAACCCCTCCTTACTGAGACATCACACCCACTGTTCATAGAGGAAAGAGCAGCCGCGTCCTGTAGCTTGTGACATAGCGCAGTGGTTCAAAAATGAGGTTGAGAGGTGCAGTTGGAGGTCGGGGGATGGGGGGTTTGGGGGCTGGTGTGAGCTCACATCATGCCACTGAAGACTTGATTGAAAATGCGGTCGACCCGAACAGACCCTAGCAGAGAGAGCGAGGACACAGACACTGCCGGGAGTCTCACGCGCTATAATAAGCCGACATTGGTAACAGAAAACAGCGTTTATGTAAAGGAAGACTCGCTATCTGTTAATATTTTCTACCTCTTGTACCAACTTAATCTAGTGGCCTACAGTGTTTTTCATTGCAGTTAAACTTTATAGGAGATAAGGCTGCTTAACCAATCTTCTCACATACGGTCTATACAGGTGCCAGGTGCCAAACCTTCGACCTGGCTGAGTTGAGTGAAGGCAATACACTGAAGAACTGAATGACAAGAAGTTAGAATAAGAACATCCTTGTGAAACAACAACACAAGTGTCAACAAGCAAAAGGAGAAGAACCTGGTTACTTTTAGTGGAAAGGAAAATTATAGGTGAATTACAGTTTGTAAGATAATGGTATTTATTATATGGGTGAATTTACTACGTAAGGTGGTAAAGTGGAACTTCCTGGTCTTTGCATCTAGTCATGTTTCTCTGAGCCAGTAAGTGTGCACACATAACTTCCTGTCTTTACAACTGTATTTATAGAACTGCAAATGACGATTTCATTTGAAAATGTCAATGCTCCCTGGACAGGCCAGCCCACAGCTAAATCAGGAAACATCAGTCAGTCACTTGTCAAGTTGACTCATATGGAGCTGGCAGCTTCTGTGGCAATCAGGCCAGAGATAAATCACTGTCAAATCACAAACTGCCATCATATATTCTCATTTTTTAAAATTATCTTTAATAATTTGAACCCAAATAACATTGTAGACAAAAACTGCCCCTTCTGGTTTAACAGTCTTCTTCGCCATCACTGTCTTCATCGATCCATCACAGTGAATATCATGCTCTTCTTCCTGCTCTCCTACTTACAGTCTCCTTTTAAACTGGATGTCATATTGCCCTGCACATGTCAGTCAATGGCATCCCTTCCTCTCTCCTTCATCCTCTCGCATCCGCTGTGCTCCTTCACCCTTCCCTCCGTCACTCTGCTTCCATGCTTTTTCCTCTCCTGCCGTGAACGTCAATGGGACATCACTGTCACGCTGTGCTGTGATGCATCCTCTCATTTGAAAGAACACACGCTCCATGTTTAGTGGAGTTGCACACATACTGTAGTAACACAATGGTTTTATGTTATGCCTTTCTCTCTCCTCATCCCTCATTCTTGTTAGTCAGATATTGAGGGTTTTGGAGTCTCTTCTCAGGGGGGACAGGGGGCCAATTAAATATTTATGGATCAACATCCATTCAAATGTTTGGCAATGAAAAAAGCCTGTGACGAAAAACTGACATGACTTGTTTGTGCACAACATGCAGCAGGGGACATGCAGAGCTTGTCCTCAGCGTGTGTGTGTGTGTGTGTGTGTCGTAGCTGTGCTGACAGATGGTGTAGTTGTGGGCACTTTTTTTAGACACTGGGGTTTTCTACAATAAATTTTATATTATCTTATTGGCCAATGGAGGAATTTCCTGCTTCTAGCCAGTGTGCAAAGAAATAAGAATGGGACATGGTGATGCTGAAAACCAATGGGAACTCAATAGAAATAGAGAAAACATTGCTGATATGGATGATGCACAAAAAACACTTTTCCAAATAACTGTCCCTTAAACCTTCCAGGGAACTGTCTGAAACAATCTGAAGGTTCCGACACAATCTGTTAACTGTGCCTGACCAGTGCAGATGACCCAGCCTGAGCACCCTCCAGGAATGACTATGGTTTATTAGCTTGCATTTGCATTTTTATCCTGCTTGTCCCATTCACATTGCTGGAGGAGACCTTTTTCACTTGAAAAGGTCTCCTTTCACCAAGATGGAAACTTTTGGTTTGGTTTGGTTAGTAATTTTATTTTAACATCCGTCGCCTACTGTACAAGACGAGTGTGTTCCTCTAAAATTACCCTCTATCAGTGTTTTTTTTAAAGCTACACAATGCAATTTAAACTGGTGCTAGCACGCAAACCAATATTAATCTCTGAGACTCATCCAAACCACTCTGAAAGGCTTTACCAAGCTCTGTGAAAGATTTCAAACGATCTGATTGGTTACAGTAGATGAGTAATACTGAGTATTTCTGCTTTTTTGCCATGTACGAGATCATGTACAAGATCACTTCTCAGTATTAACAGACATTCTAGACCTTTATTTAGATTAATCTATTTGTAATGTGTTGAAAAGTTTGCAACAGTTAACTCAGTTGGGGTAAAATCACTGCTTCCAATCTACTCTAAATCTGTAGATGTGGTGAAAAGTCATTGGGAAGGTCACCGTATATTTATACATGTTAAACCACTGTTGCAGTAGTAAAACCTCACACATGGTGATATTACACCGCCTTTATTGCAAAAGTGGTAAACTCACCATCATGATCGAGGCATATTGAAGTTTCAAAGCCACTGACATACAAACTAAATTCACCTCCATGCAGAAAAAGGTGGGACCAAATGAAACCAGATACAGTAGGATGCTCTGCACACAGATGGCAAACATGTGCCCAATGGCCCTTAGGGAACGCATTAGCCAGAGCTATCAAAGGTAGTAGAATGCAATTAGTCTGCTCTTGTTTTCTTCTGCACTAAATACCGCTCCCCCCAATTTTACTGAAAAGCATTCCAGCATCCTGGTGTCATCTTCCTGAATACTGCACATCAATGCTTTTCAAACATGGCATGTGGAGTCCTGAGAGTCTGCTGGTTTTCATTCCAGCCACGCAGCTGTTTCCATGACTAACCAAACCTGAACAAAAAATGAAGGAGATAATAAAATGAGTTGCTGCAGTGAAGGCAAAATCTGCAGAATCATTGGCCTTGATGCTTAGGAACTGAGAAAAGAACATTGGTAACACTGGTTTAATTCATTACTTTAGAATAATGGTTAACTAGTTTACTTGACATTTTCACCTCAAAGTTTGTCGGCAAAACTGTTTTTAATAATTTACTGCAACTAATTATTACTTTTCTCTCAGTCCAAGTCTGTAATGTTAAAGCAAAAATATTTAATCTGTCCTAAACCTGGTTCAAGGCTGATGAAGTGTTTCATAGCTCATAATTTAGGTTTTCAGTTTCATAGTTCTTCTGTAAAACACATGTATTACACTTTGAAAATATTTGATATAAAATGGTTCATATTTTCCCACCAAAACCTGTAACATATTTGCTGCAGTCAAACAAACAAGACTCACATACAGCAGTAAAGTTCAAGGGGTTTAATAACAAATTCAGAAATGCTATAAGTTACAACAAACAAACAAACAAAACCGCAAATCTCAACAGCTAAAGATCATACTGTTCACGCTAACAGACTGACACGATACTGATTTACTAAACATCCAACACAAACACAAGGCAACAACAAAAACATCCGCTACTGTTTATTATAAGCTTTAGCTCTGGCATCATTGAACAGAAATGTATGTATGTATACATATATACAAACAAACCATCCTGTTATGTTCGTTTCTCAGGAACAGCATTATTAACTCCTTCCTTAACAATTTCAACCAATATTTGAGATCACAGATCATGGTTCAAAACATAAATAAGTAGGTGAAAATGAACAAAGTGCACAGCACATGTCCCTCGTGTTCTGTGTAGACAGACCTGCCACCTCCTCCTTTTTCTTTTCCCGCAGCAGTAAGAAGAGGATGATCATTATCATGTTTCATTGCTGATCCCAAGACACAAACAATATTCACAAACATACTGTACAGTACACACACACACACACTCAGACACACTTACCTCATGCGCCTCTTTCACACGTTCCACTCGGGAAAGATCTCCATCGACAAACGACAAACACTTTGCAGGCTGATATATCCTGTTGTAGAAGATGACCAGTGGCCAGTGAGTTCGCTTGGCGCCGTTGGACGCTATGACTTCGTCTAAGTTGTTCAACCCCTTTTGGTGGCATTATGCTCCAGAATCCTACCTGGGTAATGATTCTCTCAAGTGCTTATTTCAAACAACATTTGACTGAGGGGCCCTGTTCTTGGGTACCAACTGCTCAAGGCCAAGCAAAGTTCAAATAAGATGGATGGATGGATGGATGGATGGATGGATGGATGAATGGATGGACCGACGGACGGATAGATAGGTGTCAGTATAATGCAAACTTCTATGACAGTGGAGTTGGGTAGCAAACATAGCAAGCATGTGTAAAAATCTAAATCTAGGTTTTCTTTAGTATCTTGCTGTGTTCCAGTGCATACCTTCAGAGTGACATTGCTGCGATGGGCTTAATAAAAGTGATTCAACAATCTGTTGTATCATTGTAACTTATTACTCTTTCGCCTCCACATTTGCTTGGGTTAAATGTTTTCCAACCTTGTTACAATAATGTACAACATCACTGGCTGTTGTCACTGTGGTGGCGGCATAGCAGAGCTTTTTGACTTCCAAGGAGACAAGTGAAGAATTGGAAATGCTAATTTTGGTATTAAGATTCAGACAGCACACAGTGTTGTCTGCTGAAGCCGAACACCTAATGCTCGTAGATCTTATGTAGCCTACCCGTTAGAGCTGAGAGGCAGCGCTCATGCAGGATAAAAAGGGCCTTCGCCACTTTTTCTTTGTAGCTTTCCCCAGCTACGAAACAGTGGAAAATCAATAATTACAAGCATAGGAAGGGGATAGCATTGACATTTCCTAGGAGATAGCATGCTCTTCCATAATCGAGTATAATGGAAATTCCAAACTGTAATCTGTTGGTGCAAGGACAGCTCACACTGACTTTCAAATGTACAGACTGAAGGGTTAAACACTGATGCTGCTTTTCGCCACATGTTGCTGTGTTGTCCATTCCTTTGCAAAATGATCGAGGAACCAGCAGAAACAAAACAGCATGATTTATTGATCACAAGTTAGATTGAAAAGCTGCTCGAGCAAACAGACCACTTTAGTGTTACTCAGCAAAATGGATTGCTTGTGTGTGTGTGTGTGTGTGTGTGTGTGTGTGCACTGTGCCTTTGAGATGTTGGCAAAAACTGCTAAATAGGGCAACCCACATGACCCAAAAATACTCACTTGCTCTCTGTTTCCCTTCATCTCTTTCTCCCTGTCTTTTTCTATCTCGAATGGGAACATTGTATGTGGCCTATCTACAGCCCAACAACCTCCTCTGGGCATTATGGCACACGCACACAAACACACACACACACACACACACACACAGGGAAAAAAAAGTCACCCGATGCTCTAGGCATACAGCAGACCGGCAGCAACTTTCAAACTGGCTTAGCTCGGCTTACTACAGCTTAGAAAGGCAGATTGGTTACAGAGAGTGTCCCTGAACCAGAAAGGCACTCATCCAGTCCCCAATATGGTCAACATTTCTATCAACAGCTGATAAGCCAGCTATGCAAATAACATAAACACATCCCTTACACACGCTCCGTCCACTTTAGGCTTACACACTTGAAGTTTTGAGCAGTCTGCATTTCCCTCGACTGACTACATTTAAGCGGACTTTCACCAGGGGACTTCAACTTATCAAAACACACCCCTGCTCTTTTCTCATGGGAAACCCACAGCGCTCCGCCTGCGACCTATTTAGCCCGGCCTTGCTGTGGCCTGGCTGGTTTACAGACGCTATCACGAGTGTTTGTTCCAAGCTGGCTGAGCTGATGATGGTCCAGGCACATTTTCTACAAAGCCAGATTTGGATAAAGCTATTAACGGGTTGCAATATGAAGCAGTGATGCTGCTTCATATTACCCCCTTCACCTTCAAATATGTCAGTTCATGTCTCTAGATTTAGCAGGTGTGCACAAACATTCAATATGATGCTATGCACAATGTTTTAATTCAACATTTAAATTCAATTAAATGTTTATATTGTCAGTTTTACTGTGCACGGTTGTAATGTTTGACCTTAATCCCCATTTTTGGTCAAAATCGGCTTTTGGCTGTAATCATTTGCAGTTGGCATGTTGCTTCCTGTAGGTGTAGCTCACTGTCATCAAGTTGTGGCAACTCACAGCAACAGCAAGAAAGGAGTTGGAAAAAGACATAACCAAAAAAAGCAGATGCCAGTCCTAAAATATTTCAACACGTCAGTGTTGAATTCTGACATTTCAGACTGACTGTCTGCTCCTTCAAAGCACACTGAGCCTGTCCAGATGAGGGTTAGCTCAGCTTCGGGCCACACTGCGTTTCCATTTGGACAGTTCATCAGAATGAGTGACAAGCAGCACTGAGAGCAGCTGAGCTTCAAAATACACTCTGCTGACAAGAACAATAAAAACATTCAAGCCTCAGTTCATAGTCTCAAGGTGTTTCCTTGCATATGGCATTAACAGTAACTCAGTAGAATCCATCAAAGCCATTATAAACTTATAAAAGTGCAGATTTTCCTTATTTTTTCTTCCACAGTGGGTACATTCCTTAGTTACAGTAGAAGATGATATCTACAGAATAGAAGACAACAAATAAAAATAAAGAATAATCACATGCACAAATATTCGCTGCTGTTATTTGAGTTAGTGCACGTTTCCTAAACTATTGCACTACAAGATTCACTGCTTTTTCACACTGTAGTGATATATTGTATAGCCTGATGGCTGTGTGGAGCAACGACCGGCAGTAGAGCTGCTTCCTGCTCTGGGGTGTAAGAGTCTTGTGCTGAAGCTCGGAGCCTCCACAGTGTGGTGCAGGGCTTTTCCATGATGGATGGTAGTTTTGCCAACGCCCTCTGTCCACCTCCTCCTCGGTGGAATCCACTGTGTAGCCCAGGACAAAACTGACTCACTTAACCAGCTTCCTGTCTCTGTCTGAACTCCTCCCTGCCCAGCAAGGCAACGTGGATGACTACTGAGTCGTAAAATATCTATCAAAGTTCTTTACACACCCAAGGTGTACGTTTCCTCAGCAAGTGGAAGCAACACTGGCCATTTCTGAGCAGCGAGTCTGTTTATTAGACCAGTTTAGTTTAAGGTATTTAAAATTTTCACAGTCTCTTTGACTGAGCCTTGAATGCTTACTGCAGTGAGTGGTGCAGGGTCTGCCTGAAAAGAGACAGCACAAAAACAAATATTTAAAAAAACAACTAAGAAAAGCACTTAGGAAGACGGAGCTGCTGGAACTGGCTGCCACTCACGTGATGCCATCTTTTCCTCCTAGTATGCTGTTACTGACCCAGAGTTTTCATGGCTTCATGTTTGGATTCTTTTTCCGGAACCTCCAACTGAACCAGTGGCCATTAAACTAACTTGTTCTTCTTTAGCTGCTATCTTGGGTTTCTCTTTTGTTTTTCCCATTCTCCATCTACTTCAGACTCTTTTTAATTTCAGCTCTTTTCAAGAGATAATTAGAAATCAAAGCCTAGGTAGCCTGACCCAAAGAAAACCTGTAGACAAACCTGCACTAAGTAGAGTCAGTAAATACAATATAAAGCCAGTGTCGTTAAAAACGTTTCTTTCATGCATTTTACAAAACATGGCAGCCAATGGGAATCACTTTACTCTGCTCTCTGGTTTTCTCACTGTTCATCACCTCCCTCTATTATTATTGCTGCCTCCTTTGTGTTTTTGTCGTAGAATTCTTTGTCTTCTATTCAATTCTATTAAATTTAATTCAATTCAATTTTATTTATATAGCGCCAATTCACGACAACAGTTATCTCAAGGCACTTTACAAGGTTGAAGACCTTACACAACTAACAAACAAATCCTTCTAGCCTTTTCTTCTTGGGTTTTCCTTTTTCTCTGTTGTATCAGCTGTCATTGTCTGACCCATATTGATTTTTTTCACTCTCTTGCCCTCTTTCCACTTTTTACTCTCAATTTCTCATGTTGCATATTCTCTACCTATGAGGAGGGCATTTTCCTTCCCCGTCACCTCCCTTACTTGCTCAGATTGGATTCCCTGCACCCATCTCCCGGATTATGATTTCCTCTCATTTTGCAGATTGCTCCCCCTCCATCTCATCCTCTTGCTTGTCCCCCATCAAACAAACAGCTACATTATTCAGCATGGGAGGGCTTCGCAGCGAGAACTGGGCCTCGTGGGTTAATCCATCTCTATTATCTACCAATCACAGCACACCCTTGTCCTTATTGGTGTCCCCTGTTTGGTCAGGAAGAGCTGCCTGTCAAACCATAAAGGGGTACAGATGATTGTGCATGCAGACAAGCAGCCTTGCAACACCCTCTCCATCTCAATCAATGCAGACTTGGTAAGCGAACACAGACACACACCGACAGGCAGCATGCAACACTCACTCTAGCATTTTTTGACTTCTACACACTCTCTGAATTGGAGTTGCAAAGCTATCGAGCATGTGACATTGAAAAGGGTGAACAAGAGACGCACAAACTACATCTCTATGCATCAATCAATAGGTGTTCTATGGCTGCATTTACTAAGGTCAAATGGGGCTGTATGCGTGTCGAGGGGAGGATAATGGCAGACTGGATAAACTGGGAGAGAATAATGAAATTATGATTGAAAGGAAAGGTTGGCAGGCTGAGGAAGAGGAGGCAGGTTCAGGTAGCTTCAAGGTGGAGAAGAAAAACGTGACACGAACACGGTTACACGTTGGCTTCAGAAAGTGGAGGTCAAGAGCAGAGTGAATGATAGATGAGTAGGAGGAAGGAAAGGAAGGACAAGGGCAAGGAATTGGTCATGAACCCATTTGCTGAGCTCAGGTGTTTTGGTGCCACTGTCATGTCTCTGAAACAACAGACTATTTGACTTCTCAGCTGTTCTGAGGGAGCGTGACTGGCATTTAGTTTTCTGCTCCTACACTGTTCTCATCACTGATGAGAGAGGGAATGATACTGTCTGTTCTCTTGTCTTAAGTTGGCCTGGGACACCTTTCACGGAAAGCTTGACTTACTTAGAAACAAGAACATGTCTAGAATTTTTTAACGGGCCATATGCTCGAAGACGAGTAATGATTTGGAAAATGACAGGTGATACATTTGAAAACTTGAGACATCAAAAATAATTGTGTCTGTGTACAGGCATTATGCGTCTGCTTAAAACCTACAGTACTTTATATATATATATATATTTTTTTTTTAAATAAACTTTTAAGTTTATCAGTTTAATAATTAAGATGTCATGAGTATTCACATTAACATACAGTACTAGTAAAAATATATCTACAGTATCAGTGAACATTTAAAACCACTTAATGTGTGCGTTGCAGCTGATCAGTGTAGCTGCCTCTAGCTTTTTGCTGCAGTCAGTATTTGTTGCCTGAGGGGCTCTGGAAATTAATTAATAAAAGACTGGATAAAAAGCTGACAAAATAATAAATCAAAAACATATTTGACAAAACATATTACTCTTGCTGTAACTATATGCATAGTCATCTACTCAACAGATGATCATCATTTGGACAAGTGAACTATACATTTTTTATTTGTAGAGGAAATTTTGAGTCCTGAAGGTACAGTTCAGTCGCACACTATAAACTTAGCTATTAATAACTTTTCATGCATCATAACATTTCATAACAGTATGTCAGGATGATAATTACAATTGGCAGCCTTATGAACAGTATATTCAGTGTGTCTGAATATACTGTGTGTTATGTACCATATGGCATTCAGAAAAAGTGTTGTTTCAAGAACACCAGGGATCAGCAGGATGGCAGACAGAAAAGTGTGGCCTTAGATTTTCAACAACAACGAATCAAACAAGGTTGAAACCTACAGCAGCTGCTGGAGTACAAATACATTCTGCCCTTTGTCAATCATGAGAAAGCTACAGAGCAAGTGTGCTTTTGACTAAAATGCACAAATGTTCCATGACAGAGGAATGGGAGCCTGGGCTACCACTGCCTCTTCAGTTTCAAGTGGCCACCACTGGAGTTATTATTAGCCCTCTGTACGATTGAGAACATCAGTTGTGTCTGGTAGAGCTACAGGTACATGACACCAGCTACATTACAATAACTGTATGTTACTAAATGCAATAAGCAGCTGTCATTTGGAAATGTAAGTTTCTATGGCAACGACCGACTTCTGTTTTATCTATTTGGTGCCAAACAGGAAAAGGTAAAAATGCAGCAAAGATGTGAAAACACTGAAGACAAAAGCAGAAGGACTCGAGAGGATGCTGTCAACTATTATGAAGCAGACTTAGTGTGATTAGAAATGTCAAAGATTTAAATAAAACGGTCTAACAGCGTGAAAAGCGCGAGGAACTCTCCAACTCGGCATCGGGGCACCTACACATCAGTGCTGTGAAATCTAAATCTCTTTGGCCCACTTTGAGAGTTATAATTTTAGATGCAGCACTGCAGCGAGGTGCTAAAGCCAAAGGCCTCTTCAAGTGCCAGTGAGAGGCAGATGAAAGAGCTGCACCGAGCAGAAACGAAAGATTAGTTTGGAATTGGAGACCTTCAAATAAATGTAATTTATCTGATGAGATGGTTTATTAATTTGATATATTGTTTAATCTTTAATCATATATTACAAATTATATGATGAATCAGTAAGTGATAGAGGATGACATTGTGTCAGGCTCAGAATTATCGTCTATTTTTGATCAATTCCAATAGTATGCACTGATTCAAAAACATCAAAATATTGGATTTCAAACTGTTTCTAAATCAAACTACAATATGACTTGTTTGAGCAGGTTTGCTTGGATAACACAAAGAAACTGCACTGGTGGTGTCAGAGTGACAAACAGTGAATAATGGAATTACTGTCTGAATGCTGACTGCCCACATGGTGTGTTTGGCACACCATGCATTTCTGTAATTCATACAGTAGCTGGAGTTCATAACTCATTTGGATAGATTTTTCTTGAGTAAACATACTAGGAGCCAAGAATCTTCTGCCAAAGAGCAGCACCGAAACCAAAAAAAACCCTCCAGACACCTTTACGTGTCTGACTTTGGTTTAGCTTTATGTATAGTTTTATCCTTCCAAACTTGGCAGTAATACATTATAGCCAAAATGGTGCAAACTTCCAAATGCTGCCTATAAACATAAATGGGCATTTTCTCCCCTTGTAGCTTTCTCCCCATGGTGATAACAAATTGCTCTCAGAAGTTACATGATGAAGGTATCAGATATCAGTCTGCCTGAGCAGCATTAGAAACCTTTGGTTTTAGCCTTATTCATTGATAAATGAGTAAGCTCGCTTACTTAGCTACACTAGGTCATTAACTACGTCAGTGCATACAGTAGTAAAGATGAAAGAGACATGAAGGAAATTGGTGAAATCTAGCTCCCCACTGTTATATTACCCCAGAAGGACATTTAGAGATGTCATATTCAAATTTAAATTAAATGTTTTTTTTCCGTATTAATCTGAACCTGATACTCGTAGCCATTACCTGGATCAGACAACACTGCCATTGTTGGCTGTGTATCCAGGGAGAATGAGCAGGAGATTCTTAACACCAGAAAGACAAAGGATTGGTGGTTGTGCCTACAGCACACTCACCTGTGAGCATCCAGGGCTCAGACATCGAGATCGTGGACACTTTTAAATACCTAGGTGTTCACCTGAACAATAAACTGGGCTGGACTACAAACACAGACGCCCTGTACAAGAAGAGCCAAAGTGGCCTCCACCTGCTGAGGAGACTGAGGTGTTTTAGTGTGTGCAGAGAACTCTTACGGACCTTCTACGATACAGTCTATCTACCTCAGCAGTTCTCTTTGCTGTGGTGTGCTGGGTAGGCAGCACAGACAGAGACAGGCAGAGACTTAACAAGCTTGTTAAAAGAGCTGGTTCTGTCCTGGGCTGCACACTGAACACCATCGAGGAGGTGGCCGACAGGAGGATGTTGGTGAAACTGAAATTCATCATGGATGACCCGTCCCAGCCCCTGCACCACATGGTGGAGGCTCTGAGCAGCACCTTCAGTACTAGACTGTTAGGCCCACAGCGCAGAAAGGAGCGTTATCGGCGTTCATTCCTCCCCACAGCAATAAGACTTTACAATACATTTCTGCAGTGACATACAATGTGTAATACTCAAGTTGACATTGCTTGTTTGCTTGTGTTTGTACTACATTCATTTTCTGTGCAATATTATATCAGGTGTGTTCAGTCAATCAGGAGCTGGAAGCGCATGAATGGCTGTGAAACAAGAAAGTGTCCCTCAAGGACCAAGATAAATCCCATGTACTGACAGAGAACGAGGTAAAGTCAATGAATGAAAACAGCCATTGAAAACCTTATTTAAGTAGCATGTACGATATTTTGCATTACTGTATCAAGTACTTGCATTTAGGTGGTACTGAGTGAATCAAACCTTTCAATGTCTGCGGACTCTTGAGAAAAAACATTAAAATCATTACAGCTCATCATTGGGTGCATATAGTTAGCAAATATGGTGGTTAGCCGTCTTTTTTATGAATTGTAAAAGTCGGTCAGTATAAGATTACTCTTTATTATCATAGATACTTTTATAGGAGCTTATACACTATACAATTCTATTAGGCTTTCTATGGTAGTACTTTTAGTAACTTTAAGGTTTTTATAGTTCTTTAAGAAAACATCTGTAGAATGTAATAACGTTTCTGTAGTAATCTGCCTTTATCAAGCTCTTCATCCACAAGTCACAGTTTTCTTCAAACTATAGTAAGTAACCCTACTTATTACTAAAATGCATGGGGCACTGGGGTCACAACAAACCTCCTCCACAAATTCCAGTACACCAGTGAGAGAGGTCAGCAATTTCCATAGAATAGAGTGTTTATAGACACTAACACGCATCGCAATGACTTAGTATGGATTGACTTTCAGGCTGAGAGCAGAACATTAATTTATATGGAAATTTGTCATTTAGATTGCTCTCCGTACTGTATCACGCTCATGAATGCTAAAGATTATTTTGTGATGTATATCAGCAGTGTAATCAATGCTTCCATATTTACTCTCTGTATCACTCCTCTCTCACACACGCTCACATTGCATCTGCTGATATGATTCATGTTCATGTGCATGAATAAATTCATTATTTCTTTGAAGCTGTTTGGTTAAAAGTTTTAATCACATTACTCATCGTCATGTCATTTATGCTATATTTTCCTTGCACACTCGCACACAACACGTTAAATGCAGATCACAAGGCTTAGTCACAGTTAAGGCTGTACAATTGTTTATTTATAACATTTCTTGTGAAAAGACTAAAACTAAAACTCCCCCCGACACACACACACCCACACAAACACACACACCCACACACACGTTATTCAAGTCACTGTCATTAGAAAAATTACTACACACTTGGCAAATCACACACACTAACGGGACTAACCGTCCACACTGCTTTTCTCGACCCATCAGCAGTGAGGATGAAAAAACCTAAATGCACCGACTGTGATGATAATATGAAACTGCTGTGCTCGTTGTGTAAAGTTAGTGCAGCATTGGGAAGGATGTAAGGGGATTAAATGTTTGATCTATCCTATCTATGATTTGTGTGCTTATAAATGCGTGGAATTACTGTTTGCGCACAAACACACAAGACCGTTGTAATAAACTGTACTGAGGTGTGAGCGTTTGCATGCATCTGCTTTATGCGCATACGGTGCGTAAATGTAAAAGCTGTATGCCATGCATCCATTAATAATCACAATGAAGATTGATAACAATAATGAAAAAACTACAAAACACATTACTGTGTGTATACAAATGATTGTTGTAGTTAGTCCAAATGTAAAAATCTAATTACAACAGTCTTGACATACTATATCAGTGTTCTGCATGCGCTTCAAATCGTGAGTGATCGCATGTATCATACAATACATTCACACAGAGATATACAAAAGAGATTTCAAAACCGTTATATTTTAGGTTATATCGCAGAAAAACTCAGTTCATGCAGTACATCATTACCGGCATTATATAACAGACGCATGAATTAAGCTACCTGCAGGTTACAGGCTTGCACCTTTCTACTTATAACTCCTTCCTGTTCTTCTAGTCTAGGTGTCACTCCACAAGTATGGAAGTTGCAATAAATCTTCCTATGCTTTCTCTATGTCAGATATTATGTTGTATCCCAAGTCTAATCTTCCTGTCAATCTAAAATACCAATGAAAACATAAGAAGTTAAAAGAAAATCTGTGGAATCACTGTTTAAAATAAAACAAATCACGAAGGCAGTTTGAAGCAGTTGTGTTAACGTAGAGGTGTCAGACCGCAAAGGCCGAAGTTAGGGAGAGAGCAGCTTGCAGGATATGCTGTACTTCTCCGAGTCTGCATCACAGCAAGTCATAAAAAACACAATAGATTAACGATCACAACAGAGGACGACCTACAGCTAAAATGGGAACGGGAGAAAGAGAATGAGGAATGATTGAGGCTGTAGGACGGAAGAGAAGACCAAAAAAAGAAATTAGAGCATTGGAGGACAGAAGTGAAAGAGAAGAGATAGGACTGAGTGTGAAACACAGAGACAAACACATTCCACGAACACTGGAGACTCTGTTCACATGCAACCAGCTCTTCATACAAGGACATGGCCGAACTCACAACAACTACATGTGCGTGCGCACAGTACATTGAGCACATACACACAGAAAGAGAGCATTTGGACGCTTGTATAATTCTCTCTGTGGGTGTCAATTAAATCTCTCAGCTCTGTCAACAGCGTGCACACACACACACACACACACAAACAGTTGTTGCCTTTCAACAGCTAGTGCATCGTCAACACCGGCTGGCTTGGCAAGAGAGAGAGAGAGAGAGAGACACACACAGAGGGTGGGGGTGAAAAGAGAAGAGAGATAAGAAATGAGGAGCTCGTAATATGAGAGCATGAAAGCACTGCAGGTAAGGAAACACTGCAGTCACACACACACACTTGTGGCTCTGTGGTTTGGAGGCAGGGCGATACTGTAGATTCAAATGTGCCATACATGTACGTCACCCACCCTTTATTTAAATGAACACATTCTATGTCCTGTAGACCCAGTTACACAAATGACAGTAAAAGATGTGGCTGAAACTTTCCCAGAGCTTTAGCTAAACAAACAGTGAAAGTGTGCAGATCTGTATCATTCTGATCTGTAACAGAATGTTCACAGGTTGGTTTCCCACTGAGCCGCCCTGACGGGCATTTGTTACTCAGTGTGCAGTATGCCTCTCAGCCAACAACTCATTATTATTAAGACAAAGTCACACATTTGCAGGTTTCAGTCATTCATCCTCATGAATAACAAATCCTACAGTAAATATAAAAAAAGATGATGAAGGAATAAGAAGAAAATAGCTTAGATATAGCAAAGCAGCACTAAAGTATTAAATGCCCACTTCATCCATTGTCAACTTATGTCCTATAGTATTAGTTTTATCAATTAACAGAGTACATCCATGTTTTCAATATGTCAAATGTGACACCTCACTAAACAGCAATAAATCAACACAACCGTAATTCAATACAAGCATGTTAACATACTGTAGTAACAGCCAATAAAGTGCTGTTGGTTTGATCTTGACACTTTGATCAGACCTTGTATCCATGACGTGTGAGAATGCAAACACACTAGTCACAGCAGGCGGCGATTTCGCTGCTTTCCTGAAGGAATGTTGTATTAAGTTCAGACAAAAGGCACAGGAGGGCACAACAGAGCTCTTCAAGGGTGAATCAGCAATCTGACATTTTTTAATTGGAATGACTGACTTTTCATCTGTGCCCTGTATTGTTACCAATTCTGTAAACAGTGCTACACAATAATAAGGCAAATTCATTCATTCACCTTCTACCGCTTCTTCCTCGTAGGGGTCGCTGTGCTGGAGCCTATCCCAGCTGTCTATGGGCGAGAGGTAGGTTCACGCTGGACAGGTCGCCAGTC
Source organism: Macropodus opercularis (assembly GCA_030770545.1). Lineage (NCBI taxonomy): Eukaryota > Metazoa > Chordata > Actinopteri > Anabantiformes > Osphronemidae > Macropodus > Macropodus opercularis. Next base: position 16,473,686 of record CM061098.1, on the reverse strand, counting down.
TGTCACAGGGCCACACATTTAGACGCACAACCAGTCACGCAACCTACGGGCAATTTAGAGTTTCCAGTTAGCCTAACTGCATGTCTTTAGACGGTGAGAGGAAGCCGGAGACCCCACCGAGAACCCACGCAGACACAGGGAGAACATGCAAACTCCACACAGAAAGGCCTCCGGGAAACAAACCCCGGACCTTCTTGCTGCGGGGCGACAGTGCTAACCACCACACCACCGTGCCGCCCATAAGGTAAATTTATATGTTAAATAACACTGAAGGTATTGCTAAAATTAAAACCTGTTTTCTCCGGTATGTGGTGTCTTTGGATGATCTGTAAACCCCGCTTTCTGTGCTTCCCCACGGGTAAGTACACAGCAATCTGTTACCTCAGCCCACCAACACACATGAAATATTAATGCTCAGACAAAAGAATGAGCTGGGTTGTGTTATGGTTGCATGGTTAAACCAGTCCCATGTGAGGTTTCTCTGCTACATTTGAAGTGTCACTCTTGGCATTATTCATGCAACGGTGTGAAAACTCCACAACGGTGAAACAGACGGAGCAGAAACAAATGCAGTTTTAAAAGTGCTGCCAACTTCAGTGACAAACACCACCTCACATTATCCGTCACCACAAGAATCATGGAACACTTTCACATCCACAGCTTGACCTCTGACTTTTAACAAAATGCATGTTGACATTAATCACCATCATGATTTGCTGGAGTGAAGATCGCAGAGCCATGATTCCCTTCATTGATTAAAATGTGAATCACTCAACACCCTTCATACCGTAGATGGGAAACAGGTGGGAAAGTCATTTCTAATGTTATCACTTAAAGCACGTAGTGAATTTGAAAGGGTTTAAATATGCCTCAATAACCTGATCCTATACTGTACACACATTCGTTTTTGCACAACTAAACATCAAAGCAGTTACTGATTTGGTTTGTGCCTCCAAAATGAGATCAACACATAAAAGCAGATGATGTACAGTGTACATGTACTACAGCAAAGGGAGATTTGGCAGATCGGTCATGAGAAACGTGGGGCAAGAAGATGTTTTTTGCCCCTTCTTGCTTTGCTTTGTGTGTCTACAAATGAAGACCCACTACTCTACTTAACGTCTCCTACTGTTAGGTAACAACTGCTAATGTCCTTAGACTTTAAACTTTAGACATGAGGAACATTGAAGAAAATGATCTTGGTAAGTCTGGACGTATTGCTAAACCGAAATTGGACCCAAAACACTACAGTCAAAGTCTATCTACTGTAGAAGTGTCTTATTAGAAGCTTCAGATTTGACACAGTCTAGATATAATGGCTACACTGAAGGTACAAAGTGAAACCATTTTCCACAGCTTTGTTTTTGTTATTATAAAAATCTTACTTAATACACCTTAACGTCCCACACAGACAAAACAGAAATCATTTGTATGTGTACAAATACAGGTTAATACAGCTGTATGAATTTTTTTATCCTGTATTATAGAAAATTTAAGATCATGATGTCCCTGCGGCATTTCATTATGACACAATATGCATAAAGTGATTAAAAATGCAATTGGTAGCTATTTAAAAATTAAACCCCAACAAACCCCCTGCTAAGGCTAAATCCAAATAACTACTCTAAGCGCTAAATCTGTGGTGTCAGGAGTCTGAGCTGCCTTCAGCAGAGTCCACATTATTACCAAAGCTGACCTGCTACATGTCCTTGAGGGGCCAATTCATTAGTTAGCTGGAAAGCCCAATCAATCACAATGTATCATGAACAACTACAGATCATAATTCAGCTCAGGTGCAAAAAAAACAGGCAAATGAGGCAATGGATGGATGGGAAGAAAGGCAAACAAGATGAATTGGCAGGAAGGAGGTAAGGAAGAAAAATGACTGCGGCTCTAACTGCGGACAGTTTAAGGTGGTATCTCAAGAGTTGCTCGGTGTTGCAGTCATTACAGAACAGCTATCAATCATTAAGTCGAAGCAGATTTTTCAGAAAAATACCCACAAGGCATTGACTCAGTAGGAAAAAGTTTTTTTATGCAACACCAACAAGTAAAACATACTGCGATGCTGCGCAGTGTTCACATGAAAACATTTATTTAAAGACAAACCTTCTTTGACTGTGTTCAGGATAAAATGATCAGCTATTGATTAGCCAGAGGAAGACCAAAAGGAAAGCTTCTGATGCGATCTGCTGGGGCGCAGCCCCTGGGGTCCAAGTATGTCTCATCCACTTGTGCTACAATTATTCCCTGGCCTTTCATTGATCTGTCATAAATCAATGTAATAAAATAGAAACAGGTGTAGGTGTACACAGAGAGAAAACAGCCGCGCATTAATCACAGTCGGGGCTCAGCTGCTCCTGAACATGATTTGTCTTTAAGACTTGTCTATCAAACTATACTGTAAATCAAAGCTTCCCAGATAAAAAGTACATGCAACATACAATTATTAAAAACTTTGATTTGAACTAATTCCGTGGTGCAAGTTGTTAATTATCATAGTAGAACAACTTCTGGTGGATTGAGCTTCTTGAGTGAGTGAACTACTACTGTGTTGGGAGAAGGAGAGTTTGGGTGGAGCTCAGCAGATTGAAATACTAGGTGACAACAACTGTCCCGTGTTCACTGAATTTAATGGGGGTGATCAGTTGAATTTAACCTCTGTATGTGCACACATTTGCCTGGAGGAAAAAAGATTCTGTTTGCAAGTGGTAAAGGTAACTTCACATTGAGCTCAATATACTGTACATAATTGCCATTAACAGACAATGACAGCAACACACATCCAACTGTCGGTAGATATGAAAGCTATGCTAGCAGGTCAAAGATTTATTTAGTGTGCGTTGTAAACATATCATCAGAGATAATTTGTAAATGGTGGTCAAACAAATCCAGGACACAAATAGGCAACAAATAAAGACTGTTTGTGATGTTTAACTCATTTCTTGAGTCAAAGTATTGTGCATAAAGTTCCCACGCACTGAATTATATGGAACTGAATTATATATTACATATGGGCACATTGCAGCCCAAAACACACAGATTCATTCAAATCATATTTTAAACCGTGATCACAAACAGCCAAGCAAGGAAAACAATTTCCTGTTCTTGTATAGAAAGCCACATTTAAGGGCTCTGCACATATAAAAACCTGCTAACAATAGCTCTAGTGTGGTGGCTGTTAAAAAAAGGATGTTATGTGACGTCGCACAACACAGTTCACCAGTTAAACTGTTTCAACACCTGGAAAGTGCAGTTCAAGAGTACCCACACAGGACAGATGAGAGGTCTGACCATGAAGCAGCAGTGATAACACAAGGAGGCCGACTCTGGGTGTGTAGTGGCGTTTAGGTTAAAGTTGACATCCCACGTTTTCAGTGTTTAGACACAGTTATAATAGGCTGATACGGGGGATTAGTGATCTCACAGGGTTTTCTGGATTGTACCACTATTTCAAGCTTAACCTCAAATCTAACATTAGGAGGTTAAAACCCCAAATAGCACAGTATTTCCTATCAGGGCTTTTGTCGCACAAATACCATTTCTGATCCACACTGATTTAGCCCAGTTTTACATTAAATGGTACAAAATGGGATTTTCACAATAAAGGAGCTTTACATTCATAGCTCAAAGCAAGAGGAAAAAAATATATAATTGCATGTGAGAAAGGTCATAATCATTCATCATTGGATGGAGAATTTTACCATAGAACACTCCATTATTTTGTGAGAGCAGGTGTCAGTATATTTAAAGTCAAAAATGGCATTTTGGTCAGGAACTCATTATCGTTTTCAGACCAAACTGGGGGGGGGAATGGAAATGGAGAAATGAAGAAAATAAATGATGAGGACATTGAAGCTAAAAAGCTCTGAAGGCCTTAAATTTCCAGTGGAATGTTGTCCTTTAGTACCTGACCCCATTCAAGTAAAGTAGGAAGAATGAAACGATCTTAACACTTACTCAAGTTGAACTTTTTTTTAAAGTCTTAAAAAGTTGACATTCTCAAATTGCAATGATCTCCCAAAGCATGTGACTGGAGGCTTCCTGTGATTTGCTCATATGAATGTCACCGAATGGTGTCAAAATACCAGCCAAGTGGCAACAACATAACAGCACTGGTGGGTCTGTTTAATGAGGCAGCTGGTGGGGCGGCGAGGCATTGTTTTCCTCTCATTGGGGATGCATTGAGTCATTTGCGCTTACCAGGGAGATGCCATTCTCTTTCATCCCTCCACAAATGGCCGCCTGACCACAGTGCATGCCAAAAATTCTGTAGTACCATCACTGAACACATTGTTGGCATTCGGCAGACATGGGACACCACTGCTGCAATGTGTCCCGCCAGCTAAGTAAGTTGTCAAAGAAAGAAAACAACAACAAAAAAACACTGTAATTAAAGGAAGATTCAGAAATTCTCAATGATACTCATGACAAATTTTTTTATCTTTAAAACCTTTTGGATTGTTCTGGGAAAAAGAAACATTGAGACAATTATTACAGTATTACTACTATTTCATACAGCAAAAGGCAGGACAGCCCCATATGTTGAATTAGTCTGTGCTCTTAACTCTTTGTTTTTAAATTTTGTGTGAATGATGTAGATGCATTCTCTGCCTACTTTATTTGTTTAATTGCTTAAAACCATGTCTTCCATTTAGATAAACAGTTACTGTGTTGAAGGTTCAGGCACTTCCATTTTGAAGTGCCCATTAAACACATTCATCTGTTGGTGTTTTATTGAGAAAACCCATAGCACAGGGAATTAATAAGACTGAGAGAGAGAGAAGAAGGAATCAGGAACAACATTAGTAAAAAATGTAAATGAAACTGCATTTTATACACACAAACAACAAGAATATGTTTCCCTAAAAACCCAGACCCCAAACATCAGACATTAACCTTTTGTTAGATCTTCAGTCCCTCATTCTAATGAAGGTGCTGTCTGAGAGTCCAGTTCGTAAAATGAACAAGACCAAAGAAACTTTAATTTTAAATGGATGCAAAAACAATCCTTGCACACACTGATGATCTTACACTATTCAGTGAATACGTTTTATGGGTCTGTGGGTCCATCAGGTCTAATGTACCTGCTAATACAATGTGGTGAAATCAATCCGTATAACATCGGGTAACAATCTATTATCAAACTCACATTAACGATACATTAAATAATTGTCCTGTATAAACTGTTTTACACCCCTACTTTCTACTGTTATCATTCCCTGGACTGCTGCTGTCATGGATGGTGTAAGAAACTCAGGGTAAAAACCTGCTTTGGCACGAAAGCTACTTTGCTTGTGTCTGTCCTTGTGTTTGAATCAGAATGACTATATATATATATATTCTGTGTCTTGCTTTTTTGTTGAAGCTTTTCAGCCATTGATCAAGACAAGGATTTTTCCTGTAGCCTAATTACACCTTTCACACTCTCTGCTGTGTTGTTAGTTCACAGTGCCCCTTGTGGCCAATTCCATTCTTACTCTAAAACATGATCAGACAACTCACCCTTAAATTTAAATAATAATGGAATTATATATGTTTAATAAAAAAGAACATGCATTTAAGCAAACAGTCCCATCAGATAAGACATAAACTCAGAGGCACAGAAGAGAAGGTTCTTACGGTTAGGTTTCAGCACAGAGTTACATAACTGGCTGTACAGCAGGTGGGATGATAACAGCACAGAGAGGAGAAACAGGAAAAGACCATCAGGCTCTTTGTGCATTTTGTTCTAATTATACTAATGTCTAGTGAGTTGAGGTACAATCACGATGGACCTTTTCCCAGTTTTAAGGGATACCATAGCCTCAAAGATCCCTGGAGCGTTCAGGAACAGAACCCTGCACCGGAGCCAAGTCACTGCAGTAAAATGCTGGACAGCAGAGACACTTCTTCAGCCAATTTAAGTCTTTTTTAACGTTATATTTCTACTCTATTACACGGTGGCAAGATGGACAAGAGAAAGGGACAGTTTGAAGAGGGTGGACATATGAGATTCATACATCCCACATCGCTTTTTTAGTTCATAACTGCCAAGGGTATTAATAATAAATGAGGACAATTCTCTGGCGTCTGCATGAGTCATACTTTCTGCTACTTGGTTTCCCAAAAGCCTCATAGGTTGGATTAACACAGAAGTAGGTAATCTGAATTTTTAACCCTAAAATAGAAAAAAGCATGAATGTTTGATAAAGTGATAAAAACAGATGGAATGATACCTGCTAGGCAATAAGGTCAGCACTTCAACCTCTGCAGCAAAGGTAAAGGCAATGACAAAATGAGGTAAGTTTTTACTCTATTAATATAAACATTACTTCAGGTAAATCTGGTCATATGACATGTTGGAAACGCAGGTTTTTCACAGGCTAGGACATCCACAGCACAAAGCCCTCTTTCAAATTTGTTGTCAAGCTTCAAATGTTTATTTTAGGATTCAAAAATTGCCTAAAGTAAGGCTTACATTAGGCTAGGCTGAAAGACAAATAAAACCAGCAGTGCATTTTGCAAACCAATATTTTTCAGTGGACGTAAGTACATTTACTTTCATGGCCTTAAGTGCAGAAAAAAAAGAAGTTTCCTTGCCTCAAAACTACACACAGCACACACACACATAATGCTTCAAGGGCAGCCAGTGTTTGTACATGAAAAACAAGTACAACAGACTGTCACTTGTGCTGTCCAACACCGAGCTGTCAGACTATTCAACCTGTTCAGTGACGGACTCAAAGCAGGGTACAGTATCAAGACGCTGGCAGTGCAAGAATCCTTTCGTTCTAAAGCAGCCTAGAAAAAGGAAACTAAAAAGGAAAAATAGGGGGACACAGTGCAAATAGGTGCTGATTTTAATACCTTGAGTTAAGCATGATTATACAAGAGAAAATTAAACCAATATACAGGAGATTTATGACCAATAGAAAATTGTATTTATTATACTTTCCAAGATACATTCTATTCATTTGTAATGTCAATAAACACTCATAATTTTAACTTAACAATACTTTTTAAATAAGGACCAGATAGAGTTGGTAAGATGATAAAATAATTTCGAAATAGAACCTATCCTGACAATATAACTAAATAAATTAAGCAAAATTATTTGAAGCCATCATGACTGAGCAGTTTTGCTAATATTGCACAATGATTCTGTCCAAATGTGACAATTTAGAGCCTTAATTTGTCTCCATCTTTGTCTTCAGTCCCATCCCGACTGTTCCAGAACCATATCCAGTTTAATGCACATTTCTTTTGGTTGCATAACGTTAATAAGAAACCTTTCACAACATACTGTGGGAAATAGAATAACCAAACTGTTAAAAACGTCACATACTCTACCAGGCCTCAGCTTGCCGTGCGACACAACAACAAAATAAAAAAAACCAAACATCACAGATCATGTTTCATAACCTTCGTCCAGCGGGCCCAGTTTCTCAGTAAACTGAGAGAAACCAAGACACTTTAATGGACTCACCACCTGAAATAGCTCTGATATTTTTTACTATCAAGTCACTCTTTGTGTATTATTCTTTTTTAAATAATCCCAATAACTCTTTAAATAATCCTGCATAGAAAAATAAATGAACTATGTTGCTTTTACTACGAATTGAAAGCTGACAAGGGGAGGCGGTTCACCGATTGAATTATATTAGTGGTTGGTTTGAATCTGGATTGTAGTCTCTTGATGATGATGCTCCGTCATACAGTATGTGAGTGTGCGTATGTATGATGCTTGTCTTTCCTTGCAATTTACAAACCAGTCCCATAGATACAAATAATGTAAGACTTACAAAATAAATTTCCAGGTTACGCTTACATGGCAAGCAGCTTTGTAATTTTTTTATCCTTGGGTTTGTCATTTTTCAGAAACAACGTCCTCTGACAGTGTATGTGCCATTAGATTTCACCCAAAACATACAGTTACTTTAAGTAGCAATTTTGGAAAGAGAAACACAACTCCATTCAGAAGACACTATATTTAACATGGCTCTTTACACAAAGAAAACAAGTCATGAAATCATTCAATCCAAAGAGTTTCACACGTGCCTCCAATTCCTATGAATGGAAAATAGGGGCTGTTTAGCCTTCCGGCAAAGAGCAGGTGTAATGCTTCTGGTATGTAATCCGCACAAGATGCCAGAGAGTCTGCAGCTGACTCCAGTGATCTTCCCCAAGATCAAATGGATATCCCCGCAAATTAAAATAAAATGTAAAAAAGAAAGCAAAGTAGCATCCATTGAGTCAATGATTCTGTTAATCTCATTCCAGAAGAAGTAATTTTGGATACTTTCCAGAGCAATAGAACAACCAAGGCTCCCTCCTTATTTTTCTTTTTCTTGCTTTTTTTTTTTTGTTTGTTTTAAACAAGGGTTGAAGACGGCGAGGTATATTCTCAAGCACTGTTTTCAACACCCTTTGATTTGGTTGGAAAAAGAAAAGAGGGGAGAAAAAAGAACAACAAAAAAAGATAAGTACCCATTTCAATAGCAGCAAAAATACTCTAACTGTCTGGTTGCTTTTTAGGGTGTCCTGTGGTATTTATGTGGGATTGTTAAATGTAGTGGCATGGATAATCCAAAAAGTCTGTTACTGTAAAATACATCCACGCTGATTCTAATAGCTTTGTAGTGTGGAGCCATTTTGTCCATCTCTGCATTGGTCATTAAGGATTTCCAGAAGGCACTTTTTTTGCTGTAACTGTGTGGGAGTGAGTGTGTATGTCTGTGTGTGTGTTCTAAGAGACAGGAAGAAAGATGAGGACAGAAAGCAGGAACTCTAGACAAGAGGGGATGAATATGTTTAGCTAAAGAAAGAAGCAGAGAAAGGCAGATGTGTTTGTCTTTCTGCCTGTTTGTGTGTGTACATGTGATCAACGTGTTAAATCAAACCCAACAATCCCTACATTTTACTCAGTGCAGTCTGCTCTTCGAGCACCTGCAGGTAATCGGGCGTTCCTTGGAGCTTGGCTTTCAGCTCGTAATACTCACTTTTTCTCTGCTCCACCACGATCTTACTGTGGTTCCCACCTATGAGCGACTTCTTCATCTTTTTATCCAGCGTTTTGTCTGGGTAGCGTATTTCGTACCCGCCCATCCCTATACTGTTGAAATCTCTTTTGCTGTCCAGGAAGTTCTGGATGAACATGCTGGGCTCTCGGCTGGGGAGGAATTCCTCGAGTTCGTCAATGGTGCTGAGACGTTTGTTGCGCTCCAGGGTGGAAAGCGAGTCTTTATCCTTGTCAGCACTGTTTCGGAGGATGATTTTCTGTCTCTGTGAGTCTGCAAACTTAAAGCCAGCGTCCATATCTGAGGAGCGTCCGATCCCACAGGTGTGACTCTTGCCAATGTGCTCAATGGTCTGAGGGATAAAAGTCTCGCCTCCCAGATCGTCTCCTGGGATGGAGCCTTTTTTGCCTGACTTGTGGCCATGTCGGCGGAGCTGTAGCGACATAGAGCCACACTCTTGGTTCCCCAGTCCCTCCTGTCTGCCCACTGGTTTTTTATTCCGCCTCAGGACAAAGACTAAAAGGCAGAAGGCCACAAACACAGTAAGGATAAGCACTACAAGAATGCTGAGGATCATAATCGAGAGAGGCACAGGCCCTCCTGGTGGGGCTTTGCCAACCCCAGCAGGCGACACTGAGGTCAAAACAGGGGTGGCGCTAGTGAAAATAAACGGGGGCTTCGCAATAAGCTTAGGACACAGGATCTCATTTTTCAAGAGGCGCAGCTCAATGTTGGCAAACTGCACTGGGGAGGCACATTTCACCTCTTTGGCAGCCACTCCATCACTTAGCTTCTCTAGCCAGATTTTGAGGGCGACCAAATCGCAGGAACACTCCCACGGGTTCCCTTCCAGGTCTATTTGGGTCAGTGACCGCAGCTGGTCCAAGACACCACTCACTGGCAAGGTCATGAAGTGGTTGTTTTTCAGATTTAGTCTGGCTAAAGAGACACCCGCAAACACATAGGCGGGAAGACTGCGCAGAACATTATTGTTGAGATACAGAAGTTGTAAATTCGGCATAGAGTCAAATGTGCCTGATAAAATTTCTTTTATGGCATTGTATTCCAAATATAGATACTGCAGATTTGTGAGGCCCAAAAACATTTCAGGGTGTAACTGTTCAAGCTGGTTTCCATTTAAATACAGTCTCCTCAGGTTAGTGAGATTAGCAAACACACCTTTCTGGACTGTGATAATTTGATTGCTGCCAAGATGTAGCAAATCTAAACCCTCAAACCCCTGGAAATCTGCTGGGCTTAGGTCACGGATGTAATTCCCACTTAAGTGAAGTTTCTTAGCATTTGGGGGTTTGGGAATGAGGTCAGCTAGATTTTTAATATTCCTTTCCTGACAACTGACACTAATGCCAAAGTCAGAGGGGTGGGCTTTACAGCTGCAGGGCTGTGGACACAGCAGTGGAGGTGTCCGTGTCTGAAAGGAGACAATTTGGCTATTTCTTCCGAATGGGGGCAAACCCGCAACAATGCCATTACCATAAATCTTAGATGAGTCAGTGCTTTTTGGCGCTTTTGTGACTATTGAAGCCACCGTGGTTGGGGACATTTTGGAAGGCAGCTGCCCATTCTCAGGCAGCACAGGTGGCATAAAGTCACTTCCTGTTCCCATTGGACAAAGTTCTTGTTTGTTGGTTTCTTTCAGTAACCTCCCGTACAAGTCACTTGGTGTTTCACATATGGCCTCACCAATAAAAATATTGTAGGGCATATTTTCAAGCCATGCCTTGAGAGGTGCTAAATCACAGGTGCAATTCCAAGGGTTGTCATCCAGCTGCAGTTCCACAATACGCCCAATATGCTCCAGAACTCCTAGGTAAGGAAGCTTCTGGATCCTGTTGCCCCTTATGTCCAAGTGTGTGAGCGAGGCAAAGCGAAATATGTTATCAGGAAGTGACTGTATCAAATTATCGTTCAGGATAAGAACTTTTAGCTTGTGCAGTTTGTTAAATGCACCCTTTTCAATGTACTTTATCAAATTGTAATCAGCCTGAAGGTATTCCAAATTTTCTATGCCTTGGAAGGTGTCTGCTCGCAGCACCTTCAACTCATTATTGTTCAGGTGGAGCTGTTTCAATGCGCTCATCCCCATGAATGCTCCACCTTCGATGTTCTGCAGTTTATTGTTCCCCAGCTGCAGTGACACAGCGTGGGTGAAGTTGAGGAATGAGTTTGGGTAGAGTATGATTAAGAAGTTATTCTGGAAGTTCAAGTGGTAGAGAGATGAGGCTGGTGGAATGAGCTGCGTGGGTCGATAGACGGTAATCTTTTCGCAGTTGACGTACAACACGTTTTCCACCGACATACAGGAGCAGGCGCTGCAGGTCTCGGCCATTAAGTCCGAGGCGGACGGGTCTGCCATCGGGGGTCCCTCTGACATGGAGGGGGAGGAAAGGGAGGAGGAGAGGGAGCCGGAGATGGAAGAAGAAAAAGCTGCCAGCAGGAATACGAGCAGCATCTCGCCGGTTAGAAATCCTCCCCCAGAAAACCATTTAGTAACCTTTGGAGAAACATACATAGACGTACACACACACAGGCATTAACAAGCATTCACACACACATAGATGTGCAAACATACAACCCAGAACAGCACACATGCGCACACGCACACACAGAGAAAGCAAACTATCAAAATACACATTTGACATTGGGTATTGTTCATTTTATGTGACACTATGAAGCACATCTCATTAAAATGATTATGTTGTAGATTATTGCAATATTATTATGTAGTATATGAACATTGTCATGTTGTCAATACACATTCACAATTCTTTTTATAAGAATCGCTGTAGTGAGTGGAATGATTTGCCATAATTTCTGATCATTTTTGGGTTTGAAGAAAAGTAAGACATGCTGGAGAAATCACTCAAACCCATGAACTGCTGCACAACTTATCTTATTCTGACACCCAGCGCATTAAGCACAGTCTATGATCTAAATGAGCTGGTCCACATCACTAAAGGAGCAGCAGCAGCACAACTACAGTAATATGATTCTTTTCTCACAGTTAACATTATCAAAGTCAAATGGCTGCTGTTTGCTTTTCTTTGAACCCAGCAGCAACATTCACTTCAAGCAGCACGTTCGGGTTATTAGCGAAAGCAACTGTGAGAGCTGGGGGAAAGGGGGGCTGAGCCCATTACTGGCATATTGAGAGGGTTTTATCGGCATCCGTTTGTCATAAAGAAAAATATTGTTTTACCAGTGAGAGGAGAAAAAATGCTTTATATCGTTTTAGCGTAAAATATGATAATGAAACGCTAATTAAGTCTAAATAAAGGAGACTTACTCAAAGCTGAGGCGGTAATGAATGCGGCTCCCTCTGGAGACGCGGGGCAGCATTGGTGAGACATGGATGGAGACGTGCGCAAACAGTCCTCCCAGCTGAATACAACGCAGACAGTTACAGGGCGCAACAAGGTCTCTGCAGCCCCTATCTCCCCATGTAGGCTACTGTATATCAGCCCTGGTCGAGTACAGTTGGAGGAGGTGAAGCGGAGATGCGGGGACAGAGATGAGTTGGGGGGTTGAGGGGGTGAGCCTTCTCTTTCACCCGATGCGTCTCTTACTGACGGGCTCCTCTTGCTTGGTAAAATTACCCCTCTGCTCGTTCGGTCCCCAAGGTGATTGTACTACCTCCATTGGACAGCGTTCATTTGGTAGTAATATGGATATATTGGAGCAAAAGAGACAGAAGATCGAGATAGGTGAAACAGAGAGAACGCGAGTGAGAGAGGGAAAGGCAGCTTTTACAGATCTTGACGGCGCGTCCGGCGACTCCAAGGCGTGAAAAAAGGCGCAAGGCGGTCGGTGGTGCAGTGAAATAAGTCCGTCATTCTTGGAGTTGCTTTTTTCTGTTAAGGGATGCTAGAGGAGGAAAAGGGGTAGAGATAAGTATGGGGGTGGGGGTGGCCCACGGTGTTCGCCTGGCTTCAGCTCGGCTCAGCAACCCCCAACGATCCACTGAATAAACGGTGGTTTGTTTGGAGCAAAGTTGCGCACCGGGATAATGCTTCTGGGGGCAAAAGCAGCCAAAACGCTCCCATCAGGTTTTGCGTGTCAGTGTATTATTTTCCACGGGGAAAGCATAAATCCAGTCGTTTTTGGTAGAAAACAGTTATTTTTTCTAGACGGATCAGTTTATTTGCAGGCGGTGGCAAAGATGCTTCCTTGAGCCCCCATCCAGCGGATGGAAATCTTTGCGTATAAAGAACGGATGTAAAAAAACGGCGGGCTACGATGGAATCGAAGTTTCCCTCCGGAAAAGCACAGAGAGAAACAGGAGAGACAACCCGGGACAACAGAAACCGGTGCGTAAAAATGAATAATGCAGTTATTCAGCCTTCAGTCCGCTGCGGTGCAAGTGAGGAGCAGGAAACTCCGCGCCTTTCTCCCGCTCCTATCGGTCCAGATGATAGGTATGATATCAAAACGAAATCAAAACTTCGACATAGAGCAAAAGATAAAAACACAACAGAGAAAAATCCAGTTCGAGGAAATCGTGGGGAGTAAAGTAAGCTTGTCTTTCCCCTTCCTGTGAGACAGAACACTATCCGTGTCAGGCGCATAAGTATGCTGGCTCCTTCTGCAGCCGCATTCACTGAGCTTCCCACACGACTAAAAGTGGAGAATGCAGAGATGTAGAGAGACAGGAGGAGGGATGGAGTGAGGGAGGGAGGTGGGAGAGAGAAAGGGGGGGGGGGGGGGGTCGATCACACACGAACCCAAAAAGAAAAGGAAAAAACTTCCGATATAGAAACCGATCGGATGTTTTCAGCGCACTTTAATGCCTGTAATTCTATTTATTGCTCCCCATTGTGATCTAATACATATCATGTGTGTGGACGCCTACATTGATATATATTACAACGGAGCTTGCACCTGTTTTTGCGTAACCTACAAGGGGAAGCAAGAACAAAGCTGATGAAACGTGAGAAGGGGAGCGTGTGAGTGGTTTTTCGGGCGAGATTAAAAAAAGCGTTACCTGCCAAAACGTCGCATTGGGCTTGACTTGCGCGACACGGCTCGAATTGGAAAGAGAGAAAGAAAGAGAGAGAGATAGAGAGAGAGAAAACACGAGGGAGAGGGTGTGGGTGTGTTAGAGAGAGTGCTTAAAACCCGGCACGGGAGCGCGCCTGTGAGCGGCATTTTAAGTAGAAGAAAGAGAGAGAGGGAAGGGAAGATGAGGAGGAGGAGAGGAGATGGTGGAGGGGGGAGAGGGGGTTATTATTCAAGAGTGCTGCAGTCAGACGGGCTGCGCGAGGAGAAGAAGGAGAAGGATGTGGAAAATCAGTCAGTCAGAGCCTGATGCGCTTCACATTTTCCTTCTTGTTTTGTGTATTTTTGCAGGCGAAAGCAGAAGAAAGATCTGTCCATACATCTATTTATCCATCTATCTATCTATCTATCTATCTATCTATCTATCTATCTATCTATCTATCTATCTATCTATCTATCTATCTATCTATCTATCTATCTATCTATCTATCAATCAATCTCTTTGTAATTCATTTCAGATGAGTCCATGACTCTGTACAGCGGTGATGTGGCGCAGTGTCCACGCTCTGCTTCGCGGACGCCCCTGGGGGAAAAGGAGGGAGTCGGACCTGACACCTGACGGCGTTCGGCCTCGCTGGAAGCCTCACCACTGGTTTCCTCTTGCAACAGGTGATGAAGCCAAGTGACGCAACCGGGCAAGGAAAAAACAAAGAGAAGGTGGGAGACACGTGGATTTCACCCCGGTAACCACTGAGTATGTCGGGGTTAATATGAGGGACTGCAGGTGAGACGGTCGTTCATAGCGGGCTGGTTCCTGGCACTGATCAGGTTGTTCTTTTGCTTCATGACATCAGCAGTCACCGGTGTCACCCTTTGCTTCCTTTACCCCCTATCATCACTTTAAAACACCCCATTTTGCTGTAAACGCCTATTTTCTCCACACTGGGTGTTTATTCTCTTTGCTCGCACTCTGTCCCATTTGCCTCAGTGTTCCTCTATTCATGGTGTGGATTCTAATTGATGTGGCCCATCAGTGAACCACTGCAACAAAACATGTCATTACTATGTTTCATGCCATAATTAGTGGATTTTAAGGCGTTATATGCATCAGAGCACTTTATTACAAGAGTTTATTTTTCTTTTGCCAGGTTGCAAAGAACTGTTGATTTATTCACACGTAGGCCTGAATAACTGAAAGCAGGGCCCCTGTCTATTTTAACTAAGGTATATTTTGTAATTTAGTAGTAATGTGGAGTTTCTACAGGGTTTTTTTTCCTGTCAGAAAGTGAATGGATAAGTCGGATTCTCATAACAAAGCCCACCCTGAGCACTAAAGGTAAACCCCAGGGTCAGAATGCATATCTTTTTATTCTTTTAAATCTTTTAAAAATATAATAAAAATAATATAATCCTTTAAAATATCTTTTAAATTCTGACAATTCTTTGTTTATCTTTTTGTTGTTTTCTGTGTCTTTCTGATTGTTTGTCTGTCTGTCTTTGTTTTCGTTATTGTCAGGTCCCGTTTTGTGGCACAAACAATACAACAGGTGATATTAACTTTATAAAGAGGTCCTGTAAATCAGGCTATACCTGTGTGCTCATTTGGGAATGTCGGGTCAAACAACAACTTTTCTCCGTTGGTCTTTATATAGAATTCCTGATTGTTCATGACACCAAAGGTCGTGTTTTCTAGACTGTGATCCATTTTGACTTCGGTCTGTACAGTACCCTTTACATTAACCGGCGGACTTTATGTTCTGTAAACCTCAATAATTAGCTTAATGTATCATAATTCATTGAGTACATCAGTCTGTTATTTAACAGAAAATCTGTCACAGACAATAATCCATTGTGCAAAAGAACATTAAATGCATTTCTGCTTTTGTCGTTCCTTTGATTCAATCCCCCCTCACTCCTCAAAGCCAGCTGGTAATTAATGACCCTCTGTTGCTTTGATAGAACATTCAGTCTCAATTATTTCTCATTCAGATAAATCCAACAGCCTTTTAACACAATTTACTTCAGTACTTGTGGAAAAACAGCCTACTTACACTATTGATTGCTGTATGCAGACTGAGGTGTGGCTGACTTCAGCAGTAGCCACCTGCATGAAAACAGCAAATCAATTTCCTCCTGAAGTGTCATTGGTGTGTGTAGAGTCATACGTAGGGCGGAGGGGTGTGTGTGTAAGTGTGCTGATATTTGACAGTCTTGGACATGTTCCTACACTGGCTGTGAGTGGCCTGAGGGAAGCAGGCCTACTAAAGAATGAGCCAGACACTTGGCAGGGCCTCCGCTTCCGTCTCAGCTGTCGTTAGTAGTCTGGCCATGTGGCGTAGACGTTGCTTCCTGTGTCCAAACACTGGAAAAACCTTGAATCTCGTGTGCTCTAATCCTGTTTGTTGGATTAAAATAAAGCATTTGAATGTGCACTCAAAGTTATTTGTGTTGTCACACCTCTCTTATGGTTGTTGCTGTGTTCCCTCAGAGCGACTGTTTAAGAGTGCTTTCTGTGAATTCAGTGTTTGATGCGCCCTCATCTGGACAGAAATCTTACTGCACCCTTTTTGTAAGCCAGGTGGCTAATGCATCTACTGTAGGTAAGGGCTGCTCACTGTGTTCTGGAGTTTTATTTTGCTGCCACGTGGCACACTGCCACTGCCACTGATCACTGACTCTGGCCTGTTGTTCTAATGCAGCTACCAGCAGCACTGATGCAAAAAGGAAAGCGACTCATTTATTTGCCTTTGCTCTATTTGAGAGTTTGTGGTCATTTTGTGACCCTTTATTTCCCACGTTTCATGATTTGTTTTGTTATTTTGTGAGCTTTTAGGATGACTTTTGTGTGTGTTTTGTGTGTCTTTTCTCATGTTTAAGTGTGAAGTCTGTTTTCATTTGTTATTATTATCTGTTATTGTGATCTATTATTATATTATTATCTGTGCGAATAAGAAAAAAACAATAAAGCAATGAAAGCTTTGCCTTGTATTTTTCAAAAAAGGGCCTGCATGCAGTTTAAAGGACTAGACACTCTTATAATGTAGAATGGCCCATTCTGCTTTGGAATCGTGTATCTTTTTAAGTTAAGGGATCTGGAAGTTGAGTCATGACCTGGACTTCTGTTTTTTATACTAGAAGACTCCAGAAGAACGACGTCCAGCTACTATACGACTCAACTTCCAAACACACTCACCTGGATGTCTGAGGATCTTCACTGACAACTCCGTTAAATTATTTTGCCACTGACAGTGCCCCGCTGTACTAAAGAAACTGTTCTTCATTTGTTTCAATCTCAAATATATTTCTTAAATTAATTTAAAATTAGAACATCACTAACTGTGAATAAACAGTGCTACGATGAGATATGGGATTTTGGGAGTGGGGGTCTCACTTTCATTTTTATATGTTCAATTTATGATTGGGTTCATAGAGTTCTGGTGTTGGTGTTTGAGCCCAGCCAGGACAGATTATGATCCTGAAGTAACCTGGGTGATGTCACATCCCAGCATGTGAAGATAAGCTGAAACGCAGCCAAAGTTCCAAAATGCTTTATATTGATTTTGCTGTTTTTGGGAAGGTGTCTTTCCACACATACTGAGGTGGCTGTTCATCCATTCCCTTTACGTCCGTTCATTCCCTTTGTGAGCAATTCCCTAAATTCGTTGCCAAAATGACAAAATTCTGGTAAAGATTCTTTAACGCCTTTGTGTCAGAATCAGGTGTTTGGGTTGTTCAACTGTTTATATGTGTTTCTATACATTTCATTGTTGTGAATGTGATACCAATATGAAGTTTATCACAAATAAAATGAACACTAATACTATATTGGTTGGCACAATCATTCTGGACTCAGAGATTAACTGTTTAGAATGTGGTTGTCAAACATACATGTCAGAATTCATTTTCAGGCTGTAAGGTCTTCTAAACGGGACATTCCAGATCTGTCGCATGGAAATATGTCAAATTTGCCCAAACATCCACCTAAGGATGAACTGATGAATGCTTTAGGACAAAAGTCAAGGTGAGTGACCTCAGGCCTGTGCTATTGTTCAGAAATCAGTATCAAAGATATTGTTTAAACTGGGGGCTTACACATACATTTATGATTATGCTTGTGGAAAGCCATGCTTGTCCAGTCAAACATGAAAAGCTCACAAAGGTATACATCCACAATGCTTCAATTTTACTTCTTCTTGTTTTTTTACACCTGATTAATAATCAGGTCAGTAACAGGAGTGACAAATAAAAACCTCTTGCTTTTATCCGCAGTCTTATCATAGATTTAGGGTCAGCATTAGGCTTAAAATAGGACGTGCATCTTGAATTACTTAATAGACGAAAGAGATATTTTGGCAGCGCTATACTTGTCCCATCTATTGTTTGTACTAAAGCATTTATCACTGTTAGGTGCTGCAGCGTAAAATAAGCCTAAGAACAACTCCCCATTTGTACAGAATAATAATCAAACACAATAAGTTATGATCATTTAAAAACAATAATGTGGATAATGTGCATACATAACATGTTCTAGATGTATATATAGAGAGTGACAATTATTTTTGGTGTAGTAAGTCAGGCAAAATGACTGAATGAATCACACGTTGTTCAGAGCCAAGTGTTTAGGCCATAACTATCTCTACCAACAGTGGAAGGAAAAAGTGTGTTAATGTAAGTATTAATGGCTGCTAGTTTGACATAAATCTGATGTTTGATAGCTAATTATTTATTCAGCAACAAAAAGCAGTCCTGTCTATTATAAACAACTGAGGTATATAGTGCTGACAAGCACATAGATAGACACTAAACTTAAATCACACACAACCTGTCCCTCTTTTCAAGCACAGACTCTGCCGCTTGTGATGTATTTTCAGGCTTCTGTATTCACCATGTGAGAATCACGGTGAAGTCCAGGGCTCATGTCCTGTGTCTACTGGAGCACGCAAAGATATAGACAGAGGTTAATTGGACTCAGATGCACCTCGTCATCCCGATGGGCTTAGGCTGCTGCGCAGCCAAAGGCCGATTCATCTTTATGCACTGTGCTCATGTTTTGATAAAGACTTGTTTTAGCAAAGACTTCCAGATGCTCTAAGCGACTTTTCAGCGATCATGGATTCAGGGGTCTGATGTACAGTCCATGTATCGTGTATTATCCAGTGATAGGATGATAGTACAGGTGTCCATAAACTCCATGGTTGGTGGTTCAATACCTGATTCTGGTGATTTAATTCAATTTCAATTCAACTTTATTTATATAGCGCCAATTCACAACATCAGTTATCTCAAGGCACTTTACAAGTAAGGTTTTAAGACCTTACACAACTAAACCCAACAATTCCCACATAGAGCAGCTTTTAATTGTAGCCAATCGATAAATTGTACATTTAAATAGCAACAGTGGAGAGGAAAAACTCCCTCTATAGAGGAAGAAACCTCCAGCAGACCCAGGCTCAGTGTGGGCGGCCATCTGCCTTGACCGGTTGGGGTGAGGGGATAGAGAAGAGAGAAAAGAACACAAGAACAAAACAAGCAGCGGCGGGATGGTTGGACCAGCAACTAAACACTGGAGACACACATTTAGATACACAGATTAATAAAGTACTTGTTCCTTCTTTTCAAATACAATGTATGAAGTGTACTTAGTCATCATGGACGTAAACTGTTATCTTCTGCCCTCTCATGTCCAGAATTTAACAATAAGTGAAATATTTTGAAAGCTTTAAATTGTGGGTTAAGATTCACAACCACAACTATACTGGTGCTCACAGTGTGAGTGACAGAGACAGACACCTGAGGTAAGTTCACAAACTCTCGCTCGGTTTTCCCTTCTTCCTCTGTCTTTCCAACATCTTCTCTCTCTCTCTCTCTTTCTCTCTCTCTCTCTTTCTGACGCTCTCTCCTTGCGTCAGTGTCTTTTGATATGCTAAGCAGCCCCCTATTTATAAATCATTGCAAGTGAAAACATAGTAGGTTAGGGGACAAATAACAAATGCCCCATATCTGTTGAGAGAGAGGGAGAGATAAAAAGAAGCAGTGAGAGGAAGATTGTCTGCTTGGTGACTTTCTGTGAAGCATGGCACCCAGGTTGAATAGCGGTACATATCATTATCTTTCCCTCGTACGCAGCAATAATGATAAAAGACAGGGTGAGGGTTGAAAAACAGCCATTGTGCAGTGAAGCTGTGAGCCAACAAGTGCGGCTTGTAGGCTGGGAGCCAATTGTCTGATTCTGTAGGGTACACAGTCAAGCCAGTTCCCAGCTGCTGTGGCATATGTTGGCCACAATATTCAGTTTTTCAATGACAATATTTGAAATACTTGCGTTCTAGTCAAGTGAAGTGTCACAAGATTCAAAACGCTGCCATGACAGGGACATGTTTACTGTAGCGATGCAGGACCTTGTCTTTTAACTACATGTACTGTGTACCTGAGCAGACAGCAGCTGTTTAGCACCTGGACTCTGTTACTCTTAAGCCAAGCTTTTGTAATACATGCTGGATTTGTTGGTCGGGGCTGAAATATGCAAAGCCCTTTCTTTAAAAAGATGTAATGTGTTGACACATGCTGGGACATAATCCATGTCTGTTGTTCAGCATGCCCCCCTTACACATGGACAAATTGTTAATTAGTACCTTTCCATTAAAGAAAAGGGTCACTGAAAAATGAAACCTGCCCATACAAACATGATAGTCCCCTTAACTTACATGTTCTAAGGCAACCGCTGCAATAAAGCGATTTCTGCAGGTCTCAATGAGCCATTTGCACCTGTTCACAGGTATTTTGGTCCACTTTCTGCAAGCAAACTGCTGGAGCTGTCTCAGCTTCTAGATTCCACATTTCAAATCTCAACGTGTATTAGATCAGGACAAAACCAAGCCTCCTTCATGTTTCACAGTAGCTACAGTGCTCTTTTGTTTTATGTGCTTACACACACACACGCACACACACACACACACACACACACACCCCACACACACACACACACACTGCAAGACGTTAATTAACAGTTTAGACTCTGCACACTTGCAGTTAGGAAGCCACGTCATATGAGCAGAATTTCCATGGTTGGTTTCCATGGGCAACAACATGGCCACTATCTTCTGCAGTCTTTCAAACTGCTTTATAGAGCCATGTAAAACTAACCTGTAAAAGACATCGACAAATGATAGGACCTCTGAAAGTTGTTCAAAGAGAGAATGCTCATATGAACATCTCCAGTTCACTGCACACACATTCAGAGCATCAAACTAAAAAACAATGAGTGATGAAAATGAGGGTTTCATATTTAGCAGGTTTCCAATACAATGAAATGTTGTTGCCGTATGACTTTGTGACTTTGATGTCATATATTATAATTCTTAAACTCCTACCTTCAATAAAACATCAATAAATGTGATAATCATGAACGTGTAACCGACCGCCCGGTGTCTCCCATCAGCAACCATAGGATTAGAGCAGCGTGCCCTCCCCCACGTCCATCAGCAGTCACATTCCCAGAATGGGAACCATTATCTTATCAGTGCGTAGAGCATTGGAAGTTTAAATGTGCTAAAAGGCACCCTGGAAAAAGTTCTAAACAACTGTAAAAGCAGCTCCGTTGCCCTTGAGTATAAAGTATAGCCAAGTGATGTGAAACAGCTTTAGTGGAAGGAGAACAGGCCTTTGGGTGGGTCTTCGGTAAGCAAAGAAGCAGTGAAAGGTTTGTTTCTTTATCTTACTAAGTCAAGCAATCAAGCCAGATTAGGCCACATGAATGACTCGTGTGTGTGATTGGGATTTTCTACTAATGACTAACATTTGCCAGCATTTCAGTCTGTAACAAAAGCAATGATTTTGACTTCAGAATGCAGACGTGCAGACGTCTTGAGCCCATATGACAAGCAATGAAATGAAACGATGTGGAGTTTCTTAGGACAAATACATTTCACACTTTTGTTTCAACCAAAAAGATACTTGTTTTCATGTAGTGCAAAAAAGTGAAACGCTTATGTCAAGGCCATTAGACTGACCCAATTTAAGAGGCTATTAACCTGTATGCCCACAGAGCTTACATCTTTATCTTCCGTTGCAGCAACATCAAATGTTTGGCAGCATCAGACCGCCTGTAGGTTCAAACTAAATTAGACTTCTAGTTAAAACTCATCTGTTCTCAACTGTTTCTCCAAAATGATTTAGGGATTCAGTTAATCTTTCCGCAGCCCACTCGCTGGATCCTGGCCCAGCTCATGTCTGATAAGCCCTGCTTTCGACTGGCACATTCTAGATATTCTCATGGTTTAAGACGCATAAATATCTTCATTTTAATGGAGACCTCATAGTATTTTGTTCACACAATACAAAAACACAGATTGCTTTTCACTGTTCTATGTTACAGAACAAAAGACTAGATTTTAAATAAAGGCATATATTACACCAGGAGCATCATCAAAGTCTTTGAAAGTGTTGGAGGTCTTCCAGCTTTTTTTGAAACAGGTCCATCTATCTGACCCACAGGCCATTTCATAAATTTTTCTCAGACTCGGGACACACTATAAGATTATCAGGCTATTTTATATCCTGACATTTGGAAAGGAAAGCGTTGTCCGAAGCTTGGCTGGGGGTTGATGGCCTGCAAAGATTACCTTGTGTCATTGTGTGACAGGGTTACTGATTATTTCCGAACAGACAGCGCTGAGCTGCACAAAGGTAAAAAAAAAAACAGCTTACATCTTCAGGGTCTTGAACATGTTTACTGCAACAACAGCAAAATGAAAAATAGGAGGCTCTAAGCTCTAAAACCACACAAGGGTTGAATAAAACAGCCGCAGACAGACAATAAATCACAACACGTTTTATCTAGATGAACGGTTGGATGAACTTGTTCATCATAGACCCACACGTGTTCATTGCCTGGATGTAAAACCCACGAAGGCTGTTTTATCCAACCCTTGTGTGTTTTTGAGCCTTGAGCCCCCCCTAGTTTACAGTGGAGACGTTTTGAGCTCTCGAAGGCCCCACAAGGGTTCAGATATTTTACTCATTCATTAGGATGAAACAAGAAGTGTCACGATCCCTGGCCTAGCCCTGGTTCTAAAACACATCTGTTTTCCTTTTGGTAGCCTAACTAACATGGAGATGAAAGAGCACAGGTCAAGCTGTAATATAAATATTAGTCAGTATATATGTTGCGCTTGCAAACTCAAGCTAGGCTAGTAATCAAGGCTTGAGTTTGACACACAGTGCATCTTCCAGCTCCTTTTTTGTCCAGTTTATGGCATTTAACTGTATATCAGTGCATATCATTTGCCATAAACTGCTGTGTGCCATTCATGTCTTGAGTTTGGTCATTGGTTTCTGGAGATTGGAGTGTTGCTCTGGGTCTGGTCCTCTGACTGCCCCTAGTGCTGTGTTCTTTGGCTGCCTTGTTCCTGTGTCTCCTTCTTGCTCTTGTGTTTGTTGTCTCCCTTGTTATGACTTCCACCTGGTCGGTCTGTTCGGGTCATGCAAGTGGGTCCAAACTCAGTCACGTCAGTCTCACGCAGTGTTAGTTGAGTTTAGTCTCAGTATTCACAGACTCCAGTCATAGTCAGTCTGAGTTTGTAACAGGTTCGCTTTAGTGAATTCTTCCACTAGGTTTAGGGCATCCTTGAGCGTAATTTCTGTTACACGTCTCTCAGCCTGTTAAGGAATTTGTAAGGAAGGAATAAAACATGTTTAATTACCAGAGAAAGGAAAATTACCCTAAATGTCCCATTTAAGTACACTGGACTCTCTCACTCCTCTCTGTCTGGCTTTGTCTCACTCATCACTATCCAACAATGTCCTAAATACCGCACTCAAGTGCTTCTAACCTACATTTCTGAGTCAAGTATATCTGTCACACTTTTAATTACACAATCAGTCTCTTTCTCTACCTCCTGTCAGTCTCATCCAGCCCCAACGTATTAAAATCACATTTACATTATCACCAATAATCCCACAGCTGTAACTGTCCTAAGTGCACTGATAGTCGTCTTAATCATGCTCGTTTACTCTCTCCCTCTTGCGCTTTTAACTGTTCATAATATTCTTTAATAAAATGTATGCAATAGTCATGTTTAATGTGCTGCAGCTGTCACTTTCTTAATTAGCCCCTTACCCTCCTCTTAATTTAAACAACAGTGGATTCCATGTATCAGAAACAAGGACAGCCTATTTGTACGATCACAATTTGTGCATCACATCAAACATTAATAGCATGCCCGCTGACGAGAGGAGTGTGCGTCGCTTTGTAGTTACGACTCCACAACACAGACAAGGAAATTGAGTTGGAAGGGCCAGTGTTGTCTGTTTGAAAGAGGGGCTTGTAATCAGTGTCCGGGTCCATTAGGGTGAGATGAGCTGGTGATGAATCACCAATCACAAAAAGGGTTTGGCATTGTGTAGGGGTGTTTAGCATTTTGGCTGCGTCCTCATGTCCACATTCAAGTACTACATCTAAGGATCCTCTGATTCCAAATGTGATAATAAAAGATGCATTTTGTAAAGCAAACACCTATGAAAAGATATCAGCTAGGTGCTTGAAAGTTTAGAAATTAACTAAAAGGGGTCACAGGTTTATTCTATGGCTTGAACAGAAAGCTATATTTACATGTACTGCATACGTACATACATTAGGCTCAAGGAAAATCAGTAAAAAATAAAATGGGTCCATTGTATACTACTTTTTGCCATTTTGGCCCTAACATCTGTCAGCTGCTGCTTTTGTTGATCTGCTTTCTCTCAGTTGAACTGTATGTAACAATCCGTGATCTAAAAGCAGAAAACAGACATTAGATTCACTTGGGTTTGCTGTGGCTAAATGCAATGTAATTGCTATTGTTTGATAGCAGTATGACCAGAAAGTTAAGCTATAGCATGAGAGCTGAATTTACTGCAGTAGAGAATTGTCATTCCATAACTGATGGAAATTTCATACAGAGGAGGAGCAACAACACAGCAGTGATGCTAGTTTTCCACATAATGACAAAGATCCTGAATATGGCAGAGAGGGGACAAAAAGAATGATGCAGGGTGTAGAATATCAATTGGGCTGCAACTTAAGTGTGTGATTACATTTTCATTTTATTGCATTAAGGAAGAAATTGTGGAAATAGTAATACTGTGTAGTACATAATAAAAACCACACACACAAACAGAAACATTACATTTGGCTTAAGGAATATCAGGAACAAAGTGGGTGTGCATATTTTACATTCAGGAGTAGATTACAGGTGCTAGCATAAAATGTGTTCCCAGGTTTGTGTCTATCTAGATACAGAGACGTTTGGAAAGGTACCGGAGGCTGGGGTTTTCAGTGGGACACTGTAAATGATCTATGGCAATGGAGCATGACAGCAGTAGAGCTAAAATTACTGTAGTTGGAAAGAGGTGGAAAATACTGATGCTGAATATAGGATTTCCTGTTGCTCTATAGACCCAAACAAATGTCAGGATGATGCAGGGAAAAGGCTGGAATCTGTAAGAACGAGGACTTTTGTAATGTTTGCTATCGTTACTCAATAGGCAGCGTTTTGATCCAGTTCTTAGAATACACATTATGTCATCATCCTGCATGTCATAATTGCAAGGGTCTGCATGAAACATGAAGCCTTAGGGTGTTTTTACTTGAAACAGGAATGTACTGTAGTTCCTAAAGCAATCCTGGATAAGGTTCCAGAAGAAGAACCCTTTAACCTATCAATTCCTTTCAATCAAGATTTCTTGTCTTTTAATTTCACACTTAGTATTTATAAAACACTGAGATGTAATGTTGTTCGTCCCCAGCTACAGACAATGCAATAAAATAAAATAATAAATAGCACTTTAATAAGGATATAAGAAGCATGACATGCAGTGGTGTAAGCGATACCAGTTTTAACTTCACATTTCTTGAGCAGCAATCCCCTCACAGAGCAGTAGAATGTGAGTGAGGGGTGCCGTCCATCTGAGTCTCACAGCAGTGTGGGTGTGTAAGTGGGGACAAGGCGCCATTTGTAAGTCTCGCAGCTTGTGCAAAAGAGCTTCTCTGCAGCCAATGTCTTGCCAGATGGTAGGCGGGAGAACAGACCATGAGAGGGGTGCTGAGGGTCCTTAATAATGGAGATTGTTTTATGTATGCAGCGGTCTTAACAATCCTGTTGGTGCTTGGCCTTGCAGCTGCCAAACATGGACATGAAGTTGTGGGTCAGGATGTGGGTCAGTACACACCCAGAAGTTTAACACTACTAACCCTATCCACCGTGCTGTTCATAGAGAGATTTGCCAGAATTCACTTCACTTTTGTCCACACTCATAGGAAGTTTGCAGGATCTTCACCACGAGCTGCTCCACCTTCTTTATCTAAGTGAACTCATCATTGTCATCTATGAAACTACTTAACAATGTGGCTGGTGGTGGATCTGGCTGTACAGTCATGTGAGAGCAGGCTAAAGACACTCCCCTGAGGTGTGCATGTGCCCTGGCTCTGCTTTCTGGTGCACCGCTTTTGCTTTTTTCCAAGTTTACGCAGCACACTCAGTAGATGATTGTCATGACAAACATGCCACAAATTCTAATCGATCTCACACACACACACTCACACACAAACACACATCTTATTCACACATTTATTATTCGTACCACTAATATTCCCATTTACACCCATTTGCGCTGTTGCTTAGAGAGGCTGCCACAAGCATTGGTCATGCCGCCAGCTTGGTCTTTGAAATTCTCACAGTCAAATGTTTTGACACATTGGTCCTTAGAGTGATGGAAAAATACATAAAATACAAACGCAACAGAAATCAAACATCAAAACATGCGTGACTCATTAGAATGCCAAAAATCTATATTTTACTATCCAAAACAGATGACACTGTGTGCCGTCCTATCTCTAAACGAGTCACAGACTGATCATCCCGATGTTTTTAATACATGTATGTTTAATGACTAAAATAAATAAAACTACAAACTTACATTTAATACAATAGCAAATTCTTTATAGAATACATTACAAAGGACAGACCACTACCACTGCCGACCAGAGTCATGGGTTTTGGGCAGGTTGCATAAGTACTCTGCAGTGACTAGCAGTTTGGAACCGGAAGCATTTCATTTGTATTTGTCAGAGTGCGGATATTTTCAGTGCACTTTTACGAATCAAAAACAGGTGAATATAGAAAGATTCTGAAAATAAAGAGGGTGTTGTTTTGTCATGCATTGTAGGTTTTTACATCCATGCTGTTGATTGATTGCTTTTATCTAGCTTCTGTTTGTGTGTGTTAGTGCAAGAGATCACATCACATACACAACACGTAGTAATGCTAGATGAATAAAAGGTCGGCTCTGTACTCCAATAGGTTTGACTTGCTGGCATTTACAGTCCAGCCTTGGAGAAAATAGAGGGATTAGCGTACACACACACACACACACACACACAGAATTTTGCATGCTTTTCATTGCTCTGATATTCAGGTAGGCACACATTTAAACCATAAACAGGACTGGACCCACTAACACTTATGCCCTTATACAAGAAGTCCACTGTCATGACTCCGTGGTGGCCTCAAATCCCCCTCCACGCTGTTGTATGCTAGGGTTCACCACAGACCAGGACAGGAGGCCCCACCTCTGACCCTTTACAACTGCAGAGGGGTAAACCCAAAGGACTCACCGGACTGGTATCTTTTTTTAAAAGCAGGTTTGACTGTCCCGTGTAAAGTCTAGTACACAACAGATTTTAGGTTTTTAAAACCCCTAGAAGTTCAATATCATAAAGATTGAAATACAAACCATATTTAGGCAGGTCATGTATAGATGTTATTGTTCAGCATGAGACTGCAGAGCTGTGTTCACAAGAGAATATGATATATCAAAACAGGATTTATTGCTGTAACTAAATGAACAGCAAATGAATTGTTATTGTTTACTGTTTTAAGGTCTTGTCCACATGCACCAGAAGTAGAGATATCAACTCGTCTGCAGGTAATAATTTTTTTTTCATTACTTTGTCTGAATAAGCTCTGACTTATTCAAGCACTTCTTTCAATGATGGACAGATTGCAGTATAGCGTCAATGCAGCAAGGTTGTAAAACGTAATTAATGTGTTTCACAATGTAATTATTTTCTGTATTAAGTTACGATGCATCAGCAAACCAGGCACAGTGATTGAGAGGCAGAGGTGAGAGACAGAGACTGTAAGCAAACTCACTGACTCTGAATCCCATCATCTTACTCCTCCCATCGCAGTAACTGAAATGTCAAACCAAGCATTGGTGTTAAATTCCGAAGTGCCTGAGAACTGCTCCCCACTGTCAACTGCTTCTCACACATGACTTATCATTCTGCCAAAAAGGAAAATGTCTGGAGATTTTCCCATGCTTGTGGGAAATGATGAGAAATCTGAGCATGCACATCACTGGTACTAGCACTTACCGTACTAATCATGCTGTTCATTAGGTCAATGATCATTAAAAAGGGCTTCACATATTACCAGATGTGGAGATGTTTCCTAAAAGACAAAGAGTATGTTCACGCTTAATGATTTGAACATAAAAAATGAACACATGATCTTTTCCTTCAGTCAAGCTAATATCTGTGTTCTCATCAGTCTCAGTATGTGAGTTTAGGGATTGTGTAGGTAGAGAAATGAGTGCAGCTCATGACACATGGAGGGGCAGGTGTGATTCATTAGCCACTGATGAAACACATCTGGGTGACACCAGGAGAGCAACAATGAAGATGTTGAATTATACCACGAGTGGCTCAATGTGATGATATAGACCCACAATTTGTTACAATTTCACAAGGGTGCCTTGTAGGAAAATAAAATCCAGGATGAGCAACCTGCATCATCAGGTATTATCAGGCTAGTCAAAGCTCAAGAACTCCCACCAGTCAGCCACTTGTCACAACAGCTGGCTTCATGTGTGAACCCTGGACACAACCAGAGCTGGCACCGTTCCCACTCACATACACATTACATGAATATTTGTGGATGGTGTATATTAGTGTGTAATGGTCCAATCTGTCTCTCTGAAGTAAAGCGAAGCTGACTCCACGTGATTACTGCAAAGAAAAACAAAACATCAATCTGTTTCCTTTCTCCCAAATCATCCTCCTTTCCATTTGATGTATTCACTGGAGTCCCACTGTCGAGAAGAAGGATTCAAAATTGTGCATCACTTCTTTCAGTCCCTCCTGTCAAATTCTTCTTATCCTCGCTCTCATTCCTCTTCCTTGATCCTCAGTGTGTTGTCAACAGGTCCCAGCGTTGAGTGGGTGTTTCCACATCCTGTCATTTAAGTGGAACTCCACTTAGTTCTCCAATGTGACAACTATGTCTTCCACAAAAACCCTACTGTATCAATTTTTTACATTGCTTCAACTATCTATTTTTTTACAGTGACTGGGTGCTGCAGTATCAATGAGCTTCTGTAAAGAGGCTACAGATGTTCTCCAGATGCCTACATCTGTTAAACCCAAGCTTGATTGTTGGGTGTGAAGATAAAAAAGAAATTTCACTCATTCCATGCACTCTCAGTCAAAGCAGCCATGGCTAAACAAATTAATGCAGCACGTGTCATTATTCGAAGGAATAGAACATTATTTCATTACATCATTAAATCCACTTGGGGTCTGATAGAACCCTCCAGACCAGTCAGTGTCATCTGACCACCACAACATGAAAACCATATCCATAGGTTTATGGCACATCGCCTCTTCAGTGGACAGAAGTGCATTTAATGCATTTATGTAATGATATGTACATTATTACGAGGGCAAAGACAAGCTTAGAAGACATTCAGAACCACTTCTCATCAGGTTGACTACAATGATGCTTATTATGTTAGGTGACGTTGTTGAACGTGTTTACTATTCAGTACTTGCAAAATGTTGACGCAGTCATTGGCAGAATCTGTCTCAGAAGTTCTAGTACAAAATGACTGCTATACAACGATACCCAAAGGTGCCCTCACTACTAAACAGCAATACACCATGCTGGTGTGTTTGATGCATACTGTAAACTGTAATGAGAACTCATTCCTTGAGTCAGCTAATCCTGACTGTACTATCCCAGATATGGTTGGTTTGTTTTTATATACAGAGGCATCCCTCTCTCTGTTTATGCATTCACAGCTATTATATCCAAGCAAGTGAATAGCTTTGCAAGCATTATAAAAGAGTTTAACTTTTCAAAATAAGTAATTTCCAGGAAGCCTCCTAGATATTACTTATTGGTGAAATGTAGAAATGTAGAACATAGAAGGTGGTATGAGTCTCTCACCTGGGCTATTTATCTTTGCATGTTCTTTTATTTCTGTTAGTTGTTTTTGTTGCAGATGTACAATCTGTAAAAGTGAGGTTTGGGAAAAGAACGGTTCAAACATGCTACTGTAACAAGTCTGTCGCCCTGTGAGGATGGCAGAAAGTCTAAAACTAGTGATGCTGAAATGACAGGGGGCACGTGGAGGACTTTGTCTAAAAGACAAAGACAGTCACGGTAGAGGAGTTGTCTTGTCTAAGGGTCACTGTTTCAAATATAATTACAGGTTCCAGCAACATTTAAATGAAGCTCAGAGCTTAGTCTGGGCAAGAAAAAGGAATTAGTGCTGGAATAAGAGTCACAGCAGTGCAGTAAGTCAACTGTTAGCAACACACAATGTATGTTAGAGCTGTTACAGAAAAGATGTTCTGTGAATTGTGTTAATGTTTCTGTTGTTCTGTTGATAATGAGAACAATTCGTCAATCCATAGTTCTGGCATGTACTTATATTTTTTTAAATGTATCTTTTATCATATGAGGAGGAACTTTGATAGAATTTTGTTTCTACAGGAGAGTCATAGTTTATGTTTGGAGGGACACTTACTTTAGAAGCGTTGTTGTCATTATCCCTCACCTGCATGACGTCTCTTTTTTTTACTTTGTCGATAAGCAGAGTGTGACACTAATAAGGGCTGGACTGGACCGGACTCTGTCTCTGTGGGTTTTCTCTGGTTAGCTTCCTTTCACCATCCAAAGACATGCACTAGGTTAATTTGAGCCTCTAAATTGCCTATGGGTGTAACTGTTGTGTTAAGACAACAGATAAATAGATTGACAACCACGTGCCCTCGGTTTTAGCTACCACAGGCCAGGGCTGTCATTGGTATGGAAGCGTCATAGTGGTCACAAGGTTATACCAATGCAAAGTAACATTGTGCTTCTGGAAATCATGTCAAACATGTTTAAACCTTGGCCAAGCATGAGTTGAGTGAGTATATTAGCTGAGCAGGGCAAATACAGGCTGTTGTGCAGTTATTTTCCCTACAGCATTCCAACAACCACTGGCTGGTGGTTGGAACTGGACCTGAAACATTTACATCAGAGACGTGTTTAATGCCGCAGACATGCCACCAGTCAGCATTAAAGTTTAATCTACACAACCTATTCCCAGTACTTTATTACAAATAGTCCTAAAAGAGGACAAGATGGCGACGCACTCAGTTGCGGCAGCTAGGTGTCACAGTTTTTGGTGCTATGTTTGGATGTTTTTGTATGTTTTGTGTACAATCGGTCTGGCGAAAAACATCTATAGCCGACACGATCTTCTTAAGATCGGAGTTTGCAATGAAAGGAGCGTAACAAGTGAGTTTATAAGCTTGCACAACATCCCAGTGGGAGTAGCGAGGAACCCCGGCTCTCCGTGGATCATCATCCCAGCGGGAAGGAGGCGCAGGCGGCGGAGAGAGAGAAGGAAAAGGCGAGGCTGCAGGGCTGGCGCGCTAGCCAGGCTACGGAGGCAGCCACTCAGGCCACCGCTCCCCAGCTTATTCCTCTCGAATGCCAGATCCCTCGCAAATAAGATGGATGAACTAAGGATACAGACCGCGACGAACAACTGAGTGAAGGATGCGTGCGTTCTGCTCATCACAGAGACCTGGCTGCAACAATCCGTCCCAGACTCTGCTATCGAGCTAGCAGGCTACACTACGCAGCGCCATGACCGAACAGCAGACTCCGGCAAGAGCAGAGGTGGGGGGCTCTGTGTCTACGTGAACAACAGCTGGTGCACCAACACGGTGGCTATAGACAGTCACTGTTCACCGGACTTGGAATATCTGACTGTCAAATGCAGGCCTTTTTATCTCCCAAGGGAGTTTACTGTGGTCATGGTCACGGCTGTGTACATACCACCGGATGCTAATGCTAGCACAGCTATCGGACTCCTGCATGCTAGCTTTAGCAACAAGCAGAGCACGTACCCTGACGCTGTGCAGATCATAGCAGGAGACTTTAACCATGCGGACTTAAAGGCAGCGCTCCCTAAGTTCCACCAGCACGTAAAGTGCGCTACTAGGGGAGAGAAGACTCTGGACAAGGTCTATTCCAACATCAAACTGGGCTACAGGGCCAGACCACTAGGAAGAGGAACAATGCCTACAGGTCTGGCGACAGAGATCTCTACAGCGCAGCCCGAGCTGACTTGAAGAGAGGCATCAGAGAGGCCAGAGCAGACTACAGGAGGAGGATTGAGGGCCACCTGGACAGTAACAACAGCCGGCAGGTGTGGCAGGGCGTCCAGCACCTCACCAACTACAGGACCAACGTCAAAGCTGCTGAAGGTGACCTCACGCTAGCAGAGGAACTGAATATCTACTTTGCTCGCTTTGAGGTTTCTGCACCTGAAGCGGCGCAGCTACACCACACAGTGCACAGCAGCACGGTCCTCAGTCTGGAGCGGCACGAGGTGAGACGTACCCTGCGAGCCGTCAACCCGAGGAAGGCGACTGGTCCTGATGGCGTCCCAGGACGTGTGCTGAGGGACTGTGCAGACGAGCTGACTGAGGTCTTCACAAAGATCTTCAACCGGTCCCTGGCACAGTCCACTGTCCCACCCTGCCTGAAGTCCTCCACCATAGTCCCCCTGCCCAAGAAGCCACACATCTCCAGCCTCAATGACTACAGACCAATAGCACTCACCCCAGTCGTGATGAAGTGCTTCGAAAAACTGGTCCGTAGCCACATCACAGCAGCTCTGCCCTCAAGACTCGACCCACACCAGTTTGCTTATAGAGCAAACCGATCCACAGAGGACGCCATAGCAACAGCGCTACATGCTGCACTGTCCCACCTGGAGCAGCAGGGCAGCTACGTGAGGATGCTCTTTGTGGATTATAGCTCGGCTTTTAACACCATCCTCCCACACAAGCTGGTGGCCAACCTGGAGGACCTGGGACTCCCACATTCAACCTGCATGTGGATCAGCAGCTTCCTCTCTGGTCGCAGACAGAGAGTCAGAGTAGGCCCCCACACATCCACGGCCCTGAGCCTCAGCACCGGCTCCCCCCAGGGCTGTGTGCTGAGTCCGCTGCTCTACTCGCTCTACACACACGACGGCAGCCCTGTCCATCACTGCAACACCATAGTGAAGTTTGCTGACGACACTACAGTGGTGGCTCATCTCTGACGGGGACGAGTCTGCCTACAGAGACGAGGTGGAGCAACTACAGATGTGGTGTACGACCAACAACCTTCTCCTCAACATTTCAAAAACAAAAGAACTCATAATAGATTTCAGGAGGAAAAAGACAGACATTCCACAACTACTCATCGGCGGGGACTGTGTGGAGAGGGTGGCAGACTTCCGCTTCCTGGGAGTCCACACAGAGGAGAGTCTGACCTGGAGCGCAAACACCTCTGAGCTGCTGAAAAAGGCCCAGCAGAGACTGTACTTCCTGAGGATACTCAGGAAGAACAACATCACACAAAGACTGTTGGTGTCCTTTTACAGAGCTAGCATAGAAAGTATACTAACATACTGCATATTCATATGGTTCACCAGCAGCACAGCAGCTCAGAGGAAAGCTCTCCAAGGGGTCATCAACACTGCACAGAAGATTGTTGGCTGCCCTCTCCCCACACTGGAAAACCTATACAGCTCCCGCTGCCTCAGGAAAGCACAGGACATTGTGAAAGACACTTCTCACCCAGGCCACTCCCTGTTTGAACTGCTGCCCTCAGGCAGACGGTATAGACTATGCAAGACTAGGACTAACAGACTCAAGCACAGTTGTTATCCCACTTTAATATCCGCTCTGAATGCTGCTAAAAAATAATGCAAAACTCAAGTCTGGACCAATGCAATGTACGATGCTTGTGTGGGTTTTTATATGTTTTTTTTACTCTTATTTATTGTTTTAGTTTTTTTTTTACCTCGTATGAATGATGCACTGTATGGAGAGCACCTTTTAAATGACTGGAGAGCACTTTTTAAATTTCATTGTACAAGTTACAGTGACAATAAAGAATCTATCTATCTATCTATCTATCTATCTATCTATCTATCTATCTAAAAGCATATTATAAAAGCATATTATCTGATGACTTATCTAAGGAAGCAAAGTAGAGCCATAGCATATTATACTGACAGTTCTAACAAGGACATATCAAAACTCTATGTTAATTTATGACAGCAGTTTGAATAAAGCTGGATCCGAAATTCCAGGAACAAATCAAGGCAGTTACTGCAGAGAACACAAAATTGAGGAAACGCTAGATATAAGCATTTTTGCTTCAACTGCTATAAGTAGAGATCAGTCCTCTGCTCCCACTGTCCTCAAAGGCTCCTTTGTGGAGCTTCTAACTGCAGGTATTTCTCCACTAAATTATTAATTCTTTCCAAACATTGTGTGTGCCCTCAGCTGATCGACACCTGCTGACAACTCTCTGACTTTTCAGTATCAGCCAACTGCTCAGCGTGTTCTCCTGGTAACATCACTGCTGTACACACTTCACCACTCCAACCTCCTCTGTTGTCTGCACACGCTGTCTCTGCGAGCTATTTCTGAAATACGTCTTAGTCAAGGTTTTGTTTTTCACCCTTTCGAATGAAATATGTCTGCTGCATTGTAGGCGGTTTAGCATGCTCCCATCAGAGTCATTTAGGAAGCAGGTGTCTTTCTCACAGAGAGAAGCTAGAACAAATTAGAGGAAGAAATGGTATCAACGTGTCTTTTGTGATTGTGTTTTTTTGCCTCAGTCTCTTAACCTTCCCTCCTCCGAGAAGTTCTTGCTGTGAGAGGGGCACTACATGGCATATGACCGTTCATATTTCAAGAAGATTTGAGAGTGCGTTTCCTAGATTTACAGTGGCTGAGATGCTTCTAGAGCCATGAATCTAATTGGAAAACTAAAGGCTTCACAACCACATACTCTTGGGTTTAACTTTTCAATGGCGCAAGTTGAAGGAAAACCTAAAATGACTTTTCAAAGTTTAGAATTGTCAGATGATTTTTTTAAATTGTTTTCTTTTTTCATAACTTATGAGAAGCTTGTAAAACAAACAAATTTAACATACATGTTGTAGGAGTTTTTTAATCACTTTTTTTTCCCTGAAAATTGGCAGGAAAACATTATTACTATGCTGGAGACATAACTCACTGTGATGAAAACATGAAAAATTTAACACCATACAGTAGCAGTAGTATGTTTCAATAATTTAAATTTTTGATTCATTCATGAGAGTTCACATTAGTACATCTCAAGCCATCTATAGACCAAGCCCTCTCCCTCCTCCACCATATGTCCACATCAATAACCTTGATGATTACAGTACCTAATCATGCAGTTTACCACTACTCTAAATTGTAGCAACATACTCTAATAGCACAGAGTTCCATTTAAAGTGTGGAATTTTGAAGGTCTTTCCAAGCTTGGATGTTAACGAGGTGCAGCAGCTCCCAGCCACAGTTCAAAGTCATGTCTGTGAAAGGCGTGAATGTGTGAGAGTACAGTATTTCTTTCTACTATAAATGGTATAGGCTCAGTCTGCTTCACATGAACGTGGCTGCACATCTGAAAGTTGAACACTTTCCACGTGTTCGAAATGAGGACAGTCAAAGAATAACATGTCAACACTTCTAGACAGTATTAAGGTTTTTTTTTTAATCGAGCTGTAAAGTCTCTTTGTCATTGTTGTTGTATTTGCACTTTTTTGTAAGCAGTTGAGAGTAAGTGTAAAATGTCCAATAACACCAACTAAGAGACCAAAATAGGTAAAATAGTTTTGGGGCTTGAGTAGTAAGTAAAGTGTGATTCTTTTACTTTTTACGTTACTTTTAGTCCAGTCAATGTCTCTTTCAGAGATAAGAGTGACAGCTAGTATCGTATTTTGGTGTGACACTGAACTCAACCTGGTTCCATCCACTCTGGGTGGTTCATCTGAACCATTTTGGTGCATTTTGGATTCCATTCCATTGTGCAGTGTTCGTAGAAAATTTATATATATATATATATATATATAATGTCCCTCCTCGCCCCCCGTGGGCGGTCTCATCAATCCAAGCTCGGGTCCTCTACCAGAGGCCTGGGAGCTTGAGGGTTCTGCGCAGTATCTTTGCTCTTCCTAGGACTGCACTTTTCTGGACTGAGATGTCTGAGGTCCTTCCTGGGATCTGTTCTAGCCACTCCTCCAGTTTGGGGGTTACTGCCCCGAGTGTGTGTGTATATATATATATATATATATATATATATATATATATATATATATATATATATATATTTGTTTGTTTCACATTTATCTCTGAAAGAGACATTTAGAGACATCATTTAAAAAGGACAAAAATTAAATTCGTTTACTTCATTTTCAAGCCCAAATGGGGCCAAAATGAACAATAGGTGGCGCTCAAAGCTCAAAAACCACACAAGGGTTGGATAAAACAGCCGCAGACAGACGATAAATCACAACACGCTTCATCCAGATGAACGGTTGGATGAAATTGTTCATCATAGACCCACACGTGTTCATTGCTTGGATGTAACACCCATGAAGGCTGTTTGATCCAACCCTCGTGTGTGTTTCTGAGCTTTGGCTCCCCCTATTTTAAAGTGGGGTCGTTTTGACCCCTCGAAGGCTGCACAAGGGTTACATAGGTGTTAATGGTAAATGATTTTGTATAGCGCTTTTCTACCTATCGGTCCTCCTGCGTCTCATTCACCCATTCGCGCACACATACACACATTTTCACACACTGGTGGCTCCTATGCAGCTTAGGCTGACACACAGAGGGTGGCATGGGGTTCAATGCCTTTGGCACATAACCGGGGCAGCCAGGAATCAAACCTACGATTAGTGGGTGACAGCTTTATCTGAGCCACTACCGCCCCAAAAATGGCAAAGTTCCATTGAAGACGGTGAAATTCTAATACCTGCGGAGGGCTTGTCAGGGATTTGAACCCAGGACATCTCGCACCCAAAGTGAGAATCATACCCCTAGACCAACTAGCTGAGACACAAACATTGGACATACACTTGATTGGATTTACACTTGATACTCTCAAACCTGATCTCAGTGTGTTTCAAGACTCTCTTTTCAGCAAAACCACAGTATTTGCTAATGCAGATTATATGCAAATGCTAATCTACAATTCCTCTTGATTTGCCAGATGTATGAATTCAAAGTCTTCTAGTGGTTCAGTATAACTACTGTAGGAAGATAATGCATTGGAAAGGGGACCATAAACTGAAAAGAATTGGGGTGGAGGGTCAGCGCTGAGGATTTGCCAGCCACAATGCTTTACAACCTTTACAACTTACTCTGGTCCTCGGTACGAACCAATTCAACAGCAGGCAGAATTGGACACACGGCCCAGTGGCCATGAAGAGAAATCCAATCACATCAGAAATCATTAGAGCAGATTGTTCCTGGAGCGTGGCGCGGCACCGAAGTGTGTCTTAGTCTGTATGTGTTGTGCTAAATATTAGCACATATGACTGAGATTACATCAGTTTGGTCTATTACATTAAGAAAGTTTAAACCAGTTATGAGAGGGGGAATGAAAATGTCAGTCCATGTGGTTTATGGATAAATAAACAAGAATGACATTCAAATGAGAGAGTGAGTTCAGGACTGTGTGTGCAACCTATTAGAGTCATAATATGCAAACACTTGTG
Organism: Macropodus opercularis; assembly: GCA_030770545.1. NCBI lineage: Eukaryota > Metazoa > Chordata > Actinopteri > Anabantiformes > Osphronemidae > Macropodus > Macropodus opercularis. The sequence continues at coordinate 16,435,758 of CM061098.1, read as the reverse complement.
AATCAGAGGGTTTTTATTGGTGCCTGCTGATGCTTGTTACACTCAACCAGTGGCCCTTATACAGACAAATTATAATATTTGTTCACGCCACTGCACAAGGATGAATATAATTAAAAACCCCTTTCATTAAAACTACATCTCAAACAAAGAGTTGCTGGCTCTAAAGGGACAGGGAAAGAAGCCATGAACCCTCAGGCCTTCCCTACACTGTCCATTTCTTGGTTGACCCCAACAATTACCATGTTGGTGTACAGCTGTAAGCCAGTTTAAAGAGCCAGGAACGGTGTTTCACTATGTTACAAGGCGTGAAGTTCTTGTTTCTGTATATTGCCTTGCAGAGGTTGTGGAGAATCCTTTTATTGATATATTTAAACAGTAGATTTGTGTGTTTTGGATCCAAGGTAAGTATTGTTTTAATTTCTTCCAGCAATGTTTGCTCCTGAAATATATATTAGCTGTTTTTCTGAAAACAGTTTGAATACTCGTTTTAAATACTCACAAGAAATTATATATGCAGTACTGTGCAAAGGTTTTAGGCAGGTGTGAAAAAATGCTTTCAGAAAAATAAATAATGATTGTTTATTTACAAAATGCAAAGTGAGCGAACAAACGAAAAAACAAAATTAAATCAACCATTACTGTGTAGGAATTATGAAATTAGGCGATAAAAGACTTACGGTGCCATGCTCAGAACTTGTCATAATTATTTATTAAAGTTTTGAACCAGACAACCAAAGAGGTGTAGACCAGTCTAGGGTAACAGTAAAAAAACATGTAGAGCCTGCGCTTGAAACTAAGAACACCTAAGTACTACTCCATTAAATGGGAGTGGTATCACGTAAAGGCAGATGACGTCAATGTGTGTTCTCTATTGAGGGCTTCTGTATAATGCGTAGTCAAAGAAAAGAAAAATGCTGTTGTCACTGCTTATCCTTGAAAAGTAATATCTCTTCATTGAACTTTGTTGTTTTCAATCAGCTGCAGTAACCATGGTAACTTCAGTAAGTGTTCCTGTTATTAAAAGGTATCTGTGTTGCGGTAATGTCTTCATTTCATCGGTCTATATTTATACGATGATTGAATTTCTTGGTATTTCTCTGTCTTTCTAATAGTGAACCTGGTGGAGGTCTCTCTTGGACAAGTAACATTGGAAATAAGGTGAAAGCAGGACATTGTTTTTGCTGTTGTCCAGCCATATGTTACTAAAATAAATAAAAAATGTCTTTAGCCCCTGATTGTGGTGAAGCTTTCATTCTTACTGCTCTGTTCTCACCTCCGAGTGCTGGTTTCAATATAAACAGTCACTCATGACCATTTAAAATTGATGTACTATCTTGTAAGCTATCATGCCTGAACACTCAGTAAAAACATCTGTGCTGAGCACACAGAGCATTTAAGAAACATCTTCAACTGTTGGCCATAGATAAAAGCTGAAGCGCAGATGCTTGATGATGTTTGTCTTTCAAACTTTCAAGGACTTAATGTCAAATACAAATTCTAGAAAACACAGCACTTACATACCTAAAGTATATGAATTAATCCAATCGATTAAACACTAAAACCTATTTTTATGCCACACATAATGGGTCTTAAAAGAAGATAAACAAGCAGTAAAATATTTCTGTTACACAAAATTGCACAGATGTAGTCCTACATATACCTACTACTACTACTTATTTTAAATCTATTCATTTTATATTATTGACAGTAAGCAAATGAAAATAGCATAATATTATATATATATATATATACAACAATACAGGATTTGAACCAAAAATGCATTAGTTTACTAAAACAGGTGAGATGTATGGTGAGGTTAGAAACAAGGCTACTGTACCACATTGTCTATGTGATCAACATATTTATGATTCCCCGGGTGACTCTGGATTTCATGCAGTTTTAGACATCTGATTAGAGCATTGGCCAGGGAGGAGACATCCATCGGAGCAGACACCGCTCCATCTCTCCCAGTCGCTCTCTGTCTGTAACGCTTTATATTCACATGGTTTCTCTCTACTGTAATGGGCTACAGCCTGATTCACACACATGCGCACAGTTGTATTCTCCTAACCCCTAAGCTCTCCCTCATCTCAAAACAACTGTGGATTCTTAACAGTGAGGAGGGAGGTTTTTTTAGCCTGCAGGAAGATGGAATAAAGCTGTGCTTGGATGATTATGCTTTTACTTGGAAAGGAGGGAATATTCCCAGTGGCACAGGTATAGCAAAGAACTTATTAGGATTGAAACAGAATGAGAACTGATTTCTTTAATGCCATAATTCATATAGGTTGAAACTATTTAAAATTATTTACAAAATGTACTATTCAAAATATTGTAGGACATTGCACTTGGATAATACAGGAATTATCTTGTGTGCTGCATGTATTTAAACCTTATTCTTAATCATTGCTGTAAGGACAGGTCATGGATGTGCAGCTTAGCGAGTTTTTAAATGTGATTTATATGCATTGTGAAATTGACTTGATTGATTGCAATTATTCATGCTAGCATTTCTGAATCTGTACAATGATGATCTCATCTGCTGTTGATTGTCTTCTATCCAATACCATGTCCTCTGTCTTCAAACAAACTTGTCTTCCATTAATGTTCCATCAACATTCAATGTTACATTATCTTTTTCAAGGTCTCATTGTCACGATCCACATTTCTGGCCCACCGGAGCTCTTACTCTGAAGGCTCCGGTAGGAGCTCTTACTCTGAAGGCTCCGGTGGGGATCGCTCCTTCCTGTCATTGCCACTCACAGTCTGATTCCCTACACCTGCTTGATTATCAACACCTGCTACTGACCAGCCTTCTTAAACCCTCGTCTCAGCTTTCTCTTTGTCAGATCGTCGACCGTCACTCTCGGACCCCAGACCACAGACCCTGACCCAACTTCGTGAATCCTGATCCTCGTGAGTGTCATGCTCTCTTCCTCGACCTGTCCTCATAGCCCTGCACTCCTCGGACTGACTCCAGTCGATTTGGTGAGTGGAACGCTCGCAGTCACCTCAGCCTCTTGCTCGGCGCCTTTGTTTTTCCCTAGAGAGCAAGAGACGAAGAGGAATCCGACTCATGTGTGCATGCTCTTCACCTGTTGTTCGGTGAACTCATCAGCCGCCCCGGCTCGCCCTTAGTTTCCTTTTTGCTGAACTCTTACCTTCCGTTAAAATTAACTGGGAGATCGGACCCGTACCTGGAGCCACGTTACGACGTGCCGGAAGTCCGACCTGTTGCTCGCATACGATTCCCGGCTGGCCCGGTGCACCCTGATTTGACTCTTTGTCTTATTATTTATTGGAGTTTCTGTTGCTCGGTGCTGTCGGTTTTTGTTTGTCGCCACTCGCCCATAGGAGACTCTGCTACGTCAGCTTCAGCGCTGCGACAACCCCGCCCCCTACTCGTCATCCTCGTCGGTCCGGTGGAGACTACCCGCTGGTGACCCTCGACCCGGCCACTGCCTGTACTGCTTCCCCGACCTCTGATCGCCCATAATCCTCCCGGACTCATCAGCTAAGCTCTCTATCCCAGCCTGGTTCTCACTCTGTTCCTACTTTAACCATCCGGATCACCTGTGTCTCCTCTCACTTCCCCAGTGAGGTCAACGGAAGGTAACGAGGCTCGCCTACTGTATCGTTCCCCTGTCTGGCCTGTTCTGATCTGTCTCTCTGCCCCTAGATCCAGAGGGGAATCGGTTTTTCCCGTCATCACCCCGGCTTCCTTCCCGTGCTCCACATTAAAGCGTGAAATAAATTCATTATTACACTACTCTTCTGGTCTGTGATTCAGCTCGCTCTATTTCCTGCTCAACACCCTGGTCCTAGACCGTGACAGCACGATCTGACCACATGGAGCCCGCTGAATCACTGCCACGATCCTGGCCTGCTAGTATAGAAGCCGCATTAGATGATCTTAATGCACGGTCGCTTCAGTTGTCTGCCGCTATCGAACAATTAACCAGTCATCTACCCCTTCCTCCACCACCATTATCATCTTCTTCCCCGCCAGCGCCTTCACCCATGGCCCCGAGCCCGGCTACAGAACCACGGCTGGGTCCCCCCGCTCGCTACCATGGAGAACCTGGATTAAGTCGATCATTCTTGACTCAGTGCGAACTCTTGTTTGAGGTGCAACCGTCAACCTTCTGCTCCGAATCAGTCAAGGTAGCCTACACACTTTCTTTGTTAGGAGGCAGGGCCGCAGTATGGGCCACGGCCGCCTGGCGGCGGAAGGAGTCCTACTGTTGCTCTTTCAAGGAGTTCGGGGAGCAGCTCTCCAGAATCTTTGACCCTGTACGACCACAGGCGGAGGCCAGGAGGGGGTTGACTTCTCTGACACAAGGAGACCGTCCCCTAGTTGATTATGTAATTGATTTTCGCACCCTAGCCGCCGACAGCACGTGGAACGAGCCCGCGCTTCAGGATCAATTTTATGTGGGATTGAACGAGAGGATTAAAGATGCCCTCTCGTATCAGGCCGAACCCACGTCTTTAGATGGTCTGATTGACCTAGCGACCAGAGCTGAGCAGCGCTTCTTAGAACGACAGCGCTGCGGAGTCTCCCCTCAGTCTAGGGTTCGGAACCACCCCTCCTCTCCTGCCTTGGCGGTTCCGGACCTCCCAGACAGACCTCTCCCGGAGCCGATGCAGCTGGGTCGCCAGCGCCTCCCCGAGGAGGAGCGCCTCAGACGCCGCACCCAGGGCTTATGCTTCTACTGCGGGGTTCGCGGTCATCTGATCGCCCGCTGTCCGGTAAAAGGGGTGGCTCAGCAGCACCAGCGGGGGTGCTCCTGAGCCGGTCCCTCACACAAGGCCCCGCCACTCGCCCTCTCACGACAATAACAATTGGTCTCCCGCCACGCACTCAGTCTGTTTCTGCTCTCATAGACTCCGGGGCCGATGCGAATTTTATCTCTCTCTCTCTCGTCCAGGAGCTTCGGATTCCCATGGAGCGGCTGCCTCACCCAATCAAGGTTTGGTCTTTGAATAACACATTATTACACACCATTGAAGTCATCACTCTGCCTGTTCCAGTCGTCCTAGAGAACCACAGGGATCGAACAGTTTTTCATGTGGTCGAGACATCAAGTTCACCCGTTGTCCTAGGCATTTCATGGCTGCAGCATCACAATCCCCACCTGGATTGGGCCTCTGGAAGAATCTTGGGATGGGGGGCCTCGTGCTCACTTACCTGTCTGCGCTCCGCGAGACCACCAGCTGTCGTCGCCGAGCCTGAGCCCCAGGACAGCCCGGACTTGTCGAAGGTACCCAGACATTACCATGATCTTAAGCTCGTGTTCAGCAATGCCTACCACCTCATCCGGATCCGCGAGGGCGACGAATGGAAGACGGCATTCAACACACCCTCGGGACACTTTGAGTATTTAGTCATGCCATTTGGACTCACCAACGCACCTGCCGTTTTCCAAAACATGGTGAACGACATCCTGGGGGACATGTTGAACCTCTTCGTCTACCTCGATGATATCTTAATCTTTTCACAGTCTGAGGCCGACCATGTTTCCCATGTCCGTACCGTTCTTCAGAGGCTCTTGCAGAACCAGCTATACTGCAAGGCCGAGAAATGTGACTTTCATGTCACCTCCACGACATTCCTGGGCTACATAATCCAACCAGATCAGATTTCCATGGACCCCACCAAGATTCAAGCAGTAAGGTCTTGGCCAACCCCCCAGTCCAGAAAACACCTCCAGCGTTTCCTAGGCTTTGCAAACTTCTACCGCCGATTCATCAGAGACTACAGTGCCATTGCATCTCCACTTCACCGTCTGACTTCTCCCAGAGAGGCATTCCAGTGGAACCCCCAGGCGAGAAAGCATTTGCTCGACTGAAGTCTCTCTTCACCTCTGCGCCCATTCTCACGCTTCCTGACCCGGATCTCCCCTTTCTGGTGGAGGTGGATGCCTCCGACTGTGGAGTCGGAGCGGTTCTCTCCCAACGTTCCCCTGAGGATTCAAAGTTGCACCCCTGTGCATTCTTTTCAAAAAGACTGTCTGAAACGGAGAGGAATTATGATGTGGGGAACCGAGAATTGTTAGCTGTCAAACTGGCCTTGGAGGAGTGGAGGCATTGGCTAGAGGGCGCCAAACACCCCTTCACCGTGCTCACCGACCACAAGAACCTGGAGTACCTTAAGTCGGCAAAGAGGCTAAACTCCAGGCAGGCCAGGTGGGCAATTTTCTTTGAACGTTTTTCATTTGTTTTGTCTTTTCGCCCAGGAGCGGAGAACAGCAGGGCGGACGCCTTATCCAGGCTGTTCGCTCCGGAAGAGGACCCGGGTCGTGATAAATTCATTCTGCCAGCATCAGTTCGCCTTGGAACGGCCCGCCTGGAACTGGAGGAGGAGATCCGACAGGCGTCCCGACGTCATCCAGTCCCGTCCCAGTGTCCTAGTCACTGCCTCTTTGTACCGAGCCAGCTACGCTCCAAGGCTCTCCAGCTCTGCCACGACTCTCGACTCATTTCTTGTGGAGGTCAGCAGTAGTTGAAGGTCTATTTAGTTGGGTGAGATTTTTCTCTCAACTATCCTTTGTGGATATGCTTCTAGACTCAAGAGCTTTTCTTCTCTTCTTCATATTAGGGTCACTTGAAATAGTTATTTTTAAATTTATCTTCATTAATTGACCAGAAAGTGCAGAGAAGAGAACCGGGGATGACCTCTCAGTTGTCCTAGATTTAGACTCCGGAAAAGGGAAACAGAAAAAGCAACAACAGGCCAGGTCTTCGGTCGGAAGATTAAGTCTGTGCCAAAGCCCCAAACAAGTAATAAAGTTCAGGAAGAGAGTTCATGAGTTCAAACAAGTGTCTTCCATCTACTATGACGGCTCCTGAGCCACGAGGTAAGGCTGGTTCACAAATAAAGTTCACGTCTGCAGGCACCTCGGCCTTTCGGGATTGAAACTTGATGTTACGGGTAGTGTACAAGTACTGCCGTGTTTAAGGTCAGAGCATTTCCATGATCGAGAATTACCCACGAGGTCTGTGAGTCCAGGTGGCAATCTAACTTCACAATCAGGAAACCATGGCTATAATGGTGGAAACAACTGAAGTAATGAATCAAGTGAGCAGAACTTAGAACAACTCAGAACAGGAAGTGCCGATAACTTAGTTAGATCACCGATCATGACCGCAATGAACAAATTAAAACTGTTTAATTAGCTCATGTCATATGTTCGTTGTTTCTCATGTACACATCTTGCATTTCTGTGGCTAACTACAGTAACAAAAGATTTTTTTGTTTGTTTCAAGCATGGGGAATAGGAGGGGGTAGTATCAGTAAATATAAATATCTAAACGTTTTTCTTAATTAAAACTAAAATTAAACATTTTATTTTAGCTTGGCCATGCTGACAATAGTATTGTAGTCTTCAGGGCTTTCACCTGACTGCTACAGTGAAAACTGTGTTTGCATGTTTTTCTCTGACCTTGTATAGAATCGGAAGATAACTGCTATATATAATTATACAGTATCCAGTGAAACAAATTCTAGTATTATCAACTGGTAGCCACAGAAAAGTTTTCGATTTTGTTACGAATCGTAAGTATGACTGAACTGACACTATGACAACCCCAGACCATACCTGACGCAACACTTAACAGTAAATGGCTTTTCTGAAGTTTCACATCCATAGTGTAAAAACATAGTCTGTGTCCTGTCCTGTGAGCCGTGTGAACCATCTCTTGTGCTTGTGATCATTTACATCTCTTTGTTATGTGTCTCTGAACATGCAAAATCAGGATGCCTTTTTTTCTTAACATGCACAAACTCATCGGCTGCAATATAAGACTCTGGACGGCTCTGTCTCTACCCATTACAGAAGTGCACTGGTACCTCTGAATTTTTAATAGAACCTGCATGTGCTTCTATCCCTCTCTCTGTGTCAAGGCAATAAGAGTAATTGATTTCAGCTTTCAAATCATTGAATGTCTTTTTCCTTGAACTAAAGTACTGGCTTGGCAGAGATTGGTCTTTACCTTGCAGACATTAATAATGCAATTACCCATTATGGGCACTGGAAGGTGCCAATAGTGTGGTTGGTGTTTAAGTAATAAGGGCTTTAAAATAAGATTTTAGTTTGAATTTAACCATTGCACTACGTGAGATGATAACATTTTCATCATTCATTTGAGATCTTGATTTGTCTTTTCTGGAGATAGAATTGTTGTAAATTCTACCAGAATTTCAAGTTTGAAATGGTACAGTGTGCAGATTTTTATAATTGTGTACAGAGGAGTCCCTAAATGTACTGTAAAGCAGGGTGTTAGTATCCTGAAACCAAGGAGAGGCACCATAGGAATGATTCCATCTGATTCCCCTACTGATGCAGGATATGTATAGCGCTTTTCTACCTATTGGTACTCAAAGCGCTTTTGACACTGCGTCTCATTCACACATGCAGCTCAGACTGACACACCGGGGGCAGCTTGGGGTTCAGTGTCTTGCCCATGAACACTTCGACTGTACTGGGGAAACCAGGAATCGAACCACTGATCCTACGATTGGTGGGCGACAGCTCTACGTCTGAGCCACTGCCACACCCCATGGTGGATAAGTCAGAAGGGAAAACTTTTGTTACCAAAAGAGGTAAATTGCACGACAAGCATGCAGTCTCAATAGCTGCACCCCATGCAGATTAAGACATAAATCTAAGGTGAAAGAGATAGTGTCAGTGGAGATATTGAGATTAGAAGTTTACTAATATAATGATATACAATTGCAAGAAAAAGTGTGTGAACCCTTTGGGATTAAATGGATTTCTGAATAAGTTGGTCATTAAATGTGTCCTGATCTTCATCTAAGTCACAACAATAGAAAAATACAGTCTGCATAAACTAATACTGTGTGTGAACCTTTGGACTTAATACCTGATTAACCCTCCTTTGGCAGCAATAACCTCAACCAATCATTTCCTGTAGTTAACCGAAACCCTCTTTTCTTGGATTGCCAGTTAAAATAAGACAGTAAGATGAGCTTCTCCTCTCTTCATAGACTCCCCAGCGTAGACACAAACATATCCTCAGGGTGGACCACTTTTACATATATCTTTACATATATTTGAGGGGCTCACCCTCTTTTAAAGCAACAACATTTTATTTTATCTGGTAGCTCCAACTCATTACACATTCACTCATTACCCTCTCCTGTGGAACCAGCTTCCAGTTCAGGTTCTAGATGCTGGGGGACGTCCTTCATTCACTGAGCTCCTCTACCTTTCGGTTTCTTCTATCCACTAACATGCCTTCTAACACATGAACATGTGGTGTGCAGAAATGTCTTTACTGATCTCTGCACACACTGACTGTGTGTATGTTAGTCAGGGAAGACTAAGTGCATGTGTGTAATGAGGTGGAGATACCAGACACTGACGATCCTTCACTCAGTGGGAACCCCCGTACATGTTAACTGACAGAAGCATAGAGAATGTTAACACAGCGAGGACATCACAGTCAATTGTATGCATACTGTTAAGGTACATGAATGAGTTTTTTATGCAAGAAATGGGATCAAATTGATGACAAACAAATGAGTAAGAAGCAAAATTATTTTCATTTTTTACATTTTTGGCTGCACAAAAAAACCTTTATTAATGTTAGATAAAAAATGTATTTTATGCTTTAAAAAAATGTATTATTACTATGCACAACTTCACGCACTAGCACAGTGGGACAGAATCACCGACTGCCATCACAGCATGGTGTTTAGCAGAGTTCATGCACACAGAGGGAAATGGCGGCGCAATGCCTGCACTTACACACACACATATGAGGTCTGACTGCAGCACAGGCGCTATAAATAGAAGGTGGGGCCCCAAGGTTTGGACCTATGAGGGACTCAATCCAGACTCATGACAAATGCAGAGATGAAGGTGTGTGTGGGTGGCCTGTGCTTTGTAGTTTTATTTCCTGTGTCACTTAAAAGCTATGAAATATATGAGAGGGTGGTCCACCCTAAGGTTATGTGTATGTGTGTTGTAGAAAATCTATATTTGGGCCATGTATGCACTTGCATACACCACACGTTGAGCACAACGCTCATATATATTTTGCTTGTTTTATTTATTTGAAAATCCATTTACACACATGAAATGTGGGATGTGTTGCAACACTTCCAACTCTGTCTCTCAATGTCTGCTTGCTTGTGAGGAGAGAAGATGCATAGACAGTGCTGTGTTCTTTTAATAATATGAATTTTATTAAAGCTTCACAATGCAGCAAGTTCAGCACAAGAAAGAAGCAGGAAGCCAAGGTGTGTAACAGCCTCTAGTCCCGCTGTACGTTTTGTTTTTTTATGGCTTTTAATTTATTTACTGGCAGGGTATACTCGTCCTTCTGGTTTTCCAATTTCCCCTACCTGCTGCAGATTACCGGCGCCTGTTTTTTTTCGGTCAGTCAGATGCTAGAGGACAGTAGTTCATGTGTCTAATTAATCTAACTAATCTTCCAAGCCAAGAGTGCTTTAATCAGTTAATCATGTTACACGTGTAATTTTAACCTGATTCACACGTGTCCAGAAAAGCTGGCAGATAAAAGGCTTGAATTCAAATAATTTGTAGTGAAACAAATATTGAGCAGAAGCCCACAGTTGCTCATATTCAGCATGGCAGTAAACCGCATCACTCACAAGGAAGAAGAAATTAATTTATTTGCCAAAATAAAAATTCGAATGAATAAAATGAAAAAGGTTTTCTCAATATATTACTGACATGCCACAACTCTGATTGAGCATTTTATTATTAACCATAACTTCTCAAGAGAACCAACAACTGTCCAATGTAACAGATATAGGCGGTGGGGACTAAGCTTAGATGTTGAACCAAACAGCAGACTCTTTTATCACATAGCACGTCACATCTGGAATATCTCATGATGCCCCCATGGGGCCAAACCATTTCCTAATTGTGAGCACAGAAATATGATCACACAGGAATGGAAGCCCACACACTCATGCTCTCTTCGCTTCTGGGGTTTTGTTAGTGTTTAACTTATCCTACATAATATCAGTCATCCATCAACACAAGACACACTGTACAGGAGGGTCAAGAAGGTTATAATGGTTTAGCCCTCATTTAGATTAGCATGATTCCATGTGCTGCGTTCACTACTCCAGAGAATGTGGTTATCTGTGTCGCTGTTGATATTTTCAGGTTGATGAAAAGTCAATGGGGACATGGAGGCAGCAGAGGGTGAGGGGCACTTTTAATTTCACCCTTTAGCTCAGCTCAGGCGCTAAGGGTGCAGCCGGGGCTTAATTAAAATGCGTTTAAAATATTGATGTGGCTGGTTGTCCCCACTGCACAGGCTGCTCTGGGAAACTGGAGAGCTGGAAAGGAAACTTGATGAGAGCAAACACACACTCTGACATCTCAGAATTGACTGGCTTATCCACTAATTAACATAAGAGCGATGACTGGAAAAAGACCCTTAACCAAAGTTATGATGTTCTTTTCCTGGAATTTTGTGGTTTACTTCACGTGTAACATGACTCATGTCTTCCGTACACTTCATGTCTTCAATGATTGGCATGCCTACCCAGCTCCTATCAGTGGAGGGTCCTGGTGATTGACAGTTAAGCATGTGCTTGCTACTCATCTTGTGAGCTAACATGTAGATTTCTGTGTTTCAACCAAACTTGCTGACTTCATAACTCAGTTACTGTCCTCTCTTTCGCACACACACACATACACAATCCAAGATGACTGGCCAATGTAATCCAGGAGCAGAATTTGCAGATGTAACAATCCGGTCCTCGCGCCGCCAGTGGGAGATAGTGAGCTTTGTTGTGTGTGTTCCTTGTATCCCGATGTCATGAAGAACTTGAGTCTGAAAGAGTCTGCTGTGTTTAATCGAACTTCTCTCTTTACCCACACACCCAGGTTCACAATATTCATGTTAGATTTACAATTTTGCCAACCTTTTCAATTTGACCTAAAACTGTTCCTGCTCCTCAAATTACTAAAAACTATGTCTTCTATTAAAGTAAGTCATTATATACGTCATTGTACTAATGTGTTTGTTTCTGATTCTCCTTTTTGTTGTCTCATACAGTTGCAAGAATTTGTATGTGAACCCTTAGGTTAGATTAACTGATCTAAACTAAACAAATTAACTAACTAACTAATACTTCACAAACATTATATGTTTTTATTGAACATAACATGTAAACATTCACAGTGCAGGGTGAAAAAAGTATATGAACCACTAACAGCAAGAATTGTTGACTTGTATAAAGCTGGAAAGGGTTTCAAAAATATGTCTAAAAGCCTTGATGTCCAGGGTCAGACAGACCTCTCTCCTCCTGGTAATATTATTAGGAAACATTCTATAAATTTTCACCGCTATGCAGATGATACTCATATTTATATATATACTTATATTTGTCCATGAAACCAGATGAAACAATCCAATTAGTCAAACTTGTTTAAATGATATCAAATCCTGGATGTCCCAGATTGTTATACTGGTTCTACTGTGATGAACCTTGGTGTAATTTTTGACCAAGATCTCTCCTTTATACCATATATTGCAGAAATTTCTAGAACCGCCTACTTCCACTTTAGGAATATTGCTAAAATTAGGAGCATCCTCTTACAGAGTAATGCATGCATTTGTTACCTCTAGGCTGGACTACAGAGCCTTTAGCTACCAAGCTCCTCTCCTGTGGAACCAGCTTCCAGTTCAGGTTCGAGAAGCAGACACCCTCTCTAGTTTTAAAACCAGGCTTAAAACCTTTCTTTTTGACAAAGCGTATAGTTAGAGATGGTTCTGGTCACTCTGAACCATCTCTTAGTTAAGCTGCTATAGACGTAGACGACTGGGGGACGTCCTTCATTCACTGAGCTCTTTTTGGTTTCTTCTATCCACTTACATGCCTCTGTGTCCACATGTGACTAATTTTGTCTCTTTTTCTCTCATAGTTGTGTTTCTCTCTTTCTGTCTCTCTCTATTCTCATCTACAGGTATCATCAGACTCAGAGCCGTGTGTCTCCAGTGACTCTTTGAAAATCCTCCAATTAATTCAAAATGCTGCAGCCAGAGTTCTGACTGGACTTAGGAAGAGAGATCACATTTCTCCAACATTAGCTTCTCTGCATTGGCTCCCTGTCAAATCTAGGATAGAATTCAAAATTCTTCTCCTCACCTACAAAGCTCTTCATAATAAAGCTCCATCTTATCTTAAAGACCTCATCGCTCCTTATGCTCCCAACAGAACGCTTCGTTCTCAGAGCGCTGGTCTGCTTGTGGTTCCTAGAGTTTCTAAATGTAGAATGGGCGGCAGAGCATTTAGCTACCAAGCTCCTCTCCTATGGAACCAGCTTCCAGTCCAGGTTCGAGAAGCAGACACCCTCTCTAGTTTTAAAACTAGGCTTAAAACCTTTCTTTTTGACAAAGCGTATAGTTAGAGAGGGTTCTGGTCACCCTGAACCATCTCTTAGTTAAGCTGTTATAGACTTAGACTGCTGGGGGACGTCCTTCATTGACTGAGCTCTTTTTTTTCTCTTTTTCTTCTATCCGCCAACATGCCTCCATTTCCACATGTGACTAACTTTGTCCCTTTTCTCTCATCTACAGGTATCATCAGACTCAGAGTCTAAGTCTCCAGTGTTCAGTTGCTGGTCCAACCATCCCGCCTGTGTTCTGTTGCTGCTTGTTTTGTTGTTGTGGTTGTGTTCTTTTCTCTCTTCTCTATCCCCTCACCCCAACCGGTCAAGGCAGATGGCCGCCCACACTGAGCCTGGGTCTGCTGGAGGTTTCTTCCTCGTTAGAGAGGGAGTTTTTCCTCTCCGCTGTCGCTATTTAACTGTACAATTTATCGATTGGCTACAATTAAAAGCTTGCTCTATGTGGGAATTGTTGGGTTTAGTTGTGTAAGGTCTTAAAACCTTACTTGTAAAGTGCCTTGAGATAACTGATGTTGTGAATTGGCGCTATATAAATAAAGTTGAATTGAATTGAATTGAATTCAGTTGCAGGTCCAACCATCCTGTTGTGTTCTGTTGCTGCTTGTTGTTGTTGTTTTGTTCTTTTCTCTCTTCTCTATCCACTCACCCCAACCGGTCAAGGCAGATGGCCGCCCACACTGAGCCTGGGTCTGCTGGAGGTTTCTTCCTCTCTAGAGAGGGAGTTTGTCGTCCACTGTTGCTATTAAAATTAATTCAAAAACTATTTATTGATTGGCTACAATTAAAAGCTGCTCTATGTGGGATTTGTTGGGTTTAGTTGTGTAAGGTCTTAAACCTTACTTGTAAAGTGCCTTGAGATAACTGATGTTGTGAATTGGCACTATATAAATAAAGTTGAATTGAATGTTATGTTCAATTAAAAGTAAAAGAATATAATGTTTCTGCAGTATTAGTTTAAGCAGATTTAGAGCAGATTTTTCTATTGTTGTGACTTGCAGAAATTCATGTGATCCCAAAGCAACACTTTTTCTTGCAACTGTGCACTAATTAACCCCTTCACCAACCATTGTATCTGGAAAAACATTTAAATTGCAACAATAAAAAAAATGTTGTTATTGTAGTGCTTGTTATGCTGATTTTCTGTATTTTATTTTCCAGGATTTCTGTAACGACTGGCAATTTTACTTCTGGGTTTGGTGTTTTATTTTGAAAGGTTTGTTTCTGTTTCTTCCCCTATTGTAGTTTCTCTGAGAACACCAGAAAAAGACACTTGGAGATGTCTATAGCTGGTTTTTGACATTTGAGTTTTGGGCACATTAACACGTCTAAGTCAGAAAAAGGCACATTGGACGAAGATGTGTATATACGTCTCTGCCAGTTAAGGGGTTAACTGGGTTTCTCCCAAGTCTTCTCAGTCTGACTGTATAATGTAGCTGATTTAAGACGCACACTGGAACACTGAACAGATCTAGACATACTGTAGTGTACGCTAAGTTCAAGCAAATTTGTCTTGCAGCTAAACAGCAAAGGCAGTGGTTTGTTGCAGTTTATCTTGGGTTGGTGATAGGCCTGAAATACACAGTCAACATATAACCAGCCTGAATCCTAGATGGGCTGACTTGGTTTTGTTAACCTGCTATCGGCTCCTGTGATATTGATCAGCCCATGAAAACGTGCAGAAGTTGTCTGTCTGGTCAACAATTCAGTTTAACCCGTCCTCACGCCACACACCGTTCTACCTTAATCTCATCAGTTCATGTTCTTAATATTACCATTTTAAAATTGAAGGTAAGAATTATACATACAGTTTATTTGTTTAGTATAATGCAGTAAAAAAAACCTAATCAAGGGGTGACAAACAAGTCAAACTGTAATGAAATGTGGAAAACATGGCCAGGAGCGGGGGAGGCAAAGAGACAAAAAGTACTGAAGCAAGTGATAAAATAAGTTTTGACAAAAGACAGAAAAAGAGGAGAGGGAGGAGGGAAATAAAAGGAAGGACAGAGGATAAAAATCTAAGAGAATTAATCTGAAGAGACAAGACGGTGAAGGCTAGATAGAAAATGTCTGTCAATTCTGTTTCAGACTGGTTTTTATGTGAAATGGAAGATGGAAAATGTTTGGCTTTGTGTTGTGACATTTTTAAATGACTGCCCGATGTGGAAATTCTTCATTTGCACTGTGCAGGATCTACACAGGGGGCAGAAAGTAACAGAAAATCTCAAGAAACTAGAGTCCCCCTCCCAGAGGAAAAGCAAAGAAAAGCTCCTTTATCATGCAACAAAGAGAAAATGTACCTTTACATAAACACAAAGCACACACACATTTGGTCAGACAGAACCACTATAGCAAAAGCATAAGTATAGTAAGGAGTGTTTTCTACTGCGGGTTTTGAACGAACAAGGTTCAGAACTAACCAGGGCTGCTCACAGAATTAGTACAAGAGATTGCAAACTGAAGCATGTTAAAATAATTATAGCAAGAGTTCGGAACTAAAATTCACTGCTTAACAATATGCAGTAAATACAATAAGATACAAGCTCAAAGGATGGTGGTTAAAAATGACTGACAAACGAAAAAGAGTACATGTGGCTCAGTCATGAGTCATTAGTCCGTGACTGAGGTGAGTGACAGAAAACAACAGAGATAAAAACAGAGACTGTAACCAGGTGAGCTTTAATGCATTAATTACAATTGCTTAAATCACACAGGAAAATAGGTGAACGGTAAAACACATCAACTGTGTATTTTATCAGTTTGTCATTTTGACACAGTTCTTAATAATAATCTCCCATTACTGTACCTGTCAGTATACATTTAAATTTATCATAAATGAAATAGAAAATACTGTAAAGCAGTAATAAAAAAATGCTTTAAGTGAATATATTTCAATGAAAAGGTTTTACCTTGAAAGTCCTTTAATTGGTCAAAAGTAGGTCAACTGAGCTCTTTACAGCATAAAATGTGCCTAAGGGCATTGGACAAGGATTCATTTCAATATACTCTATATAAAAAGTAAAATTCAGTTAATATTGAATTGCAAAATTATATTTTTCTCTAACAAGGTATTTTGCCAGTATTACATAGTTGTTTCAGTTATGAGCATGATGTATGTGGCATACTGAGGGTGGATCCATAGAATATTTAATGTACAAACTATTTCAGCTGCCACATCTTGCCACCCCATAGATTTGTCCCTGCTACTGCATTTATCATAATAAACTCTCATCTTATGTATTATAAAGGTTTTAAACATACTGCTTGCGGATGCTGTGTAGGCAAAACATGGCTATTAAACCTAAAAGGAGCAATGGTCACAACTGTACAACACACATATTCAGCTGTGGTCAACAGGAAACCCTGCAGGAAATATTATTCTGTCATGAGACGTCTCACTCGAGAGACTAATACATAAATATAAAGTTTCATCAGCTTCAAGAAGCCAGACTGATAAGGTACAGATTCATGATGATCATTTTCAGGTGCAATAAATATGTATAATTTGTCTGACTGATCACATGTTGTCAATATTTCCATTTCTTTATCAGTAACTTTATTTGCTCCTCAGGCAAGCTATTAAAACTTGCAGCACTTAGGAAATTTCATAAAGATGTGATATATCTTCATTTGCATAAAAATGAGCAGATGTTATTCTCACAGCCCCTGGTAGTATTGAGTTTATAGGTTTAAGTTAGCAAAGCTGTTTTCAAATCGTTTTAATGTCAAGGTGCATGATGCAAAGGCAGGCAAAGCGGCATGAAAGAAATGGAAATCAAACAGTAGGAAAAGCTGTGTATAGACAGGAGTCCAAATGAGTTTTACAGATGGGACCTGCAGTAATCATTACTGAAGCATGTCTGTAATTTTCAAATGTGACATCACACTGGTCTCTCACTTTGCACCAAATTTAATTTGTATATTTCTTTTAAAGGGGTAGTTACAGAGGACATACAATCCTTAAGCAATTAGTTTATGTGTATTGCCCAGAAAAACTAATCTTGTTCAAAAAGATTAGACAAAGGCTACAACAAAAATCTGAGGAATGATAGCAGATGACAAGCTGCCGAGAGACAAGAAGAAGGACACAGACAAAAGAAGTGCAGTGGAACAATAATATGACACGTTGACCCTTAGGGCAGAGAATAGTTGTTGTCCAGCAGAAGAATAAATATGATGGACCAAGTTAAGCAGGCAGGCAAAGAAAAAAACATGAGGTGACAATCAGATTTGAGTATGGGGAGGAGAAAAAATAGACAGATTAAATTATTTCTTAAGACAATTGAAGGAAGAAAAAGGTACTTTGAAATTAAGGCAACAACAAAGAAAGAAGACTTTGAAGGTGAATGTTGTGGCCTTGACTAATTGTCTGAAAGACTCAGTGGCAAAAGAACCACAGGGAGCCACTTACTGTGTGCCTGTGAGATGAATATGCATTGTTTCCTGTCAAACGTCAGGCTGGCAGCAGGTTGCCAGCTTGGCCTGATATAACCAAGGGAGGCAGATCACATAGATCATGCTCACACACACAACTGCAATAGGAAGAACAAGTACACTTACAGTGTGGGTTGTTTCCATGGTGCACGCACATCTGTGCCTTCCATCTTTTGCTTAACTCTCTCTAAAAATATTCTTTCTTTACTTTCATTAAGGTGAATAAACCATGTCATAAATGTCCTTGATGACAAGTATTGACGGTTTTACAGTGTACTGGTTAAGGCGCATAACATCTAACTGCAGTGCCCATAGTTTTAGTCCAGTCACGGACACCTTGAGAGCTGTTGTTAATGCTTTTTCCACCCCCCTCTGTTCAGCTACGGTCAGTCCGGTTGACGGTTTCCTTTGCTCTGTTTTTAAAGTGTCTTTTTTGGCCAGAATAACTGTGTAATCAAAGCAACAGGACAGTTTGTCTGTATAATCTGTGAAATACACAATTGAGGAATCATCATTATATAATGAGATTTGACCACTTTCACCACATTTGAACTACAAGTGTTTTTTTAAGTCCCGTTGAAGCCCTCAGAGGCGCTGGCCATGCAGAATCACATTTGAAAAACAAACTCTTTGGCCTATGATGTGGGCCACATGACTGTTTAGTAGTCATGCACATATTTCATTAGGAACCTCTGAAGCAATTTGATGAATGACTGTGCTATAAAGAAATGTTGGTCTAACGGAATAAATCTGATGCATGTGCAAAAACCTTAAACCTTTGTGTTGAATTATATACATGTATTTTCATTTTTAATATGAGCCCTTACTCTACAACATCTGTGACTAAGCCACTACCAAGAGTCTCTTTCTCTTCTGTGTGTTATGATCTTGCCGGAAAACAGAAATAAGCAGTTTATGATGGAATTGAGTGACAGCAATATTCTTGGTGAAGACAGGAGATTGAAAAGAAAATGTGTGCCTTGTCATGTCTAACTAGTGTCTTCTCATTCTAATCTACTCCAGAAAGGGTTATGCATTAGACTGCATTCTTTGGCTTGTTGTGACTGTTTATGGTTCCCTGTTTTTCAATAGAAACTGTTTGAAAACCCTGTTTTTCAAAAGAAGGATTTCAGGACATTTAGGACAGTTTTTGTTCTGGGAGACAAGAGCAGCAACAGCTACTGCTACAAAACTACTGGTGTTAAAAGTAAATAGAAAAGGTGTTCCCCTGGTTTTTCAGCTACCAAAGAAAGAAAGAATGGAGGACCTCTAGCACCTTCCTTTCTCAACGAGGGTAATTTGTATCTACCTTTAAAAGGAACTGTGACAGTTAAAGTAACCTGTCAAGTAATTTATATACAGTATATTGTCCTTCACAACGACGAGCTTTTATCAACAAAAATTTTTTTTTATTCATTATTGTTATGAATCACATTCAAACAAAATGCTCTCCTACAATCATATGCGTTTGTTGGAACCTAATAATCTTAAGCTTTCTAGTTTTATTACAATGACTGTAAAAACTGTGACTGACTTTATAATACATCTAAATGCATTGTACTGTATGCTTACTGTATTTCCTTGTGACAGTGGAGTAAGTTGTTGAGTACATTTGTACTCCTTCTTTTCTAGAACTTTATTTCAACAATAAAAGGACAATTTTTCTATGAGAATAAACCTAAGACAATAAGTGACAGGATTGATTGAAAGAGGATTGAATTTAAATTTATGGACTTCTCTACTGAAGAAATGGCTTTTGGGAAGAGGATAGATATGCAACTGGAGTGCTGGATTTTAAACTACAAAACTGCAGCAACCGCAGAACATATTATTGCCCATGCGAGCCACCAGGGTGTCTCCACATAATACGATTTGCCTGCTGAAATCCATAAGAAGAGAAGGGATGTAAGAGAGGAGTGGGGGATTGTGAAAGGTGGTTTTTGTGAGAGGAAAATTGATAATCTATAGACATGGATTTATATTCATCTCTTCTTCTGTGGAGCAGACACAGGACAGAAACAACAAGATTTATAAAGACACCAGCTACGGAGCTTTCATTTAAACTGTACTGTGAATTTTGGTGTGTGCTATAGAACAACACAACATTTTGCAATGTAGCTATCAGGCATTTTTTGTCCCTGCAGAGTGGGCTGCAATATAATATACCATACCTTTTATATGAGTAAGCTGTATGCGTGTGGTTTAGTGGCTGACTGTATATTAAATATGCAACACACAT
Organism: Macropodus opercularis; assembly: GCA_030770545.1. Classification (NCBI taxonomy): domain Eukaryota; kingdom Metazoa; phylum Chordata; class Actinopteri; order Anabantiformes; family Osphronemidae; genus Macropodus; species Macropodus opercularis. Next base: position 16,415,667 of record CM061098.1, on the reverse strand, counting down.
TTCATAAGTTCATAATAGATTTTGTAGTTTTCACATACATTACATATGAATGTCATTATGTGTGTGGAAATGGCAGCGAAGCAGAGCTTTGCATACTGATGACGCTACTCTGGCTTCAGCAGAACACTGCGTGTGCTCCACACCAGAAATCTTATTTTACTCTCACAGATTAAGGCAATAATTTGCATCTTAATCCCCCCGTAACATTTGGTCAAAGCACATAAGCAGTGGAACAGTTACTGGTCAGACGTCTTCGAGTCCAACAAAAGTGCTTGCATGGCTGGTGCGAATATTAATTGCTCTTCCTGAGTTTGATAAGAAGTGTTAGCGCACTGAAAGAAATTTTTGTTTTTTTAGTCTCTCAAGAAGAGCAGGATCCTATTAATACAGAGCATGCAATTCCACATGGAAACAAGAGCATCACATGACAGCTATGTTGGCTCACTGGCCATATAGTGGGAATGTAAGATTTCTGCTGACATTACAAGTTCACAAAAAACTTTATTTATCCCAGAATGGGGAAATTAATTTTTGCATGGAGGGTCTTGCTCAAGAACAAACCATCCTGACTGAGACCAGATTTGAACCTGGGTCTCCTTCAGGCAGCCCATTGCTCTCTGACGTGGAGGTGCTCTCTCAGCCAATGTTTTTGCATAACCACATAACGTGTATTTGGTCAGTAAGTTTGAAGGACATTTTGTTACAAAGTAGCAAAGATAGAGAAAATAAATAATTCATTCAATATTTTAAACTAAAAGAACATGTCTCTGCATAGGGGCCAACCTCCATGGGACCAAGTTACTATCTATGTATCCCTCAGAGAGGCTCCCATTGTTAATGTTGCAATACAGCACTTTAGTGGCTTAAAAAAACTGTTCATTAGAGTAAATAACATGCAGTATGTACTGTAAATCACTGTCCAAATTAATGCAAACCTCCTTTAATGTTGCCTGCCAGAGGCGCTTTGGGTTTTGTGTTTCTTTCTTCTTTTTCTTCTTCTTGTGAACTCGCGTCCTGTTTTGTTTCCCATTTCTGGTAATCAGTGCCATCAGTTTGACCTGTCTCCATGTGTTGTATTTAAGCCCTGTCACTGTTATGCTGGGTATGTTCTGTTTCCCTCACTAATGTCATGTAGTCTATTACCTTGTTAGTTGCTCTTTGTTACATGTCACTGTGTAAGTTAGTTTGCTACGTTGTTACTCTGCTTATGTTTGTTACCTTTTGTATGCACTTTGTTAGTCAACTGTTACTGTGTTGGTTTGCGCCTTGTTCATGTTTGATTCTGTTACCTTGAGTTACATGTTTTTTCACTTGGGTTCTGGAAGTCAAACGGTGCGCAGCTGGTGAGTGTGTGAGCACATGTTCATGTACCGGCAGCTTTGGCGCATAATTCTGCGGATATTGTGTATGTCCACGTATATAAACGTCTCTGCCGCTTAGCTGGTCTGCACATGTGTAGGTTCCAGCTGCTCTACGGCGCGGATTCTTTTTCACAGCTGCCTACGTGGGATTTTGTCAGTGTGATCAACCCAAACTACCTCAACGATCGAGGTATTTGTCACGAGTGGGAAACCAGGATGTGCTTGAGAGGGATGGAACAGGCTGAATCATGGGATAATGTTAATTCCAAAAAGGTTTTATTGTTTAGAACAGAACCAAGGTGAGGCAGAATGGCAGAACGAGAACATGAACAGGAATGAACAAAAAATGGACAGCGCGTAGAGAGTGCTGTAGCAAAGTCTCCGGGGGGAAGGGCTCTCCTTCAGCCCGTGCTGATAAACAAAAGTTCAAAAAGGGGAAACCAAGGTCGAGCCGAACCGGCTGATTAACTGGTAGGAATTCACTCACGAATGTCGTGGTCGAGAATGCAGTCAGGATCGTGATCGAGGACGTGAGCAGGATTCGTGGTCGAGAATGCAGTCAGGATTTGTGGTCTTGAGTTCGGGATGAACATTGACTATCTGGCAAAGGGAGAACTGAGACGAGAGCTTAAGAAAGCAGGCACGGAAACAGGTGCAGGTAATCAAACAGGTGAAAGCTAATGACGGGGGTGTGGTGATCATCTCCGCTGGGTGGAGTTCCACCCAGTAAGGATCCTGCCGATCGTGACAGTATTGGGCAAACCTGACTTAGTTCATTGCATATTTGGGGTAGTAAAATAATGGTTCATTTAATTTTTTATATCTTATAACACATTAAGTTAAAAACTATCAGAAGTGAAAAGTAATTGCACGTTTTTATTAGGAGTAGTATCGAGCCATACTTAAGAAAGTATCGACTCCAAAGTATCGGCCAGCGGGTATCGAAGTATCAATTCCAGAAAGTCGATATTCCCATCCTTAGTCTGAAGCATGGAGTCAACGCTTGACACAATATCACTGTCTACACTCTGTTGTCTTTATCTCATTAGGTATCTTGTTGTGTGTAGTGTACAATCAAAACAAATTTGCCTGGACCTACAGACCAACAGGTTAAGGAGATTTGTATTCCATCTCTTTCAAGCTGTCAGCTGATTCAAATGATGAACGTTAATTGCCCCCTCACCTTATGTGTCTCTGTACTGTGTCCACTGCATTAACTAGAAAAGGCACCAGCTGTTTTGCAGAGTGTTAGCATTTGTGTATATTTATCTCAGTATTACGTCAGTAAGGGCCTGAAAGCATCGATTTGTCATACAATGAATAATGTGGCCAGCAACTTGGAGCAGCTCATTTAGCTGACAAGCTATATGTATGCATGTACTGTATTCACTGACAGACGTGACTCCTTTATCCAGTCTTGCATTTTAAGTGTGTTTACATGTACTGTATGTCCAGATGTCTTTCAAACAGGATAACCTTCTCACGTTTGCACTGGGTATGTGTGAGGGGAAAAACAAGGGGTTTCAAAAGAAGTAAATTATATATGTGTAAGTGTCAGGGGTCTTCATGTATTATGTACCACCATTAGACTCCTGTATACATTGGCTTGCAGTAAAACATTCATTGGCCCTCATTATGTTACAGATAGCGTTTGTGTTTCAGACTTACTCCGACCAATGCACTTCTCTCATTCGTGACAGGAATCTGTGTGCGTACAGAAACCAAGTGGAAGGTAAGCTTGTCACGGTTGTTTGGGCAGAGTTTCATACTGATTCCTGCGCAATTTTAGATCCCTGGGCATGTTCAGTATATGTGATACCTGTAACACAAGTGATGCATTACACTAATTACTGTTGATGTTGACACAGTTTGCTGGTGTCACCCAAGCCAACACTACTGTAAGGTGTCCCAGCAGATATTGTACATATCCAATGTATTGTCTGTTTTTTGATAATTTTCTCTTCATCATAAAAGTAGCTCATAAGACACAAAAGCATGGACACCCCTGCTGAACATATTTCCTTTTAGATATTTGGTGTTGAGTCAATGTCACTATGAAGTTTCCTCATCAGAGTCATAAATTCACAGCAGAGTGATCAACCTATGAGGTTTTTCTATAAACTACTAAAACATTCTTCTGTAGTGTGTTTGTCATATTTTAAACAATTTTGTTTATGTGATTTTTGCCAAGTGCTTAAATTACATAATTTCATATGTTCTTATTGTTACTTGAAAAATGTAGTTACATGTATGGTTTATGTTTTAGGTCCTGGTATCAACAGGCCTTTTGAACTTGATCATCTGAACTTGGTGATTTCTCGCTTTCTGTTCAAATAAAAAAAAGGTCAAAATAATTGACTACTGTTTTAATACAGCATATTAACACAGACGTCTACCTGTGTAGTTACAACATGGCTTTTTCAGGTAGTATGTGATCATTTCAAATATAGTATGAGCCACAACAAACCAAAGGCCTCATCAAGAAGAAATATTCCACTTGAGGTAAATGAAATTCAGCTTTAATGGCCCAGTGTCCTGTGTTCAATCTACGGAGGTGTCACTTAGTGTGAGCCTCTTCTAAAGGCTGTGTGCTTGGGTGCGGATGACAGATAGATTGCCTGACACGTTTGTTTGTTTATTTGCCATAGTACTGTATGACATCAGACATTACATCATGAAAGGTGGTCTTATCATAGGCTGAAAGTTAAAGCCATTGTCTGCATGTAGGTAGAGGGTCTAACTGTCAGCCATCAGCCTTTCATGCTCCATTGTTTAATGCTGCTTTCAGGTTGTCCTCTTCAACCCATAAAGTCTGGAAATAACATGTGAATAGATGGATGCCTGTAGTAGACTCAGTCTGTCCAGGTGTCACATTGCGTGAAGTGGCTGCTGAGATCCGCTTCGGCGCTCTATGCCCTTCTAAAGAATAAGCAACACACAGTAGATAATGAACGGAAGGATATTTGGATAAAATAGACGCTGAGGCACTACCCATGACCTTATTATGGTAATGACAGCTTTTTCTTAAAGTTTTGTGTTGGCTTTAACCTTTAAGCTTTATTGTTAAAGATCATTAGTGAGAGAGTCAGTCATTATGCTCTTGCATTCTTCCAGATGCCCTCATGTATCGCGGTAACATACAGAATTGCAGGATGGTCAACTTTTTGCTTCATTCACATTTAGGCTCTACATGGAGACATTTTCTTATTTCATTCTGACATCATGTAAATCTGTCACAACAGATTTCCCCGACTTCATTCAGTGAAATAGAGCTGGTAATGCTTAAATCCTAAGTGAATATCATTTTGTCTACCTAATCAGGTTCATTCAAAGTACAACCAGTAAGTAGCCAAATGCAAGGACATTAAGTAGAAAGGACAATTGGACTTGCTGTAATCTCTGTGTTCAGGAAATAGACAGCGGTAGGGAGAGTGACCGCTTTGGGAGAAGAGGGGATTACTGATTAGTCTGTGTGTGTGTGTGTGTGCGCGCGCGCGTGCGTGCATGTGCGTGTGTGTGTGTGTGTGTGCACGCACATAGCCAGGTATACCGATGACAGTGGGATGAGTAAAATAAAGTTGTTCCTTGGTTATAGCACCACCTACAGAGTAATTCTAAGCCCAAGAGCCAGTAAATGAAGTGATCATAGCAGGTGGTCAAATAAATGGCTGGCAGCAAATTGTTGTCTGTTGATAACTATAGTATGCCAAACTTTTTTTCTTTTCAGTGGATATTAAAAATAAACTCATTGTCAGAAAATCGTAATGATATGAGCTGCAGGTAATTGCTTCTAGCTGTTTGATAAAGATGTCACATGTACTTGTGGTTTTTCAGTTTAACTAGGTGACTCATCTGCATAACCTATTAGGGCTGGGTGGCTTTGTTGATCTCTGGCATTTAAAATGAAGCCACAAAAATACCATACACACAAACTGCCATCCATGCAAACATGGATTAAAACTCACACATGCAGGACATAATAAGCCATCAAAAAATAAGTTATTATGGTGGTAATTTTTTAAACAATGTTTGAAAACTGGTCCTGCCAGCTGAGATTCCAACTTTTGTTGGAAGGTCAAAAGGTCACGTATTAAAATCACAACATAAACATACTGGTTCAAAATAGTCTAAAGTGCCTTGAGATTTGATATAAGATAATGGATTCCAAAGTCTTTTACTGCTCAAATTTAGTAATGTCCAACATTCTGTGCACGTGGACGAAACTGAACTTCCAAAGTAAGATCATTAAACTCTATGGATTACACCTGTGTTCTGTTTTAACAGTCAAATGTTACTCACATCACAGAGGCCCTAAAATGTCTGGATTACTGTATACAGTGGTTGTTGCATGGAAATAGACTTAGAAACACGTATATTCTTAGCCACAGAGCTAAACCTTTAATGAAAACTACTGACACAGAACATCTTTGATTGTGCGATATGTGGAGCCAAAGACCTTTGCTGTACAGTATGTAGATGTTTGTACGGCTGTGAACCTGTTACATTATACAGGATGGCTGCAGATTTGTATTTAAAATATTCAGAGAAAGTGTGTAAAACAGTTTGGAGGCAGTGGGATGTGGCTACGTGAGCCTTGAAGGTTCAGACTGACCTGAAGTATAAGATGTTTGGCATCATAGAATAGTCTTTGGGTGGGGAGAACAAGGATCAGATTGGCACCCACCTTGTTAGTAAAGAAGCTGCCAAATGCACTGAGCAGGGCAGATAGAGGCGATGGAGGCTGCCTTCCTAGTGCCACTGGCATCGATAACCTTCATGTTGGTATTAAAAGTACAAGTTTTGGTGGTGCTTTGGCTAAGGAGACGTGAAACTTATTAAGAGTGGGAGCAAAGGAGATCTCAGGGAGACATGCCGACTGAAAAATAAATACTGTATTACAAAAGGCAGCACAGGCACTGATGCAACTCTTTGTAATCAGATCAACCTGTGGTGTCTATCACCTTATTAAATTTACAGTATTACATCTGGATTGTTTGTTATAACTTAAAGACACCTTTTATCAGCCAAGGTTGTGAAGCAGGTTGCTTAAATTTGTAATTTAAATTTCAATAATCTTATGAATTGGAGGGAGGTACATTGTACAGATAACCTAATTCAATACAGTTGTGAGTTCTGGACAGAGTCTGGTGGGGTCTCCAATACACAATAATGTTTTATGTTTTCATTCAAGTAATGTAAAAAATGTTAAAATAAAACACTAAATTTGTAAGCCGCTGCATAGAAGAATTAGCAATAACGATCAGGATTTTACAGACATGGACATAAAAAGACAAAAAAACATTTTTTTTGTAAAATGCAACTGTGACAGGGTCATCAGTCAGGCATTTTAACACGCCATCCTCCAGCCCTCCTGCCCAGTCCACAGCTGATTACCTGGCTTAGGTGTGTTCAGAGACTGTTTTAGCCCTGATTGTGACTTTCAGCAGTGAGGTGAAAAAAATATATATATATATATATATATATATTCAATTCAATTCAATTCAACTTTATTTATATAGCGCCAATTCACAACATCAGTTATCTCAGGGCACTTTACAAGTAAGGTTTTAAGACCTTACACAACTAAACCCAACAATTCCCACATAGAGCAAGCTTTTAATTGTAGCCAATCGATAAATTGTACAGTTAAATAGCGACAGCGGAGAGGAAAAACTCCCTCTCTAACGAGGAAGAAACCTCCAGCAGACCCAGGCTCAGTGTGGGCGGCCATCTGCCTTGACCGGTTGGGGTGAGGGGATAGAGAAGAGAGAAAAGAACACAACCACAACAACAAAACAAGCAGCAACAGAACACAGGCAGGATGGTTGGACCAGCAACTGAACACTGGAGACACACGACTCTGAGTCTGATGATACCTGTAGATGAGGATAGAGAGAGACAGAAGGGGAGAAGCACAACTAGGAGAGAAAAGGGACAAAGTTAGTCACATGTGGAAATGGAGGCATGTTAGTGGGTAGAAGAAAAAGAGAAAAAAGAGCTCAGTCAATAAAGGACGTCCCCCAGCAGTCTAAGTCTATAGCAGCTTAACTAAGAGATGGTTCAGGGTGACCAGAACCATCTCTAACTATACGCTTTGTCAAAAAGAAAGGTTTTAAGCCTAGTTTTAAAACTAGAGAGGGTGTCTGCTTCTCGAACCTGGACTGGAAGCTGGTTCCATAGGAGAGGAGCTTGGTAGCTAAATGCTCTGCCTCCTGTTCTACATTTAGAAACTCTAGGAACCACAAGCAGACCAGCGCTCTGAGAACGAAGCGTTCTGTTGGGAGCATAAGGAGCGATGAGGTCTTTAAGATAAGATGGAGCTTTATTATGAAGAGCTTTGTAGGTGAGGAGAAGAATTTTGAATTCTATCCTAGTTTTGACAGGGAGCCAATGCAGAGAAGCTAATGTTGGAGAAATGTGATCTCGCTTCCTAAGTCCAGTCAGAACTCTGGCTGCAGCATTTTGAATCAATTGGAGGATTTTCAAAGAGTTATTGGGACAACCTATGAGTAGCGAGTTACAGTAGTCAAGCCTAGAGGTAACAAATGCATGGATTAATTTTTCAGCATCACTCTGTGAGAGGATGCTCCTAATTTTAGCAATATTCCTCAGGTGGAAGTAGGCGGTTCTAGAGATTTCTTTAATATATGGTGTAAAGGACAGATCTTGGTCAACAATGACACCAAGGTTCCTCACAGTAGAACTTGAAGCTAACGTTATGTCATCCAGAGTAACAATCTGATTCAATAAAGAGTCTCTCTGGTTTTTAGCACCAATTATAATAACCTCAGTTTTATCTGAATTCAGTTGGAGAAAGTTATGGGACATCCAGGATTTGATATCATTTAAACAAGTTTGAAGTTTGACTAATTGGTTTGTTTCCTCTGGTTTCATGGACAAATATAACTGAGTATCATCTGCATAGCAGTGGAAATTTATAGAATGTTTTCTAATAATATTACCAAGGGGAGACATGTAAAGACTGAAAAGTATTGGACCAAGCACAGAACCCTGTGGAACTCCAAAGTTAATTCCTGTGCGGATGGAAGATTGATCATGAACATGGACGAATTGGAATCTGTTCAACAGATAAGACTTAAACCATCCCAGTGCTTTTCCTTTAATCCCAATGCTATGTTCCAGTCTCTGCAATAGAATCTTGTGATCTATCGTATCAAATGCTGCACTAAGATCTAACAGGACAAGTACAGAAACTAGACCATTGTCTGAAGCTGTGAGAAGATCATTAGTGACTCTAATCAGAGCTGTTTCTGTGCTATGATGTAATCTGAATCCTGACTGGAAATCTTCATATAGGTCATTTCTACGCAAGTGGTCACATAATTGTTTAGCTACGGTTTTTTCAAGAACTTTAGAAATAAAGGGCAGATTGGATATAGGCCTATAATTTGCAAGTTCTCTAGGGTCAAGAGTAGGTTTTTTCAATAAAGGTTTGACCACAGCAACTTTAAAAGCCTGTGGTACGTGGCCTGTAACCAGCGATTGGTTGATTTGATTTAATATGGACGTGCTGATTAATGGAAGAATTTCTTTGAGTAATCTGGTTGGGATTGGGTCTAAGAGACAAGTAGCTGGTTTAGCAGAGTTAATTATTGAAGTTAACTCAGTGTGATCTATGGGGGAAAAACAGTTTAAGTAAGACATAGGTCTAACCAGCAGATCTAAGGCTGTTGGATCTGCAGATCGGTTTATGACTTTTGTTGACAGATTCTGATAAATCTTTTCTCTAATGGTTATGATTTTATTGGTAAAGAAATTCATAAAGTCGTTGCTGCTGAGATTTAAAGGGACACTAGGCTCAACACAACTATGACTCTTAGTCAGCCTGGCTACAGTGCTGAAAAGAAACCTGGGGTTGTTTTTATTTTCCTCAATTAATGATGAATAGTATGTGGTTCTAGCAACCCGAAGTGCTTTTTTATATAGTATTAAACTGTTTTTCCATGCTAGACAGGATTCACCTAATTTGTTGGAACGCCACAATCTTTCTAGTTTTCGAGTCCTCTGAGTTATACCATGGAGCTAACCTCCTCTGATTCACTGGCTTCTTCTTCAGAGGAGCAACAGTGTCTAAAATTGTACGCAGTGAAGCTGCAGCACCATCAACAAGACAATCTACCTGCTCATGATTCAGATGACTGCTCTCCTCTGTGTAGCTACAAGGGAATGAGACAAAAGATGATGGAATCATCTCCTTAAATCTAATAACAGCATCATCAGATAAACATCTGCTGTAATAGAACTTATTTCCAACTGTTGTCAGGTCTGTTATGGTAAATTCAAATTTTATTAAGAAATGGTCAGATAACAGAGGGTTTTGAGGCAGAACTTTTAAATGATCAATCTCAACCCCATAAGTCAGGACAAGATCGAGAGTATGATTAAGACAGTGAGTGGGTTCATTCACATGCTGACTAAAACCAATAGAATCCAGTAGTGAATTAAATGCAATGTTGAGACAGTTACTGTCAACATCTACATGAATGTTAAAGTCGCCCACTACAATCACTTTATCTGTGCTGAGAACTAAGTTAGATAAAAACTCTGAGAATTCAGTTAAGAACTCTGAATATGGACCAGGAGGACGGTAGACAACACAGAACACAACTGGTTTCTGGGTTTTACAGTCTGAGAGAGAAAGGCTCAGAGTGAGGCTCTCAAAAGAATTATAGTTATGTTTAGGGCTAGGAATAATTAATAAATCTGAGTTATATATTGCTGCTACTCCTCCACCTCTACCTGAACTTCTAGGAATATGATGGTTGATGTGACTGGTTGGAGTTGACTCATTCAGACAAACGTATTCATCCTGCTGCAGCCAGGTTTCAGTGAGACTAAATAAATCTATGTGATGGTCACTTATCAAGTCATTTATTAACAGAGATTTAGAAGAGAGAGATCTCATATTTAATAGACCACATTTAATTATTTTATTGTTACTTTGTTCTGTAAGAGGAGCTGTCTTGATGTTTATTAGATTCCTGTGAATCACTCCTCTTTTATTTATTTGTGATTTATATAATTTAGGTGGTCGGGGAGCAGACACAGTCTCGATGGGAGTGTTACAGCTACGAGCGGGTGGCGGCTGAGAGTCTGCAGAGAGGCGTGTAAGACTGCGACTCTGCGTCCTGGGCTCCACTCTGGGTCATGGTTTAGGGAGTCTAATCAACTCGGCCATATTACTAGAGAGCAGAGATGCTCCATCCAAGGTGGGATGGACGCCGTCTCTTCTAATCAGCCCAGGTTTTCCCCAAAAACTGCTCCAATTGTCTACAAAGCCCACATCGTTTGCTGGACACCACCTAGACAGCCAGCGGTGAAGCGACGACAGGCGGCTAAACATGTCGTCGCTGGTCAGATTGGGGAGGGGTCCAGAGAAAACTACGGAGTCCGACATCGTTTTGGCAAACGAACACACCGACTCAATGTTAGTTTTAGTGACTTCCGATTGGCGTAACCGGGAGTCATTAGTTCCTGCGTGTATTACGATCTTACTGTATTTACGCTTATCCTTATGCAGGAGCTTCAGGTAAGACTGGATGTCGCCCGCTCTGGCCCCAGGGATGCATGACCGCTGGCGTCTCTAACTTCACGTTTCTGACTATGGAGTCACCAATGATCAGGGTGGGTTTCTCAGCGGGTGTGTCGCTGAGTGGGGAAAATCTGTTTGAAACGTGAAGCGGCTGGTGGTGAACCGTGGGCGACTGCCTAGAACTACGACTCCTACGAACCGTCACCCAGTCACATCCCGGCTGCTCGGGACCCACTGAGGGACGATTAGCAGCTAAGCTAGGAGGCTCCGCACTAGCTAGCGGGGCCTGACTAGCTGACTGGTTTTCCACAGTGCGGAGCCGAGATTCCAAATCAGTCAGCCTCGCCTCCAGCGCTGCCACTATCTCACACTTATTACAGATACCATTAACACTAATGGAGGCAGAGGACGAGCTAAACATAAGGCACACCGAGCAAGAAAAAGAAGGAGAAGACAGGGAAGCCATGGCAGAAAGTTAAGCTAGCTTAGCCGAAAAGACCAGAAAGCTACGAAATTAGCAGTGCTTTTAATGAGAGGGGAATAAGGTGCTTGAGTATTACAAGCGTGCGACCCTTAGGCACTCGAAGTAAGTTAGAAAAACAACAGTAAAGAGATAAAAGTGAGGAGATTTGTTTAGCAAAAAACGCTGCTGCGACCAGCAACAGACCAGCAGGAAACCTCGGTGACAGGAAGTGACGCGATACGCTTACCGTCAGTCAGCCAATATATATATATATATATATAGTTATTTTAGTCAGAGAATGTATGTTAATCCCATTATTCTAGTTTTCTAGGAAGACAGAATTAACTTTATTCTTTTTCTATTTTGTGCATCTGTGCGTGCGTTATAAGCCATTATATGCCCTTTTATTGAAATTCGAGGGGTCAAAATAAAAAATCAGGGGTTGCCCCTCGAAGGCTGCACGAGGGTTAATGTCTCATGTTGGCCTAAAAGCTGTTGTAGTGTACTTTAAAGTGGGGATGACCTACGGACAGCTTCAACACAAAAGCATCACCCACTGGAACTGTCCTTTGCTAAAATGCACATCAGTTAAACCGTCTTTGCGAGATGAATGCAGCCCCGGTAGTAATAGCTTCAATAAGGTTGGTGCCACAACAGTCAAAACAGGATCCAAGCCAATTTCCCAAACTGCCATTCTAACAATTCAAGCGTGACAAGTGTATCACTCTGCACCTCACATAATGTTTGTATATTAGCTGCTCTGAAGGTGACCGAGCTCTGGTTCACACTACTTATAAGTAGAGGTGGGTTTATACTGTATGTCACATGTGTTATGTGGTCTCCGCTTGCTGATCAGTGGACTCAATAGACAAGCTACAAAGACAAAAAAGAGTGACGCACACACCCACGGTGTTAAGGAACAGAGGACAAACGTGTGTTGCAGGATCAGTTTGCAGTTGAGCCTCAAGTTATATATAGTGCATATGCACATTAAAAAACTATACAGTGTCACCAGGGTTAAGCTTCACTGTAACTCAATGCGTTATCCATGTGTGAAGTCTCTTGTTCCTGTACAATGGTGCTTTATGAACTGCTTAATAGGACACGTGATACAGCTTATTTCTTATTTACGTAGGTTGTCTACAGAACATACTGTATGTGCTCTGAAGAAGCTGTTCCTTTAACTGATTCAGTGCGTGTGTGTGTGTGTGTGTGTGTGTGTGTGTGTGTGTAGCTGTTGGGAATTAGCATGGATTAACTGCTCAGGTACCTGTGGACATGTCCTGCTGTGTCTTACACTGCCAATGAGATGCCCTAGATAAACCACCAGCCGCATTTTGAACATCTGCTGCATCACTCTCTCAACATAGCTACTGCAGATGGAGAGAGTCTTCAGAATTATGTGTCACAAATAGCTGGAGGGAACATAGTCTGATTTGAGGACTACATAGAACATAGTCTGACCAGAGAAAAGACTGTGGGTCTGCAGAAGACACAGAAGTGAAAAGTTTACTTTATTCAAGTGAACAGCTTGTGAGGATTCCTCCAGTGCCACTCAGACCTCTGCTCCAACCCATTCTGGCTCGAGCCTGCGTCAGACAGAAGCTCTCTGCCTTGATGACTTCCAGTGATGTCTCTGGCCTGACGTCACCCTGCCAAACCTCTGGGCTCCCATTTGTCACTCTTCCAGCTGGACCCTGATAACGTGGACCACTCAGTCAGTCACTGTCACATCTCCACCACCATCTCAACTGACTCAAGCCTCAATCAGCTGTCGTCAGCCTGTTTACACTAGAAACCCTGAAATAGAGACCTGACTGTGACATGTTAATTGGTGCATTGTATCACTAGATGTAAATTAGACCATCATAATTCAGACCGCTTGAACAATATCAACAAAATAACAGAGATATTTACTAAAAAGTTTTAGAATTCTATTTATTGCTTGATTAGTAGGTTTAATTCCCAACTAGTGATGAAGTGAAGCTCACTTATTATTAGCCTCATTCATTATTTCGGATAACAACAAACTTATTCATAGAAATAGATGATAAATAAATTAAACAGCAACTAAATAAGGAGCAATTAATTAAAATTCAATTTTCATTTAAATTCAGTTCAGTTTACTTTACATAGCGCCAATTCACAACAGTGATTATCTCAAGGCACTTTACAAGTAAGATTTAAGATCTTACAGAACTAAACCAAACTAAACCTAACAAATCCCACATAAAGCAGCTTTTAATTGTAGCCAATCAATAAATTGTTCTTCAATTTTAATAGCAACAGGGGAGAGGAAAAACTCCCTCTATAGAGGAAGAAACCTCCAGCAGACCCAGGTCAGTGTGGGAGAACATCTGCCTTGACCGGTTGGAGTGAAGGGATAGAGAAGAGAGAAAAGAACACAACCACAACAAAACAAGCAACAACAGACACAGGCAGGATGATTGGACCAGCAACTGAACACTGGAGACACACGGCTCTGAGTCTGACGATACCTGGAGATTAGAATAGAGTTAGTCACATAGACATGGAGGCATGTTAGTGGATAGAAGAAACCGAAAAGAGCTCAGTGAGTGAAGGACGTCCCCCAGCATCTAAGTCTATAGCAGCTGAACTAAGAGATGGATCAGAGCGACAAACTTTAACTGTAAGTTTTGTCAAAAAGGAAGGTTTTAAGCCTAGTTTTAAACTAGAGCAGGCATCTGCTGTTAGATCCTGAACTGGAAGATGGTTCCCCATAGAGGAGCTTGGAGCTAAAGGCTCTGCCTCCCGTTCTACATTCAGAAACTCTAGGAACCACAAGTAGACCAGCGCTCTGAGAACCAAGCGTTCTGAAGGGAGCATAAGGAGCCATGAGGTCTTTCAGATAGATGGAGATCATCTTTCAGATGGAGCTTTGTAAGTGAGGAGAGGAATTTTGAATTCTATCCTAGATTTGACAGGAAGCCAATGCAGAGAAGCTAATGTTGGAGAAATGTGATCTCTCTTCCTAAGTCCAGTCAGACTCTGGCTGCAGCATTTTGAATTAACTGGAGGCTTTTTAAAGAGTAATTGGGTCATCCTATGAGTAGAGAGTTACAGTCGTCCAGCCTAGAGGTAACAAATGCATGGATTAATTTTTCAGCATCACTCTGTGAGAGGATGCTCCTAATTTTAGCAATATTCCTAAAGTGGAAGTAGGCAGTTTTAGAGATTTCTTTAGTATATGATGTAAAGGAGAGATCTTGGTCAAAAATGACACCAAGGTTCCTACAATAGAACCTGAAGCTAACATTATGTCATCCAGAGTAACAATCTGATTCTCTATGGTTTTTAGCACCAACAATAATAACCTCAGTTTTATTTGAATGTAGTTGAAAGAAGTTACGGGACAGCCAGGATTTGATTTATTTTAAACAAGTTTGAGTAATTGATTCATTTCATATGGTTTCATATACAAATATTGTGAAAACAAAGTCAGGCTGCCAGACAGTAGGATTAGGTTCATGTTGCTTATCTGTGGTATTTGTTCACCATTTCCGTTTGTACTCACCTGTTTGTTATTTTCAATTATGTTTATTAGTATTTAAGTGGTTCTCTCATTGCTAGTTGGCAGCTTTTGGGTTTTTCGAGCTTTTCAATCTATTTGATCCTGCATTAGGCACCGTTTTGTTTTTCTCAGTGTTTTTCGAAACTTTGTGTTGTTAATTTCTCCAGCTGCTGTGATTTTCTATTTTGATAAATTTTTAGTTACCACGTTTGAGCTCTGACTTGCTACACGTTTGAGTCTCAGAGTTTGTAACAAATATAACATTTGTATCATCGGTAACAGTAACAACATTGGACCGAGCACAGAACCCTGTGGAACTCCAAAGCTAATTTTTGTGCGGATGGAAGATTGATCATCAACATTAACAAACTGGAATCTGTAATAATAAGATTTAAACCATCCCAGTGCTGTGCCTTTAATCCCTAATCCTTTAATGTTAGGATTAAAGGCAGTCTCTGTAATAGAATGCTGTGATTTATCGTATCAAATGCTGCACTAAGATCTAACAGGAATAGTACAGAAACTAGACCAGGGGTGGCGAACAAGTTCGACAAAAAGAGCCAAAATTTTAAACTGTGAGAGTCAGAGAGCCACACCACGCAGTGACCTGCCAAAACAGACAAACACTCACACAAAAGCATATAATTTTAACAATAATATATTAAAAACATAATATAACATGCTCAGTCAGGTGTTTTTTGTTACCTTGTTGAAGTGATGGGATGATAATCTCAGTGGGATTTCTGGCATCTTTTGTTTTCAGTAATCTTCTGCAAATCAGGTTTGTATTCAGTTGTAGCCACTCGGAGCAGTTCCTTTACATGAGTGTCAGTCAGAATAGACCGGTGCTTTGATCAAAGTAGAAAACAGCTTCTCACAGACGTATGTTGACAAGAACATAGACAGCAGCTTGAGAGCGGCTCTTTTTACACACAGATATTTTTCAGTTGGCACAGCTCTCCAAAACGTAACATGGCCTTCCTTCAAAAGACATTTCAGTCTATCGTCCTCGCGTAGCTCAATCATTTCTAGTTCACTCGCTGCCTCATCAGTAACAGTGAGGTTTTCAGGCAGTCGGTGTCAGCATTAAACGGGTCGATGAGAAAA
Organism: Macropodus opercularis; assembly: GCA_030770545.1. Classification (NCBI taxonomy): domain Eukaryota; kingdom Metazoa; phylum Chordata; class Actinopteri; order Anabantiformes; family Osphronemidae; genus Macropodus; species Macropodus opercularis. Next base: position 16,399,651 of record CM061098.1, on the reverse strand, counting down.
GTGATCTGTGGTCTTTTTTGGTCCAAGTCCTCAAACCGCAAAGTAAACTTCTCTTGCAGTTGTGTAAGTTGTTTCACGTATCCAGCTATATCTGTTTTAGCACCGGTCTTCTGCAGGGTGCTTGTGAGACGTGAGCTCTACCAGCTCACCTCAGACGTGTTAAAGTTTGTTGAAAGAATGATGGCTTCACTCGCAACAGCACTTGAGTGCAGGATGTAATTTTATTAACAGCGCCAAAAATGCAGGTCCAGGGTGAAAGTACTCCACACAACGGTCAAAACGTCCAAATGAACAAAACAAACAAAAGAAACAAGCTGTCAAAAGCTCATGTATATCTCCAATATACATATGTAAGGTCAGCACCACAAATGCACACTTTGCCTGCCTGCCCCTCTCTCTCTCTCTCTCTCTCTCTCTCTCTCTCTCTCTCTCTCTCTCTCTCCTCTGCGTTGCATGTTGGGAGTTCCGGGTGAGTGTGTGAGTGGCTGTGGAGTTCACAGAGAGTGTGGAGTTCTTGGATGGGACTAAGACTTCGTGAGCTTTTCTCTTTCGGTGTCTGCATCACTCTCGGGTGACAAGGTAAATGACTTCCTTAATTTCCGGTTACTTGGTTTAGGGTGACAAACAGTGTTGTAGGTGTTAGCGTGTTCTAAACTTGCCATGGCGTCCCTCCCGGGGGAGGGCTCGCCGCCCCTGTCAATGAGACACGGGGTTCGGGTGGCGGCAGATCCAAAATATTCAGTAGAGCAGGTTCTCCTGGCAATGGGAGAACAAATAGGCTTTGAAAACATTACATACGGTTCTCGGATGAGCAGAGCAGTGGTAGCGTTTCTCCGAGAGGAACGACTGGTGCACAGGCTGGTTGAGACGGGCCTGGTGCTGGAGGATGAGCTTGTGGCCGTGTCGCCGCTGTTTGTGCCCTCTACGCGCATCACCGTCTCCGGGGTTCCGCCCTTTATCCCTGACGAACTGCTGGAAAAAGAACTTTCCCGTTTTGGAAAGTTCGCCACCACCTTTAGAACAGTTCGCCTCGGATGCAAAGATGTTCGTTTGCAGCACGTCCAGTCTCTGCGGAGACAGGCGTTTATGTATTTAAGCGATCCAGAACAAACGCTGAACGTATCTTTCAAAGTAAAGTTTGAAAACGCTTTTTACACCGTTTATGCGAGCTCGGGAAGCATGAAATGCTTCGAGTGTGGAGATGTCGGACATAAGCGGACGGCATGTCCGCACCGGGAGAAGGGCGCAGGCAGCGGGTCAGCTGGCGAACAGGCCGCGGGCAGAGCTGGCGCAGACGGCCCTCAGGCGGCACAACAAGCCGCCGAGGACGCCGGCGTCACCCCCCCGCAACAGCACACACCAGCCCCCAGTGACAGGTCAGTTAGAACGACGCAAGACGAGAAAAGGAGTAGTGAACCTCTGGCTACGGAGGAAGACCAGACTGCTGGACAAGTAGAGGAAACAGCAGGCGCATCTGGCCACGACTCCCATAGAACAGACATCAGTGAACAGAACAACAAGACGACGGAGACTGACGACGACCAAACAATTGACGATGACACACTGTCACAATTTTCTGATATTGTGACACATGAGGACACGCAGTCCTACACCCTGAAGGACATTAATGACTTTCTGGACGAGACTTTCGGTAGACAGTATGTAGAAATAACAGACTTCTTCTCTAATGTGGAGGGTTTCATCAACTCAGCCATGAAAATAATGAGAAAGGTTGGCTATGACGAACTCAGCAAACAGAAGAGATTTCGCCTGAAAAAAATGTTAACAAAACTAAGAAAAGAAAGAAAAGGAAAAAATGCTCTGAATGTCCAGAAATGATGGCTGGTGTCCCCTGGAACACTCCACACACTAGGAAAGACCAAACTGTCCTCTGCTTTCTCTATATTTTTCTTTTCTTCATGGAGAGGCTGAGGATAGGAAGCTTAAACATGAACGGTGGGAGGGATAAGGATAAAAGAGCTGCTGTCTTTGAGATGTGCAAAGCCAAAAACTTAGATGTGCTCTTCTTACAGGAGACACATAGCACAAGAGACAACGAGGTTGACTGGGGCATGGAGTGGGCAGGTCAGGCCTTTCTGAGCCACGACACCAACCTCAGTGCAGGCGTAGCAACCCTCATTTCACCAAACCTAGAGTTACGCGATGTTTCCTCAGTCGAAATAGAGCAGGGAAGGATGCAAATAATAGAAGCAAGAATCAGGGATGTACACCTCGCTCTTATCAATGTATATGCATACAACACCGGCGCTGGTCGCTTAGATCAATTCCATAAACTGTCAGATCAACTAAAACAACTGGACAGCAGCTCTGTTCTACTTATGGGGGGAGACTGGAACTGCACTACATGTGCTGCAGTAGATAGAAACTCAACCGAACCACACGCACCATCAGCTTCCCTCCTGTCTAGAGTCACTGCAGAGAACGACCTAGTTGACGTCTGGAGAAAACTAAACCCACAAGTTAGGCAGTACACATGGGTCAAAAGCACGGAAGGCAATATCAAAGCAGCCCGGTTAGACAGAATCTACCTGAACAAAACACACCATAACCGATTAATGAAGTCCACAATCTTTCCAATTGGCTTTTCTGATCACCATCTAATAACAGCAGACCTCTCTCTGTTCATACGTCACCAGCGATGTCCCTACTGGCGGTTTAACGTACGCCTTACGCAGGATAAAACTTTCTGTCAAGCCTTCACTGTCTTCTGGAGTCAGTGGAGACTGAGGCAGAATGATTTTGAACATCTCACTCTGTGGTGGGAGGTGGGAAAAAAACAAATACAAATCTTTTGTCAGCAGTACTCAAAACATAAAACAGAGACCGAGAGAAACCAGATAGAGAGGTTAGAGAGAGACATTTGGGTCCTTGAAGAAGACATAATTAATAATAATAACAGCTGCAACCGGAGACTTCTAGCAAACAAAAAGGAAGCACTGGGTAAATTCATGCATGAAAAAGCAAAAGGAGCATTAGTACGAAACAGAATTTCTAGGATAGCTGATATAGATGCTCCAACATCATTCTTTTTTAAGTTAGAGAAAAGAGTGCGGGACAGCAACTTAATGATGCACCTGAAGTCTCCAGATGGGTCCATCACAACCAGACCGTCAGACATGAGGAGACTGGCAATAGATTTTTATTCTGAGCTCTTTAATGCTGAAAACTGTGACTCTGACCACATGGAGGAGATCCTACAAGGACTACCGCGACTAGGAGAGAACCAGTCGGCTTCCCTAGAAAACACCATTACCCTCGCTGAGATGTCAACAGCAGTCCAACAGCTGAACTGTGGCCGTTCCTCGGGAGTAGATGGGCTTCCCTCTGAATTCTACAAATGCTTCTGGGCCGTGATAGGGGAGGACATGTTCCAGGTGTTCTCAGGCTGCCTGGAGTCAGGTTCCCTACCCTTAAGCTGCACAAGGGCCGTGCTGACCCTCCTGCCGAAGAAGGGAGATCTTGGACTCTTAAAAAACTGGAGGCCGGTCTCACTGCTTTGCACAGACTACAAAATAGTAGCCAAATGTTTATCGAACAGACTGAAAGCATGCATGGACACCATTGTAAATAATAACCAAACATATTGTATTCCTGGCCGTACAATTATGGACAATTTGTTTCTGTTACGTGACATTATTGACCTGTCAAACCGACATAACTTAGATGTGGGAATTCTTTCAATTGACCAACAAAAAGCCTTTGATCGGGTAGATCATAATTATTTGTTTAGTGCACTGGGCGCGTTTGGTTTTGGGAAACAATTTATTTCATGGACGAAACTTCTGTACCGAGAGGCCACTGTACTGCTAAAGGTGGGAGGTGGACTCAGCAGACCTGTCCCAGTTCGTAGAGGCATCAGGCAGGGATGCCCTTTGTCTGGGATGCTGTATGCTCTGGCTATAGAACCACTACTGCATCATCTCAGAAGAAACCTCACAGGGTTTAACATAGGAATCTCACGTCAGGTCAGTCTGTCGGCTTACGCAGATGATGTCACGGTATTTATAACCGGACAAAGTGACATTCATGCTCTTGAACAAACCTTAGCGTTATATGAACGCGCTTCATCTGCAAAAGTAAATTGGGAGAAGTGTGAGGGTCTTCTCCTGGGGGAGTGGAAACATGCTCACCAACCAGCATTACCAGTAGGGCTGCAGTGGAATAGAGATGGAATTAAATGTCTTGGTGTGTTTTTGGGAAATGACAATTTCCAAAAGAAAAACTGGGAGGGGCTGATTGAAAAAGTTAGTGCCCGATTGTCTAGATGGACGTGGGTCCGCCCCCAGCTGTCTTACAGGGGGAGGGTTTTGGTTGCTAACAATCTGATCGCCTCCATGCTGTGGCACCGATTTACAGTGATTGACCCCCCGGACACGCTAGTAAGGGAAGTGCAGAAAAGGCTGCTGAACTTCTTCTGGGATGGGGCTCACTGGACAAGGTCTGCCGTACTCTATCTGCCAGTGGCGGAAGGAGGGCAAGGACTCATTGACATCAGGAGTCGTATAGCAGCTTTTCGTCTGCAGACTGCGCAGCGTCTACTATACCATGCGCCACAGGCGTGGACAGAAACAGCAGCAGCACTGCTTCGCAAAATCATGAACTTAAGCTATGATAAACACTTGTTCCTACTAGACCTGAACGGCTTGGACATCTCGCAGACCTCATGCTTTTACGGATCTGTCCCTCGTACGTGGAGCACGGTGTTTAGGGTAAAAAGAGACTGTTCGCAGTTCTATGGCGGAGTTGGAGAAGAACCCCTCTTCTTCAACCCACTAGTACAGTGCAGGAGTTTCCAGTCAGGCACTGTGCAAAAGACACTGATATCAGCAGGACTGACGAAGATGGCAGATCTGAGAACAGCAGGACAATGGAAAACCACTGCCACACTAAGCCGAGAAACCAACATAAAGTCCCTGCGTTTTTTGGAGAAGTTGATCGAGGAAGTGATGGCTGGCCTTCCCAGTCTCTTCAGGGAGGCCTTAGGAGCACGGTGCGTGGATGAACAATGGGCGGCGTGGCCTCCTTTTCCATCCCTGGACATTAGTGCAGCGGTCGGAGAACAAGAAGATGACAGTGGGGCCTTGCTGTCTTTTCGAACACCTGAGTTGTCCGTTTTCTCCACCACATCAAAGAAGGCCACCGTCAAGGTCCTCAATAAAACGTCTTTAGCTGGGGTTCAGGAGTCCAAATGGTCGGGAGTGTTGGCACCAGGATCCTCACCCAGAGGCAGCTGGAGGTCCCTGTACAAACCTCCCATAGAAAAACGCACTGCTGACCTGCAGTGGAGGATTGTGCACGGAGCCGTGGCTACAAACAGACACGTGGCACATTTAGACCAGCGGGTGGGAGGTGAGTGTGCTTTTTGTGCAGCTCAAGAGAACCTGCAGCACCTTTGGCTTAGCTGTCCCAGACTGACTCCCCTCCTCTCCTTGCTGCAGCAGTGGCTTCAAGGGATGGAACAAACACTAGATAGTAGCCTGTTCATACTCTGACCAAAATATAGCGTTTCACAGCGTCAGCGCGTCTGCTTAACAAACTTCTTAATAGGCCAAGCAAAAATGAGCATCTGGCTCACGAGGCGGAACAAAATGAAGGGAACTGGATGTCCAGACGCTGAGGCCATGTTTAGAGGTTTGGTGGCGGCTCGGCTCAAAGTAGAATTTGCTTATCACACAATGATTTCTGACTTGGACAGTTTCATATCTTTTTGGGGACACGAGGATATTTTGTGCTGTGTATTTCAAGGCTCGCTCGTGCTTAAGTTTTAGGTTTTTTTTGTCTTTTGAAGGTTTTCCTGACGGTTTGTGGTTTTTTGTTTGTTGAAGGGTTTTTTGGTTTTGTGTCTGTAAATAATTGTTTTTAGAAATAAAGGTCACGTTAAAGGTCACGTTAAAGGTCTCTCTCTCTCTCTCTCTCTCTCTCTCTCTCTCTCTCTCTCTCTCTCTCTCTCTCTCTCGCTCTCTCGCTCTCTCTCTCTCTCTCTCGCTCTCTCGCTCTCTCTTGCTCTGTCAATCCACCAGTCCACTCTCCCCCTAGTGTAAGCCTGACCACCCTTCATATAGCCCAGGCTCCACCCCTTCATAGGAGGAAACCGAACCACAGGTAAGTAGAGAAAAACTCCTAACTTCCTCAGACCCTTAATCCCCCTGGCCGTGGGACAATATTCAGCGCCCCTGTTTATACAGTCCCCCTAATAACATACATACATATATAACACAGACTGTAACACTTATTCACACTGACACTTCCCAACCAGACAATAGAAGCCCCCACACATAACACACTTGGTTTCGCCGGACTCCGAACCCATTGCGCCGGCGCGACGCCGGCTGTGACGTCATAAGCGAGCGCCTCGCGACCCCTCAGTTTGCCCGTGCGCCAGGTGGATGTCCGACTACTCCCTGCACGTAAGACAAACAAACAATACAATAAACGGAACAATAGCAACGTCTGCGTGTGTGTGGTTTGTCCTGAGTGTATATGTATGAAAATGTCCATGTGCCGTCGTACGAGCGTGTGCACCCACTCGCGGCGGATCCTATGGTGAGGTGAGTGAATGCGTGCAAGCAGGCGCTTCGTCACAGTGCTGCGCAAAGAAGGAAAATGGGATAGATTGCTGTTTTGAATGTGTGCTTTAAAAAGCTTCAACTTGTTTACAAAGGAGAATACCCTTTGTGTCAGCTCAGGAAGAGTTTGTAATTTCCCCTGCAAGTCTGCGTCAAGTTCTGCAATGAGGTTCTTGAATTGCCGGTGATTAAGGGCGTGCATACGGATGTAGTTCACAATCTCCATCACAGGCTTCATAATGTGGTCTATATTCAGTGTTTTGGACACAAGTTGCTGTAGAGAATCTGCAGAGAGGCCTGTAAGACTGCGACTCTGCGTCCTGGGCTCCACTCTGGGTCATGGTTGTCTAATAAACTTGGTCATGTTACTAGAGAGCAGAGACTCCATCCAAGGTGGGATGGACGCCGTCTCTTCTAATCAGCCCAGGTTTTCCCCAAAAACTGCTCATATTGTCTACAAAGCCCACATCGTTTGCTGGACACCACCTAGACAGCCAGCGGTGAAGTGATGACAAAGAAAAAGGGTGGCATTGGCTGCTACCATTTGTGTTTTCACATACTTTAAGGACTTTAATATTCACTTATTGTACAAACCTGACCCGATTAAGTAGCTATGATACTTTCACAAGACCTGTTACTTCGCCTGAAACAAAACACAGAGAAGACACCTCAGTGAATTAGATCTCATGTACCTTAAAATACTTGTCAAATATTCTGATGGACTGCTCTTAAGAGAGACAGGAATACATCTTAATATGTTGTAAATGCAGACACAACCGCACAACTGACACACACCGTCAGTCCTGTCGTGAAAAGCTCTGTCAATCCATTTGACATACACTGAATTCTCTTTCAAAAGAAGTGACAATCAATCAAAATATAAAGAAAGAGTGGGCAATGTCCAAAATGGGTTATTTACAGTATATGTGTTATGAAGCCCAGAGAAAACCACATAAAAACTGTTTCACTTTCACAGTATGTTCATTTTTCTGCCGCTTGAACCAAGTGGTTTATGATGCAAATGTTGATTGAGATGGTTCAGCACGTTGAGATTCTCCAGTGTAGACACACAACTCGGTTCACAAATAGTCTTGCTCGGTTTATCTATGCAGACGATGCCAATTGTTTTTTACGGGGATGGCAGTGTATCTTGCACCTGGTACTTCTGCAATGTACTTAAATAATTGCACTAATATAAATACTTACAAACATAAGAATCGAGATGAAATTCATTAGACGTTTCTGACTACCTGACATATAAAGTGGCTCCTTACTGTAGACACACTGACTCCTCAGGACGCTGTTTGCTGTCCCTGAGCTGCCATTTCTTTCTTATATTAGTGTTCCATCCTGTTATATTGGCCACTTTAAGATCTTTTGCTGTATCTTTTGCTGTGTTTTTCTGATATTACAAGACAATGGTGTTCGTTATAGAACTACAAAAATGTTTTAAGTGATTAAACTATGAATAAGTCTGAGCTACTGGAACAAAATGGATGAAAGTCTATACAATAAATTAGATTCCTGCTCCTGTCCTCAGTCTAGTCTCCTGAGCCAATCTGCTGAAAAAACAAGTCTGAATTGCATATTTGGCAGTTATGACTAATTTTGTCTATTGTTTTTCTCAGTAGCCACTGAAAACACCCAATTTCTAAGGAGTGATTTGTTGTAAGTAAATGTACAACTTAAACCAGAGTGAAAGCCACGCATATAGTCTATTAACTGATTAACTCAGTCAACCCAGATATTTTAAACATGATTTTTCCATGCATTGCAGTGTTTACTGCAGTGAGTTTGATTTAATCCAATGACCAGTTCATATGACATAGGGTTCTGTGGATGGAATAAATGTGAACTCACTACCAGATGCATTCAATTCCCCCAGGGATTAGGAACCAATATACCATCATCATATCCAATATCCTGCCTGGATGCTCACACTCAGACATGTCGGGCTCTCTCTCCCTTTCTCTCTCTGTCACTCACTAGTATGCAGGCAGGCAGGGACACACACACAGACCTAACATTATCGAAAGTACCTATAGCTCAAAGTAGATGAAAAGTATGTGATGCAGTTTATCAAACATCACTCATTTAGAAGGTAGCTACTATAAAATATTGACGCTCCCGCAGGTTTTAGTATTTGTTAGGTTTAACAACAACACTTTGTGTTTATATAATGAGATGAGAACAAAGATTTGATTATATAATGGATGCTCACAAACAAATGACCACATCTGTGTACGTTCTGTGTCATTTGTTCATCTGTGCCCTTTGACAGCACATCACAAAAACAAAATCAATTGTTTATTCCAGTCAGTGATTTGAAATCGCAGCTGTGAGAAAAAAAAAACTATTGAAACATTGAAGCTCACGTTTATCCCTTTTTATATTGACCATTATTTTGTATGCTGTTTGATGTACTCTAAATTAGCTTGTGTCTGTTTAAACTGCACTATCCACTGAAGCAGGGCTGCCACGTCTTACAACCTGCAAATTATATTTTTTGAACTCTTGCATTTCAGAAGATTCTGGACAACAATAATGCAAACATCCCAATAAAATGTTTTGGTCTAGAAGTTGTCTTGTAATGTTTACTTCAGGCACTAGACATCTTTAACAACCAATACAATGTTTTGATGGTTTCATCATTTTCATTTGTCATTTGTACAAAATGAGCAAATAAAAGACACATTTATGAAAGGAAGAGACACATAAAGCCAACACTGTTACAACATACATGTACTGTACAATGTTTTGTAGAGGCAGCACCATTGTCTGTGTGAAGGGAAAGGGAGCAAAAGGCTGAGTACTAGATGGGGACAGGGTGAGGGAGGGGGGAGGACTAAGTGATAGCAGCAATGCAAAGACAGGTGAAAAATGTTGCGGAACTGACTGAGAAAGGATGCAGATAAAAGGATGAACAGGAGGGGGATTACATTTTGGGTGGTTGAACTCTGTGTCACCTCAAATAGAGATATATGATGTGCCCCAATGGATTGAGGGACAAACGCACAGAGAAGAACTGAGAAGAAAGGATAGTTAAATAGATGGACAGAGGTTAAATGAATGATGATGATGAAGTAAAATGTCAGAGAGTGAGATATGAGTTAAAGGTAGCTGAGAGGTGCAGGATCACTTTACGTGCATGTAAATGAGTTTGCTGTCATATTTGTGCTGCGATAGGATATAAATGGTGAAGCAGTGTAACAGAGGGTGGATAAAAAAAAGTTACTGTAGGTTAAGCGTCTCTCTCTGGGGCCTGAGCTCTGAATCAGCAGTGGCTGGGAAGTCTTAACTAGTATCTATATACAGTATGCAGTGCTCCCCACTGGGCTTCATATAAAACCCAGCAACCATACAAACAGATTTAGTATGAGGTTGGCATCATGCATCTACAGTAAGTGTTGATTTCTTAATAGATTACTGAGATCGGGTGAACAGTACTTAATACTTAAATGAAGGGTAAAGGACCATTTTCTTATTGCTCCAGCATGTACCTATCACTTACAATGATCATGAGCTAAACAACAGTATTCACTCTAGACTTGGAGTGTTACAAGTGGACACTGGTAGATTTCAAAATAAGGCAACACTGTGTTACAGTACATTCCTACAGTTCAGTAAGAAGCTTATGGAAAGAAAGTATTTATATACCACCAATTCACAACAAATGTCTCAAAGAACTTTACGAATAACGAGTGTCTTCACTGGTGTTGTCTGTAAGGGTTTAATATCAAATCACTGATTAGATCATAAGTGCTATGAGTACAGGGGATTCATTTTCAATGTTGTTGTGTCAGAACAGAAAGAAAGACATGCAGATGCTCAACGGGGTGATACAGTACTTTGATTCCTAATGTTCTGATAAAGGTTTTTTTTTGTCTTTCTCAAAAAAGGCAAATAAAACACATAAGGAAACATTTGAGAAAAGTTAGGAACTGTTTAAATGATGCAAATTAAAATCTAAAATGCTTGACTTCCTGCAGTGAACACAGTTGTTCTGCTTCCAGTTGATCATACAGACAGAGACTATGTTTCAGTCTCTGTTTTTGTTTGTCTCTGTTCTTTTCTCTGTTACCCACCGTAACCACACCTCATCAGAATGTTACACTTCCTGCTTTCCCTCAGCTGCACCCTCATTCGTCACTGCAATTACTGTAACTGCTTGTCTTTGCACTAGTCATTATTAGCCCATCTGTGATTTGTTTGTTTGCACCTGGTCATATTATTCTGTCTTATGCAGTAAATTTTAGTTCTGTATTCACATACTGTACTTTTACCTTGTAGTGTTTGTCTCTATCAGAAGTGATTTTTGTTGTTTTTTGTAATTTTGTGTTATTAAATACCATTATCTATTCATGCTCTGTGCATTTGGGTCCACACCTGTGAGTTTGCCAGGTGTGAGTGGCCTCTGTTAACATTGTTAATTAGTTAGTTAGTGTCTTACAGTAGTAGTACATATCACAAATAAATATGTACTAAAAACACAGTGGATCTCCTGCCATCAGCCTCTGTACAGTTTAATAGTCTCAAGGGTATTAGTGTGCACTCGCCCCAGCAGGTAACAGGAATGTGTCATTGATCGCTGGCACTTAAGTACAACATGTTGGGTTACATCTTCTCTGGAGAAGGCCGCCCTGATGAGCAGCAAGAGGAGTCTCTGTTTTAATAATCAGTACCTGCACTCCAAATACCGTGTGGCCATATTAGTAGTATACGCCATCTTTGGCTGACACTACAATATATAGCTTTTTAACTATACTGTAAATCTGGTTCATGATCAGAGTATGGACACTTCAGCTGAACAGGGTCAGGGTAAATTAAGATGGGCTTCTGGCAAAGATATTTGTCTTCATTTGGACAATGCTCTTCATTTGTCACCACAGCATGGATCAAGATAATATTAATAGACACAGAGGACAGTGTGTGAGAGGATTTCGTGGTCGGGATAGAAGCTTTGTTTCAAAGATGCTGTTTGTGTATGAAAAGTCTGACACAGCCTTCATAGACGTGTTTGCATTTACAGTATGCATTAAACACACAGACCACTGCCTACAACTAATTCAAACATGATGTGAAACAGTACGGAGAGAGTTGAATCTGTCAGTGACAAGATTACATAATGTTGTTTAGTTAGCCCATGGCCAATATATAAACATTTAATCTTAATTGTTTCATTATGTATCAGCAATTATCCATATGATATGTATGAAATCACTCAACTAACAGGGCTTTATAGGGTCTTTTATGAGCACTCTGGACGTGTGAGAACGCTTGGCTGGACGCTGACTAATGGAGCAAAAGCCCATGGCAAGTCTCATTACAATTTATTCTACAATGTTTATGTGTAAGCCAATGTTACCACACTTTATTTAACTCATCCAGAGTCATGAGTTCATTTGATAGATTTGTGAAACAGCAGTAAAAATACATTTCAGAGAACACAGTCAAGGACTGTAATTTAAAATGCCCTACTTTATATTAGTTCTATCTGGAATCTTTCCCCAGGTGTGACGTTTGCAGTGGCACCAGTTAAACAATCAAAGAGACACCTTCTACAGACCTACGCTAGATTTTATTGCATTATAGCTTTATTAAGGCTGTAAATCAGACCCACTGAAGCTGATTGATATAGGTTACAAGACTGTCTCCTCCTTCGTTACACAGAATGTAATATTTATTTTATTGCAGGTTTGTACTGGAGTTATAAATCCAGCTCAGTGAAGTGACATGAAATCCAAGCAAAGCAAGGAGGAGGATATTGTCCTCTTCTAAATCCTCATTTCAGAGAACACAAACATGTAGAAATATCACATCAGCTGTGTGCATGTGTGTGTTTGTGTCGATGTTCTTCTCTTCCAAATTGTTTTCTTGTGTCTCTGTTCCTGAGTTCATTTCATAAGAAAAGTTGGAAAACAAACCTCACATTAGATATAGTTTAATCTTTTTAGTGGGAAAGAATAACATAGGTAGTTCAAGTCTTTCTGGTTTTTGACTGGTTGTTAACAGAATGTAATGTTGCATCTAATCATACTGTATGAGGAGACATGTAGCATCCATCCAGCAAACCAGTTTACCAGTGACTAATGTAGAGGAGTAGGATGGTGGCCAGGCCAAAAACGAGTGAGTAGAGTCAGGATCTACCACAATTATTATAATTAGAACAAAATACAACTTATAAACACAGAGTTGATAATTCAGTACAATGATGAGTATGCTAATGCAATCAAAAATGAACTGAAAATCACTGCCTGTTAGGAATGTGGAATGAATGAAAACAAACTTTAAGAAAGAACTATATTAACTATACAGATGAATCAGTCAGGGCAACAAAACCCAATACAAATTCCAACTTCCAAAAATTCAAAACAAAAGGGCGAAAGACTGAAGATGTGACTGAAGTATACGGTTAAACAGATCAGAATGTCTACAATGTCATAATGATTTAACCCTTGTGCAGCCTTCGACCCCACTGTAAACTAGGAGGCGCCAAAGCTCAAAAACACACACAAGTGTTGGATCAAACAGCCTTCGTGGGTGTTACATCCAAGCAATGAACACGTGTGGGTCTATGATGAACAAGTTCATCCAACCGTTCATCTAGATAAAGCGTGTTGTGATTTATCATCTGTCTGTGGCTGTTTTATCCAACCCTTGTGTGGTTTTGAGCTTAGAGCCCCCTGTTTTACATTTTGACCCCTCGAAGGCTGCACAAGGGTTAAGTTCTTACTGCCGTTGGTGTGCAGTTCTTCGAAAATATGATGTAACATTTTGAGGTAACTGAAGTTGTCGTTGCAATAAATGTCACTACCAAGAACAAAAACAAGCTTCTTCCTGTTGTCTCTCATTGTGCCTGGTGCATTTCCCTGAAGCTCTGAGGTACACTTTAAAAAACAAATACCTCAGAGGGCTTCCTGCATCTCTCTAAAGAGAAAGACAGAGACAGCCCTCAGTGTAACAGCATCAACATCATGTTGAACTTCCAGGTTCCTTCCCTTCATTCTCATAGGCACTGATCTTTATCATCCACTGCCCCTTGCTCAATCTCCTTCCACTTATTTATTTATTTATTTTCATTACTCCTCAAGGTATGGAAATATGCCAGAGCTGTTTTCCCTTCTTCTTCATCTATTCAGCCAGTTGGGGAGCTACTGTAACTGTAACCATTTTAAAAAGATGTATAGTATGATGAAAAAAAGGAGAAGTTGAAAAGGATTGAGAAAGTTAGCAAACAGGAAAGTGCTGCTTTGTTTTATGAGGCACGTTTACCTACACATGTTCCCTCAAGGAATGGTCTATCAGAGTATGTGTGCATACTAGCAAAAGGCTTCCAGCTGTGTAAGTGTGTGTCCAGCCTTCATCACTGCTGCAATCAAGCAGATATTTCTGTATAAGCTACTACTCAAAGTCAAAGTCTCCCCATGCATGACTGTTACTGTATGTAAAACACACCTGCCTGTTCCAACTGAATGACAAACGGGTTGCAAGCTGCAGGTTACTAGTCTAAACTACAAGAGTCTGTGTCTGCAAGTAAGTGTCAAATAACTCCCTCTGAACTGTATTACAGAAAAGGCAAAAACAACAGCCTGTACCAGTCTAGTAGTTGAGTAAATGTAGGTGAAAGGAAAAAGAATAATAATTAGTTTAAAGTTTGGCAGGTACAGTACATCCATTAGGTCACTGATACAGCATGCCAAACCTAATATTAATAATTATTTTGAATTTAAATAACCTTTATTTTACTGTGGGCACTTAGAAGGTAATTCTTCACACAAACACCAAACAAGGCTTTGGAGACTGTTGTTCTTCCAATGTCCTTTATACACATACAGATACATTTAGTGCCTGAGGGAGTGGTCTCCTACTGGGGTCCGAGAGGAGGGGCCAGGTGTGACCTTTGGTTGTCGCCTCCGGCAAGGATGACCACCACCCTGTTCTAATTGCAAGTAGACACTTAGGGACGGGGGACACCCTCTGGGAGACACATCTGTCACCTAGCGGTTGTGCTCCTGGACACCTCCCCCACTTTTAATGCGTCTTAACCCCACACTTACAAACCAAGCTGGCTGGCAGGGTAACGGGGGCTGGCCCGATCCTGGCGCGGGCTACGGGATCTTGCTGCCCGGGCAGCCTCCTCTGCTGATTCCCACTAATGCCTACCTATTGCTGGAAGCCCACCGCGACGCTGGGGGTGGTGTCCGGCCTACTACAGATAAAAACTGTAGTAGAGGGCAAAATGTACAATGTGAGCATCAAAGATGCCTTGAACCCCGGTTCAAGACATCTGGCCTCCCGGGCCTGTGAGGTGTGGCACACTGATTACTGTGTCCTTTCTTGCCGCCTGTTGGAGCATTGGGACGGTAGGGACACACTCATCACCTTCCCCCATCACCCTGGTTTCTACTAGTGGCACTGCACACCAATGCTTGTATCACCACAAGTGGTGAATGATGTCGTTTCACTGTGAGCAACAATGTGCATACGTGTTATGTTATGATATACCTTTCTCTTGTGTATTTATTTTAATTTTTTTATTATTTTTTTCCCCACAAATGATGTCATCATGGTGTTGGTATTGCTGCACTTGTACTTATAGTCGTTGTGCTGTTACTGTTGTTATTGCTGTTGTTGTTATTGTAGATGTCGCTGCTTGTCATCATCACACCTACCAGGACTGTTACTAATCAATTTAATCACTATAATTTATTTACATACTCTCAGTCAATGTTAGTTATACTCTGTTGGTTGTACTATTTATTTTGTTGTCTGTGTTGCCTCTTCTCACCCCCCCAACCCCCCACCACCACCACCACCACCCCCACCCCTTTCTTCCTGTCCAATCCAGAGACTTTCATTTTGTTTTGATGGACCAATTAAAAGAAGGATCTTCAAACAGGGGCTCATAGTTTATGTACCCCTTTTGAAAAAGCAAAACTGTGCCCATCACAATACAGCATCCAGCACTAACATGATGGATGTTAAACTGCTGGACAGGAAAAAAAAAAGAAGGTAATTCTTCACTCACACCTACAAGATCTCCAATCAGCTGGACTGTGGAAGGAAAAGGGAGTTCCCAGGGAGAGCATGCACACTCCACACAGAAAGGCGGTGGGGCAAACCTTTGTTGCAGTGAGGCAACAGAGCTAACCACCTCAGAATCTAGCCAAATTAAATTGTATAAAAATGATGCTGTATGTTGCCAGAATGAGCAACTTAACACCTCAAAATGAAATGAAACTGATACAGGTTCTGTGTTCACCCCTTGAATATGCTCCTTTAACCCAATAGCTCTGTTATCAATACTTAGTATCCCGCAGTTAAGAAAACACACAAAAAATGCTCTATGTTGGAATAAAAAACATGGCATCTGTTTGGCAGGTTGGCTCACAGCTAACCATAACAGGAGTCAGACGTCTCCTCTTAATGCTGACTGTAACAACGTTCACTTCCTCTTTGTTGTTTGACTGACTGAGGTAGATGATTGGCCGGTGGAGGTTACAGAGGTCGTCAATGTCTTCGTCTTGCCAGCTTTCCCTGAGCTCACCATTCATTTGCCAAGCTTAATAATCCCATGGATGTGTAATTGTCTTGGTTAGTAAGTAGCATTCATTCACATTCTTAGTAACTAAATAGATATAAAGTTACAAGGTTAGCTCCACCAGCCAGTTATTTTCTAATTTCAAATACATAAGGATTTCCTTGTATTATTACAAATATCAGATTTTTGAGAGGGTGACACGGTGCTATAGTGGTTAGCACGGTTGGAGGTTGGCTGGTGGATTCCAGGGCCTTTCTGTGTCCATGTGTCTTCTCTGGGTTCTCTGATTTCCTCCACAGTTCAAAAGTTTTTTTTAGGTTGATTGGACGAGTCTACATTGCCAATTGGCGTAAGTGGCTGCCTGTGTCTATATGTGGCCTTGTGCTGGACTGTCCGGGGTGACTTTCCTGATAGTCAGCTGAGCTCCAGCAAGCCTGCCACCCTTGTGAGGAATAGGCAGCTGAGATCATGAGTGAGTGATTTTTGGCACAATCCACAGAGCTGTCTTACACCAGAGGAAATTGTGTGACGTGCAGTTTTGACAGGTATTGCTGGGCTTGTTCTGACTACGTCCTGGTGAATACTGCCCAAGAAAGAACAAGAATGAGTGTAAATCAAGTGTTTATTCTGGGGTCACTTGTTGTGGTGGATGTGGCAGCAGATGACAGATCACGACTTGAAGCAAGCGTTCAGGTTTCCACTCTGTGAGTACAGTGTTATGTATCAGTTTCTTTTTCAAAAGAGAAAACTTTATGCTTTGGAAGAAAAGGTGTTTGTTGCGGTTTGTTTAACCTGGATTCTTCCTGACCTGGTGGCACATAACCCTGCCCAAGGACAGCTCCACTGCCTCGATGGAGTTGTGTGACAAAGTAAAAACACGAGTTAAAGTAGAAAAGAGCCTTTAACTTGTCCGTCCACATCAGATAAAACTTCTATATGTTGGAATACTAGAAGATTTGAGTGGCAGCTAAAGTTTGAGAAAACTACTAACTATTAGATTAGATTTTTCTCAAATGTCACATTGAACACGCTCCTTTAATGCATACATTACATTTTTGTTCGACAGGAACCACTGAGCTTGTCACAATCAGTAGGGTGTGGTTTATGAAGGACTGTTGTGAGTAAATATGTGTTGCCTACCCACAGCTAATTTCTCTATTTAGAAATAACTAATGAAAACAGCTACTGTTCCATGTGGAAATGCAATATTTAGTGGTGACACTGGCAAAAAGCCCAGCATGACCAATGGAAACTGCAGAGCATCTTACTGGAGAAGTCACAAGCTGCCTTTACAGACTATCAACGCACACTCCATCACAATCCAGCATGCTGCATTTTGAGATGCGAAGATGTAGCACGCCATCACTGGAATTGTTTCCACTCCAGATGAAATTAATTTCCTCTTACATGGCTTCAAAGTTAAGTAAATAGCCTAATCTGTGTCACTGTCATGCTCATATTTTTGGATCTGTGGATTCCATTGCCTCTTTTGAGCTTTGGCATGTCTACACTGAGGGATATGTACACACCTGAGGCACCATTTTGCCATGGAGGAGGCAGATTGAGGTTCAGTATTTTATTATCTACATACTGCTCTTTGCTGCTATTACAATGCTCTATATCACTGAAAGCCTCCAGAATTCATTTTAAATAGTGTGGAGATGCTTAAAGCAGCACATGGTGCTACAATACGTGAAAGTCATGGAGTGCTGTTATATCAGCGTAAATTCTGCAGACAGTATATCTTAATAAAATACGCACATGCCCAGATAGCTGGACACAGGCAATGCTTTTTTTAAAAGAGAACTCTCCAGAACAACTATTCCTTCCTGTTCCATTGCGCCGCTCCGGTAAAATGAGCTCAGTCATGATAAAATATTACTAATTTCATTAGACTTTGATGCTCACATTGTACATTTTGCCCTCTACTACAGTTTTCTCTATTAATTTTCCACAAATACTATTTGGATTAACACATGGCTTTTTTTCATTGCTGATTATTTCATATTTAAATAGCACTGAATAATTTGAATAAAACATACTAAAATTATTTTTTTAAAAACCACTGAACATGGAACAAGTTGTAACCTTGCCCCATGTAACATTCATTTTGACTTTTTAAGTGTGCCTGTACAAGTAGTTTTTATCCTCTGCTTTAATTCCTCATTTACATTAAAATAGAGCAACTCAGTTTAACTTTTGTTGTTGTACATGTCACATGTAGGACATGACATGACTCTTAAGTCTTAAACGTTACTTAAAATTAATTGAATTATTTTTTTTAAAACTTTCTAGGCAAGATATGACATATAGACAAACTGTGGTTATTATGTAAAAGCTTAAAATAGACATAACTTAACGCAATCTACATCTAGTGAGTTTTTATTTAACTGATCAGATTTTTACAATTGATCCACAACGTTAGATGGGTAATTTGTTTGTTTGGTCAAAGTCAGTTTACAAAGATGCTAGAATTTGTGATGATCGGTCTTCCCCTCCGGTGTTTGTTGTGACAGTTCGGCCCCCCAACCACTAGGAGGCGCTCTCGTTTCTCTCTTCCTTGTTGGTTTCTGTTTGTCCACTTCCGGTTTGTGTTAATCATTGCTTTCACCTGTGGGTTTTTTCCTGTTTTGGTCTGTATTTAAGTTGCTGTCTGTGCCTTTGTTATTTGCTGGCTGGTTACTGACTGTTATTTGGTTCGTATGTTGCATTTGGTATGGTTCTTGATTGTTACCTTTATTTAGTATTGTGTTCAAGTTTAGTTTGATGTTAAGTTTTATAGCTCCAGGTTTTGTTATTAGTAACTGTGTTCGTCTGTAGTTTAATGTTAAAGTTTGTAGCGTCGTGTTCATGTTTGGTTATTTAGTCCTTAGTCACCCGTGTTTGTGTTTGTTCATGTTTGTCTTCTTGTCTTTAAATTAAATTATTTAATATTCCTTCTGTTTTTGTGGTCGTGCGATTGGGTCCTCCCCAGTTAGTTTTCTAGAGTGTGTCTTGTGCTTAGGGAAGAGGGCTCTGGTGGAGCTTCCCTGTCTCGGAGCATTTTGGCACCATCGTGTGGCGAGTCTGGAGTCTGTACCAGGGGTTCAGGCCATCCCTGCCCCCGGGACTCCAGTTTGTAGTTTAGCTTTAAGACCAGGAGTGTAACATTTGTTGGTTGAATTGTGTCTATCTATCTATTGTGTCTCTCTCTCTCACATGCAGTACTATATATATGCTTCTAGGTACACGTGCACGCATTTTTTTGAAGGTACTCGCCTGGTAGGTTGCTCCAAACATCTTTGATAACTAACCACAGATCTTGTGCGGATGCAGGGTTTCTCACATCCTTCTGTCTCTTCATGTGATCCCAGACACACTCCATGATGCTGAGATCAGGGCTCTGTAGGGGCCGTGACATCACTTCCAGTACTGACGTAGTAACACTAAATATTGATTTAATTTAGATTTTTCTTTTCTTCGCTCACTTTGCATTTTGTAAATTTACAAAAATAAACAATCATTGTCTTTATTTCTAAAAGCTTTTTCTGTTTACAGCATTTTTTCACACCTGCCTAAAACTTTTGCACAGTACTGTATATATCAAATCATGACAAAAATAATCAATAGTAATAATTGTCTGAAGGTTGAGTCATGGCAATTGGACTTCTTCTAGTTTTTTTTTTTTTTTTTTGTCCTGTCCAGCAGTTTAGCATCCATCATGTTAGTGCTGGATACTGTATTGTGGTGGGCAGTTTTACTTTTTCAGAAGGGGTACATAAACTATGAGGCCCTCTGTGAAGATCTTTGTTTTAATTAAAAACAGACACCCTCTCTAGTTTTAAAACTAGGCTTAAAACCTTCCTTTTTGACAAAGCGTATAGTTAGAGATGGTTCTGGTAACCCTGAACCATCTCTTAGTTAAGCTGCTATAGACTTAGACTGCTGGGGGACGTCCTTCATTCACTGAGCTCTTTTTTCTCTTTTTCTTCTATCCGCCAACATGCCTCCATTTCCACATGTGACTAACTTTGTCCCTTTTCTCTCCTAGTTGTGCTTCTCCCCTTCTGTCTCTCTCTATCCTCATCTACAGGTATCATCAGACTCAGAGTCGTGTGTCTCCAGTGTTCAGTTGCTGGTCCAACCATCCCGCCTGTGTTCTGTTGCTGCTTGTTTTGTTGTTGTGGTTGTGTTCTTTTCTCTCTTCTCGATCCACTCACCCCAACCGGTCAAGGCAGATGTTCTCCCACACTGAGCCTGGGTCTGCTGGAGGTTTCTTCCTCGTTAGAGAGGGAGTTTTTCCTCTCCACTGTTGCTATTTAAATGTACAATTTATCGATTGGCTACAATTAAAAGCTGCTCTATGTGGGAATTGTTGGGTTTAGTTGTGTAAGGTCTTAAAACCTTACTTGTAAAGTGCCTTGAGATAACTGATGTTGTGAATTGGCGCTATATAAATAAAGTTGAATTGAATTGAATTAATTGGTCTATCAAAACGAAATGAGAGTCTCTGGATTGGACAGGATGAAAGGGGCGGGGGGGGCGGAGAGAAGAGGAAACACAGACAACAAAATACATAGTACAACCAACAGGGTATAACTAACATTGATTGAGAGTATGTAAATAAGTTATAGTGATGAAATTGATTAGTAACAGTCCTGGTAGGTATGATGATAATGACAAGCAGCGACATCTACAATAACCACAACAGCAATAACAACAGTAACCACACAACGACTACAAGTACAGGTGCAGCAATACCAACACCTTGATAACATCATTTTCAGGGGGAAAAAAAAAACAATTAAAATAAGTACATAAGAGGAAGGTATGTCATAACATAACACGTATGCACATTGTTGCTCATATAGTTTGTTCCATTACCCCGAAACTGTGAAACGACATCATTCACCGCTTGTGGTGATACAAGCATTGGTGCACAATGCCACTAGTAGAAACCAGGGTGATGGGGGAAGGTGAGGTAGAGCTGTCGCCCACCAATCGCCCACCAATCGCCCACCAATCGTAGGATCGGTGGTTCGATTCCTGGCTTCCCCCAGTCCAGAAGTGGACACTGAACCCCAAGTTCCCAAGTTGCCCCCGGTGTGTCAGCTGCCACCGGTGTGTGAATGTGTGTGTGAATGGGTGAATGTGACGCATTGTCAAAGCGCTTTGATAGGTAGAAAAGTGCTATACAAATGCGTCATTTACCATTTGATGATGTCCCTACCGTCCCAATGCTCCAACAGGCAGCAAGAAAGGGCCCAGTAACCAGTGCGCCACATACCTCTCAGGCCCGGGAGGGCAGATGCCTTGAACAGACAGGGCTGCAGCAGCCACAGGGTAGGCATTAGTGGGAATCAGCAGAGGCGGCTGCAAGATCCCGTATCCTGCGCCAGGATCGGGCCACCCAGCTACACTAACATACATACACGCATACACATACTGCCACATACATCCCCCCCAAAACCTACCCATCTATACGTGATACTATACACACTCATGTACCTGCCAAACTTTAAACTAATTATTATTCTTTTTCCTTTCACCTACATTTACTCAACTACTAGACTGGTACAGGCTGTTGTTTTTGCCTTTTCTGTAATACAGTTCAGAGGGAGTTATTTGATAGTTACTTGCAGACACAGACTCTTGTAGTTTAGACTAGTAACCTTAGTAACTGAGGGGACGATGGTTAAGGCTTCAATTAGAGAGCCAGTCCCCCGTATGGAGAGGGCCCCTCATAAGCCTAGGTGAATGAGTGTAAAATGTAGCAGTGGCATGAAGTACAAAGGTCAGCCGAGCTAGGTCCCAGACTAGCTCAGCATCCTATCCCACCGCCCCCAGTCCCTCCCAGAGGGGGACAGCAGCACAGTCAGGGCCTCCCCAACTCCTCTGTCTCACATACACATCGTCTCCCTCACGCATACTCATGCTCGCCCCGTGAGGTCATTCATTCAGACACGCAATCTCTTACATTACACACATTCAGATCCATATGCATCTACACATATCCACCCACATATACACAAGCCCATAAGTCCACCCCCCCAGATGCATACACACACACATGCGTACACACACACACACTGTGTAGCTGTGTAGGGCGGTCCGATCCCAGCCCAGGTGCCACAGGGATCCAGAGACCAGGCAAACCTCCCCACCGATCCCATCATGCTCCATCGCCATGTGCCCCTGCCACATCATAGGAGTCTGACCGCTAGGAGTGGCAACACCCCGCCCCCACGAGGACGCCCCAGGGGAAGGAACACCCCCCAGGAGCAGGCAGGCCCCCGCCAGGGAACCCCACAGGCACCGGGCACCCAAGTCCACACCCCAGGTCCGCCCCCGCCCCCAGAGCTAGCGATGGACCAATCCACCAACTAGCCGACCCCTCGACCCCAAGCACCAGCCGCCGCAGATACTACCCCTCAGGTACAGCGGGCCCGTGCGGCCACCCCATAAACCCCGACACCCGCCCACAAGGGCCGAACAGCACCCCAGCCCCAGGCCTCCCTCCGTTACACCAATGCCGGACACAGTACAACGCCTCGGGCCACACACATGACCACCATGAGGTGGAATCAATCAGAGTGGAGTTCCAGTTAATGATTTAAACAGTCAGACAATGTTTCTAAGGTTGTGTAGTCTGACAGACTGTTCAAGTAGTGATTGATGCTTAATTTCTTTTTAGTTTTCCAATTCATAAGGATGATTTTCTTTGCGACGCATAAGGCAGTGAATAGTAGTTGTGACGTGTTTTTCTCTAGATTGAGCCCTCTTAGATCTCCTAAAAGACACAGTGCGGGTGATACTGGGATTGGATAACTTAACCAGGTTGATAAGTGTTTGCAAACTCCTTGCCAGAATTGTTGCACAGGTGGACATGACCAGAATGCATGTAGGTAGGTTATCTGTGCAGTGTGGGCAGGTGTTGGACTCAGTGAGACCCATCTGGAACGTCCTTTGACCTGTATAGTGTGTTCTATGAAGAATTTTATTTTATATTTTTATAACAGCAAATTTGTATTTTTAGTCATCTGGAATAAGTTAGAGCATATATTTGTCCAGAACGTTTGGTCGGTGGTGATACCCAAATCAGTTTCCCATTTAGATATCGGGAGACACATTGTGTCTTTCGTTTTAGACAGAATTATATAGATTTTTGAAAATACTCTTCTAAGTGAGATTCCAATAAATCGTTCTACTGCTGGTGGAGGTTGCCATTGTATCGGAGTATTTTTGTTTTTTGCCTTAATTATTGATTTAAGTTGTTGATATTCTAAAAAGTTGCCATTAGTAATTCCAAATTTGGACACTAGCTCCTCGAATGGCATAAATCTATCCCATAAATTTAATGATTTTTTTGTTTTGTAGGATGTCTGGATTGTTCCAAAGTGGTTTATATTGGCAGGGAGCAAGTGAAGAGCCAGTTATTCTTAAGAAATTCCACCAGGCTGTCAGGGATGTTCTTATGCTAGTATAACAGAAGCAATTATGAAGTTTGATTTTGGTAGTGATAAATGATAAATCTGTAATTTTTACAAAATGTTTGTTCAATGTCTAACCAGGATACGTCTGCTGGACTGGAATTTATCCATTTGTGGATGTGATTGAATCTATTGGCAAGGAAGTAGTGGTAAGGATTAGGTAGTTCCATGCCTCCACAGCTTTTAGGTTTTCAAGCGTTTTCAGACTTATACATGGTGGTTTGTTTCTCCATAAAAATTTTGAGATGCATGCCTCTAATGTCTTAAACCACACCTGGGATGGCTGGTTTGGTATCATTGAGAACAGGTAGTTAAGTTTAGGTAAGACCATCATTTTAATGGTGGCAATTCTTCCCATGAGTGAAATAGGTAGGGACTGCCATCTGTTGAGGTTAGATTCTATTTCTTTTAGTAATGGAGAATAGTTTAGTTCTGTGAGCCTAGAGGAGCCCTGACAGCCTAGAGGAGAATTCAATGCCCAGATATCTGATGTTCCCTGGTTGGAGTGTGATAGAATGAGTGCTTTGGAAGTCATAGTTGAGTGGCAGCACTGTAGATTGTGTCCAGTTGATAGAGTATTCTGACAGAGCTGAAAAATAATTGATAAGAGTGATGGTTGTGGGAAGTGAAGTTTGTGGCTTGAGGAGGAAAAGTAAAACATCATCAGCATATAGGCTTATTTTATGATTTACTGTTTTAGTCAGTATTCCAGTGATCCCTTCATTTTGTCTAATTACTGCCGCTAGTGGTTCAATAAATAATGCAAATAGTGAGGGGGAGAGTGGGCAACCTTGTCTGGTTCCTCTACATAAATTAAACCTTGATGAGATCTGACCGTTTGTTCGAACTGTTGCATTTGCTGAGCTATATAATATTTGGATCCAGTCTATGAAGGATTTTCCAATACCAAATTTATGCAGTGTTGCTAGCAGAAACTTCCAGTTTACTCGGTTAAAAGCTTTTTCTGCATCTAGTGAGACAATGGCTGATTCTAGCTTGTGGATGGTGACATAATCAATTAGGTTGATTAATCTATACATGTTGTTTGTTGACTGTTTCCCTTTTATAAAACCTGTTTGATCAGAGTGAATTATATAAGGGGTCATTTTCTCTATTCTCCTAGCGAGGGCTTTGCAGATTATTTTTAGTTCTACATTTACTAATGAAATTGGTCTGTAGCTGGATGGGAGAGTTGGGTCTTTTCCTGGTTTTTGAAGCAGGCTTATAACGGCAGAGTTCATGTTAGCTGGTATTGAGCCTTGCTTTTTAACTTCTACTACCATTTTGTAAAAGCTTGGTGCCAGCATAGTCCAGAGTTCCTTATAGAATTCAGCTGGAAAACCATCCGGTCCTGGAGCTTTTTTATTAGGCATCTGCTGCAGGGCTTCCTGCAGCTCAGCCGGGGAAAATGGTGAGTCCAAAGTTATAACTTGTGTTTGGTTTAACTTTGGTAATTCAAGTTTATTTAAGAACGTTTCTATGGCTAAGGTTGTTGGCTCTATTTCTGATGTATATAAATGTTGATAAAAGTTCTTAAAAGGATTATTTATTTTTTGAGGATCATGAGTGATGTTGCCTCTTTTTGTAATAATTGAGTGGATGGTTTGTTTTTCCTTATTGTTTTTTAATTGGTTGGCTAAGAATTTGCCACATTTGTTGCCATGATCAAAATTCTCCCAACGTAGTTGTTCTATTTGAAATTGACTTTTCCTATCCGTAATTTTGTTTAGTTCTAATTTTAGCTTTCTTAGTTCTCCCAGGATTTTGTCGTGTGGTGAGAGATTTAATCTTTTGTTCTAGTTCTGACTCCTGCAACATCACTTTCTTTTTCTTGTTTGATGAATATAAAATAATTCTACCTCGCATAACTGCCTTTCCAGTCTCCCAGAGAAGACGTTCCTGTTGTGTCATTGATTTCCATAAAGGTTCCCCACTCTGTTTTGATGTAACTGATAAAGTCTAGGTCATTAAGTAATGATGTATTAAATCTCCAACTCCTGCTTGGTGGCGTTACTGTCCTACTCAAAGAAAGAGAAACTGGTGCATGATCGCTAATGGTGATAGAGTGAATACTGGTGTCACCGACATCTGATAGAATTGACTTGTTCACTAAAATGTAATCTATACGGGAGTGCGAGTGGTGAACTGGGGAGAAGAAGGTATATTCCCTGGAGGTGGGGTGGAAAGAACGCCAGGCGTCGCAAAGACCGAAATCATCCATGTACTGTTTTAACGTCTCTACTGATTGCCAGCTCCTGTTGCTCACTGCTGTGCTTAGCCTGTCTAACTCTGGGTTACTCACTAAGTTAAAGTCCCCTCCTATTATAAGTTTAGAACCAGAGTGAGCAGCCAGTGATGTGAAGAAGGTGTGAAAGAAAGAGGGGTCATCAACATTGGGACCGTACACACAAGCGATGCAGAATTCAATTTTTTGTATTAGAATATTAATCATTATAGTTCTTCCTTCCGGGTCTATAATTGTATTTTTATGGATAAAGTTTACATTCTTATTTATCATAATGACGACCCCTCTTTGTTTAGAGTTGTAGCCAAGTAATCATGTGAGAACTCTGGTGAGGCTAAAGTGTAGTCTAGAGTTTGAGGAGTGTGGGTTTCTTGTAGTAATACTATGTCTGCTTGCAGAGTCCTGAGGTAGTTTAATACTTTGACTCTTTTTCCCCCCTAACAATCTCCTGCGTATGGGGAACAGTCTGCGGCGTCGGTCCAGGATCTCCTTGGGGAACTGGTCGTTGATGCTGTAGTCGGTCGGTCAGCTGTCTGCCTCAGCTCTTCACCAGTTCCTTCTGCTTGTAATCACGGAACTTGGCAATGATGGGTCTGGGGCGCTGGCCAGCCGGTCTCTTTCCTCCCAAGCGGTGAGCCCGGTGGAAGGTGATTTCCCCCACGACATCGGCCGACAGCTTCATCTGCTGTTGAAGGAAGTTTTTGACGGTGTCCTCTGCGTCTTCTCCTGCCTGCTCCGGGATCCCCGCAAAGACCAAATTGTTCCTCATGCCGTGGGCCTGAAGATCAATGATGCTCTCTTTAATTCTTTTATTTTCTGCTGCTAGCTGGGCCATGTCCTCTGAGAGGGTCTTCACAGATCCTTTCAGGGCCTCGTTCTCTGTGACCAGAGCGACAACCTGCAGCTGGCTGAATTCCAGGGATTACCTTAGAGACTGGAACTCCTTGTGCAGTATTTCCACAAGTGCCAGACGCACATCGAAACATAGTTTTTCCTCGATTGACTTGAGGATGTCAGCGATGTTTTTGTCGGGTGAGTCTGCTCCAGGTGACTCTGAGGGTTGGGATCTCTTGAGCGGTGCCGTCGGCTTGGATTTCCCCATGACGACTCTCTCGAAGCACTCATCAATGTAATCCTCTATGTTCTCCAGAGTGGTAGGATGAACGATAATATTTCTTGTCCGGGAAGTTTTATATGGCTTTTAATTTGTTGTTAAATGTTGGCGGATAGCTTGACGAGCTCCTGTTTCCTTCGAAGTACACGCCGCCTTGCTTCGCAGACTCTCACGTGTTTTCACAGCCTTTTCTTCTCCTCTCTCTCCTCCTCTATGTCCCACATGTCCCTCCTTTGTGGGGGACATGTGAAGTGGTCTTGGTCGCTTCTTGGGCATAGTTGAAAGGGCAGCATGGTAGATGGGAGACAAGTTGTGTCTTAGCCCCCCCTGTTGAGAGAGGGCTGTTTACCTGTACATATACGGCAAGAAGCCGTACGGTAGTTGAGGTTTCACACCTACTGACTACCCTCAATATATCCTCCAGTTTGGTTTCACTTAACACCTGTGAAGAATGGGTTCGTTATGAACAGAGGGGGGTGTGAGGGTAGTCAGTAGGTGTGAAACCTCAACTGCCGTACGTGTACAGGTAAACAGCCCCTCTCTCAACAGGGGGGGAGGCCTAAGACACAACTTGTCTCCCATCTACTATCTACTAGTTTCGTCCCCTGCCTAGGAGATAACTTGTTCTCTGTGGTCAGGCCCGGAGCTCCCCCACGCGCCAGCGAGCTCTACCCCTGCAGGGAGGAAACAGGTGACTTTGTATATCTGCCTTTTGTATATTTTAACACCACTTATGAGAAATAAATCATTTGTATTATTTTGAATCTCAGTGCTGTGTTTGACTGAATTCTGAAATCTCTGTAATTACTACACTGCCCTTTCAACTATGCCAGGAAGATCAAGACCACTTCACATGTCCCCCACAAAGGAGACACTTAACAACCCTGTAATGGTTGGAGTAGGAGTCACGGTAGCTGAGGTTTCACACCTACTCACTACCCTCACACCCCCTCTGTTAGCATAATGAACCCATTCTTCACAGGTGTTAAGTGAAACCAAACTGGACAATATAATAGTGGTCTTCACCAACTTTCCACAGACTAATGAAGCCACCTGGATAGGTGGTGAAACATTTCTACTAACTAGAAGAAGTCCAGTTGCCATGACTCAACATTCAGACAACTTCACCTGGATGAATGAAAATCTCCAGAGACAATAGTAATAATTCAAAATTATGGTAAAGCCGCGTGTTCATTGCTTGGATGTAACACCCACGAAGGCTCTTTGATCCAACCTTTGTGTGTGTTTCTGAGCTTTGGCGCCACCTAGTTTACAGTGGGGTCATTTTGACCCCTCGAAGGCTGCAGAGGGTTAACTAACTGACAGGTTGCTACTGTTATATTATCCATCCTAGATTACAAGAAAAAAGCACAAAAGCAAACTAGTATAGTTCATTAAGGAACAACTAGTCTACCCAAGCAGGATGTGGAGAAGCACTGGTTCTACTCCAAACTCTTCCATCCAGTCACAGAGCTTCTCACCTTATCTCTAAGGAGGAGACTCATTTCAGGCACATGAGAGCCCCGGCTTCTGACTCAGCTCCTTCTTCAGCACAATGCACCAGTACACCGACCACATACTACTGTCGCTGCACTGATCTGACTGGTCTGACGATCTCACGCTCATTCATTCCTTCACTTATGAACAATACCTCTCTTAAAAACTGACTGACCAAACCAGATGGGAGGACTCAAACCCCCAAATAACCAGCAATCAGAGATAATTTAGAAATTAGGTTTATTAAACAACATAAAATCTCAGCACACCAGGAGTAATGCAAAAATGCACTAAATGCTTGGCCCACAAGCCAACCAAGGTTGGCCCACTCTCAACGTCTCCAACCTCATTCAGGATCTGGATGAAGTTGAAGATTGGATTTGAAAGTCCATCTTACAGCAAGCCTGCTCAGTCTCTCCAACCTACTCCTCCGCCAGTGGAGCCACCAGGTGGTGATCAGTTGACACCTCAGCCCCTCACTTCACCCTTGACATACGACAGGCAAACAGGTCCTAGGCGACGGACCAGACTAAAAGAATATGGTTAATATTAAAACAATTTTTGTAAAGCCTGATAATGACATTCACAAAATCCTCCTAAGCACATGATCACACAACATACAAGATACAAAAGCCTCACTAAAAACGGATTGTTGCTCCACCCAGGTGGAGATTTCCGTGGTACTGTAAGAAGAAAAAGAGGAAATAAGTGCAAAAAAGTGACACAAACCTAAAATGTTCCTCTGCTCCTCAGACAAGTCGATTCCAGTGCACAGCGCTTGGGTGAAGATGAGCAGAACAAGAACATACATAATCTATGACGTACTAGAATATGCTTTCCAAATGCTGCTGAGTCCTTTTTTCATTTAAAGCATTCCCACATTAAAATTGTAATAGTAACCAGAAATGTAATGTAGCTCCCGTTTACCATTTATTACACTGAATACATTTGTTTAACTTAATTCTCATTTAGAAAGTTTTTGTTCACAAACAAAAGATGTTTACATGTTTTTATTCCCATGTTTTACTTTGTATTTAAGCTGCTTTCTTGAATGCAATTTGTGCAAACAGTACTAATTATTTTACAGTTCTGTCAGTTCATTAGAATACAAATGCTAACGTATACTTACTAGAATAGTAAGTATACTTTAGCAAGTTTTCCATAAAAAGAAAAAAAACATCTTAGGTTTATTAGTTTTCTATAAAAAGAAAAAAAACATCTTTATAAATAAACTGGAGGAATCTCTGTGCACAAGGGACAAGGCTCAGAAGTGGATGTGTGTGATTTTGAGGCCTCAGGTAGCACTGTATTAAACTTAGTAATTATTCTCTACTGCACATCACTGATAGCTTGGGCTTGGGTGTGCAGCATTGTGTCAGTGCACACAGGATTTCTGACTGGAGAGTGTGTGGGAAATTACACATCTTGTACAGATCAGGGGGATGCTGTTTTTGTTGTGTTGTGCCTGTTGGCCATGTTCCTTGTGGTCATCTGGTCATGGAGTTACTACCAACTGGGGTTTTCTGTTATTTTATTCAAAGGTAAGGTTTAACAGAGCTATAAGGACATATGTTATCTATGACCATTCAACAATGTCATGGGGAGATGTTGTCTCAAGACCAGTGGCTTTGTGGTATACACACAAGGTGTTATTAGGTAGTATTGTTCTTGCCATCCACCTACAGTATTTGACTTGTAGAATATCTATCTTACAGACCTTTAAAGTCTCTTTGCCAATTCGTCTTATATTGTGATTGATTTCACATAAATGAGTCAGCATAAAGTCAGCTTTGGCAAATGCACTGGCCCATTCCCATTGGTCATTTTCAAATAGCCAACATTGCAGGTGCACTTGGGAATGCCCATACAGTCTGCGAGGGTTCCAAGTCTACCACCTCATGCTTGTTGTTGCCCTTGTGCTTTTAAAATATGGCTCACAGTGTAACAAATTCATTGCATTGGAAAGTGTGCCAACTGTCAGTGATAAATGGGAACTGGATCAGAGTCAGGTCTTAAATTTAGCAGTACCAGCTGAATTAGCCAGCTTGGATCATAAAAGAGTTACATTAGTGGCCCGGTAGGCAAGAGGTAAGGGGACCACTATAAACTGCACCATCCATATAGCAGGTTGACGACTGTCATTTCTTATTTCTTTCTTCCTTTGTTACAGATGGGTTTTCAGTAAATATAAGAAAAAAATGCCACAGTAGGGACTGAATTTTGGTTTTACCTTTAGCTACGGAGAATGCAGACATCAGCAAAAAACATCTCTACGGGGGCCAGTATCATGTTGTGCTGACAATAGTCGTACTACTAAGGCACTGGTGATGTCCCCTAACTCAGGATGTTTACTATGTATAGTTTTAATAAAGGAGTGTTGTGCTGATGTACAGTGTTGGGTTGGCTACAGGCCTGCCACTAAAAAATAAGCAGCGTGCTTTGATGTAAATCTTACAGTGGTTTGTTTACTGCTGGGGCAGTAAGTAGTGCATGCAGGGCTGGTATGAACGACAGAGGCTGTTAACTTGTAAAAAGAAGACGCACACAAAACACAATGAGATAGAAACACAGAAGAAAGTTGTATGGAAGTATAAATAAATAGGAAGACACAGTAGGTGTGCAAAACAAAAGGAGGCAGTTGTTTATGAATACAGAGAATTTAAATGTTATTAATCAAATTTTGTGACATTTTGATTAGATTCATAGAATCAATCATAGAATCAATCCTGCAATAAACTGGCATACAGTATGTACACAAAATGACAAAAGAAGGCAGCTAATTTGCCAAGATCATGTAAAAATGTGAATAATAACAGCTGTGGACAAGCAAGAAGTATCAGACTGTGTGAGCTGCTTGTACACAAAAATGTTAGAACTACCAGGTACTTTGTTGTGCAGCCTTCGAGGGATCAAAATGAATAATGGGTGGTGCTCAAAGCTCAAAAACCACACAAGGGTTGGATAAAACAGCCACAGACAGACAATAAATCACAACACACTTTATCTAGATGGATGGAACGGTTGGATGAACTTGTTCATCATAGACCACATGTGTTCATTCCTTGGATGTAACACCCACAAAGGCTGTTTGAGCCAACCTTTGTGTTCTGAGCTTTGGCGCCACCTAGTTTACAGTGGGGTCGTTTTGACCCCTCGGAGGCTGCACAAGGGTTTAAAGCTAGGTCTAATATTTGTATGTTGAACTGAATAATTAAAAAAATTTTGTTAATAGTTTGTGATTCTTCATTATGAGTGAATACACATGTTGGACCCAACTGTTCCCTCTCAGTTTAGGTACAGCAAGTAACCCTCTACTTTCATTTAAAGCATAGTTTAAACCCAGGACATGAACTTTCTATGTACCGGTAACATCCTTCCCTTCGTCTTGCGTAAAGAGTGAAGCTTTAAATCCCTCCAGGCAGAAACAAGAAGGATGGCACCAGCAGAGTAAACAACATTTTCCTTCTCTATTTGTATTTGATTTCATCTATTCCCTATAAATATTTCTGTTCTGCATCAGTTTTCTGCTTGTTTGCCCTGTTGCTAATATATGACTGAAGCTTTAATTGTTTATACATGTCTTGTTGATATATGTGTTCTGAGTACAGTGGTCCATTTTACATATATTAGCATTATTTTTCAACCATCCTGGCTTAGGTGATGAAAGAAAGCTTTCAGTTACTCTTCACCAAACTTGGTTATATGTCTAGTTGTTATAGGAAAAACATTCTTTCTTAAGGTGTTCCGGATGTTGCAGTCGTTAACTTCTGATGCTTCTGACTTCTATTGCCCTCATTTCTGTCAACAGCCCTGTCGCTCCACTGCAGAACACTTTCTGGAAACACACTCTGCCTGCGCTGGCAGAGATGGATACAAATGCAAGTAATTAGAAGCTGCCAACTGCTCCTGCATACTGGTCTTCAGAGGCTCACAATTATAAAAAAAAGATTTCTTGATTGTGTCTGAACACAAAATGTACAGACTGGAACTTGATATGAATAAATACAGTAAACATGTGAGCAGCAAATTATAAATATAGAGTAAAATTCTAACGTGTCTATAATAAATATGAAAATTATATCTATTATTAAATGCATTATTAAAAACACCATTCAATAGGAAAAAAAGTTGTTTATTACACCCATCTACCGTCAAACTGATGTTTGTGCAATTTCACAATCAGTGAGCATGTCTGTGCTTCTGGATGCATGCTCGAATGGCACCTGAGCAGCAGGGTTGCTAAGGGACACGTTCTCACCAGTTATGGTTAACTACTGAATCAAAGACACAGTCTCCCAGGACCAGTGCATAGGTTGAAAGAAGTGTTGGTATAGTGTTTAGATTAAACTGCTACAGGTTCTGCACATATCATATATAGTTGTAAGAAGTATGTGAACCCTTTGGAGTTACATGGATTTCTGCAAAAACTGGTCATAACATTTGTTCTGAGCTTCATCTGAGTCACAACAAAAACAAAAACAGTCTGATTAAACTAATACTGCACCTACATTATATGTTTTATTGAACATAACATGTAAACATTCACAGTGCAGTGCAAAAAAAGTATGTGAACCCCTCGGCTAATGACTAATTAGAACCAGGAGTCAGCCAACCTGAAGTCTCTCTCAATGTGATGAGATTGAATGTGTTGGTTAAAGCTGTCCTGCCCTATAAGGAACACACAAAGTTTGAGTTTATTGTTCTCAAGAAGCTTTACCTGATGTGAATCATGCCTCATACAAAAGAGCTCCCAGAAGACCTACGATCAAGAATTGCTGACTTGCATGAATCTGGCATGACGACCCAGAGTGGAGCCCAGGACGCAGAGTCGCAGTCTTACAGGCCTCTCTGCAGATTCTCACCACCTCGTAGCTGTAACACTCCCATTGAGACTGTGTCTGCTCCCTGACCACCTACATTATATAAATCACAAATAAATAAAAGAGGAGTGAATCGCAGGAATTTAATAAACATCAAGGTAACAATAAAATAATTGAATGTGGTCTATTAAATATCAGATCTCTCTCTTCTAAATTTCTGTTAATAAACAGGTTAACCTGTTCTTAACCTGAATTTTCAGAATTTTTTATCTGACTTAGTTCTCAGCACAGACAAAGTGATTGTAGTGGGTGACTTTAACATTCATGTAGATGTTGACAGTAACTGTGTCAACATTGCATTTAATTCACTACTTGGTTTTAGTCAGCGTGTGAATGGACCCACTCACTGTCTTAATCATACTCTTGATCTTGTCCAGACTTATGGGGTTAAGATTGATCATTTAAAAGTTCTCCCTCAAAACCCTCCGTTATCGGACCATTTCTTAATAACGTTTGAATTTACCATGACAGACCTGACAACAGTTGGAAAGAAGTTCTATTACAGCAGATGTTTATCTGATGATGCTGTTGTCAGATTTAAGGAGATGATTCCATCATCTTTTGTCTCATTCCCTTATACAGTGGCTTGCAAAAGTATTTGCAAGCCCCCTTGAACTTTGCGACCTTTTGCCACATTTCATGCTTCAAACATAAAGATATAAAACTGTAATTTTTTGTGAAGAATCAACAAGTGGGACACAATCATGAAGTGGAACGAAATTTATTGGATATTTCAAACTTTTTTAACAAATAAAAAACTGAAAAATTGGGCGTACAAAATTATTCAGCTCCCATTAGTTAAGACTTTGTAGCGCCACCTTTTGCTGCGATTACAGCTGTAAGTCGCTTGGGGTATGTCTCTATCAGTTTTGCACATCGAAAGACTGAAATTTTTGCACATTCCTCCTTGCAAAACAGCTCGAGCTCAGTGAGGTTGGATGGAGAGCATCTCTGATCAGTCTTCTCCTTGTATGAGCTGAAAGTTTAGAGGGACGGCCAGGTCTTGGTAGATTTGCAGTGGTCTGATACTCCTTCCATTTGTTGAGCTGCTCTCCCAATCCCAGCTCTGCGCGTTCGTTGAATGATGAGGAGAAACGTCTGATAAAAACGACCCACACTTTTATGCTGGACAGAGCATCTTTCTGTGGTGTAACCGGATCCTGATGCCGTGGTCTGGTGTTCGTCTCCATGGCTGGGTAATTGGTGGTCTTATCTTCTCTGTTGCTTTGTGGTCCCATAACCTATGGATCTAAGCACATTCCTTCTACAGACATTCACATGTTTCACTCCCTACTTATCTGATTTTCTGCTTAGACCCCATTATTCTTCACATGCTGTTTTATGACCTGTGTCTGGGTGCATCTGGTGTCTCTACTAATCTCTAAACCTGATGTGTGTGTTTCGAACTATACTTTAATGCCTTCGGCTTGTTCTGTTTTCTTGCTGCATCCTACTATCTAAGCTTTCAACTACTATTTTAAGTACTACTTAACTATTTAGATTTCTTCACATTTCAATATTATCGCTTGCACAGTGCTCCTTGGGATGTTAAAAGCTTGGGAAATCTTTTTGTATCCAAATCTGGCTTTAAACTTCTCCAAAACAGTATCTCGGACCTGCCTGGTGTGTTCCTTGTTCTTCACGATGCTCTCTGCGCTTTAAACGGACCTCTGAGATTATCACAGTGCAGGTGCATTTATATGGAGACTTGATTATACATAGGTGGATTCTATTTATCATCATTAGTCATTTAGGTCAACATTGGATCATTCAGAGATTCTCACTGAACTTCTGGAGAGAGTTTGCTGTACTGAAAGTA
Source organism: Macropodus opercularis (assembly GCA_030770545.1). Lineage (NCBI taxonomy): Eukaryota > Metazoa > Chordata > Actinopteri > Anabantiformes > Osphronemidae > Macropodus > Macropodus opercularis. Next base: position 16,364,499 of record CM061098.1, on the reverse strand, counting down.
AAGGGGCTGAATAATTTTGCACGCCCTCTTTTTTCCGTTTTTTTATTTGTTAAAAAAGTTTGATGTCCAATAAATTTCGTTCCACTTCATGATTGTGTCCCACTTGTTGTTGATTCTTCACTAAAATTACAGTTCTATATCTTTATGTTTGAAGCCTGAAATGTGGCAAAAGGTCGCAAAGTTCAAGGGGCCGAATACTTTCGCAAGCCACTGTAGCTACACAGAGGAGAGCAGTCATCTGAATGATGAACAGGTAGATTGTCTTGTTGATGATGCTGCAGCTTCACTGCGTACAATTTTAGACACTGTTGCTCCTCTGAAGAAGAAGTCAGTGAATCAGAGGAGGTTAGCTCCATGGTATAACGCAGAGATCCGCAGCCTTAAGCAGAGGACTCGAAAACTAGAAAGACAGTGGCCTTCCAACAAATTAGGTGAATCCTGTCTAGCATGGAAAGACAGTTTAATACTATATAAAAAAAAGCACTTCAGGTTGCTAGAACCACATATTATTCATCATTAATTGAGGAAAATAAAAACAACCCCAGGTTTCTCTTCAGCACTGTAGCCAGGCTGACTAAGAGTCATAGCTGTGTTGAGCCTAGTGTCCCTTTAAATCTCAGCAGCAACGACTTTATGAATTTCTTTACTAATGAAATCAGAACCATTAGAGAAAAAAATGATCAGAATCTGTGAACAAAAGTCATAAATCAATCTGCAGATCCCACAGCCTTAGATCTGCTGGTTAGACCTATGTCTTACTTGAACTGTTTTTCCCCCATAGATCATACTGAGTTAACTTCAATAATTAACTCTGCTAAATCAGCTACTTGTCTCTTAGACAAATCAACCAATCTCTGTTTACAGGCTACGTACCACAGGCTTTTAAGGTTGCTGTGGTCAAACCTTTATTGAAAAAACCTACTCTTGACCCTAGAGAACTTGCAAATTATAGGCCTATATCCAATCTGCCCTTTATTTCTAAAGTTCTTGAAAAAACTGTAGCTAAACAACTATGTGACCACCTGTGTAGAAATAACCTGTATGAAGATTTCAGTCAGGATTCAGATACATCATAGCACAGAAACAGCTCTAATTAGAGTCACTAATGATCTTCTCACAGCTTCAGACAATGGTTTAGTTTCTGTACTTGTCCTGTTAGATCTTAGTGCAGCATTTGATACGATAAATCACAAGATTCTATTGCAGAGACTGGAACATAGCATTGGGATTAAAGGAAAAGCACTGGGATGGTTTAAGTCTCATCTGTTGAACAGATTCCAATTTGTTCATGTTCATAATCAATCTTCGATCCGCACAAAAATTTGGAGTTCCACAGGGTTCTGTGCTTGGTCCAATACTTTTCAGTCTTTACATCTTGGTAATATTATTAAGAAACATTCTATAAATTTTCAGTGCTATGCAGATGATACTCAGTTATATTTGTCCATGAAACCAGAGGAAACAAACCAATTAGTCAAACTTCAAACTTGTTTAAATGATATCAAATCCTGGATGTCCCATAACTTCCTACAACTAAATTCAGACAAAACTGAGTTTATTATAATTGGTGCTAAAAACCACAGAGACTCATTATTGAATCAGATGGTTACTCTGGATGACATAACATTAGCTTCAGTTTCTACTGTAGGAACCTTGGTGTAATTTTTGACCAAGATCTCTTCTTTACACCATATATTAAAGAAATCTCTAGAACTGCCTACTTCCACCTGAGAAATATTGCTAAAACTAGGAGCATCCTCTCACAGAGTGATGCTGAAAAATTAATCCATGCATTTGTTACCTCTAGGCTTGACTACTGTAACTCCCTACTCATAGTTTGTGCCAATAACTCTTCAAAAAGCCAGTTTATTCAAAATGCTGCAGTCAGAGTCTGACTGGACTTAGAAAGAGAGATCACATTTCTCCTACATTAGCTTCTCTGCATTGGCTTCCTTTTTCTCTCCTAGTTGTGTTTCTCTCTTTCTGTCTCTCTCTATGCTCATCTCCAGGTATCATCAGACTCAGAGTCGTGTGTCTCCAGTGTTCAGTTGCTGGTCCAACCATCCTGCCTGTGTCTGTTGCTGCTTGTTTTGTTGTTGTGTTCTTTTCTCTCTTCTCTATTTCTTTACTCCAGCCGGTCAAGGCAGATGTTCTCCCACACTGAGCTTTGGTCTGCTGGAGGTTTTCCTCCACTATTGCTATTAAAATGTACAATTTATTGATTGGCTACAATTAAAAGCTGCTCTATGTGGGATTTGTTGGGTTTAGTTGTGTAAGGTCTTAAACCTTACCTTCAAAGTTGTGCAACATTATAATAACCCACATTTTTTGCAATCATCATAGTACCATAATATTAACTTTTCTCTACCATCAACAACTGGATAATAAAACAGGGCATCCCTGCAATGCATGCAGTGCCTAGATTTTACATCCCTGCCCTTCACTGTTCTGTATGATTTTCTTATTTCCCAATCCCATTCCCATTCTGTCTGCAGTGCCTCTTTCCCCCTTCATTTAAATCAACAAAGGGGCCAGAGAGGGTTATCTGAATACCACTTTAATCTCTTGTTCTTCCTCCTTCTAGCCAGTCTTATGCTATAAGCTCCTGTTGGTAGGCAGCCAATGACGGTTGAGTCTTGTTAGCTGTATCCCTCTTGAGACTGTTTAATGTTTTGCATTGCTATTCAGTAGCCAGGAATAGAGCGACAGGGGAATGAGGGCAATCATGGATGGAAGTATGAGAATGGAGTAATACGGAGTGGATAGGACACTGTGCCCCCTCAAGCCTGATGCAGCATTGAGGGATGGTGATGATCATATTGTCCTCCCATATCCATCTTTTGTGGATAATCTATAATATTGTCTTCTCTAGTTAAACTACAGAATAATTCATGGAGTAGCACACTTTAGAACCACAGCCACTGATGTTGTTGCGGCTCAGACTGCTTATTAACTGGTTGGTGAAGTAGGCATAGTTTATAGTTTATTTGCAAACTGTGAAGATTTTGTCCAGCTGGAGGATTTTATATGGTCAGTGGAGTTAAAATGTTTGGCTTGCTGATAATTTGGCTACTTTACCATATAATTTACCCATTTATCCCAAGTCTTTTCAGATTGACTTATAATATCTAAATAAGATACAGTTGATTATTATGAAACACTACATCTCTTTAAATAAGTAGTAACAGTTAATAGTATGAAGACCTCAGTGTTAAGTGGATTTGGCAGAGGTCATGTTTGGTTTTAGCAAAGTATTATACCACATACATTTAGTTTATTAGCTGCACCTGGCTACAACTTTAGCATAATTAATATTTCAGCAATAAATTCTCATGTGTGAAGCTGACAATGATCAGTTTAAATATGTAACTGTGTTTTATAAAGATTCTGTTCAGATGCAGCTAAATTGCACGAAGCAACACAATTACATAAACAGTTTACCACAGTGCACCTTCTGTAGACATTGCTTAGATTGAAGCCCACACAAAAAGGGAAGCGATGCTGTACAGTAGGTCTTGTTATAAAAAGGTTTTATCTGATGATCTTTCTGCATACTGTAATTTAATGAGCATCAGAGAGTGATTTACTGTTTCCTTAATATGTAGGAGGTATTTGCTTCCGCATTTTCTTAAAATGACAAAAGAACAAATTACAGAACCAGCTTTTCTCTCAGTCCAGTAAAAGTTTTTTTCCAGTGTTTTACTTTACATTGAAAACAAACACCAAGCATGGCTAAACTGTACCAATCAACTGTATGATAAGTCTCTATGTGTACAGTGCTTTTTCTATGCTCACCTTGCAATAACACTTTAGGCATCATCAACAGCAAAGACGGCTGCGAAGTCTACATGTAAGAGCCTGCAGTAGCAGTGAGCTGTGTTCCACTGACAATGTTTCTTTGACTTTCATGTTTGCTGTGGGGTTAAACAGACAAATGGGGACACATGTAGCATCCGAAATGACATACATGTAAAAACAGCTGTTTTCACACTTTCTGACGGGTCTCACATGAGAGAATACAAAGTGCTGAAATGTCACATGGCGAAGCGTGAGACTGACAGTGTGAAGTGTGGCAGTAAAAAGGCATTGTGAGCTTCAGGCATTTGCCATTCATCACTTCGCTTAGTAGTCTAGGGCAAAACCCGATGTAAGTAGTAAAAGACTGGAAAGGTGCTGAGCTCTTGATCTCCAATATCTGTTATGATGAATTAAAAGCCGACAACTGTATCCATTATCCAGACCTAGCTGCAGAACACATTTCAGTCTTTATGCATTGAAAGATGATCTAAATAACAATGGAGTGAATAAAAAACATTTTTTTCAACTTTATTGTCTACCAACATATACTGTATCTACACTGAAAATCACTCTGGGCAACCTACACACAGTGATTAGACTTTCAGCTAATGTTAGCATAAATATAGATTAATGAATAAGTCTAATGTGAGCACTTGATTTCACTTAAGGGTTAAACATGTTTCCATGGATGTGCTGGATCCAAACTCAATCAAATGTGTACGGACCGTCCGCAGTGATGTATCACACTCACACAGCCTTGTTCAGAGAAAGAGGAATCCCAACATTCTCATTCTGAGACAGTGTAATGGGGACTGTTAATCAGTCAGGAGTATGTACAAAGGCTGCAGTAGAAGAAGAAAGGACACAAAATCCATTCTTCTGATCTTTATACAGTGGGTACATTGTTTGGCTTTTTTCCCCCTCATATTTGGACATTGGCGGATGAAGGGGGTGAAAGAAGGTCAGTGGTGAGAGTTTCCCCCAATCCACTGGCTAATCATGTGTGGGAAGTGTGTGTGTAACTGCAGGTTAAGTCTTAATCACTTCCTCTATTTGGTCCTCAATGTCAATGGGCATCTCTATTTTTTCACCAAATCGTGATCAGCATTAGTTCTGTCAGGGTCAGAATAAGCACACAGCACTTCAAAAGAAAGCCTGAGAAAGACTTGCCTTGGGCAGAGAATAGGATAAAGACAATAGAATAAAAAGCTCAAGGCTGACAAACAAACTAACTTGACCAGGTTGAAATTCTCAAACAGAGGAACAAGAGGAACCTGAGTGCACAGACTCCAGACAAACTTTCACATCAAATTACATTTAATTAATACAAGAGGAATAAGCACAAGCAAGGAAATAAGAAACAAAACTAAAAACACAGCAGGAGAAAATATCTCAAAATACAAAATGGAAGTACTAACAATCATTGCTTGGGGAACTTGGGGCACAGAAACTCAAAAGAATACAAACTTTATGCAAACAAGAACAGAACAGAAAGATCTAGAAAATACTAGAAACAAGCAAACCAACAAAGAGTGTGTGAATGATGAGTCCTTAAATACCTAGAATGGGACAGTGATCTAAGTTATTGTCAATCATTGGATCCAGAAAGCAAACAGGAACTGATGTACTGTATGGTGGATGTGCACAGATTGACACAAAATAAAACACAAGCACCTCTGTCAGGCTGGACACAAGGAGGAAGTTCCCAGAGACAAAAGACCTGTGAATGTTAAACCGAGAGAGACATCCACTTGCAGACATTATGCTTTCTTCTGAATGTTTTTTTTATCCTAAACGAGTTAGAGTAGGTAACATAATGTTTAGAAATGGAGAAGGGCCATTAATAAATAAGGAGGAATGTTTTCCTATGCTGTTGCACTTAAAATATCCACTGTAATTATTAGGAGTCTTTAAAAAAGTTTTTAGAAACAGTCAAGTCAGCCATTCAAGAACGCCAATAAATATGAAACTCTTCAATATGAAATGGCTTTAAAACACTGGTATAACATTGTGTTCCTTTAATAAAGTTAGAGCAACAGTCAAATCAAAAAGTTCCTCTTCCTCTCTTCTTAAGACAAATAATGAAGGAACATTAGATGAATCACTCAGGAAACAGGCAGCATCATATTTTTGAACTCTCAGTACTTTGCCAGAGGCATGTACCTGCTACTTCCACAAATCAGACAAACTATGCTGTCAAACCTAGATTCACACAGTGGTATTGACATTAAAGCATCTGCTTTGATGCTGCATCCTACTGTTGTTTTGTTTCAGTCAGAACATTCTAAAACAATCCGCAGATGTGTGCTTATTGGTCTGATCAGCTGCAGAGAACACCATGTACCTTGATGATGTCCTTTGATATTTGTTAGTCTAGTTTCCCTTTATAGACTTTTTCTTTTTCATAAACATATAACATGCTTCAAATATGTGTCTTCTATTGGTCAAGTCTCTAGGGAGTAGTAGACTTTTTAGGTCAAAGGAGGGACTTTTTGTCACTTGGACTATTGGGAGAGGACACTGGGTCCAGGTCTCTTATCATATTCATGGCAGATGGACGTCCCTTAACCCTTCGAGGGGTCAAAACGACCCCACTGTTAACTAGGTGGCGCCAAAGCTCAAAAACACACAAGGGTTGGATCAAACAGCCTTCGTGGGTGATACATCCAAACAATAAACACGTGTGGGTCTATGATGAACAAGTTCATCCAACCGTTTATCTAGATGAAGCGTGTTGTGATTTATCGTCTGTCTGCGACTGTTTTATCCAACCCTTGTGTGGTTTTTGAGCTTTGAGCTCCACCTATTGTTCATTTTGACCCCTCGAAAACTGCACAAGGGTTAAGCTAATGACTAATAGTTAGTTTATATGACATTTTACCACACAACAAAGCAAGGACTCCTCTGTGATCTGTGAGTTGTGTTGCTCTTGATCAATACCCTCCATCTTTATTTTGTAACACACACCACATTATTTAATCAGCTATCGTCTTTTCCGTGTCATGGTAACAGTGAACGAGCATATGAATGTGACTTGACTGGATGTGACAAAGAAAGTTCTGTCTTTCTGCTTTTAACCTTGCCTGCAGGGGTTAATGTCTTTCTCTATACTGCCCTGATAACCAGCCCTATCTCACATGTCAGACGACTGGCATGTCAGGTAAGGGATGGGAGACGATAAAAGATCAGAGAGTGGATACATACATGGACACATAAATAAATCATGGGAAGTGTCACTCAAAACATCCAGCAGCAGCCTTAGCAATAGTGTTACTGACTTCATAGCTCAAACGTTAAGAGTGTTTTGTCCAGAGTGGAAACTCTTACTAAACCAGACATTCATCCCTTAAGGGATCTAAGTGTGCTTCTAAAGGAAAGCCATGTTCTTGTAATAGATAGTCAATGTCATGGTGGTCTATTGCGTTTGCCTTGTAGGTGATAGCTACAGTGATGGGGTCAAATAAGATGGGAATAGTCAGTCCAATTCTGCCTGCGAGGTACAGAGTGTGAGTGTTTGTGGATGTGAAGCTAGAAACTGACCTCTACAGCTCATCAGGTTATTTATTGGCTATGAGGGTGTTTTCTGTGTGTCCAGTGTCGAACACTGTGAAGACGTAACAAACTGAACCACAAAGGATTCAGTACAAGGGAAATATCGTTTGAAATTCACCAATTACAAGCAGGAGAAAGTAGTTTTCAGATGTTCGGAGCAAGCAAGAAAAGAAAGCAAAAGTGTACTTTTGATCTCGAAAAATGTCCCTGTAACTTCAGTCATCAACTGTCTGCTGCAACCATGAAATTCTTATCTGTGAGGGAGCTTGGAAAGCATGTTGACAAGCTTGTCTAATGTTTTCTTCCCAGCCCTCGAGGGCCATTCAGATTTCCGTACACCTGTGCATCCCTCCTGCTGAGCCTACCCTCTCAACACAAGAACTGATTAAAACATTTCAAATCTATCCTGTCCTAAAAGACTAAAAGAACAGAACCTTACAACCAAATATCTTGCTAGTAGTAATATACAATAATAACAAGTTTGTGTGCAACAGATTCTCCATTTTGGGTCTGCTGGAGGTTTCTTCCTCTGTAGAGGGAGTTTTTCCTCCACTGTTGCTATTAATGTTAATTAATGTACAATTTATTGATTGCCTACAATTAAAGGATTGCTCTATGTGGGATTATTTCACAAAATATTGTGAGTTGGCGATATAAATAAAACTGAATTGGCGATATATATAAATAAAACTGAATTGAATTGAATGTGATTTTGTACTAATGCAGTATTTGTTATATATATTATGTTCTGACAATATATTTAAATATATAAAGACGAGGATAGAGAAAGGCCAGTAGTAAGACCCAGTGAAAGAAGTAAACTGTTTGCTTCAACTAAAATTTGTTATGTGAACAACCGGGATGTTGTGTACCGTTATGAGGCTGAGGTGGGGCTGTGCACCTTCCTGTGAGTGACTTTGTGTCGTTGCATGTGCAGACTGCTTTTTTCTTCATTATCTGATGAAAGCATCAGGAAAGCGCTGAACTGTTACAGGCTGCATCCTGGCATTGATGTTCATCTCTCATGTCTTTATTGGCAGAGTTTCAAAATGTTTTAAACTCTTTGTTGGAATGATATCTTTAAACATTGTATACGCATGTATAAACATTAATATGTGTAAAACACCAAATATCAGAATAAGGACACTAAGAACTGGACAAAGTTAGTGTTGGGTAATTATTTATTGTTAATTAATTATTATTTTCGGCTCCCCTTTAACACCATTGTTATGACTATGATCAGTATGTTATACTAACATTGAAAAGCCTCATCATTTGCTTTGATGCAGTCAGAGCCAGCTACAGGCAACACTCAAGTGACTCAAACTCACTCCTAAAAAATGTGACACCAAGAACAAGACTTAAGAGCATTACATGGGAATGTTCAATGTTTCATCATCTTCCCTTCTCTCTGCAAGCGATACTTTTTCCCAGCAGTGAGCTGCATAAAGTGACAAAGGTTAAAAGGTTGTGTGAATCTATTTTTTCTGTCACATTATTTTTCTTAGATATGTGTCTTGTGTTGTTTCACCTTTATCAGCTTTATCAGCAATCAAAATTGCTGATGCTTGCTCTAAAATAGATCTGTGGCATTAATGCAACTTAAGAAAACTGTGACAGGAGCTATTTGACTTGGAGCTGCCTTTTTGTTTCATCCAGCTCAATTGTGTGAATATATATATATATATATATATATATATATATATATATATATATATATATATATATATATATATATATATATAAAAGATATGTAAGCTTATTATATTTGAACCACTCACATTTTGTCAGGTATGGGTGGACATGAATAGCAGTGTTTCTGTCACAGATTGAAGCTGTCTTAGACACTGGCAAACTGTCTAGAGCAATGCAGGCTATCAACATGCATTTATCCAGCAACTGTCATAACCTGTAGATGTGATGCTGCCTCAAGGAGAAGTTGCTTGTATATCAAACTCAAGCCATGATTAGAAATGAGAAGTTTATCTGATCTTCATTAATTGACAGCAGATTTGTTTTGCGTTGAGACGAGCCAGTGTTCCTCTAAGAGGGCGAACAAACCCTATCAACATCAAGCTCTGAACACCAGTTCTCATATTCATATCACAATGGCTCATGACGAGTGGATGTACAGTATACAGGTGTCCTATTTTCTTTTCAGGCCCTTTTCTTAACGCTAATATTGGCAGTACATTACAGTATAGGGTCTGTAGGTGACACTAAGCAAAACCCTGTGTATAATCAAATTACAGAACCTTTTACACTTCACGAGTGACAATGTGGACAAGCTGCAAGCACATTGAAACAACAACTACAACTGCATTGAAATAAAGTAAATCACAACAACTTCTCAAACTAAGGACATTATTCAATTCAATTCAATTCAACTTTATTTATATAGCGCCAATTCACAACATCAGTTATCTCAAGGCACTTTACAAGTAAGGTTTTAAGACCTTACACAACTAAACCCAACAATTCCCATATAGAGCAAGCTTTTAATTGTAGCCAATCAATAAATTATACATTTAAATAGCAACAGTTGAGGAAAAACTCCCTCTCTAACGAGGAAGAAACCTCCAGCAGACCCAGGCTCAGTGTGGGCGGCCATCTGCCTTGACCGGTTGGGGTTAGGGGATAGAGAAGAGAGAAAAGAACACAACAACAACAACAAAACAAGCAGCAACAGACACAGGCAGGATGGTTGGACCAGCAACTGAACACTGGAGACACACGGCTCTGAGTCTGATGATACCTGTAGATGAGGATAGAGAGAGACAGAAGGGGAGAAGCACAACTAGGAGAGAAAAGGGACAAAGTTAGTCACATGTGGAAATGGAGGCATGTTGGCGGATAGAAGAAAAAGAGAAAAAAAAGAGCTCAGTCAATGAAGGACGTCCCCCAGCATCTAAGTCTATAACAGCTTAACTAAGAGATGGTTCAGGGTGACCAGAACCCTCTCTAACTATACGCTTTGTCAAAAAGAAAGGTTTTAAGCCTAGTTTTAAAACTAAAGAGGGTGTCTGCTTCTCGAACCTGGACTGGAAGCTGGTTCCATAGGAGAGGAGCTTGGTAGCTAAAGGCTCTGCCTCCCGTTCTACATTTAGAAACTCTAGGAACCACAAGTAGACCAGCGCTCTGAGAACAAAGCGTTCTGTTGGGAGCATAAGGAGCGATGAGGTCTTTAAGATAAGATGGACCTTTATTACGAAGAGCTTTGTAGGTGAGGAGAAGAATTTTGAATTCTATCCTAGTTTTGACAGGGAGCCAATGCAGAGAAGCTAATGTTGGAGAAATGTGATCTCTCTTCCTAAGTCCAGTCAGAACTCTGGCTGCAGCATTTTGAATTAATTGGAGGATTTTCAAAGAGTTATTGGGACAACCTATGAGTAGCGAGTTACAGTAGTCAAGCCTAGAGGTAACAAATGCATGGATTAATTTTTCACCATCACTCTGTGAGAGAATGCTCCTAATTTTAGCAATATTCCTCAGGTGGAAGTAGGCGGTTCTAGAGATTTCTTTAATATATGGTGTGAAGGACAGATCTTGGTCAACAATGACACCAAGGTTCCTCACAGTAGAACTTGAAGCTAACGTTATGTCATGCAGAGTAACCATCTGATTCAATAATGAGTCTCTCTGGTTTTTAGCACCACTTATAATAACCTCAGTTTTATCTGAATTCAGTTGTAGAAAGTTATGGGACATCCAGGATTTGATATCATTTAAACAAGTTTGAAGTTTGACTAATTGGTTTGTTTCCTCTGGTTTCATGGACAAATATAACTGAGTATCGTCTACATAGCAGTGAAAATTTATAGAATGTTTTCTAATAATATTACCAAGAGGAGACATGTAAAGACTGAAAAGTATTGGACCAAGCACAGAACCCTGTGGAACTCCAAAGCTAATTTTTGTGCGGATGGAAGATGGATCATGAACATGAACAAATTGGAATCTGTTCAATAGATAAGACTTAAACCATCCCAGTGCTTTTCCTTTAATCCCAATGCTATGTTCCAGTCTCTGCAATAGAATCTTGTGATCTATTGTATCAAATGCTGCACTAAGATCTAACAGGACAAGTACAGAAACTAGACCATTGTCTGAAGCTGTGAGAAGATCATTAGTGACTCTAATCAGAGCTGTTTCTGTGCTATGATGTAATCTGAATCCTGACTGGAAATCTTCATATAGGTAATTTCTACGCAGGTGGTCACATAGTTGTTTAGCTACAGTTTTTTCAAGAACTTTAGAAATACAGGGCATATTGGATATAGGCCTATAATTTGCAAGTTCTCTAGGGTCAAGAGTAGGTTTTTTCAATAAAGGTTTGACCACAGTAACCTTAAAAGCCTTCGGTACGTAGCCTGTAAACAGAGATTGGTTGGTTTGATTTAATATGGACGTGCTGATTAATGGAAAAACTTCTTTGAGTAATCTGGTTGGGACTGGGTCTAAGAGACAAGTAGCTGATTAAGCAGAGTTAATTATTGAAGTTAACTCAGCGTGATCTATGGGGGAAAAGCAGTTTAAGTAAGACATAGGTCTAACCAGCAGATCTAAGGCCGTTGGATCTGCAGATCGGTTTATGACTTTTGTTGACAGATTCTGATAAATCTTTTCTCTAATGGTTATGATTTTATTGGTAAAGAAATTCATAAAGTCATTGCTGCTGAGATTTAAAGGGAAACTAGGCTAGCGTGTATGTTTATAACACTTTTTTTCTTTTAGGGATAACTAAAAGACAGAAATTAAGTGTAATTTCCTGGTAATAGTTCCTCCCAGTAGAGCAGCATAATTAACCAGTGAGCCATCTGCACATGGAGCCAGGGTAATGTCCTACTTTTGTGCTTTACACCGTTGAACTAATGCTGGTTAATTATGGCTATTGGAAAATTCACAAAGAATTCTCTAGTAAGGAAATGCAGTAATTAAGGAGAATGATGTGGTTGTGAAGCCGAGTTGTAAAATAAATTAAAAGACTGAGGCTAGATGAGTAGAGAACTGCCAGCTGGATGGCCACGGTACCTGCATGACAGGAGGAAAACGCAGTTCCCTGAACAAATTCTATGCTGAAATGTGTGTGTGTGTGTATTTCCTTATGAACCATGCAATTTTAATCTGTTCAACAAAACAGCTCCCCAGTGCAGCAGCAGATCGCTTACAAGGCTGTAAAAGTTTGATGTTGCTCTTGTCACGTTGGATTTAGCATCCTGGGCTCTGTAAATCGGTTACGATGGCAGACTGTATAGGCAAGTGCAGAGTGTCGGATCTCAATCCTGATTTATTTATCGTTGTCTTACAGCTGCCAGGAAAGGCACTGCAGTGTGGCCTATTTCAGTTCCTGCAGAATACTGCCAAGTACCACGTCCTTCAAGACCTTAGTGATCGTTTAACATCAAAGCATTTTATTCTCAATACCAGGGCAATATTTATAATAATCAACATACCTCAACTGTTATAATAGTCATGAAAATGTTAACAGTGTTTTTCAGTACTTGATATGATCTGGAGCATTTTCTACAGGAGGTAGAAATCTACATAAGGTCATAATATAGGCAAATATAACCTTAGATGATGAACTAAGCTTTTTCGCTTTCACATTGAGACTATTGGTTAAATTAAAATTATGCCATACAGAAAAATGCGGGCAATAATAAGTATGATGATGACAATGATTCAGTGGACTGTTCTGTAGGTCCATCTCTGACAGCCATAACTTGAAATATTCATTAGCTGTATAATTTTATCAATCTCTTGCATCATTGAGATTTTGGCATTGAGATTTCTTGTTACCTTATTCCCATTCCCTATTTTCAGCCTTGTCTCTAGGTGTTCTCTATCTATTGAGTGGTTATTAAGGCCAAAGGCACAGTTCCTTCCGTGCTCCCACCTGAAGGGGAGCAGTCAAAGTTCAACATTGTGTAACAGTAACAGTAATGATATTGGGAAGACAAACTGAGAGGGAGTTTTACCTCCACTGTTGCTATTAAAATGTACAGTTTATCGATTGGCTACAATTAAAATCTTGCTCTATGTGTTGGGTTTAGTTGTGTACACTTTATATTTATACACACATACACTTTACTTATTTATCCAACACATACTTAATATACACTTAAATTTTGCACATAACTTCCATGTACATACATAACTGCATTTTGTAATATACTGCCTTGTATATTGTCATATTTTTTTAATTCTTTTTATTATGTGCTTTATGTTCTGTCTCTTTGTTGTACTGCGGAGCTTCTGTCACGAAGACAAATTCCTAGTATGTGTAAACATACCTGGCAATAAAGCTCATTCTGATTCTGATTCTGATTCTGATTCTGTAAGGTCTTAAAATTTACTTGTAACGTGCCTTGAGATAATTGATGTTGTGAAGTGAAATGTGCATATATTTTAATTATATAAATATTCATATGACTGTATATGTCTGTATGTATATAAACATCCCTGCATTGTGTGCATGTGCACTTTGTGTTTTATATGGAGGTGTGTGTTTCCAGGTCAAATTCTTCTGTACCTTAAAGCAAATGTGTGGGTGTAAAGTGTTGTTTATCTCTGATATAACCTTCTGTCTCTTTAGTCTGTTCCAGTTACAACAGCTGCAGGTAGGATGATAAATTATGCTGGTGCATTTCTTCATTGTTTTTTGTCTTCCCTTCTTTCTGTCTTTAAAAATCAAAATAAATCTCTCTCACGCTGTACTTTTAATGTCACTCAGCTAATTTTCTCGTTACTTGTTTTTTCAACCTGATCACACAGGTTACTTTGGACATGATATAGTACCAGATTCTTGAGAAGTGTTACAATTTATTATGGTTACAGTTCTTTTAACCCTCGCGCAAAATGAAAAATAGGTGGCGCTCAAAAACCACACAAGGGTTGGATAAAACAGCCGCAGACAGACGATAAACCATCTGTCTGTATTCAGTTCCGTTAGTTCTCTAAATTACTTTGATGGCAATAAAGTATTTAATTAAGGGACGTCCTGTTAAGTCTGCCTGTTGGTCAGTGTCAGCTCAGTACATTTAAGGAATCAGAATAATAACATCTTACATTTTACAGGGTTTAATTTCATTACTTCCTTCACTTCAGCCAATTAAAAAAGACTGGGTGAGAGGAACAGCAGTCTAAGCAAAGAAGTGCAGACTTCCCTCTACTTGGACACTTATCCAAACTTTTCCAGGGGTTAGGAGGCATCTAAAACACCTCAGCTGGATGGCCTGGATGTGGAGCTCTACTCTGAAAAACAAAAAGCCCGTTGATGTGATAATGTTCCATCTTTTCTTCACTCATGAACAAGTCCCCAGTGCTCTTAAATGCTCCACTTGAGGCAACAGCAGGCCAGAAAAAAGCCCACAATACAGTATAATGGCTAATAAATCAATCTATTTTCCTTTATGCCTCTTTTTTTCTAATAACGTTGTGCTATAATTGCCTTATTTGGCTTAGGCTCTGGTTAATGTGCTTAGTATTTAACCTGTCTACATAAAGCTGATAGCAGCTGATGTTATGTTGAATGAAGAGCTTCATTAGAGAGATAATTACAAAGACTTAAGCTGCAGTGTCAGAAGTCATCAGCGTCATGTTGCTGTAGATAAACAGTGAAAGATAAGTGAAGGAAACATGCTATTGAAAATGCTATTTTCATCTACTCATGAAATATTTTGCGACCGTTGTGGAAACCTGATCAGGGATTAATTTTAATTTTAATAAATTAATTAACATTAGGGTAAAACAGCGTGAATGGGTGAGTTACAAGCAGTGTCAAGGCGTGTTGACTACTGATAGAAAGTGCAGACCATTTACCATTTTATCATAGTCTGACATACTCACACGGTCTAAGTACAGCAACTATAAACTCATCTGTTACTAGAGAACACAACAAGCATCTATTCAGGTCCTGTATGTGAAACAGTTCTTCTTACATACACATTATTGGAAGAAGGACAGACACAGTGTCGATGTGAACAGATTGCTTCTCAGAGCTGGGGAGCAGTGGAGCAACTTAATGTATCTCTAAAAGCTTTCTGTCAATTAATTAACACAATAAGAAAAAAGGTGTTAGAGAGAGGTTGCTTTACCGAGGGGTAACAACACATGTAATGTTCAGTTATAGATTTAAAGGCAGAGTAATTAATGACACAAATACAAGCCTGCAGTGGCTCTGACACCACATTTCAGCCTGGGTATACATCTAATATAAGATTAAAAGACAAGGATGCAAGATGTTTTTACAATGCATAAAGGTGATTGCAGAGTATTTGCTAAACAAATGTAACCTCACAGGCTCACTTGCATGGCTGACTCCTCATTTTTAACGTTTTTCTACATCAACTTCAAACTACAAACCTCTTCATTAACCTTAAATCCATGTGTATAACTGCCCACATCGTTCCCTGCTAGTTATTCGCATAGGAACCTAGCTGCAGTATGTTGAAGGTAGGAAAATCTTTTCTAGTTTGTCTAGTTTGCCTCATCAAAAAGTGATTGTACTGGGCTTAAAAAAACGAGTCTCACATTTAAAGTAGATTATTAAATTAGATATTTTGAGACATTATTTCAGCGTTTGCTTCAGTATATAAACCTAAAAGTTCACTTCTCATTGTGTACAAAAAACAAATACAAAGCCATCTCTGTGAAAGGTTTTCAACTACTAATGAGCAAGTTTTCCAGCTACTCTAATTAATGGCAAATATTTTAATACAACCCACAAAGTCCCGGGAGTCACTTCACTTTTTTCTTAAACACAAATGTAAATGCTGCAATAAATGAATTATAATAAACAAAAATTACCATTGTAATAATGGGTAATGTAGGTGGAGAAGCAAAAACATGGCAGTCAGCAACTGATTAGTGGAAACATCAAAGATATTGGACTTTTAACAGTTTATAATTGGAAAATGAAGTTCGGGCATTTCAGACGTTTTGTGCTTAGGTAATACCCAGACAACAGATAAACTTTATGAAATACAGTTGGGTGACAGATGATATTATTACATTTCCTCTTACTCAAAGTGGCTATTATTGAATCATTAGAAAATCAAAGATACCTCCAGCTACTGGTATTACTTTGACTTTTCAATTTGACACCTGGATTTAACTGAAGGACATAAATATTACTCAACATCCATTTATTGCATTAATCAATCATCATTAATTACATTAAAACGTCTTTACATTCCAATGATATGAATTAAATGGTGTCATATTTAGTATCATCATTAAATAAAACGGATGGCCTGCTACTGACAACTGTTCCACTGTGTAAATATTTGAACATAAAAAAGTCTAGGACTGCAGTTTTGTATGGCGTTGTACTGTCTAGTTAATGTTTGCCAAGAAATCTGTAAAATTTTACTCAACAGTTATATTTTTATTATATATACATATAAGATGGAAGATTATCCAAACATAGATGCATGGGTGGTCTGGATCACATACTTCTGAATTTGACCTACAAAAGATACTGTATGAGCTGCAGACTGACAGTAAAATATTCCAGATTTGTCAAGACACAAGGAACAACCAAAAAAAGGTTCATCCAAAATGTGCAGAATTACATCTGCTACCTAAAGGACATTGTGAAATGCTAATAAACACTGAGAAACCTTTAGGTCCTATGTGTGAAACACTCACTGGAGCATGCTCAATCCATTTTATAAGGGGCACTGGCACTACAAAACAAAACAACATCTAGATAAATGTAAAACCTTTTTTTCAAATGCTTAAGTTTGCTCATTACTACAGAAAGTACTCTTCAGGACTTTTAAGTGTAGACATACTCTAGGACCAATCACACACATTGCCATTACCATTATTGCACAGTGACAGACTGAAGGACATTTAATCATCCTTAATGTTAGGAGTGACAGTCTGAAGTATGTTTAATCATCTTTGGTCTGGATCTAGAGAGAGGGACAAGAAGGGGGGAAAGCTATTCTGTCTCAATCAGTCTCTCGTCTAGACAAACACACTGTCAGCCATCCTTTATCACCTCCAAAAGGTACAAAGGCTGCAGTACTTTAAACCTCAACAGGCTGTGTTATTTGATGTTTTACAATATGATGGTACATGATGGATAAATTAAAAGTCTGTGTGTCTGATGTTTTTATATTGGAACCGAGTCACAGACTAGATTGGAGAGGATTTATCCCAGATTCACTGGGCAGAAAGGTGCATTACACTGATCAGGAATAAAATTACAGCACTGAGCTCTAGGGTCTACAGAAACCATGACAGGGGCAGTGGTGACCAGCATACCTCACCATGCCTCCAGAAGTGTGGTGTCAATACCAAGAGACAATGGCATTATAACATTTAGTGCAAACTACTAAAGGACACTACAAAGTTATTTAAGCTGGTAGTGATAATAGGTCTGTATGAGTGATGGGGATAATTAATATCAGCACATGAAATTTAGCTTTGAATGTGGAGGGTATTTCCTTTTTGTCACAACACTAGAAAAGAGCAATGAAGGCCTTGAGCTCATTTGACTGTGATGTCCCTTGAGTTGTCCTCCTTGACGGTGGGTCTCAGCAACAGTGCTGTTTCCAATGTGTTTTAACATCAAATCATCAACCAAACATAAAAGGGGTGAGGGAATCTTCAGTATTAAACTTGACACATGCTCTGGAGCCTGCAGCTCATGTTAAAACATTTTGACTTTGTCTTTTTTTAGCACTTTCATGCAACTACATGCAACAGTCCACACTGCGCCATTTCTCACGATGTCATGCCTCGGCGTTGAAAGTAGATTTAGTAGGACAGTTTTGTGTGAGTCAGGATTTTGCAATAATTTGAAAAAGTTTTAGCTTTACGTAAGAAAAATAAAGAAAATAATTTATACTTAACGAATACTGTAGCTGAAAAGGATCAGTCAACGGAATCTTCAACAGCAGGGATAATTCATCACCTTGGTTAACAAGAACCCAAAGGTCATCAGGTTGTAAAAACACATATTTACTGTACATATCATGACTCATATCAAATTTACTCTCTAATGATTGAAAAGATATTGAAAATAAGTTTATCAGATGGTAAAGAAAATGAATTTCTATGAAGTTTATTTTTTCAAGTCTACACTCAAGTGTGAGTGTAAGGTCAATGGACATAAAGCTTTAAGTTCAACATTTGGGTAAGTTGCCTGGTGGAACTCAACTGAAGTGCACTAATGTCGTGATATGGTCCCCAAACCCGTCAGCTGTGCATGCTGCTCATCTTTTTAATCTTAACTTCAATGACACACATGTTGTTAACATACAGACGTGCACAGACTTTGATGTGGGAAGAGACCGAAGGCAAAAATGGAAGAAATAAAATCTGAAATCTCATCTTGCATCGCTGGAACTATTTCTAGTGGCAGCTCAGAATTACATTTGCACCTCACCTGGTGTCGGATCTCTTTGAGCTGAGTCTCAGTCAGTGCAGCCAGATGTCAAAAGAAACTACATTTCACACAATAATGATGTCACCTTCAGGCACTCTCTGTCTGTTTCAGATCGTATATGATAAAAGCATAAAATGGATTAAGATCTGACTTTATGAAAGTCATTAAACAGTTAACAAGAGAAGATTTTTTTATAGTACAGAAAGTTACAGTGGTAGCACTCATTAGCGTCAAGCTCCATTGGCCACTGATGCCACACACACAGCATGTGTTATATTATAATCAATTACAGGTGGTGATCAGTTTACACTCACACAGTAGCACACCATGCATGGCTGCATTACGATGCATGTGCATTGAGCAACAGACGACTGGGAATACTGTGGGAAATTGAATATAAATTACATTTTCTATTTATATTTATTTAATTTATTATTTTTCTACCACATGGTATAATGTAGACCTATTAAATTAACAATGGTCTTTATGAGACATGGTTGGATCATTTAACATTAGACGGATCATTAAATGCTCCTTCAATAATAAGTAAATGTATACAGCATCACATACTATGTAATAGAATATGTTTGACTTGTATGAGCCTGTGTACATGATATGCGATTCATAAGAACATCATTAACACAATACATCAATTTATTTTCCCATAAACCATTTTGTATACAGAATAATAATAGTAACTCTGTTGTTACTGTGCCTTCTTTCAATCTCCTCATAGTTTAATTCACAAATTCATAAGCATCACAAATAAATGATTATACAGAGAAGATTATTAAATTAGATATTTTGAGTCAACATAATTTGAGATCAAATGCATAAACGTTTCAAAAGCATATGGAAAATCTTTTGACTTGTGTTAAAACCCAACAGCAGCGATCTACACCAACAAGTAATCAATTTGATTTGAAACGCAACATTTTGCTGGCTGCCAGCAAAGAGATGCAATCCTACACCATTTCATTCTTACTGTGGATCAACACTGAACAGCATTTCCTTTCCCTTGGTGCGATGACTGTTAACACACTGCTGTCAACCCTGTTGTTACGTGTTGTGTTTCACATATTCCACTTAACACTTAACGATCGCTGTTTGGTTCCACCTGGTCTTAATCAATGGACTCTGTGTTCCTGCTTCCATTTCTCTTTCCCTAATTTTATCAGTTAATATAGTTTAACAAGGAGTGTATAGCAGTGTTTGCATATCCAAATCAGTTAGTTGTCTGTGAGGCTCTGCACCTGTCTGTGATTTATCCTGCTTCATATTTTGGTTGTACAAACGAGCGAACTGCTTTTGGTCCAGTTCAGTCTGTTTTCCCCCTGGAGGACAGCACCAAAGTTCACCACTTTTCAGATGCTGTATTTGCATCCACGGCTGACATGGTCCTTCACAGTATGAGTGCTTTGTCATTTAAAGTTTAGTTTAACACATGTTGTATTTCAACAGAAGTGGCAATTTAGTCAGTAATGAGAATATTCTTTTCAATTTATTTGAAGATCAGATGCCTAATTTTTTCATTTTAGTCATAAATTATTTGCATTTTTTATTCCATGAAGAAATTTACTAAAAACTTTTCAACCACAGCAGGTATTTCCTGCCTCAGTGACCTTCTTTCCCACTGCACTCCTGTTTCCATTTCTTATCCTCAGAGTCTCCTGCAGAATGGCAAATTGAGGATTTTTGATGGATTTCTAACCCCTTACCCTCAAAACGTAAACAAGCAAACAAAAGCAAGTGACCTGATAATTATCCTATCATACAGGCTGCAGTTGACTTGTCTGGTATTGTTTGTTTGTCAGATAGGCCTCTCACGTGCTTGCTGCCTCTCCTTGTGAAAATTAAGATTTTCAAGGTCACAGTCAGACAGAATCTGGTTTTGGTCTTGTAAACGAGAGAAAGGCCTTCACATCTTCTTCACAAATGCACATCTCCTTTTTTTTTGCAGTCATTCATTCTCCATCTCTCTCCTGTTTCTCCCACTGTGTAAACATTTGTATATGTGTGAGGGTGGCAAAGTGTGCATTTCAGGGCTATTTTCTGTGGAAATTCTTAGTAAATAAGGGGACAGAACAGGCATAAAGCACAACTGACTGGGGCTTAACTTACTTTACATAATTGTTGCCTATGAATGCATTCCCAGAATTGGGGATTTATGCGCCTGATGTGCTCAACGGAGAGAGAAGGAGGGCAGAGGCTGTCACAAGCCAACTTAATGATGGAGACGGAGAGGGAAAGAAAGAGAGAGAGGCAGGGGTTATGTGGGGAGACAGGGAACTGTGAAAAGAAACGAATCAGCAAACTAGAAAACACGCATTACTGGAATATTCAACATGTTTTGGCCTTTATTAAGTACTTTATTAAGTACTGGTTGGAATTTTACAAGACCAATGACCTGCACTTTGCAGCAGCATGTACCTCCTAATCCTGTTGTTAACATTCTGACACATTACGCTTACACTGCACACACTGACCAAAATATATAGAAGTGCAGACCACTGTGAGCCTCAATGAAGGTTCATTTAAAAAGTCCACAACAAGCTAAAGTAAATGCTGTTGCAATGTGGTGTTCATAGAAACCATGTGAAACAATGTTATTTCATTAGTGATTTATCTATGAGGTCTTCAATCCATGTACAGTAGAGTCAGAGTCATTGTCTTCATACAAAACAAAGCAGTTTGATAATACAACTCAGACGCTATGTTCTCTGTTCTGTTCGGTCTATATTCCATCAAGTCTTACCAAACTGTTACTGTGTCCTTTAACTCACATTTAATTAGCCACTGAGGTCACATGAGGTCAGAAATTGTTGGTTCATTACCACGAAATGTCTTTTATCTCTTTGATCAATGTCCTCTTTCTGTTTGCATATTTCCTCAAACTGTTGATCTGTGTTCTCTTTAAAAGCTCTGTATTATGTTCCTTCCACGTACATGTGAGAATAGCACAGTTTGTCATTGTCACGAGGTAAAGAACAAACTAGAATTATTGCTCTGTGTACCACTAGGGAATCATTTGCTTAAATTATTCTGAAGGCAAAATGCCAAAATGAAAGCTTATTATTACCTCTTCACTAGAACTTTCTGCATTAATGTCTGTGCTTTAATTCCCTTGGTCCCTGCTCTCCATTGTAAAAATATGATGTTAATGTTTGTGTCAGTTACAAACTGGTGACGTCTGTGCCAGGTTCTTGACAAGGCTTCTGCTCTCCTTTGCTGGCTGATAGAGGCTGATTAAAGTCAGAGATTGCCTAATGCTTCTTTAAGTAAAAAAAAAAATTACTGACATCAAACAATACTCCATTACAGTAAGCAGAATAAATGTATTTGCACCCATAGTTAATGCCAGCAAGGACATCCTCTGACAGCAGAGCTGCTTTTTGCTGCCAGCTCCATCAGCATAGCCACAACCCTTCCTGTCACCCTCCATCCCCCACTGCTGCACCTCCACACAGGAGAACACATTGATCAAGTGTCAGCCTTAGAAGAGGGCTGAGAGGATCAAGAGCTGCTGGAGGAGGCCATAAAGTTGGAGCCCATCCACCTTCTTTCCATCTTTAAATCCTCTGGGCTGATGGTGGCCACTAGGTGTATCCTGTCTAACATGTGCTAGCTGCTTTGTCTGCCAACTGTAATTCTAATCATCTGCAAGAGTCCAGCTCCTTCACTGGCTAGACTCCTGGTGTAAAGCTCAGTCACTGCCTTGCTCATGGCCTCAGTGTGACTCAGATAAGAGGATTTCCCTCCACAGCATTTTTCTAGCTCAGACACCAGCTGCTGACAGTGCTGAGGTGAGGTTGTCAAATGGACTTTCACAGCAATCGTATGTCTTATCAGGGGGTGGAATATCTCTCTTGCATTTTGCCATTTCTCTGCTGCCACAGCCTGAGAGAAACAACAGTGGATCAGTTGGGTGTTGTTTGTACCGGGCAAACTGAGCATATGCTCTACTAGGGTTGGGTGTTTGGTTTACATTTTCAGAATTCCTATTCCAACTCTAATTCTGCTTCTGCTTACCCTGCTTGATTTGCAGTGGGAAATACTCCACATTGTAATTCACTCTAGCAACAAACATACTGTACTTAGGACTAGGGAGTGTGCTGGGACAAGTCCATGATGTCCGTAAATTCAGCAGTTCCTCACCTGCAGCTCACACTTTTAATGTCCTCAAATGTTCATGATTCATATAGTGCAGTGATTCACAACCTGTGTGTCATCAGGTGTTGGTCAAAAGTGTTACCACGAAATTCTAGAGCATTTCAAGCTCTGCGTGCTAAAAGTATCAATAACTGTTGACCGCATGAACGTGGCATCATTGTGCTTGATTGATCTAAACCTATTGTAATAAGGTAGATGAGAAATACAGTATCACACCCAACAATGTAGATGAGCTTAAGGCAACATATGCTTCATCGTGCCTCAGTAGTGCCACAGTGAGCATGTCAATAAGTAAAAGGAGCCGAGACCAGGTACTGTGTGCATAGATATGGTTCTCTGTATTGAAAAACCCTTTTATTTGGCCTTTATTGGTGACATTAACTGAATTTTGTGTTTTGAGTAGTTGTAAACCATAGTCATCCACATTAAAGAAGTAGATGCTTCCAACTCTAAACTCTGATAAGTTACACAGGTGTTCAAACTGGGTGAGACGCCACTGACATCACACCAGTAAAAATTCCCTGGTGCAACCACCTCTTCGCTCAAACCATTCACCCATACAGTTAATTGATCCCTGTGGAGTAAATGTTTGCAGTGAAGACCAGTAACAAAAAAACACCTTTCAAAATGCTATGGTGCATTGCTTTGACATAAAGTGCTACTTTTGTTTCACCTTGCAAAGCTTCCACATCCTGAACACCAAAGAGCAGCTGGATTATCTTCACCTGTGGTTCATTTTGAGCTATCAAACTCACTTTATGTCACAGCCTGCTCTGTTGACGTAATGAAACACAAATACTGCTAATTGCTCTTGTCGCTGTCACTTAACACTAATTATAATTAATTGCTGATAACAATTAAACACATTCACAGTGATTTATCTAAATATACAAAGTGCTCCTGTAAAAAAAACAAAACCCACTGTCACGATCGGCAGCCTTGCCGATCGGACCTTGTGTTAGAATCCACTCGGACTCTTAATGTGGCAGGTTCCGCCAGACACAGTCTCACCATCCCCGCCAGCTTTGTTCTGATTATGTTGATTGTTTTCACCTGGACCTTGTTTAATCACACCTGTTACCTAATTTAAGCTCTTTTCCCCGACACAACAGTGTCGGGACGTCGCTCCTGTATGTTTACCCGTGCCTTGTTGATTTAGGTTTGTCCTTGTTTTGCTCATGTTTGCTCACGTTTTTGTTTGGATTCTAGAGAGTTCTCTGTTTTTGACTGCCTGGTCCGACGTTTTTGTTTTGAGCACTCTCAACTTGTTAAATAAAGTGAGTGATTGGAAGCGCTTTATCCGCCTGGTTTTTACCATCGCCGACTCTGCCTGCTCTAACAGAGTGTCGACGATTCATGACAGAATGTCCCGACCACAAGATGGACCTCGCGGATTCCACCAACGCCTCCGACCACGACCAGGTAATCAGGACTGTGACGAAGCGCCTGCTTGTCACCGCCGAGGGAGCGGCACCGACCTGATCGCACGCATTCACTCACCTCACCATAGGATCCGCCTCTTCTGTTTAGCCGCCGCGAGTGGGTGCACACGCTCGTACGACGGCACATGGACATTTTCATACATATACACTCAGGACAAACCACACACACGCAGACGTTGTTATTGTTCCGTTTATTGTATTGTTTGTTTGTCTTACGTGCAGGGAGTAGTCGGACATCCACCTGGCGCTCGGGCAAACTGAGGGGTCGCGCGGCGCTCGCTTATGACGTCACAGCCGGCGTCGCGCCGGCGCAATGGGTTCGGAGTCCGGCGAAACAAAGTGTGTTATGTTTAGGGGTTTCTATTGTCTGGTTGGGAAGTGTCAGTGTGTATAAGTGTTACAGTCTGTGTTATATATATGTATGTATGTTATTAGGGGGACTGTATAAACAGGGGCGCTGAATATTGTCCCATCGCCTTTTAAGTTGCTGTATTCCATTCCAGATATCCCAGATGCTCAGGCTCGCCTTTCAACATTGGACTGGGTTTTACACCGCCTGGCCCTGGCTAAAAGAGCACAAGAGGTTTCCTGGGCTCCTCGCCACGCAGGTCTTGCTGCGAGACCGGTATGTGTCACAGTCTGCCTCCACGCCTCGTCCCCAGGCTCAGTCTGCCTCCACGCCTCGTCCCCACGCCCAGTCTGCCTCACGGCCAGCGCCCTCGCCACGTCCGCACGCCCAGTCTGCCTCACGGCCAGCGCCCTCGCCACGTCCGCACGCCCAGTCTGCCTCACGGCCAGCGCCCTCGCCACGTCCGCACGCCCAGTCTGCCTCACGGCCAGCGCCCTCACCACGTCCGCACGCCCAGTCTGCCTCATGGCCAGCGCCCTCGCCACGTCCGCACGCCTGCCTGTTTTATCTGAACCAGAGCTATTTCCAACTACTCCATGCACCACAATCCTCTCTACTGGCCTTATGCGCCTCAGTTTATGCTGTACGCCAGAGCCCGCTCCTCGCCTCTCTCCCTTGGAGGCCCGCTGCATCTGGAAGAGCTGAAGCTCCAGGCGGACCCACTTTACTCACCACCAGCTTCCACCGTTTCTTACTCTGACCATGCTGTTCCACGCCCTCCAGAACCTGCTGTTCCACACCATGCTTGGTTCACGGACTCATACCACCCGGACCTCCCTGCCGCTCCTCGCCCCTCCTCTCCTGAGCCTCTGCCCAATCAGGAGGAGCCGATGTCCCATTCGGGTCCGGGGCGGACGTTTCCCCAGTTCATAACCTACTGGGCCTCCCTTCGGGCCCGCGCCCACGCAGAACTTGCCGCCTCTCCAGACCACGCAGACTTGGAACACCCCACGCCCTTCTGATTCAGGCAACACTCCTCCTCGCCACCCTGACCATGCAGCTCCCGCCGCACGCCTTGCCAAGCCAATGCTCCACGTCCCGCCAAGCTTGCTGCTCACGTTCCACGCCACGCCGAACCTGCAGCTCCAATTCCTCGCCACGCCGAACCTGCAGCTCCAATTCCTCGCCACGCCGAACCTGCAGCTCCAATTCCTCGCCACGCCGAGCCTCCAGCTCCAGTTCCACGCCACGCCGGCCCTGCAGCGCCACTTTCAGCTCCACGCCATGTCGAGCTGGCAGCTCACGCTCCACTTCACCCAGGCCAGGCCGCTCCATGCTGGATCGCTCCTGAACTGCCTCCTGGTCTGGTGTTTTCCCGGGCCGTTACAAACTCTCGCCGTAGGAGGCGGAGGGAGGTGGTAAGCATGTGGAGGCTAGCTTGGAGCGACGCCTGTTTTCCTAGGCCCTTTCAGTGGCTTAGGTGGGAGGAGGTTCTCGCCCGGCTCGCTGCTGAGGACCAAGAGGAGACCGGCCACCTTTGTCCTCCAGGCCTTGGAACCGACCACGCTCCCATCTTCGGCCTCGACCCACGATGCAATGCCCACGCCCGTCTCAGTCGCCTTAGGAGAGGCTGTTTTGCCCATGCCGGTTCCCACGGACCCAGGGGAGGCAGCTCCGTCCACGGCAGCCACAGACGCCGGCCGCCCAGGCTTCCACGTCGCGGCACCCATCGTCGACGCCCACCACCCTGGGTTTTGCCTGCTCTAACTGAGTGTCGGCGATTCATGACACCCACACCTATTGTGAAGAAATGTTTTTCATCAAAATATTATTACATTAGCAATTTAAAATTAAAAACCTACATCCTTGAAAGTTACAGTTACTTCCTTATTGTTTGAGTGGCTCACGTAAAGCTTCAGAGAAAACCATAAATACTGTAGAAGCACGGTACAATCATGGACAACACAACTTAAGTACATAAGCCTTCTCCAGCTGATTGGAGCCACCAAATTTCTGCCAATCAGGTGTTTAGTTAGGTTTAGTTACGCTTTTGATTAATGTTACATCACATATTTAGAGTCCTGGATAAAAGCAGTGATAAATAATTGTCAACTATCAATAAATAACCTTAATGCAGAAGATCAACTTCATGTAAGTTAATTTGCTTGTTGTGATGGCTGGGTTTAAGACCGAGCTTGTGGTGGTATAAAACTGTTGTGTATTGAAAATCTGTGGGTCACCGATGACCCATGACATAAATGAACTAATATGAAAAGATAAGATATTGTACCACCCTTACTTATCTATGATTGTTCAGCAAACTGCATGAAGCTGGGCAAAGGATAAAAAGATTCATAGATGATGCTCCGGAAGTTGGCAGAGAGAGTGAGTGAGTGGGTGAGAGCCAGGTTAAACAGGGGTAATAAACCTAAATCATGGGTTTAGTGGGTTTAGAAAGAAAATGAGCAAGAAAGGAGAGGATTATGAAAGACTGTAGCGGCCTTCATTTTTAATAATTGAAAGGTCATAAATATACTAAAAATTATAGATTTCCGTCTAGTGTTTGCGTGTTCTCCATGTCTCTGCTCCTTCTCCCTAAAGATATGCAGTCAGGTTAATTGGAGATTATAAATGAATCACAGCTGTGAGTTTGAGAGTGACTGGTTGTCAGTATATGTAGTCTTGTGAAGGATTTAAGATCTGTCCAGGGTGAACCCCACCTGTTGTGCAACAAACATAATTTGTTTTACACAATGAATTTGCAACTGCATTTTGTTGCATGGGGCTGATTTAGGAAACTCAACAAGGAAATAAATTATCTCACAGTGCTGTGTAAACAATAACTTCTCACGATTTGATGATGGAGGCGCTCTTGTAAGTTTTGTTTCTGTAATTCACTTTCCCTTTACATCACGTCCGGTTCCTATGACTTTTGGACTTTGATAATCAATTTCATACACCATTGTATATAGGTTGCCAGTACATTATGTGTAATCCACTATAGTAAATTTGTTTGCTAATCTTCTGGTTTGTTCGCCTAACTGCTGTTCTTATTTTGTGAATTTGTGCATATAGCCTGTTCAGAGTGTAATTTTGTTTAATTACCTGAGAGTCTTAAACACCTTTAGTTCTGATTCTTGCTTCTTGTAGATATCTTCTTGTTGATGTGCACTGACTTTCTGTTACGATATCTTTCTGTCCTTTTGAAATTTTCCGTTTGGCGCGTGTTTTATGTTACTCTAGATGAACAGTTTGATGAACTTGTTCGTCATAGACCCACACGTGTTCATTGCTTGGATGTAACACCCACGAAGGCTGTTTGATCCAACCCTTCTGTGTGTTTTTGACCTTTGGCGCCTCCTAGTTTACAGTGGGGTCATTTTGACCCCTTCAAGGGTCGAAAACGAGGGTTAAACACCAAAAAAGATTCCTGTTACTGTTTATGTTCTTAACACCAGAGAGTTCTCTTACACTGTATTCGAACTGGGGTCTCTCTAGAGAATATATTGTGCTTTTGTCGGGGCTTAGGATGTATTGGAAATCCTTGTATGGCAGAGAGACACTGGGGGCAGGGAGGAAGAGGTGCCAGGAGCCAATGGGAGAAAGACTACTTATCAGGTGTGGCAAGCTGCCTTTTAACGTTCGTAAGCCAGTTCCTTTGTTTTGTATTATATTGTATTTTATAGTTCGTATTGTATTTGGGGTAAGGGTAGGCGTAGTAACACCCAGAGGTATTGTTTTATAAGCATATTTTAAGTGGACCTGCTATAACCTGTCTAACACTTTTATGCACAGTGAACATAATGAACAGTACTGTTCCTTGTTTGCAGGCAAAGTTCTGACTGGCCTTTTATGTGGTTTTAGGTTGTACTGATTGTTTTAGCAGTTTAGGTGCTTTTACATTTTTTAACTCTTTCCTCTTTGTTTCGAGTGGTGCAGCTGTGGCGGCCTCCATCCCTGTTGGCAGTGTGTGGGAGTTGACTCACTTTCATTAATGGCATGGTTTGCCTTACATCTTGAATGACCTAAAACCTTTCAGTCTTCACATCTTTGGAATTCAAACTGTCCAAGCATTTTAGATATTTGCACTGTATTTCTAGTCAAAACTCTTATTAATATAGTATATACTGTATGTAATCTAAAACTTTTGACCAGTAATATCTTACAAAAAAGATTATTAAGGTGTCTTTTAAATGTGCCCAGTTAAAGATATCTTCAATTCAATCTATTCAATATGAAAACCTCAATAGAAGATAATAAAATGTAGCTGCACATATCTGCTCATACTACTCAAATCTTACACTCTTACACTAATCTCATAAATACATGACGTGATCTGCAAAGAAACTGTAACTAGTAAAAATGTAAGTGGAAATGTCTTACAATGTCATTCTTACTGGTCAGAATGCAAGATAACTTCAATTATAATTTTGTCTATTCACATTATAATTTCAGCTAGTCAGAATATTCTATATATCCTGAATGTGATCATGGCTATTCAGTTTTAAACTTGTTAATGTAAAAAACAGTATGTCATACAGCAAAGCCCCAGTAACAGGAAATGACGCATACTTAATCTGCCTGTGAGAAATAAATTTGCCACTCCACTTTGAGCATGCAGCCAGTAACATGCCATGAAGCAAATATTCAGACTAAACAAGACCGTAAGATGGTAAATGGTCTGCACTTGTTTAGCACTTTTCTACCTTATCAATACTCAAAACGCTTCTCACGTATGCATTCACACAACAAGGACATAGCTGCTCAGTTGAAAGTTGAAAATGGAAGCGTTTAAAATAGTGATGGCAAACTACAGAAACAAAACATCAATAGGGGAAAAAAACGTTGACACCTCCTTTAGGTTTTTAGGCTGCAGTTAAAGCAAATAGAGCAGAACCCCGCACTGCAAAGGTCATGGCAGGTCATAAATTACTGCAATTTATGACCTGAATAGTTCTGAAGCTGCAGTAAACTGACAGTTTTAGAAAAAGGCTTAATTGTGCCAGAAAATGCCTAAACTATAAACAAATATTTTCTGCCTGCCATGAGTGGGAATAATTTTGTAATATTAAAATAAAGTTTTAAAATGTCACAGGCTGACTTAAAAATGTAATAATTTGACTCGGCACAAGAGACAACGACAGCGAAAAGAAATTCAAAATCTTGACACAGTGAATTGTGATATTTAGTGTGGGTGAATTTGGGGTCATTATGTTGGATTAATGTTTTCAAGAGCTTGTTAAATGTATGCCATGAAGAATTAAACAGCTCCAAAGCCAAAGAGGGTCCAACACCATGAAGGTTGCTGGAGACTGTACAGTGCAGTTAGGAGGTTAACATGGTTAAAATTAGAACCACTTCCCCGTCCGTTGCCACACTTCAGAAACGTCTGATTGGCTGACACACACACATGCATTAACCTTGTAGCATTTATTAATGTAGAAAACCTTCAAATTGTCCTGTAGGATGACATTCTTGCCAATCCTGTTTCTCAGCTGTCCATTCTTCTTCCATTCCCATCAATCCATCTCGCTATCAGACTGTGAGTCAATATTGCAAAGCCAGGGCAGTCTGACAGCATGTCTGCCACTTCATCACTGACCTTCCTCTGTTTTCCACATCTCCTCCTACACTGTGTTTTTCTGTTGCATCTCTCTTTTCTTCATTTGCATGCTGTGTCCTGCTGACTTCTCCTTCTCCCAAGTTTCCCATTCTTTCTCACTGACATTTGCTCTCTTCTCGTCTTTTCCTGTTCTTTATCATTGCCCTCTTGCTTTGCCTGATGCGGTCCCGCCCATTCCTCTGCATGCTTCTCCTGTTCTCCTTCTTTTTGTACACAAGTTGATGAATGTTGCATGCTGGCCAGCGTAATTACTCAGACTTTTTCATTTTCATATAAAGTGTCGTTCTGCAGCTAAAGTGTAGCGGAGGAGGAGTAGAACATGTTCCCCAGAGTTTTATTAGTAGATATTAGTGCGATTGCTGGGCTTTATTGCAGAAGAGGACGCCAGCAGTAAAACCTACAATGTTAAGAGGAGGGCACAAAGCAAGTAGTATGTTCCATTTAAAACACTTCAGAAATACCAAGCAACAGTGAGTGAAAATATATCATTAGACACAATTTCCTTACAGTGTCTTCTACAAACCTTTTTCAGTTTACGTGTTAAACATTGCAATTCAGCAACCTACTGTATGTTGCCAGCAACAAAAACTTTCAACACTGTCCTTCATTGCCCTGGACATGATGCTTCATTTCAAGCCATTCTTTATTTAAAGTAATGAGTCCTGCTAGCCACAGGCTAATGAGCCTGCATGGTGCCAACAATACAGAGTGATCTTTAGTAAGAATGTTGTCAATGCCAGCAAGCAATTTTTCAAAACAAAATGATTTACTTTCACTCCTAATGAAAAAGCCTAATTCATGGTGCAGCTTTATTATTTGCCTTACAACTTTAGTTCTCCAAAAAGAAGAATATAAATCTATGTTTATTACACATCCAGCTTTGGACTGCATAAAACTTGTTTTTCCCATTGGTCATGTATACAACACAAGTAATGAAATGCAGCTCCTGACAGATGCATGTCTTCACCAGCCTGTGAAGTTGCAGGTAACATGCTGGTCTGTGCAGACTGCTATTCTGCTATAAGTGTGCACTTACTGTATCCCAAATTTAAAGAAATCCCCTTATACTGTTCCTGTGATGTGTTTATATAAATGAGATGGGCATGTCCTCTGAAATCTGAGCTATAATTTGAGCATGAGGACGGTCATCAAATGCAAATAAAGTTTTTCAGCATCATGTGAGGAGAATGAGAAGGACTTGGATGTGAGGAATTGAAGAAGAAGATTATTTGTCATTATAACATGTTACATGTATAACAAAAATTGTCGTCTATGCAGACATTCATACAAATAAATTACTTAAAATAGATAAAAGCTAAAAGGTAGCATTCATTTCTGTCACATAAAACACTAAAACAAATTGGTGTTGCATCCTCTTGTCTGACGACAGAATCCTTCCACCAGTGCAACGTTTTTTATTGACTGGAAATACTAAGATAAAGCAATTTATAAGGGTAGGGAAATGCAGGTTATATTTGAAATCAGTATAAAAACGACTACGACTTTTTTTAATGGTTGAAAATGAAACATTTTGCCAGAAATTATGGTTTATGGAGAGGTTAAAGTCAGAATATTCAGAGAATGAAGTTGGAATATTCTGAGAATAATACAAGTATATTCAGAGAAAAAGGAACTGTACTGAAAACGTCCCGTTACTACGTTAAACGTTACTGATTTCCTTACTTGATGTTTTGAATTCCATTGCTGAATCTATGAATACATTATCGTTGCACCTAAGGGTTTTTTTTATTTGATTATATTTCTGTACCATGAATGACAATGAATACAACTTGCCTAAATCAAAGTAAATTAAGAGGAATAATACCTCCCTTAACTGGAATGTATAGGTTGATATATACCATAAAGCCATTAGCTCATTAAAAAATTTGTTAAACCACATTTTCAATTACTTTTTTTTTTAATGCAGAAATATTTTGGTCAGCAAAAGGATTTACTAGTTCATTTTGATGTATTATGTGAAATGTATTATTATATTTATAGATAAAGGCTCTCATAAGATTGGATCCTTTCTGTCCAAATAAGTCAGTCTGCAGCCACACAGCAAGCTGCGATCCACAGTGACTCTGTTAATCACATTGTGTATTATAAATTGTGTGGTTTCACATTGTAATTTTGTTAAAGTCGTTGTCAAAAATTGTATGCCATGTCGTGTTCTTTGAGGCTGTTATAGTTACGGTGACAGAATCTTAAGGAGGAAGATGGAATAGGCTGAACCAAGTCGAGGGATGAATTTAACGAGTTTATTGTAACAGTAGCAACAGAATGAGGGGAATACAGTGAAGCGTATGGTAGTCTGATCTCCGGCACTTCCGGATCTGAGGAGCAGAGACAACAGGTCAAGACTTGGACTAACAGGGAAAATCGTCAGAGAGAGAGAGATCGAGTTACCTACTACCGGTTCTGAACGTGAGTAGCGTGTGGCAGTCAGCAGCCCAGGAAGGTGATGGAGGATGAGGAGGTGATGGCTGACAGCAGGTGAGAAGGGAGTGGGGTGAGAACCAAGGAATTATGATAGAGAGTGAGGTGGTCCGGGAAGGAGTGGCAGAGAGGTGTGGCTTGGTCGGGGGTCACAGAGTGGGCAATCTCTACCGGGCCGCCGAGGGGTGGATTCAGGGATTTCCAGGTTCGATTCGCAGCGCGGCAATTGACGAGGCGGATCCTTCCTGTGGCTGGAGAAGCGAGTGAGCAGGCAGGGAGACAAACAACCGGGTGGCCACGAGTAATCCAAGGAAAGTAAAAAGAACAAAAAGCGAGCCGAAAAAAAAGAACGGCCGATAGGTCCAGAGCGGTCGCGGAACGGCTGATGGCGCACCACAGGCGCTCGTAGCCAGCTCCGCTTACTGGTGCAGACAGAGGCGACGTGGCCACCAGGCTTATAGCAGAGAGAGCCAGGTCTCAGACAGTCAGGGACAAAAATTATTAGCCCACAGGTCCGTGAGCGTCAAGGCGAGCACAAGGTAACTCCAAGGGGGGAAAAGAGGTGGCGAGACGAGGTCCTAGGCGGGTCATGTGTCGAGGAAGTAACGAGGGTTCGACGGTCAAGTGAGCTGAGGAGAGAGGTTAAGAAGGGAGTTAATGAGCCAAGTGAACAATAATCAGAAACAGGTGAGCAGAGCGGAGGAGATGTGGTGAGTGTCTCTGCCGACCTGAAGTGTGGATCATGGCAGAGGCAGGCTGTGATTTTCTCCTTGTAGCTGCTGGTGGGGTCTCTTTACAGTTTTTTGTAGGTGTGTTGTTCCTCATAAATGTGAAATAACAGTTTGACGGTAATCTGTAGTGTTCAGTAGGACAGTGCATCTCCCTTTGTCTGCTGGCAATATATGGTTTTCTCCGTGTTGAAGGCGCACCCCTCTCCTGCCTGGTGAGGTTAGATTGTGATGGCTAGTCGCTAGTGTTACAATTATGAGTGTCGGGCATGAGAGAGAGAGGGAGAGGGATGGAACAGGCTGAACCAGATCAGGGTGTAGAAGAGAAGTACGTTTATTCAAGTGAAACCAACAACAGTGGTGGGGATATGATGTGGGGGAATGGTCGACCGGTCTCTGGTTCTTCCGGATTTAGATCGCAGTGCGGCAGCTGACAAGACGGTTCCGTGCGGTGGCTGGGGAGTGGAGAGAGGAGAAACAAAGAAAAAAGCAGAATCCAGGCAACGAATAATCCAAATCAAAGAGAACACAAAGTGAGCCAAACTGGCCGATAGATCCAAACAGATTAGCAATAGGCCTACGGCGCACCACAAGCGCCCGTAGCTGACTCCGGCCAACAGTGTTTCAATAAACAGTGTTTAGTCCAGCCAGGAGTGGCGTGAGCCACCGGGACACAGAGCAGAGAGAGTTCAGGTGATCAGAAACAGACCAGGGAAATCCACAGTCCCATGAGCGTCAAAGCAAAAACACAGGAGCAGTCCAGAGAACAAAAACTCACGGGTTGTGGCGAGAGGCTAGGTCCGAAGCAGGTCGTGTGACATGGGGGTAACATTGTGGCGAGAGGCTAGGTCCGAAGCAGGTCGTGTGACATGGGGGTAACATTGACGATCTGGCAATGAGAGAGCTTAAAAAGCCGTCAGGAAAACAGGTGAACGTGATTAGGTAGATTGCGGAACAGATGGTGGAGGTGTGGCGTGAGTCTCCGCTGGAGCCCTTCAAAGTAAGAGCCCCGACGGACCTGGAGTGTGGAACATGACAGCTAGCCAGGGCTGCAGTGACAATGAGCTTAGCATTGAGCAAAATTGAGGCAACTGGCTAGAACCTCCCCTGCAAGCTGATCAGAGTGACTGGGAAAGTTCCCTGTCTGAGAGGTTCTTTACCCGTTTGTCTTTCAGGTCCTCTGCTGTGAACCCATCATCTTTCTTTCTCCAGACGGGCTCCCCTGATGTAGGAGTTAGGGAGAAGAATTTCTTGGCTTGTCTCTCTTTTCCTATGCAGTGGTATGCTACTCTAATAGGTAATTAGCTAATAGGTGACCAGGGTGTTCTCTAATAAAGGCTTTTCTTGTTATTTACTCATGTATTGTAAAACTCAACACAAATAACAGGAACTAAAATACAACAATACACTTCTTACAGACACCATTTTAACTTTGCTTCATGCAATATGCTGCATCACAACAACGACGGTCAAGATTATCTGTATTTGAAGAGATTGCATCCCTAATATGAAGTAAAATAAGAATTCAGCAACCCATTATGTTTGATGTTTGCTAAAAAGAGGTGATACAATAAACACTATATACTAATACATATAATGTCCATGATAAGAAAACTGACAGTAGATCTGTTCACTATCCCGTGTTGACTGAATTCCAGCTCTACCCTACTACTGCTAACTGACCAGAAGGGGGCACTGCATCACACAAAAGCTATGTGCAAACAATGTTAAAGCTTTTTGCAGTTGTGCATGCACTCTAACTGAAGACAGAACAATGAGTCTTATTCTGTGATGAGATATCCAGCAAAATGGTTGAGGTGTCTTCAGTATCCTAAATCGTCAGAGTTTTCACAATCAATACAGTTTTCACGCTACCTTGGTAAATTCATCCCTCAATGCACATGCGCTGAAGAGGGGCTACATGTGCTGTTCTATGAGTGTAAGTGTAGTTGTTACTGAGATATTAACACTGGAAGAACTCAGAACTTGGTTTTAAAACTCTCAACTTGCGTCAGTCGCAAAAGAGCGATTGTCCAAAGTTGGTCTTCAATCCGTGATATTGTAGATTAATGACAATCTCAATGTCAGGTAACTCCGACCCGCCAAGGACTTTCACAACACACACTTTCCAGAAACGGGAGAGATCAACCTGTTTATCCTGGACACAGAAACTCTGTAAACTCATGGCCTGAATGTCTTATCTCAGCCTGCTTTTTATCTATCAGTACATATCAAGTACAAATTCCATCCTATACATTCTGAACATATATTCCATCTTTCCACTACAATCCCTCCTCTGGGGCACCACTATAGTCAAATTAGTCACACACTTCCACATCCAACTAACACATGCAATGCAAATTATTCCCAACTAAAACAGCCAATACTCACATACTGCCCCACAAAAAGATCAAAACAGAGTTAACTAAGTAAGTTAGTAAATTAATTTTATCTTGACAGCTTGACAGAACCGGCATCACATTAATCACAATCCAACGAATACAAAATAAAATGATGCTTTGAACTTAATATACGACTTAACCTTACAACTAAATCCTGCAGGGCGAGGAAGGTGACTCTCTTTCTCAAACCAAAGGTCACATTAACCGACAAAACCCACAGTCTGAGAGATGTCATGAAGGTCGGCGTTCCATTTTCCAACGTCCGTCAGTCTTATTGGTGCAAACCCAGAGCGGCTTTTCTTGGTAAACAGCATACTTTTAGATATTATGTAAATCACCCTGTAAACCATGGTTTGCATTTAGGCTCCAGTAAAAGTAGAAGTAAACTGTGAATCTACTTCGACAGTTCCTGCTGGTATCTTCATTATGTCATTATGGTTTCAACTGTCTCCTCTATAGTCATGGGTTTATTTTAATTGTACTGTTATATTATTCTACTAGTCATTTACCTTTTTATGATCTTTCCTCTACACTATCCTGGATGAGTATCCTCTGTGTCCAGATCACTCCAGTGCCTGGACTGTTATTGCAGCTTTAACCTGAGAGCGGATAGCTGAGAGGCCCATAGACAAAAGTGCAACACATATATTGCAGCTGTGGTTTGAGGTGGACTGAAACCTATGGGGGTATTAATGCACAGGTTAAACATCAGTCCGACTCCACACCCTCCTCTCCTAACAGAGAGTGTGGGAGAAAGTTATGAACGTTAGAGAGGTGGTTGGTGTGATGGCGTCCACTGCTGCGGTGCCTAGAGAGCGTGAACCCAAGTTGTTAGGGTGAGCTCCAGGTTTACAACAAAAACACCACATTCAGTCTGGAATAACTGAACCTGTCACCAATAGCAACCAGCTCCTCCTTGCTTGGGTTTAAGATTGAGCTAAGATGGGAAATTATTATTACATTATATAACAACAACATCAACAAAAAACATCAGACATTTCTCATGGTCAGTCTGTTGAACCTTGTTTCCGTCAGTCAATCGGTTCTTTATGTCATGAGCTCAGGTTTTATTGTGTACGTGAGCTGGGAGGGAGACTGTCAGGAATCGAAGGCACCGTGTTAGGGGCAGTGCCAGCGACAGTAAGGACCAGGCGGATTGGTGCTTCAAAATAGTCACTTTATTTAAACAAAGGTGGAGAGTGCCAAAAACAAAGACGCTAGACCAGGCAAACAAAACGGAGAAACAGAGAACACTTTGAAATCCAAACAAAAATGTGAGCAAACCTGAACAAAACAACGGAAACAGGGAAACGGAAGCCGTGCCCCTCCTGGGGTCGCCGGAACAGGAAACAGAAGCCGGGCCCCTCCTGGGGTCGCCGGAACAGGAAACAGAAGCCTGTGTGGACCCTCCAGGCCGCACAATACCAGGACACCTCAGGAACATGGCGAAGACAGGAACAAACCCTCATCGGGACTGCCGGAAACAGAGACAGGAACCTGTGTGGACCCTCCAGGTCGCACAATACCAGGACACCTGTGGAGCATGGCGAAAACAGGAACGGACCCTCCTTGGGACCGCCGGAAACAGGGACAGGAACCTGTTTGGATCCTCCAGGTCGCACAATACCAGGACACCTGTGGAGCATGGCGAAGACAGGAACGGACCCTCCGTGGGACCGCCAGAAACAGGAACAGGAACCTGTGTGGACTCTCCAGGCCGCACAAAACCAGGACACCTGGGACGAGGCAAGAGCAGGGAGCGAGCACGTGACAAGGGCAAAACATGGTCCGGAACGACTGGAGACTACAAGGCTGCTGTGGCGTGACAGCCTAGGTGACCGGCGTCTGTAGTTGCTGTGGCGTGGAGGCCTGGGCGGCCGGCGTCTGTGGCTGCTGTGGCGTGGAGGCCTGGGCGGCCTGTGACCAGTGGCTTAGGTGGGAGGAGGTTCTCTTAGGTGGGAGGAGGTTCTCGCCCGGCATCTGTGGCTGCTGAGGCGTGGAGGCCTGGGCGGCCTGCGTCTGTGGCTGCTGTGGCGAGAGCCTCGGGACCAACGGCGGTGATGACTGTGGGATCTGAGCCTGGATGGGCGTTGCCGGCTGCTACCGTCGGATGGTAGGGACACGAGGAACTCCCTGGGGTTGGAGGAAACCGTCGTGGACAGAACAGCCTCTCCTGGGTCCATGGAGACATGAGCAAGACAGTTTCCCTAATAACAGCAGAGACAGATGAGGGCGTTGCATAGTAGGTCAATGGAGTCAGGAGCGGGGGCAGTTCCAGGGCCTGGGTGACAGAGGTAGGCGGGAGAACACAGGAATCTGCTACCAGCGTCGGGGCTGCGAGTTCCGTGCTCGAGGTGGTTGAGCCAACCGGGGTCTCTTCTGAGTCGTCAGCAGCAAGCCGGGCGAGAACCTCCTCCCACCTAAGCCACTGAAAGGGCCTGGGAAAACACGCATCACTCCATGATAATCTCCACAGGTCCACCACCAGGGGGTAACTTAGGAGCGGGCCAGTCTGGGCGGCGTGGAACAGCATAAGGAGCGGGCTCAGCGTGACGTGGAACAGCAGGTTCCGGGTGGCATGGAGCATGAACAGCAGACTCTGCGTGGCGTGGAGCATTGGAAGCAGACTCTCCGTGGCGTGGAGCATGGGAAGCAGACTCTGCGTGGCGTGGAGCATGAACAGCAGACTCTGCGTGGCGTGGAGCATGAACAGCAGACACTGCGTGGCATGGAGCATGAACAGCAGACTCTGCGTGGCGTGGAGTTGGACGATGTTCTCTGGGACAATTTACACCTGCCTGGGGTCGGAGGAATGTGTAAGGCTGTAATGGAGGAACGGGATCTGCTGGAGCGTGCCCTGCTCAGCACTCCGCCCCCTGATGCAGCCTTCACTGAGCCCTCCGTTTCCGTTCATGTGGGCCACACTCACCTGATAGACCACGGCCCACAACCCTCTTTGCCGGTCACCACCGCTCCAGGAGGCAAGCGCGGGCCTCCGTTCATCACCAGGCAGAACTTGGTGAATTTATTTTGCCTGCCCGGTGTTTCGCGGAGAGCACACCAGCACCCGAAGATCGCCGGTTGGACGCCGCCCCTACGGAGCTCACCCGGGAGTCACAGGAGGTGTGGACTCCGTTAGCGACAACCAACCGGGGTTTGGACACTGCCTCGCGGCACCTGGAGTCAGCACCACGACCTGCAGCACCAGCGCCAGCACCGCAGCGTCTCGCAGTGGTGGCGTCGTTCGGCGGTGACCAGCTGGAGTTCTACCCCGGAGTATGGTGAAGGCACTCCGGGGGTTTTGTTTGACTGCTGTGTGCCGGACTGCGCACAGGATAAGTTCTGCTCAGCCCTGGAGTCTAATAAAGTTCTCCGGGGGTTTTGTTGGTTTCCTGCGCGCATAAGTTCTGCTTGTTTGATCCCTGTGCGCTGGACCGCGCACAGGATGATTCCTGTTCGACCCCGGAGAGGAGTGAGAGACCTCCGGGGAGTTCGTTTGTTCCCTGTGCGCCGGATTGCACACAGGATTACCTCTGTTCGGTCTCGGGGAGGTGTGATGGGACTCCGGGGGGGCTCCCCCAGCCCCCACATTGGTCTTCACCGCCTCCTGTACAGCCTCAAAGTGGTCGCCGCCTCCTCGACGGTCCGCCTTGGTTCGTCGCCACGCCCTCGTCCGCCTCGGAGCTCACCGCTGCTGGCCTGCACGCCTCGTCCACCTCGGAGCTCACCGCTGCGGTCCAGCTCATCTCGTCTGCCTCGGAGCTCAACGCTGCTGGCCTGCTCGCCTCGTCTGGTTCGGAGCTTGGTGTTACCAAGTTGCTCCTCTCGTCCGCCTTGGAGCTCAACGCTGCCGAGTTGCCCATCTCGTCTGGTTTGGAGCTCAGAGTTACCGAGCTGTTCGTCTCGTCTGGTTTGGAGCTCATCGCCGCTGGCCAGCTCACCTCGTCCGCCTCGGACCTCAACGCTGCCGAGCTGCTCATCTCGTCTGCTTCGGAGCCCGGCACTGCCGGATCGCTCACCTCGCCTGTCTCGGAGCCCGGCGCTGCCGGATCGCTCACCTCGCCTGCCTCAGAGTTCAACGCTTGCCGGGCTGCTCACCTCGTCCGCCGCAGAGCTTGGCGCTGCCGAACCGCTCATCTCGTCATCTTTAGAACCCGGCGCTGCCGGACCACTCACCTCGTCTGCCTCTGAGCTCTGCGCTGCCGAGGCGCTCTCCTCACCTTCCTCGGAGCTCGGAGTTGCCCTCCGGCTGGATCTAGGGGAGAGTCCTGTCCTGTCTGCCTCCAAGGTCGTCACGCCGTCTGTTTGGCTCTGCCTCTTTTGCCGCCGGCCACCAAGGGGTTCTCGCCTGACTGTTTCGGAGCCCGAGGCTCCGTTTTGTCCCCAGCTGCTGCTGGATAGAGCTTGTGCTCGTCTTCGCCCGCCGTGACGGGTCACCTTCAGTTGGAACATTTTCTGAACTATTTCGTTTGACCTCAGTGAGGGCTTTTTGAGTTGGACTATTTTTTTTCGAATATTGCCAGTGTTTGTTTTGGGTGCTTTGTGTTTGTTTGTTTGTTTGTTCTGGGCCGTCTGGGATCCGGCCGTGGGGAGGGGGCTCTGTGACGGTTTGGCCCTCCAGCCCTTGGAGGGCGCCCTTGTCCTCTGTTCTTCTTCGTTGGGTTTTTGTTTATTTCCTGTTTGTTGGTTATTGGTTTCACCTGGTTTTTATTTCCTGTTTTAGTATTTAACTTCCTCTGTTTTATCTTTGCTTCGCTGGCTGATTGTTTGAGGTTACGTGGTTATGTATGTTTGTAAGTAATGACTGTTACCTTTGATTCTGTGGTCTATGGCTTGTTTGTCGATTATCTCCTGTTATCGTCTGTTACCTATGGTCTGTCTACGGTTTGTCTACAGCTTTGTATTTTGGATGTCTTGTTGTGTTCAGCTTCGTTTTGCGTTTAAGGTTTTGTAGCCTTGGGTTTTGTCAGAGTGTGTATTGTGTTTGTCTAAGTTGTATGTTAAGTTTTGTAGCCCATGTTAAAACTTATGTTTGTATAGGT
The DNA here is from genome assembly GCA_030770545.1 of Macropodus opercularis. Taxonomy (NCBI): domain Eukaryota; kingdom Metazoa; phylum Chordata; class Actinopteri; order Anabantiformes; family Osphronemidae; genus Macropodus; species Macropodus opercularis. Next base: position 16,323,553 of record CM061098.1, on the reverse strand, counting down.
TTAGGTCACTTACTTGTAGTTCGTAACCACCGGTGTTTGTGTTTAGTTAATGTCTGTTTTATTTTCCTTAAATTAAGTCATTTAATGCTCCTTTCTTGGGTTCATGCAATTGGGTCCTCACCATCTAGCTTGTTAAAGTGGGCACAGGCTCCAGTGAGAGCAGCCCTGTCTTCGTATTAGTGAGTCTTGTGAGTGGGGTAGAGGCTCCAAAGGCTGAGCGCTCCCCCTCATCTTAAGTTTGTCGCCATCGTGTGGCGAGTTCGAGACAGTACCAGGGGCTCAGGCATCTCCTACCCCTGGTACTCTGGTTAGTGTAGTGTGCACCCTCGTAACACTAGCAGGTTGAAGAGGGCCTGAATTACTTGGTCGGGGTCGGGAGCTAGGCCTGGTTCAGTGGGTTCCATGTTTGGTCGGACCCTACTACTAGATTTGCGTGTCATGAGAGGGTGATGGAACAGGCTGAAACAGGATGGGATATAGAAGAACGGGAGCTTTATTTATACAAAACGACAATAGTGACGGGGATATGATGCAGGGAAGAGGAAGACCGGTCACCGGTTCTGCCAGGTTTGATTCACAGCACGGCAGCTGACGGCGGTTCCTTACTGTGGCTGGTGAGTGGAGAGAGGGGAAAACAAAGAGACAACAGAATCCAGGCAACAGAGGGCAATCAAAAATGAAAAGAAAACACAAAGCGAGCCGAACCAGCCAATAGATCCAGATAGCACCACAGGCGCTCGTAGTTGGCTCCGGCGGACAATGTTTCGAAACGCAGTTACTAGTTCAGTCAGGGGCGGCGTGAGCCACCGGGGCACAAAGCGGAGAGGATCAGGTTTCAAAAAACAGGAAATCCACAGTTCCGTGAGCGTCAAGGCAAGGCACAGGGTAAATCCAAAGATACGAGAACTCACGGTTGTGGCGAGAGACAAGGCAGGTCATGCGTCCAGAGAGTAACGACGACGGTCCGACGGGGAAGTGAGCTGCGAAGAGAGTGGAGAGTGGATTATGACACACACCCTGTTTGAACTGTTGCCTTTAGGCAGATGGTACAGGTTATATAAAGGAGGGCAAATAGACTCAAGCACTGTTTTTAACTGGATCGATGCAATGTCGAATGTATGTATGGGTTGAAGGAATCTAAAGGAGCAGTAGGACAGTGGAGGAGCCAGAGGAGTAGATTGGAGCAGAGATAACGAGACTAGAGAAACAATGCGTGTGCTTGCTACAGCGCAGCAGCAAGATCAGGAATTAATTAAGAGAAAAGAGATGAGGAAGGAGGAACAGGCAACAGGATGGAAGTCAGGGATAGAGTCAGAAGGAGAAAGTAGAAGCATGCAAAGTGACGAGAAAGGAGAGGAACCTTTTAGAAACAGGAGAAGAAGGGTAAGTAGGAGACAAGAGGAGAGTGAAAGGAGAAGTCAAGCAGGGATTGACGTCACCATTAAGGGAAAACTGACAACACACACAGATGGAGCCACCCGTGTCCCACAGATATGATCTTAGACCTAGACGTAATTCAGCACCAGGTGGTGAATACATACATCACCAATACCCCTTGCTTTCAAAAGGGGGCAGAATCCAATATAAACCATGGCAGTTTGGGGATATGACAGCAATTTTAGAGAAACTTCCACATCCCACAGAGGGTGGGGGAAGACTGGGAGTAGGCGATTGGAGGGCCCTGATGGGGCAAATTATGTCCACCTGGGAAGTAGAACAAATAGAGGCGAGAGCAGGACTGTTGATGGTAGATGATAGTGAGCCATTTGACCAGTGGGCCACAAATGTGAGTAGAGCTATGAGGGAACGTTTCCCAGCCCCTAGAGGCCAGACACATCAGCTCACATGTACACCTAAGAAGGGGGAGAAACTGGCCACTTTTTTACATAGGTGTAAAACAGAAAAGGGTGGTGCTACGGGGGTGCACCCACACTCCACTCAAATCCAAGAGGAGTTGTTCAGGCAAGCAGTGTTAAAGGGAGTGTCAAAAGAAGTAAGACAAAGCATGGAAGATAATCCAGATGCACCGGGAGGTTCCACTGAAACGTGGGAACGCCACCTGTTGCACCATTTACATAAGGCACAGCAGAAAGAGGAAGAGGAAGGTTCAGAAATGGAGGAATTGAAAAAACAGCTGCTTAGGTTACAGTTACAGAAGGTAAGACAAGAGACTAATGATGTTAAGAAGAAAGATAAGGTAGAAAAACAGATGTTTCAACAGGCTACACAGGTTCCTGATAACCCAGATTTATTGCTCTCTCCATTCTGGGTTCCAGGCCACCCTCGGTATGGACACGGGCCATCCTATACACAAGGCTCATATTACCCACAGCAGTACAGTAGGGGTCCACCCAGGGGAGGGCGGGAGGGGAGTGGATATGCTACTGCTGCGGTCAACCGGGGCATTTCGCCAGAGAATATCCCATGACTCATGCAACCATGGGGCCTGGTCCGAGGGGACGAGGACAGCGTGGAGGAGGTCTACCAAATAGAGGATCACATGTTGCACCTCATGCCAGTCTTGCACCAGGGGGTCAGTTTCCTTGACAATAAAACAGACAAAACTGCCCTTTCTGATGGACACAGGCGCGACTTTCTCCACTCTGAATGTGGGAGTGGAAAAGAAGGACCTATCATCTAAGACTGTTGAACTAGTTGGTTTCTCTGGGGAACCTGTCAAACTGCCATTAACCCAACCTCTGCCGGTCCGAGTGGCCGGCCAATCCTTACGGCATCGTTTTGTTGTTTCAAGTAGCACCCCAGTCAATTTGATGGGGAGAGACTTGTTGGTTCGACTGGGCGTTTCAATTCTTTGTTCATCTGACGGTGTGATTGTATCCTTTCCCAACGGTGAATCCACTAATTGCTCCAAGAGAAGTTTGTCAGTGGCTGATGCAGGAAGCCTCGACGAATGTGGGCGCTGATGTATACTGGGGCCGATTGGAACCAGAGGGCCCGGCAGGGGGCGGTCTTCTCTCCTTATACATGGCCTGGAAACCCTGGATCTCCCCAACCGACCCTTACCATGTTACACTATTTTATGACAGGGAACAGACAGATTGGTACCAAGATATGTTTCAGGACAAACTGCAAGGACATACATGGAAAATTTCCACTAATGCTATTCTGATTGGTCCAGAAGGAGTAGTGGGCAGTGTCCAGTTGACAGCAGATCAGGCTGCCTGGTATGAGATGGGTGCGGAGGCGGTGCCTCATGTCTCGTTGGCCACCAAGCTAAAGATGTAGGCCCGATGGCCAAACGATTGACTGAAAGTACTGATTGGGTAACAACGCAACTTCCTAATGTACAGTACTCACCTGAACACTCATCTTATAAAATCATACAAACTACATCTGATGTTGTTGAGTACCTCAACCAATCCAGGGGAAGGACCAAAATGCAGAGAGAAGCAGAGACCAGTTGCCGGTTAACAAGGGTTTTAATGTCCACAAAACAATACAAAAACAATGAGAGGCAACACTAACTGAAAACCACTGTGACTACAGGGAAAACGACTACGAACGAAAATACTAACGAACGGACTAGACACTTACTGACGAACGAATACTGACAAGCTAGAGGTCGAGGTACAGCATAAGAACCTGATACCAACCGAGCGAGACACACTAGCAACACACAACTCTGACGACAAACCTAAAATACCAAGCCTGATTAGAAACACCAAACACCTGCCTCTGCCTCCGGGACTCGGGAATTCGCCTCCTGGCGGACAAACTGCTGTAGTGCAACAGATGTGGTTGTACTTGAACATCAGTTACTTACTCAGCACCATGGCCGTGAAAAATCTGATCACGAGTTGGCTGCAGATATGTTAGATGCTCTGCCTAGCACGTTGTGGTCACAGGGCCCCACAGATGTTGGTTTTTGCAGTTCCCTAGCTCCGGTCACATTCACCCTGCAACCCACTCCTCCATTATGGCAACCACAGTATCGACAGAAAGCTGAAGCAGAGGCAGGGATAGCAGACACTATTCATGGGTTATTACAGAGTGGTGTATTAGAACCCTCGACTTCAGGTTCTATTACCTGTAGAAAAACCAGGCACAGGCAAGTATCGGATGGCACACGACTTAAGGCACATCAATTCTATTGTAACCACACCCACATTACCAGTTCCTAACCCCTACACTGCTTTGTCATCACTGACTCCGCAACACACGTGGTTTAAGTGTATTGATCTGGCAAACGCATTCTTCTGCATACCATTGGCTGAAGAGCTGAAAGACGTTTTTTCATTTACTTTTCAGGGGACACAGCTGCGCTATATGCAGGTCCCACAGGGATTTGCACAGCACAAAAGGGGGTGGAGGACATCCTCCCACCAATAACGGTGGAAATAATCAGAGAAGAACAAGAAAAATGTTCTCCACAGGAGAAAACAGTTTGGATACAGAGAGGAGCCATTCAGACGGAAGGAGTGTGTTGTTGTAGTTGTGACAACACGAGCGCCCTCCGACCACCGGAGGGCGCTCGTATATTTAAGGTCCTCAGTTTTTTCGTCTTGTTGCTGGCTCGTTACTAATGTTACGTTTTAGTATTACAGAACATTGAGGTTACAGCTCGTTATTTTGGTTTCTACGTATGCTTCTCCCAGAGTATGTATGGTTATTGTTTCTCATTAGTGTCCCTGCACGTCATCTGTGTTACCTTGTTCTTATTGTGTTACTTAGGTTCTTGTAGTGTTCTGGTTCTGGTTTTCAGTCATAGTTTAGTAGTCCAGGTTTTGTCGTTTGAGTGTGTATGTGTCTTGTCTCTGTTTGGTACCCCAGTTGTTGGTTTTTTGTCATCTGTGTTTCATGTCTGAGATGGTTGCGTCACGTTAGTGTTTGGTTAACAATTTCATTGTCTCTCGTGTTCGTGTGTCTGGTTCATGTTTGTGTTTCTTTTCGTAAATTAAAATTATTATTCATTCTTACTCCTTGTCTGTGGTCGTGCGAGTGGGTCCTACCCTGTCAGTTGTCTAGAGAGTTATTTCGAATCTTGTGATCAGGGAATTAGGCTCAGGTGGAGTTTTTCCCCGTCTCAGTGAGTTTTGGCGCCATGTAATGGTTTATTAAACACTTGATAACAGCACAACTGTTATCAAGTGTTTAATAAACCATTACATACCAAACCATGGGTTTCCTAGAAAAGTCTGATCGGACAACGGTACACATTTTAAGAATCAGGATTTACAGAAGGTCGAACAGATGTTGGGATTGAAACATTCGTTTGGAACAGTGTATCATCCCCAGTCACAGGGAAAAGTGGAGAGAATGAACCAAACGCTTAAGACAAAATTGGCAAAAATCTGTGCACAGACCAAATTGAACTGGGTTCAGGCATTACCAATCGCTCTGATGAGTGTCAGGACGTCAGTTAATAGGATAACACAGTTCACACCTCATGAACTGTTAACAGGATGACCCTTCCCGGGACGGGGAGAGGGAGTGCAGTTAACTGAAATGCCCCGTAGAGGGTACAAAGCGTGTCATGACCAACTAACAGCTCTCGTTGCAGAATTCTCCATGCAGGTTACGGGAGCCAAAGGATCTCCAGAGTCCAGGAAACCACATACGGCTGAGTGGGTCCTTTTGAAAGTGATAAAGAGGAAGTGGTCTGAGCCACGGTGGACAGGACCGTTCCAAGTGACGGAGCGAACATCCCATGCAGTGAGACTGAAGGGGAAAGGTGACGTATGGTATCACTGGAGCATGTGTGCTCCAACAGATGAGCCAGCCAGAGACGTAAGAAGTACAGAGAGAGATCTCCGGGCTCTAGAAAGTTCCTCTGTAACCCCCTAAGAAGGTCAAAAGCTTTTTCACTAAAGGGTGTTAGTGAAAGATATAGATAAAAAAGAGGGAGAGAGAGAGAAGGGAAAAAAAAGAGGAAGGGCAGAGCGGCGAGTCATAGGGACCAATGTCTCGTCAGGTATGGGGGAATTGAGTTGAACTACATGCATGGCACTCTTACTAGATTCCAGTTTGATTTATGTTCCGTTATTAATTGTGGCCCAGACAGACAGAGTTGGAAAAATTGGAAAGGATACAGTGTGTATCTGTGTACAGAAGCTAATACAGATCATTACTGTAGAGCACAGGATGCATATAGCGTTTCACCTTGCCCCTCATGGGGGGAGGTGATCAAAAATACAAGACAAAAGCCTACAACCGGAGGAGAAGGATGGTGGAACAATGTGACATTCGGTGACAAGGCATGTATCGGATATAACAACCTTCCACTCACTCTGACCATACCAGGAAAATGGGTGGGGCCCACTCGAACACCAGGAAGCAGTATCAGTACTAATTCAGATCGAAATGAAATGACATTTTATTGGATATTAGGGGTGGATCAACCAGGAAAAGATACATTGGGTATGATAAAAATTAATTTCCGGGAACCACAGAGTCGCACAAAGAAAGACCAGAAGGCTGTTACTTCTGCTCCAGGAAAAGCACAGGACGAGGTTAAGAAACATGTTTTAACATTGGACTATACAAAATTATCCACCACAGATATAATTCAACTAGCCACTGGTTACGGAGATAAGAATCTATGGCTAGATTGGTTAGTAGGCACAGCCAGAGAGCAAGGTATGACAAACTGCGTGGCATGTTCATCAGCCCGTCCTCTGTTATACACTGAACCCGCCCCTTTGTATCCCGACAGTGACTCTTGGGGATACGACTGTATGGTAAAATTAACCTCACAGGCCACTCCTCTTAATTGTACAACATTGGCAGCAATATTTCCTCCTATTCGCAATGACACTAAACCACCTGTCTTTGCCCCACGGTTCAATAATTAAACCTGTTTCTCCAGTAATGACCCCTCAGGTGTGGCAGTAGGTAGCCTGAGAGGGACCTGGTGTGCTAAAAATGCTACAAACACAGTAGGGACCTGGGCAAGGGCGGATTTGTTTTGAATGTGTGATGAAACGCGCTTGAGGGTGAATTTACCCACAGCCTGGAAGGGAAGATGTGCTATGGTGCGACTGGCAATACCTTTAATGTTGATAGGTCACAGAGATGGAAAGACTCATCTCAAGGCAATCACAGACCGACATGATCGGCATGATACCACCCGAAAACGTAGAAGGCATGTTTTGCAGAAACATAAAGCACAGGGATTTGATTTATCTACAGGGAGCCCGACGTATATAGACGCAATAGGAGTGCCACGTGGAGTGCCGGATGAATTTAAACTGGCAGATCAGATAGCTGGTGGATTTGAAAATATACTGGTTGTAGCCGCTCTCTTCCCAGTAACTCCAAACAAAAATATTGATAGAATTAATTATGTACATTACAATGTTTTTGTTACGACGCGCACTACACTAAACTAAGAGTACCAGGGGTAGGAGACGCCTGAGCCCCTGGTACTACCACAAATCGCCACACGATGGCACCAAAAACTCTCCGCTAAGGGGAAGCTCCACCAGAGCCTTCTTCCCTTCTCACTAGCCTAACTAACCAGGGCGGACCCACTTGCACAAACCCAGACACCGGTGTGAGAGTAAAATAATCATTTAATGAAGGAAAGGCAAACATGAACAAACCCGACCCCCACGGACAGAACACGAACTCTCAACCAATCCTAACCCTAAACCCAAAACAAAGACACGGAACCAAATACTAAATTGTCACACAAATTATCTACGGCACACTAACACTTACAACACAGAGAGAAAGGACAAACATGGATGAACAAAAACACGGGACGCTACAAACTCTAACACTGAACTTCAGACAGACAAGAATACTAATAACGGAAACCAAAACCTAGAACTATGAAACTTAATATTAACCAAAACTAGGACATGACATAATACGAAATAACACCAACACATGGAATGAACAATAGACAAGACAAACATGTAAGTTTCAACTCTCAACCAAAATACATGCATACAAAACCAAGTCAAACTCTAACCAAACCAAACACACACAAAACCTGTAGCATTCATTCCAGACTACATACATACGGAACCAGTAGCAGTCAAACTAAATACCAACATACGCAAACTCGTAACATTCAATATACAGATATTGTAATCACCCAGCAACGTTAAGACAAAACAGAGGAACTTAAATACTAAACAAAACAGGAAATGAAAACCAGGTGAAACCAATACCCAACGAAACAGGAAATGAACGAAAAAACAAAAACCCAACAAGGAGGAACAGGGGACAAGGGCGCCCTCCAGGGGCTGGAGGGCCAAGCCGTCACAGTTTTGCGTCTAGCAAACTTGACCAGAGATGCAGTAGAAGGTCTGGCAGACCAAGTAGCTCCCACATCCCCAGAACTGTTTGGCCTTGGATATGTTGCTGGCAGAAAATGGGGGGAGTGTGCTCTATGTTTGGTGAGCAATGCTGTACGTTCATTCCTAACAATACAGCTCCTGATGGCTCCGTCACCAAGGCATTAGAGGGACTACGGACGCTATCTAAGGAAATGCATGACAATTCAGGGATTAATAATCCTCTTGATCATTGGATGAACAGAATGTTTGGAAAATGGAAAACCATGATTTTGTCTATATTTCTCTCCTTAGTAGGAATGGTGACGGCTCTAATCTTGTGCGGATGCTGCTGTATTCCCTGCATCCGAGCTTTGTGTCAGCATTTAATAGTGACTGCAATAGAAGGCAGGGATGGTCCTGCTACACAGATGCCACTGCTTAGAGGAGGCGCACCGAACGACGAGGACGAACAGGAAGACATAGCAGTCATGTCGGTGTTGTAAGTGGTCTCTCGGATGAGAGACCAAAAGGGGGAACTGAAGGAATATAAATAGTTAAGTAGTAGTTAAAATAGTAGTTGAAAGCTTAGATAGTAGGATGCAGGCAGAAAACAGAACAAGCCGAATGCATTAAAGTATAGTTTGAAACACACACATCAGGTTTAGAGAATAGTAGAGACACCAGATGCACCCAGACACGGGTTATTAAAGAGCATGTGAAGAATGGGGTCTAAGCAGAAAATCAGATAAGTGAAACATGTGAATGTCTGTAGAAGGAATGTGCTTAGATCCATAGGTTGTGGGACCACAAAGCAACGGAGAAGATAAGACCACCAATAAACCAGCCATGGAGACAAACACCAGACCACGGCATCAGGATCTGGTTACATCACAGAAAGATGCTCTGTCTAGCATAAAAGTGTGGGTCGAGGGACAGACAGTGTCAGTTAGACTTCGTGCCCTGACTATATGCTGTATAGTATAGGGACAGACTGACCCAGGCCTGTAAATTATTATTCTTCAAGTTTGAAATAAAAGCAAGACTGATTTTTATCAGACGATTCTCCTCATCATTCAACGAACGCGCAGAGCTGGGATTGGGAGAGCAGCTCAACAGGGTACAGATGCATGTTAATATCCTTTGGTTATAGCCTGTGTGTATATGTTGAATAAACACACAGAATGATGGACTGACTGGAGAGCACTTTAAATTTCGTTGTGCATGTGACAATGACAAAAAAGACTTATTCTATTCTATTGTATTCTCTTAGTCTGCCTCTTCTTGCTATCTCAGCCTGGCGAGTTACAAATGCAGAGGTAAAAACCTATGGTCAGTACCATCATATATAACTATTAAAATTATATATTTTGGTCATAATAGTAGGTGTAATTTGGTGCATTTATAATTCCTAACTTTTTGCTCAAAGAAGCTTTGTGAAATCCTAGAAAAAGCTCAAAGGTCAGTCTATAAAACACACATCTGTGCAAAGATCTCAGTGATTTTATACAATTTCTATTCTCTTTGTATAGATAAAACTGTGCGGCAGCGGCTCAGAGGTAGAGCTGTCGCCCGCTGATCGTAGGATCGGTGGTTCGATTCCTGGCTTCCCCCAGTCATGTGCCGAAGTGTCCCTGGGCAAGACACTGAACCCTAAGTTGCCCCCGGTGTGTCAGCCTAAGCTGCATAGCAGCTCTGCCACCGGTGTGTGAATGTGTGTGTGAATGGGTGAATGTGACGCAGTGTCAAAGCGCTTTGAGTACCGATAGGTAGAAAAGCGCTTTACAAATGCAGACCATTTACCATTTACCAAAACGTAAAAATCTATGGAAGTGCTTGAGATGCCTTTGACTTTCCTTTGTGTCTGGGGAGTGCCATGATGAGCCACCTACAATGGTAGACAAGTCACACAAAGCTCTTTAGTCCAGAGTGCAGTGTGAGAACCGCCCCTAAGCTGCTGACAGAGAGAAATGCAGGCAGTTTTAGGCTCTAAACGTGGACCAAAGCGAGACAAAAAGTTGACTATGACAAAACAGTGAGAAAGATTTAAAAGCTGACCAATGGAAAACCTTAATGATGAAAAAAAGCTGACTAAGCTTCACTCAGGTTTGGCATGTGTTTTATGTCTCACAATTCTTTGTTATTATTTCAAGTTTGGGCAAGCCTGCAGTTTTTACGTCTCATTACACTTATTATTAAACAGTTGTCGATGTGTTACCACACATGTAATGAAATGTGAAAATTATTTTGGGCTGAACTGCATCGTTTTAGCATTTTCATGTTCAAAAGTTTTATATAAACACTTTTTGAGTGTGTTGCCATAATATAAAGCAAGTAATTTTTCAATATCACCTTTTGGCGAAGGTTTTGTACATTGGTTGTAAGATACTTATTGTTAGTTATTGCTTTATTTATCTGGAGATGCCAGTGGACTAGTGAGAACTCAAGGTAGGTTTTAGCTCTGACAGCAATGAGGTGAGTGGTTCTGAGGCCCCTATATCATATATATATATATCATCACTAACAGGTTAGTTCTTACATGCACGTAATGAGATACGAAATCATATAGGGCTGCGTACACAGTTTTTGCATCTCATTAAGAATGTGTAATAATGCATTTATAACTGTGTGAGAACAAGTGTGTGATGAGATGCGAAAATCATTTTGGGATAGTCTGCACACGTGTTAGAAGATATGGAACATAAAGCATTGTCCTCTCTGTGTTTTGTCCTGTCTGTGTCTCTGTGACCCTGTAACCTTTTCTTTACCATGTAACCTTTTATTATCTTTACTTGTATAAACATGAAATGATCTAAAGCACTAGGGCAGGAAGGCTTGACCGCTCATGTCAGGAGGAGGCTTTGCAGACCACATTTTATTCCATAATGGCTCCATAGGTGTCTTACTCACCATATATGGACTTTTTTCTATCTTGCTATGTGGAATGTAAAGGAGTGACTTTCATGCTATTCTCAATAAAAGGAGCTGTGCCCAAGTGGGAGTCGTAGTCGTCGGCTGAACGCTAGCTTGTTGCGTCTCAGAGCGGCTTCCCTTGTGCTCACAAGTAAATGAGCTAAGATATCTGAGTTTGTCTTCATGTGTCAGTGTCTCCGTATTGTTTAAGTGTTGGCAGGCTAAACCCAACAACACATCTCATTACAGACTTACTGTATTACACAGTTATAAATCTATAAAGCTTTCAAGTCAATGTTTTAGCTAATGTGCACTAAAGTCAAACACACACACATTGCAAGGCAATGGACAGTAGTCTTAAAACATTAATTTGATAACTTTACATGTAACATCAACACTGCCAACCAAGCATTCAGATGTGACTGTTGACATGTGACTGACAGTAACTGCAGATGTAGTTTCCATTTTACTGTACATTGTGTTTCATGATGTGTCTCTTTCTGTATGTAACAGTCTGTAACCCTGGCACCGCCTTGCTCCATCAAGCCACACAGCCTGAACTGTAACACTGTCCTTATTAGTCATGACCAAAGAAGGCTTGATGAAACGTATAGAGAAGAAAAATGTGACAGTTGGACTTGCTTCCCACCAGGGGGAGCTATTTGGATTTTTTGAGTTTGTTCCTTGTTTGTTCCCATACCTGGCTCACCTGTTCACACCTGTCTGTCATCATCATTAGTTTGTCTTTATATACCCACTCTTGTTTGTTACTCGTTGCTGGTGTGTTTTCTTGTCTCGTTGTTTCTCCCTCATTCCCGACCTCTAGCTCTTCTCGTGTTCAAGTAAGTCAGTCAGTGTGTTCATAGCCTGTATTCGTTTCCTGTATTTTGCAGCGTTTTGAGTTTTGTAATTGGTAACTTTGTTTGTTTTGTCCCGCTTGCGGTGACTTCGTTTCGAGTCAGTTAGTAAGGTTCACTAGTGTTAAGTTTTTGTAGTTTCCCGCCTGGCGGTGTATGTTGAGTTTGTAGAAGTTTCGTAAATTAGATCATAGTGTTGATTCGGTCCACAATCGTTTTGTGTTGTTATTTCCAAATTGTAGTTTTCCCCAGCTCGGCTGTGAATTTCTGTTTCCTAGTTTGTTTAATAAATTATTGTTTGAGCGGAAGTTCTGCCTGCTGGGTTCATTTATTTGCACTTGGGTCCAACACCACCTCGTACTTGGTTTGTAACAAAAAAAACGAAACAAAAATAAAGGATAACCTTTACAAGATCAACAGCTCAGTCTGAAGTACCTTGTAGAAATGTAAAACCAAGATAAGTTTTGAATGACATAAATAAAAACGGAAGGAACACACCCAGACTAATTTCGAAGTGCTTTCATTTCTTTACATTTATTATTCTTTGACCTCTGTTGTACATGACGATGATGTAGTAATTTAACAGCCCCATGGTGGGTCTTTCAGCATGCAGACCTGACACCTATTAACATGTAATTACTGCACTCCCAGTTACACCTGTTAATGTCATGACATACAGTACTGGTCTAGAAGTGACTATCGTGTTCATGTTGCTGCTCACACTTACATAGTATCATAAAGCAGGTTCATGCAGAACAAACCTAGGATAGTGTAAAACAATGAAGAAGCTTGTCCTGTCCCTTGTAAACAACCAGGCACATTTCAGTGAATTCTGTTTTTACCAAATATATTTTGAAGTAATGTAAAATGACTTACAGTGAGAACAACAAGTGTTTGTGCTGTCCAGTCAGGTTGACTGAGACAGTTTTTCATTTCTCAGCATAGTCCTGAACACGCAAACACACTGACTTGAGTTACTGGGTTATTAGTGCTTTTGTATAGTGTGTGTGTATGTTTGCGCGACATTTTCTACTGATTAATAATAATATTGATTAGGGATGAGCGAGTACAGCATTATCTGTATCTGTCAACCATATGAATTATCTGTATCTGTACTCGGAGTGGGTGTGGAAGTGGGTGGAGTTTGTCTTGAAATGGGCGGGGCTTTAACCAGTATGTTATTTTAAGCATGCAATTAATATATGGGTTGATCAGAAATTGTTATATTTATTGCGGATTCGAAAAAAATATTTACCGGACAGGATCAGGATTGAGCTTCAGATCAATGGTTTTGATCACAATAGCAAACGAACTATATTACAGAAGTTTTGCAACAATGAAATCAAAACAATGCAGTGCTGAAGTATGCAATTATGAAGTAAAATGTAATGAACAACATAACTTTCTTTAACTTTTAATTTTTTATGATCAGTTTTATTTTATTTTTATTTATTTTTTTGGTTTTTTATTTTTTTATTTCCACATCAGGTGAGTGTGTGTGTGTGTGTGTGAGAGAGTGCGTAAGAGGGAAAGCGAGAGAGATAGCAAAGCGTGCAAGATTGGGCCAGCACTGAAGCTTGCCTGACCAGTATTTCACTGGGTCATCGGTAAGGCTGATGTCCCCGTCTGTCAGGTAGGCCTCCACATCACCTGATGGTAAATGTGTCCTCATTGGCATAGCAGATTTCTTTTTCTGCAGGAAAGACAAGACTGAAGTGCTGCTGGTGGCAGGTGTCTCTTCTGTGTTTCTTGCAGGTGTAGCCACAGGGTCACAGAGCTCCATCCTGAGGAGTAATGTCCTCTTCAGTGCCTCCACATCAACATGTTTGGAAAACAGCTGACCTTATATCTGGGGTCAAGGAGAGTGGCAAGAGAGAGAAGAGTTGGCCCAGCCCCACTGTGGCATCCTGATCATCATCACCAGCCATGAACTGATCAGATTCATCCTCAGATTCCTCACCAGCTGCAAGACCTCCCACATGCAATGACCTGATGATGATGTTGGATAAATGATTCATTAATTCATTAATTTGTGACATTTTGCACAATTGTTGCACGGTTGGAAACCAGGGGATGTGAAGCACAGGGTGAGAAACAAATTTGCACCTGAACATCAAACAAATCTGGAAAAGGGATAGAAAGGTGGACAAAAACAATGTAGGGTGAGTGTTCACTTCCAGTACGCACACACAGGCAGTCAAGAGTGAGCAGGTGGAGGCAGAGGCCAAATGCGTCTGGCTGGATGACGGATGAGTTTTTTACTGAGTCTGACACAGTGACATGTCCTCTGAACCTTAGTTGGTGATATATAGCTAACCTCTGTATGCATGTATACAGTACAGTAAGTTTGGGTGTAAATGACTGAGACACTGACAGATGCAGCCACAGAGGGAGGACTGTGATGGGACAGCACAGCAATGCAAAAGTACACGAAGAGAATAGTAGATCAGTGCTTTTGTGTTATCGTCAGGTCTTAGAGAAAGTCAGTCTGGCTGGAAGAGGGCGGTATTTTCTTCCTCCATGTTTATCTTTTTAAGCACACAGTGCTATTAGCTATCATGGGAAGCTACTTGGAAGCGATTGTGATTGTAGTGCAGAAGAAAAGGGACAACTTGCAAACAAGTCACAGACTGCTTCTATTTACAACCAGAGGTGAAAAGTTGCTTACAATAGGGGACATAAATAGCAAGGTGGAAAAAACACAGCTGCTGGAAGGAGCATTTTTTTCCCCAACATGTTTTACTAACTGTAATGTTTTGTTGACAAATTTGTTATAAAACCAATTGAGGCTTAAACCGACTCAATGAACTACTATTAACTAAACACCCGTTAGTTGAATAAAGTCACATGGAGCCTAAAGCAGCAGTAACATGATTAGTCACTGTTGAACTTGCCTTTGTGAGATCTCTGGTACATATTACTCTAAAACAAGCCTCAGACACCTCATTCTGAACTACAGTATTACCACCACTCAAGCAGCCAGATCTGTCACAAAGCCATGAAAGCCAGTCAACCAGAAGACAGTAGAACAATAAACAACATTAACAAGACAACACCAGGAACTAAGGTTGAGATTAATAAGTCTAAATAAACTAAATGACTATTTAGTGAAATAAGTAAACCTTGCAGAAAAAGAAGCAGAAGATTAGCAAAAAGACCACAGGAAGACAGCAGGAACCTGAGATTAACATGATTTCATTTAGCGATAAAGAACACGAGAAAGTCATAAAGCCCACGACTAACAACAATGCAAATTCATATACTGCAACAATTAAAATATTGTTATTTAAACTAGCCCATCCTAGACTAGGCTGCTGATGACAACTAGATGCAGGTATGTGGCTGAGAGTAGCGATCGGTAATCAAGACAAGAGGAACCAGGTGTGACTGTGTAAGAAGTGGCTATGTGGCTACGTCCAAGATGAGGATTTTCATGAAATTATACTATAAATACAAATTGAGTTTGACTGAATCATAGATGATAGATATAGGTAGATATTCACATATTTCATTGGGCAATATACTCTGTGTCACATACAGTGTTCCATACATACTGTACATTGCTGATGTATGAAAATTAATCTTGGTCACAAATTAACTCCAATCCATACTTATACATATTAGCAATTATAGTTTGTGATACAAATCCTAGAAACATTTATTAAATTCAGGTTAACTATATCGTGCCAATTCACAATAAGTCAAAATGAAATTTACAAAGTAGAGGCCTTACAGAACACAGAAATACAGCTATATACAAAAAACAAATCTCACCTGAGCAAGGATGTGGCAAATGCCGATCTGAAGCTATGACTCAAAGTGCCAGCTTTGTGATTAACAGGCTTGTGATTTGTGATTCTTTTTTTCGAGAGGAGAGAGAATAGAAAAACAAAACACAGGCACACCTGCAGGTTGGTTGGACAAGAAAATGATCATGTCATTCAAGCACTTTTTCATATTTCAATGAATTTGCATACATGGCACACTTGTAGTAGAAAATAGGGGATACATAGTTCATATGTAATATGTTTAGTATTAATGTAGTATTATTTGTTATTGATGTAAGTGTGTCCACATAGGAGAAATAGGAATAGGCTCTCATGAAGCACAGGCAAAGCAGTCAGGCTGTGAGGTGATGGAGTTTCTGTGTCCAGGATGTGAACCTCTTATGTTGGCCATAACAGGATGTTCTCTCTCCCATATCTGGAAAGTTCTTGGCGAGTGGGGCTGCTCCGGGAACACGCCAGGTCGAAGTGACCTGTTGATAACTTTCCCGTAAACAGAGTCATTAGTCTAAACTGTCCAGAACCGAAGACCAAAATTGGGCAACGGTCTTCTTTCCAATGACGCAGTTGAGGGTTTAAAAACCAACACCCCAACTAGGAGAGTAGGAGAGTTTCGTCCCCTGCCTAGGAGATAACTTGATCTCTGTGGTCAGGCCCGGAGCTCCCCCACGCGCCAGCGAGCTCTACCCCTGCAGGGAGGAAACAGGTGACTTTGTATATCTGCCTTTCATATATTTGATACCACTTATGGGAAATAAATCATTTGTATTATTTTGAATCTCAGTACTGTGTTTGACTGAATTCTTTTAGTGGGAAATCTCTGTAACAACTACAGAATTCTTGGCGTCACGAAGAAGTCAAAAGGGAGCCGAGTTGAGAACAGCGTTCGGCCGGCTGGTTCCTGGACACAGACCTCGTCACGTGTGGCCACAGGTAAAAACAGCGTTTTGCTTTTATGTGACGGACTCTGTGTCTGGGATCAGTTGGGAGAATGTTTGTTTAAAATTGTTTAACAAAGTCACAAGGTGACCTGAACAGTTAAATTCTAATTTGGCTACCTTAAGAAAACAATTTGGTGTGAGGGAAACCCCACCGTGGTGGTGAAGGCTTTATACGGAGTCACTTCTGCTTTTGCTGCTGTGAATAACTGCTGCTGCATGTATTGTGCTTTGTTTGTTTCATTGATGTGTCTATAAGGAGAAAAATGATGCAACCTATTGACCACTAAAAAAAAAAGTTTTAACAGACACGGGTTGGAAACTCTAAATTATGGGCGTTTTGAGTCTGGGGTTAGTGAACGGAAATTATTATTTGAATGGTTGCATAAGTACAAAAGACTGATTTGCACGGGCTCTGCAGTTAAGGAATTAGGCCCAGGTGCTCAACGCGGATTGGAAAAGTACCCACATTAGAGTTGAGAAAACAGCACAGAGGTTTGCAGAGGCAACAGTCTGTTTGTGCGCTCGCAGGGGGATGTGGCCCTAGAAGTATTTTGTTGTGCTGAATTAATTAGGGACTAATATTTAATCTAGAAATAGATTAGACTGTTTTTAACTGCGAGTTATAACGTGGGAAAAGTTACATTAGCCTGGGCCAGATCAACCCAGGTGTAAATTTTCGCCACGGCAGAGGTACCTGAGTTTATAAGAAAAACCCGTTGAAAAGCGCTTTTCTGTGAGAAAGGAGTCTAGACTGAAACGTGTTTAAGGTATATGCATATGAATTAATGAAGCTTCAAATATATATATGTGTATGTGCTTGTGTATCTGTGCGCTGTGTTTATGTGTATCAGCTATGTGATGATTTGTGTGTTTTTTGCTGATAAAAAGCTGTTGACTCTTTGTGAATCTGCTTTGTTTGGTGCTGGGACTGTAGGGTTAATGTTAAGCAGAAACCTAAGATTTGATTTGACCATAAAAAGTTGAGAGTGTTTGCCTCGCTGTGGTTGGTTGTTGGTGGATAATTATTCACAGTGTTGTTAGAGGGACCGAGCGCTCCTGTTTTTTTAAAGAGGAGGGATTTTGTGTGAACGCGCGGTCCACGATTGGCTTTGAGTCTGTGGGTGAGACAGCGGCTATTACACATAAGCTCAGCCAGCCCCCTCCCTTTCTGTTCAAAGTGTGTGTGTGAAAGCTAGAGAAGAGAAGCTCTAGGTTCGCATTGTGACAAAGCAGCTGAGACATTTAGTTCTAAAGGGTTTTGAGGCTGCTTAGGGCTCAAATTAAATACTCCACTGTTGTTTGAATCTGGACAATAAGGTTTGAAGTTTTTTGTAACAGAAAACACTTAGTCTTTAAATTGCGTCACGGACATAACGCAATACAGTCACATCGCATAGAGTCATGGAGTCTGACAATAAGAACCCGTCTCCAGTCGAGGTGCTGGGAAAGAAGAATCCGCTTTTGACGGAAGAAATTGGCAAATATTCAAAAAAGTGGAATAAACGAACACAGAAGGCCATGTCACCCTGGCCATTGGGGGGAACGTTTGACTTGAGACAGTGTGCTGAAATGGAAGTTTTAATAAAAAATCACAAGCTCAAAGATAAATCTGCAAAGCGTGTGCGTAAGCGTGAGCGTGAGGCTGCAGTGTTGCAACTGTTTACCGAGCATGCTCAGATGTTAGGAGAAAAGACAGCTCAACATGTGAAAAGGCAGTTAGAGCAGAAAAAGACGAGGAATGTGGGGAAGCCCCCTCCTTATGCTGTGCAAATGCCTGTGAGAGAAGTGAAAATACTAGGTGATTATGTGCTTAAGACCGGGAAGAAATCACTTTATCCCGTGGAAGATCTAGAAAAAGCAAGTAGGGGAGAAGAAGAAGATTTGGATGAGGTTCTAGATTTGCCCGAAACCTATTTGAAGGCAGTGAAGTTGACAGATAGGGACCCAAGACGAGTGAGTGGATTGCATGACAAGGTAGTGAGGGCTCTGCAGGAGGCTGAGCGCAGCGGGAGGTGCGGTGAGTCGGATGAGCAGGTGTGTGGGGCGAGAGGCAATGTGGCAGCTAGAGGCGAAGAGAGCATTGAAAAATCTTTTCTGGGTGCGGAATATTCTAAACTGCCAGACCCAGGCATGGTGTCAACCCCCCAGAATGGGCAGGTTGGAGCCAGGCCAAAATTTCCACAGTCCATCCTGAAGAAAAAAGAACATGCAGCTGCGGGCCGTAAAGGACTCGCGCCTGCTTTCAACCTTGGGAGTGAGGTGCTGGAGGAACGCGGAAGTATGAATGGAGTTATAACTCTCAGCTCTGCGGGCCAACCGATGACGTCAGTAGTGGTGGAAGAAGCCTCCGAGTACCCCCTGCTGGCCAAAGGGGCGAATCTTCAATATGTGCCCTGGCCTACAATGGACTTAGAGGGGTTGGTGCAGAGGCTGCCATGCCTGCATGATGGAGCTAGCAAGTGGGTGGCAGCATTTGAGGAGGAAACCATTGCTGTCATTTTAGCGATGGGGGACATTAAAGCTGTCCTGGGAAAAATCCTGGGTAAACAGGAAAGCTTTCCGAGCAGCACAGCTGGGTGTGTATGCGGGAAAACAGGCTCATGATGGAGAGCTTTTCAACCGACACCGCAACACCCTATGGGCAGCCCTCAGATTACGCTATCCCACCAGAATCCAGCCTGACAGCATCGTGGCCACACCTATAAAAGAAGAGGAGAGCCCACAAGCCTATGTACACCTCACTCGCAAAGAGTGGATAAGGCAGACAGGTGCCAAGCCTGATGAGGACATTTTCCATAGGCAGGCGCTCCGGAAAAGAATAGTTGACGGTTTGCCACTGCCAGCCCAGAGCAAGCTGGGTGATGCTGTGGGACTGTACAGCATGCCGTTTGATCAGTTCACAGATCACGTGGTGGATGCCGTCACCAAGGTGCGGGCTGCGGCCCAGCGTCTGAAGCAAGCCGATGCTGAGGTGGTAAGAAAACTGACCCAGCAACAGCTGACAGAGGGGAAAAAGAAAATGCAAGCTGTGGTTGCCGAGGCCCAGCGCCCCCCTCCAGCGTCAGCTCCACCCCCAGCTGCTCCCCAGGTGATTTATGTCCAGCCAGGAGGATGGTCAGGTGGACCTCCAAGGATGAGAGGAGGTTTCTCCGCTGGCCGAGGCAGGGGGACAGCTGCGAGCCGTGGGAGAGGGATGAGATGCTATTACTGTGGAAAACAAGGACACGTAAGGAATCAGTGCTATGAATGGCTGCAGAATGGACCTGGTTCAACTGGACAGGGAATGCCCCGGTCGAGGGGGCCCACCAATCCATGGCGGGGCCCGCCCGCTGGATACTAGGGATGCCCTGAGAATCAGGGGAATCTGGGAGGGTGTCAGTTGTCATTAACATCTTCAAGCCCTGATGAAGAACCGATGGTGCCAGTACTCGTAGCTGGTAAACCACTGGACATGATGGCAGACTCAGGTGCGACATACACCTGTGTGAGTCACACTGATGCTGAACACCTCCCAAGATCTGGCCAATTTGTGCGGATCGTTGGATTCTCAGGGACAAAGCAACTGATTCCCGTCTCAGACCCTGTTCCTTTACAGTTCCAAGGAAAAACTGTGGAGCTGCCAATTCTGATATCGAACCAGACGCCTGTAAACTTACTCGGACGAGACGCATTGTGTAAACTGGGATGTGCTATTTGGTGCACGCCTGATGGAATAATTGTGGACAATGCACATCACCAAATGACTGTCATAGCAGAGGAGGAGATGGTTTACTGGCTTGGGAACCTGAACGAGACATTCATGAACTCTGCTGAGCTGTGGATGGACTTTATTAAAGCCAATATGCCAGGAGCGTCGCGGCCGGCGTGTCCACCTCACTGCACTCTCCAGTTTTTTAAAAAAGAATCAGAAGCTCAGCCCGATGCATGGTTAGGAAGACAGCCAGGGAAAGTTCAGATACAATCAGCTTCTATTGTGTTAGGGAAACAGGGAGCTGCCATGGTGGTAGAGAGAAACTCATATTTGGATCAGGAGTTTAGAATAAAAGACAGTATCCCTCATGTTACTCTGTTAGTCAATCCAGAGTATGAGCCCAAACACTTAGGCCCCATGATCGTAGAATCTAAGAAGGCCAAATTTACGCCGACGGAGAACAAAAGCATTTGGTTGAGCGAGGACGGTTCATTCCTAAAAATAGCCATCTCTGCTGAGGGATGGGCTTTCAGGCCATTCGTCTTCCATGTCAGGCAGTATTTTGCTGCCAACACTCTGATCTGGAGAAAGAGATGGTAGAGAGGGTACCAGGAAAACTATGGTCAACACATGACTCAGATGTAGGCTTCATTCAGTCCGCACAACCTGTGGAGGTGCGTCTTAAGCCAGGATGCAGACCTCCCTGGAAGCCACAATATCCATTAAAACAAGAAGCAGAGGCTGGGATTCAGCCAACAATCCAGGGGCTGCTGGATGCGGGTGTACTGGTGAAGGAGCCCAATCCACGCAGCAATACACCAATTCTACCTATCAAAAAGGCAGACAAGAGTAAGTATAGATTGGTGCATGATCTCCGAGCTCTAAATGAGGTTGTAGAAGATTTTCAGGCTGAAGTGCCAAACCCCCACACTTTGTTATCAAACGTTCCATCTAATGCAAAGTGGTTTACGGTGGTTGATCTCTGTTCTGCGTTTTTCAGTGTGCCACTGAGTGAAGGCAGTAGGCATCTCTTTGCATTTACGTATCAAGGACAGTCCTATACGTACACTCGTATGCCTATGGGATTCAAACACAGTCCCCACTTGTTCAACAAAGTCTTGAAAGAAGATATGGGAGACTTGGCAAGTAAGATCACGAGTACTGTTTTGCAGTATGTTGATGACATTATTCTCTGTGCACCTGATTGGGAGACGTGCCATGCGGATTCCATCACTTTGTTGACACTGCTGGCTGAACGAGGCCATAAGGTATCTCTGAAAAAGCTTCAGTACTGTAAGGACCAAGTGGAGTATTTGGGGAGGTTGATTACACAGGGAACACGCGCTGTGTCTCCATCTCAGTTGGAAGCTGTGTCTAAGGCGCCCAAACCCACCACAGTCCGGGAAATGCTAACTTTCCTAGGAATGACAGGTTACAGTGCAGAGTGGATCGATGGGTATTCATCAATCGTGCAACCCCTGAGAGAAATGGTAAGAGCTGAAGGAGCTGGAAATTTACGGGAGAAACTCGTGTGGACCACAGAGGGTCACATGGCATTTGAAATCATTAAACGGTTGTTGCAGCAGGCTCCTGCTTTGGCGCTCCCAGACTATGACAAGACATTTCTGTTGTATGTTTCCTGTAGAGAAGATCATGCCTGTGGCGTGTTGGCCCAGAGAACAGGAGTGGGAACACGTGCGCAGCCGATTGCATACTACTCTGTGGCTTTAACACCAGTTGAACTAGGCCTTCCACCTTGTTATCGTCACTTGGCGGCCGCACATTTGATGTATGAAAAAGCTTCTGCATTGACAATGGGGTATCCCATCGAGATTCTGTCCCATCACAAGTTGGTGAATCTGATAGAGAGAGGCAAGTTTGTGTTGACAGCACAACGCCTCAGTGACTATCACAGACTGCTCGAGTATCCAGATGTGACGGTGCGTGTGTGTAAAGTAAAAAATCCGGCTGATTCGGTTCCTCTACCCAGTGACGGGGAACCACATGAGTGTGTGGCAGAGGCTGAACGTTATGCCAAGTTAAGGTCGGATCTGAGTGCTATTCCTCTTGAGGAGGTAGACTTGACGTTGTTTGTAGATGGTTCCTGCTACAGAGAGGGGGACGCCCTTAAAGCAGGATTCGCAGTGGTCCGGGAGGAAAATGGTAACCTGGAGGTGGTGAGTGCCCAGGAGTGCACTCAACCCTGTTCTGCTCAGCTAGCGGAGCTAAAGGCTTTGACTCATGCATGTGAGCTCGCGGATGGCAAGCGGGCTAATGTGTACACAGATTCGGCTTTTGCACACGGAGTGTGTCATTTGTTTGGGGCTGCCTGGAAGGGCAGAGGTTTTAAGAAGGCTGACGGATCTCCGGTGGTGCATGGTGAACAAATTAAAAAGTTGCTAAATGCTATGATGAAGCCAACTGCTCTAGCTATCGTTAAGTGTGCTGCTCATAAAAAAGATGAGTCGCTGGTCGCACAGGGAAATGCAGCGGCGGACAGAGCGGCTAAAACTGCTGCTACAGCTGGTGCCAAAGCTATTCTGGCTGTTCCTGCCAAAGAACAGGAAGATCAGATAACCCCTAAGGATTTGTCTTTGCTGCAGGAAGAGGTCTCTGAGGCAGAGCGACAGCTCTGGGTATTGAGAGGTGCAGTAAAAGACAGTGAAGGGCTATGGAGAAACCACGAGGGGCTCCTTGTGGCTCCAACCAGTTTGTTGTCCATGCTGATAACAGAGGCTCATGGGCTGAGCCATGAGTCAAGAGGAGAAGTGATGAGAAGAATCAAAGAATGGAATTTCTGGGCTCCAAAGTTACAGCAACATGTGGACGACGTGTTGAGTCGGTGTGCGACGTGTCTTAAGTGTAACATTCGACGAGGAATGGTGCCCCCAGCTGGGCACCTCCCCATTCCAGAGGGACCGTTCATGCACTTGACAATGGATTTTGTAGATATGGTGCGTCCAGTGCAGGGTAAGCGTTACCTATTGGTGGTGATTGATCGGTTTAGTCGTTGGGTTGAGGCTACACCGTCTAAACATAAGACAGCTGAGACAGTGGCGAAATTCTTGTGTCGAGAGGTGATTCCACGCTTTGGAATTCCTCTAAAAATCAGTTCTGACAATGGGAAAGAGTTTGTGGACAAAACAGTGAAGTGTGTTTTACAGAAGTTAGGAGTAAAACAGAAGTATGGGAGTGTGTATTGCCCAACTTCACAGTCTGATGTGGAGAGGTGCAATGGGATTTTGAAAAACAAACTGCTAAAAATCTGCATGAGTACTCTGTTGAACTGGATAGATGCTTTGCCGCTGGCTCTCATGGCTTGCAGATCAAGTGCTCACAGAACACTGAAGCTAACACCGCATGAGGCTTTGCTTGGTCGACCAATGCCTGCGCCAATGTATCGGGCTGTGAAAGGCCCTTCTCTAGACATTCTAACTAACGACATGAGTTCTTACATCAAACAAATGGCTAACATACACAGGAGTATTTCCTCCCGTGTTGTCTCCTTACAGGACAAAGAAGCACATGACGATCCAGAACCAACCGTGAAGCCAGGTGATCTGGTGTACGTCAAAGTGTTCAGAAGAAAGTGGGACCACCCTCGGCGAGAGGGTCCTTACGAGGTGGTCAAAGCTACAACGCGAGCAGTTCAGGTTGAAGGCTCGCCCACGTGGTATCATTTAAACCACTGTGTTAAAGTACCAGAGGGGGAACCCGAGTTGACAGTTGCTAAGAAGGAAGAACATGAGGTTCTGGGAGAGTGTACAAGGGACAATGAAAAGAATGTCACTCCCAGTGATGGTGTTGGTGCTGTTGGTCTTCCAGTTGACTATCCACGCACTAGGGCCGCTCAGCGCCGAAGGGCCCAGCAGGAGTGAGGATGTGGTAGTCAGGAGAAGGAGGTCCGTTGGGGTAGATTGGCCAGGGGTCGAGAGATGGACATCGAATGATCCCCAATGGAGTTATTCAATAGAGAACACCTGGTTCACTCGGTTGCCAAAAGTAGAGTGGGAAGATGCCATGAACACGTTCAGTGTTCATGTGTCGTCTGAACAGTCAAATAAGCAGCGTGTATGTGGAGTTGAGTGGTTAGGATGGCGTCCAACACGACCCCCTTACACGTGGGGAAAAGATCAGTGCTCCGTTAGAATGATAGAAGGTGAGTTTAACTTCGACAAGGTGTGGATCGTAAAAGTTGGTTTCAAGCCTCCAATGGGGATCTTAGAACAGCAGTATAAGGTTGAATGGAGTATGGTAATGAAAAAGAACGCTGAGAAGCGAGAGGGGAGTGTTATTCTACAGCCTCCGGCCAGAGGCTCCATTGCACAGGATAAAACAGAGCAAGGTCAGATTTATGGGTCGTCCAAAGAGGTTCCTAATGCTGGAGGGAGCAGTTCGGCCCTCCAAGCGGCAGAAGTGAGAATTGAGGGTCCTGCTCAAAATCCTAATCCTGCTAAAAATACTCCGGCCCCCCCTGTTAAAAATCCTAATCCTGCTAAAAATACTCCGGCCCCCCAAGTGGCAGAGGTAAAAATTGAGGTTCCTGCTAAAAACAGTAACATGGTAACCGCGAAGCCAAACAGGGAGTTATTATCAGACTGGATGGGTCAAACATTTACTGGATGGGCCGATGGTTTCGTCACAGGAATCAAGGGTGTATTCACAGAGGTAGAAGATTATGAGGAGGAAGAGACTGGTTTGGATTTGCGCCCACAGAATAGTTGGTACCGATGGGTTGAATTTGCAGGCCAGATTAATGGCAAAACTGACTGTTACATCTGCACCAAGGCTAAGCCAGATAAATTTCTTGTGTTAAACACTGTGTTTAGTTGGCAGGAGTGTGATCGCATGCTGCTAACGGTTACGCAAGATCCTAGACCCTGGTGTAAGTCTGAATGTTTATTATATCTGGGGTCACCAAATTATTAGATATTGAATGACTTTTACTTTGAAGGGAAAACTAACACAGAACGATGCCAGGAACTAGACATCAGAATTGAGCCAAAGAGTGCGTTGCTGGGAATGCCACAGGGAGCACCATTTATTCCTGTTGGCCGTTTTGAATGCATTGAGAGGATAGGGAAAGTGCCGTTAGGCAAAGTGAGGCGAGAAAGATGTAGTCATAGGTGGAAGATACCTCCCCTTAACTGTACCAAACCTAATGCGAAACCTGCAATATTAATCTCAGGGGACACAGGTCCTCTGAGAATCGTTGCTTGTCCTTATTTCGACCAAACTATAGCGTTGGCAGATCATTTCTGGTGGTGTGGAAGTCAACGTCTTTACTCAGTTCTGCCAGTAGATTGGGCAGGTAGGTGTGCTAGAGTGCAAATAGCACAGGAGCTAATCACCTTTAAGGGTGATGAGCGGGGAAAGAATGGCAGCACTCGAGCTAAGAGAGGATTTAATCCAGACCCTAAAGTTTACCTGGACTCAATTGGTCAACCCAGGGGAATCCCTAATGAATTTAAAGCTAGAAATGAAATTGCGTCAGGATTTGAGTCAATTCTGCCCTGGATAACCGCTAACAAAAATACTGAGTGGATCAACTACATTTATTACAACCAACAGCGTTTCATTAATTACACTGATGATGCCTTGGGTGCTCTAGGAGAGCAGGTGAGTGCCACTAGTGCTATGGCGTGGCAGAATCGACAGGCCATTGATTGGATGCTGGCAGAGAAAGGAGGTGTGTGTGCTCTCATTGGTGAATATTGCTGTACTTACATACCAGGACACACGGCTCCTGACGGAGCATTTACTGAAGCAATGAGGAAGTTGAAAGCACTGAAGGCAGAGGTGAAAGAGAACGCTGGCAGGGATGCGAATGTGAGCTGGATTAGTTGGTTGGAGAACACTGCTAGTGGTTAGAAGCAGGGGTTAATTAGATTAGTCATAACAGTGTCGATAGGAGTGGTAGTGATGGGATTCATCCTGTGTTGTTGCATTCCTCTGATGAAGTCACTGGCCCTCAGAGCAGTTAAGAAAGAGAGTCTACAGATGACAGTGATGAAGCAGAGAATAGAGCAGATAGAGCAGAGTAGGATCGCTGAGGACAAGATGGACCACGACCTGTTTCCGGTGCCGGAATGGATCCATATCAGGAAGGACGATGACGATGACGATGACGATGACGGTGACGAGAGTGATGAAGTAGACGAGGGGGAAGAGTGAGACCAGAGCTGAGCCAGAAGATCTTCACTCATCATTAATGTTTTTGTATTCTCAAATATACACATGATTCACATACAGGCCTATTGCACTCATTACCTTTAAGCCTCTGACTTCTCCACCATACACTGTTGTATTACTGAATTTATATAGAATGTATCAGTTTTTATGCCTTATACAACTATCCAACCTATACAGTTACCATAGTAGGAGGTCAGAGGATTATATTCCATAATTTGCAACACATACTCTAAGATGAGCCCAATTCTAGTGATTTGCCTGATGTCTGTTCTTTTCTTTTCGCGCAGATTCGCTGCAACTCCGAATCGGCTGCACCCGTGGATCAACGGAGGCTACTGCTTCCGGAAAAGACATCCCGGGACCCCCTTGGTTGGCGAGTGTGGCTGGGACGATAATTGTAGTGAATCTGTTGCTCTTAAGAACATTGATGTGAAATCATGGATTGTGTGAATTCTGTTTTTTGGGCAGAATACGGGGAATCGCCTCTTCCACCTGCGGGACCTTTGAAATGTTAATTCTAGTTTGGATTGATGTGTGTCTTCAGGTTAATTAATGTTTAGGGATAGGCATTCAAGCTAAGGCTAAAAAATTAATGGGGGATAACTAGGTTTAGTCTTCTTATTTAGACATAGTGTTAAAGTTAGTCAGGGCCGAGATGAGAGTAGAATAGTCCAGGGTTTGACGGGATTTAGTAATCCCATGAGGGGGAAAGTCTGTAGTAGAAAATAGGAGATACATAGTTCATATGTAATATGTTTAGTATTAATGTAGTATTATTTGTTATTGATGTAAGTGTGTCCACATAGGAGAAATAGGAATAGGCTCTCATGAAGCACAGGCAAAGCAGTCAGGCTGTGAGGTGATGGAGTTTCTGTGTCCAGGATGTGAACCTCTTATGTTGGCCATAACAGGATGTTCTCTCTCCCATATCTGGAAAGTTCTTGGCGAGTGGGGCTGCTCCGGGAACACGCCAGGTCGAAGTGACCTGTTGATAACTTTCCCGTAAACAGAGTCATTAGTCTAAACTGTCCAGAACCGAAGACCAAAATTGGGCAACGGTCTTCTTTCCAATGACGCAGTTGAGGGTTTAAAAACCAACACCCCAACTAGGAGAGTAGGAGAGTTTCGTCCCCTGCCTAGGAGATAACTTGATCTCTGTGGTCAGGCCCGGAGCTCCCCCACGCGCCAGCGAGCTCTACCCCTGCAGGGAGGAAACAGGTGACTTCGTATATCTGCCTTTCTTTGATACCACTTATGGGAAATAAATCATTTGTATTATTTTGAATCTCAGTACTGTGTTTGACTGAATTCTTTTAGTGGGAAATCTCTGTAACAACTACACACTCAAGTGGGGACAAAACCTGTGATCGTTCAGACAAACCCCCATGTGCTGCTGTGCTATGGTTTCTACAGAGGAAGGGAGTCAAACATCAAAAAATGTAAATACTAATAACTTTAAATTACAGCAATCAGCTTAAACATAAAAACTGTCCAGAGCTGACTTCATGAGTTGTGTCTTTATGGTTTCCAGGAATGTGACAGTTCTCTACATATCTATGAAATCAAATGCTTCTTTGCTACTGTAGTTATGATCGGCATCATTTAGCAATAGTCACTCATTCAATACCAAGAAAACATGAATACAATGCATCATAAATGCCAATGTCCCATTTGCAATTGTGAATCATTTATATCAGTGTCACTCTCTTTACACTGTGTCAGAGCTATTTTAAAAATAATGCCAATGCAAAGCCATCATTTCCTACTCGTGGGTGGCTGTGGCTCACGAGGTAAAGTGGGCCAACTCTGTGATCTGTTAATCACAAAGCTGGCACTTTGAGTCATAGCTTCATCTGTCAAAATGTCTTTAGGCCAGACTTATTAACTGAATGTGTTGCATGACACTTCCACAGCCAATGAGTTCAAATAGATGAAGAGGCAAATTCGTAAAGTGTGTCCTTCTTTGGCGCAGGTTTAGGTGTATGCCTTTGGCAGCTATGGCCACAGGCATTGTGTTTCCTGTACATCAGTCACATGTGAAATCGGTGGAAGATGAATGAATGTAGGTAGCGTTTTTTCAACCGCAAGCTCCATCCAACATAAAACCTGGGACAAAGAAGCATCTCTATTGCATCTATCAGTGAAACTCTAACTGAAGTGGCCAAACATGGCATATCAGCAGCTTTTATTTTGAAACTTTTTAGTTTGACGTTAACATGAACGTGTCATCTAGATTGGCCGCATGTGGGTAATCTCCAGGAGGGTCGGCGAGGCTGGATACGTTCCAACCAGGTTGACAGCTTCTCCACCGTGATGCAGTCTCTGACAAATCCCCAGGAATAAAAAATCGTTAATCCAGTTTGTAGCTCTTCATTTGATTTCCAACCAGTCAGCAGCCTGACTTCCTGGACATACAGCCAAAAAGAAACAGACAGGACAAGCAAGGCCAACAATGTGGCAGAAACAGAGGAAAGTTTACGCCACAGACGACCACGCCGAGGCACAGGCGAAGACGAGCTGCCCTGACTGATTGGCTGACTGACAGTAAGTGTATCGCGTCACTTCCTGTCACCGAAATTTCCTGCTGGTCTGTCGTTTTTGCTAAACGACTCTCCTCACTTTTATCTCTTTACTGTTGTTTTTCTAACTTACTTCGAGTGCCTAAGGGTTGCACGCTTGTAATACTCAAGCACCTTATTCCCCTTTCATTAAAAGCACTGCTAATTTCGTAGCTTTCTGGTCTTTTCGGGTAAGCTAGCTTAACTTTCTGCCATGGCTTCCCTGTCTTCTCCTTGTTTTTCTTGCTCGGTGTGTCTTATGTTTAGTTCGTCCTCTGCCTCCATTAGTGTTAATGGTATCTGTAAAGTGTGAGATAGTGGCAGCGCTGGAGGCGAGGCTGACTGATTTGGAATCTCGGCTCCGCACTGTAGAAAACCAGTCAGCTAGTCAGGCCCAGCTAGCTAGTGCAGAGCGTCCTAGGTTAGCTGCTACTCGTCCCTCAGTGGGTCCCGAGCAGCCGGGATGTGACTGGGTGACGGTTCGTAGGAGTCGTAGTTCTAGGCAATCGCCCACGGTTCACCACCAGCCGCTTCACGTTTCAAACAGATTTTCCCCACTCAGCGACATGCCCGCTGAGAAACACACCCTGATCATTGTGACTCCATAGTCAGAAACGTGAAGTTAGAGACGCCAGCGGTCATAGTTAAGTGCATTCCTGGGGCCAGAGCGGGCGACATCCAGTTCCTGCATAATGATAAGCGTAAATACAGTAAGATCATAATACACGCAGGAACTAATGACTCCCGGTTACGCCAAGTCACTAAAACTAACAGAGTTGGTGTGTTCGTGTGCCAAAACGATGTCGGACTCCGTAGTTTTCTCTGGACCCCTCCCCAATGTGACCAGCGACAACATGTTTAGCCGCCTGTCGTCGCTTCACCGCTGGCTGTCTAGGTGGTGTCCAGCAAACGATGTGGGCTTTGTAGACAATTGGAGCAGTTTTTGGGGAAAACCTGGGCTGATTAGAAGAGACGGCGTCCATCCCACTTTGGATGGAGCGTCTCTGCTCTCTAGTAACATGGCCAAGTTTATTAGACTCCCTAAACCATGACCCAGAGTGGAGCCCAGGACGCAGAGTCGCAGTCTTACACACCTCTCTGCAGACTCTCAGCCGCCACCCACTCGTAGCTGTAACACTCCCATTGAGACTGTGTCTGCTCTCCGACCACCTAAATTATATAAATCACAAAAAAATAAAAGAGGAGTGATTCACAGGAATCTAATAAACATAGAGACAGTTCCTCTTACAGAACAAAGTAACAATAAAAGAATTAAATGTGGTCTATTAAATATCAGATCTCTCTCTTCTAAATCTCTGTTAATAAATGACTTGATCAGTGACCATCACATAGATTTATTTAGTCTCACTGAAACCTGGCTGCAAAGTCAACTCCAACCAGTCACATCAACCATCATATTCCTAGAAGTTCAGGTAGAGGTGGAGGAGTAGCAGCAATATATAACTCAGATTTATTAATTATTCCTAGCCCTAAACATAACTATAATTCTTTTGAAAGCCTCACTCTGAGCCTTTCTCACTCAGACTGTAAAACCCAGAAACCAGTTGTGTTCTGTGTTGTCTACCGTCCTCCTGGTCCATATTCAGAGTTCTTAACTAAATTCTCAGAGTTTTTATCTAACTTAGTTCTCAGCACAGATAAAGTGATTGTAGTGGGTGACTTTAACATTCATGTAAATGTTGACAGTAACTGTCTCAACATTGCATTTAATTCACTACTGGATTCTATTGGTTTTAGTCAGCATTTGAATGAACCCACTCACTGTCTTAATCATACTCTCGATCTTGTCCTGACTTATGGGGTTGAGATTGATCGCTTAAAAGTTCTCCCTCAAAACCCTCTGTTATCTGACCATTTCTTAATAACGTTTGAATTTACCATAACAGACCTGACAACAGTTGGAAATAAGTTCTATTACAGCAGATGTTTATCTGATGATGCTGTAGATTTAAGGAGATGATTCCATCATCTTTTGTCTCATTCCCTTGTAGCTACACAGAGGAGAGCAGTCATCTGAATCATGAGCAGGTAGATTGTCTAGTTGATGATGCTGCAGCTTCACTGCGTACAATTTTAGACACTGTCGCTCCTCTGAAGAAGAAGCCAGTGAATCAGAGGAGGTTAGCTCCATGGTATAACTCAGAGATCCACAGCCTTAAGCAGAGGACGCGAAAACTAGAAAGACAGTGGCGTCCAACAAATTAGGTGAATCCTGTCTAGCATGGAAAAACAGTTTAATACAAAAAAAAATGCACTTTGGGTTGCTAGAACCACATATTATTCATCATTAATTGAGGAAAATAAAAACAACCCCAGGTTTCTTTTCAGCACTGTAGCCAGGCTGACTAAGAGTCATAGCTGTGTTGAGCCTAGTGTCCCTTTAAATCTCAGCAGCAACGAATTTCTTTACCAATAAAATCATAACCATTAGAGAAAAGATTTATCAGAATCTGTCAACAAAAGTCATAAACCAATCTGCAGATCCAACAGCATTAGGTCTGCTAGTTAGACCTATGTCTTACTTAAACTGTTTTTCCCCCATAGATCACACTAAGTTAACTTCAATAATTAACTCTGCTAAATCAGCTACTTGTCTCTTAGACCCAATCCCAACTAGATTACTCAAAGAAGTTTTTCCATTAATCAGCACGTCCATATTAAATCAAATCAACCAATCTCTGTTTACAGGCTACGTACTACAGGCTTTTAAGGTTGCTGTGGTCAAACCTTTATTGAAAAAACTACTCTTGACCCTAGAGAACTTGCAAATTATAGGCCTATATCCAATCTGCCCTTTATTTCTAAAGTTCTTGAAAAAAACGTAGCTAAACAACTATGTGACCACCTGCGTAGAAATGACCTATATGAAGATTTCCAGTCAGGATTCAGATTACATCATAGCACAGAAACAGCTCTGATTAGAGTCACTAATGATCTTCTCACAGCTTCAGACAATGGTCTAGTTTCTGTACTTGTCCTGTTAGATCTTAGTGCAGCATTTAATACGATAGATCACAAGATTCTATTGCAGAGACTGGAACATAGCATTGGGATTAAAGGAAAAGCACTGGGATGGTTTAAGTCTTATCTGTTGAACAGATTCCAATTTGTCCATGTTCATGATCAATCTTCCATCCGCACAGGAATTAGCTTTGGAGTTCCACAGGGTTCTGTGCTTGGTCCAATACTTTTCAGTCATTACATGTCTCCCCTTGGTAATATTATTAGAAAACATTCTATAAATTTCCACTGCTATGCAGATGATACTCAGTTATATTTGTCCATGAAACCAGAGGAAACAAACCAATTAGTCAAACTTCAAACTTGTTTAAATCATATCAAATCCTGGATGTCCCATAACTTTCTACAACTGAATTCAGATAAAACTGAGGTTATTATAATTGGTGCTAAAAACCACAGAGACTCATTATTGAATCAGATTGTTACTCTGGATGACATAACGTTAGCTTCAAGTTCTACTGTGAGGAACCTTGGTGTCATTGTTGACCAAGATCTGTCCTTTACACCATATATTAAAGAAATCTCTAGAACTGCCTACTTCCACCTAAGGAATATTGCTAAAATTAGGGGCATCCTCTCACAGAATGATGCTGAAAAATTAATCCATGCATTTGTTACCTCTAGGCTTGACTATTGTAACTCGCTACTCATAGGTTGTCCCAATAACTCTTTGAAAATCCTCCAATTAATTCAAAATGCTGCAGCCAGAGTTCTGACTGGACTTAGGAAGAGAGATCACATTTCTCCTACATTAGCTTCTCTGCATTGGCTCCCTGTCAAATCTAGGATAGAATTCAAAATTCTTCTCCTCACCTACAAAGCTCTTCATAATAAAGGTCCATCTTATCTTAAAGACCTCATCGCTCCTTATGCTCCCAACAGAACGCTTCGTTCTCAGAGCGCTGGTCTACTTGTGATTCCTAGAGTTTCTAAATGTAGAATGGGAGGCAGAGCATTTAGCTTCCAAGCTTCTCTCCTATGGAACTAGCTTTCAGTCCAGGTTCGAGAAGCAGACACCCTCTCAATTTCTTTTTGACAAAGCGTATAGTTAGAGATGGTTCTGGTCACCCTGAACCATCTCTTAGTTAAGCTGCTATAGACTTAGACTGCTGGGGGACGTCCTTCATTCACTGAGCTCTTTTTTTTTTCTCTCTTCTATCCGCCAACATGCCTCCATTTCCACATGTGACTAACTTTGTCCCTTTTCTCTCCTAGTTGTGCTTCTCCTCTTCTGTCTCTCTCTATCCTCATCTACAGGTATCATCAGACTCAGAGTCATGTGTCTCCAGTGTGTGGTCTAACCATCCCGCCTGTTTTCTGTTGCTGCTTGTTTTGTTGTGGTTGTGTTCTTTTCTCTCCTCTCTATCCCCTCACCCCAACCGGTCAAGGCAGATGGCCGCCCACACTGAGCCTGGGCCTGCTGGAGGTTTCTTCCTCGTTAGAGAGGGAGTTTTTCCTCCACTGTTGCTATTTAAATGTACAATTTCTCGATTGGCTACAATTAAAAGCTTGCTCTCTGTGGGAATTGTTGGGTTTAGTTGTGTAAGGTCTTAAAACTTTACTTGTAAAGTGCCTTGAGATAACTGATGTTGTGAATTGGCGCTATGTAAATAAAGTATACTAAAGCAGAGGACTGTTGAGCTGCTCTCCCAATCCCAGCTCTGCGCGTTCGTTGAATGATGAGGAGAAACGTCTGATAAAAATCAGTCTTGCTTTTATTTCAAACTTGAAGAATAATAATTTACAGGCCTGGGTCAGTCTGTCCCTATACTATACAGCATATAGTCAGGGCACGAAGTCTGACTGACACTGTCTGTCCCTCGACCCACACTTTTATGCTGGACAGAGCATCTTTCTGTGGTGTAACCAGATCCTGATGCCGTGGTCTGGTCTTCGTCTCCATGGCTGGTCTATTGGTGTCTTATCTTCTCCGTTGCTTTGTGGCCCCATAACCTATGGATCCAAGCACATTCCTTCTACAGACATTCACACGTTTCACTCCCTACTTATCTGATTTTCTGCTTAGACCCCATTCTTCACATGCTGTTTTATGACCTGTGTCTGGGTGCATCTGGTGTCTCTACTAATCTCTAAACTTGATGTGTGTGTTTCAAACTATACTTTAATGCAATTGGCTTGTTCTGTTTTCTGCCTGCATCCTACTATCTAAGCTTTCAACTACTATTTTAACTACTACTTGACTATTTAGATTCCTACAGGACACAGAACACAGGTGAATGCAATCATTATAATGAGCCAAGCTAACTAAAATTACATAAGAACAGAACAGGAAACATTTCAAAATAAAACACCACACCCCGATGTCAAGCTGCCGAAGGTTTGTTTTCTGTTTATCTTCAGTAAACAATACCAATTGTAAGACAGTTCCCACGAGAAAGCAACACCATGCTGAAGAACAATAAAAACAGGCTATTATAAATAATGAAGAGGGGAGTGCTGCATTTTCCAATATGCCACATTAAGCGTGCCAAAATGTGCAGAAAGAGGTACTCCTAACGGAACACAAGAGAGAGTGGAGGAGTGAGACAATATCAAAAGTGAAAATGAATACTTCTTTTGGAATGGTCCAACTTATTTGGACATTCAAATGGAAATTCCACAAAGAATGTGTGGAATGTGTAAACGAGTCACTACTGTATTTAGCTTCTTTTCTGCTACAGCACACATACTTTCTATCCATATCATGATTTGTAAAATGCAATATGTGGATCCTTAAGTTCCACAAACATGTTGAATACAATTTTGTGAAAACCCTTACTTTGTAAACAACAACAACAGCTTCAAATAGGATCAGAATAATATATAGAAACTGATGTCAGTGAGCTATTTTGAGATGTGACAATACAAAGTCCAAAGGTCCAGAAGGCAAACAGTTGGGTTCACCAAAACACAACTGAAGGATCTATGTTAAGAACCAAGAACGTGAACAAATTAGAAGCTACATAATATTTTAAAAAGAGACAATATTATAATTTAAGTGCTAAAGTGTTTTTGAGATTTGGGCCTTGAATATTTTTGATTTTAGGGTTATTTCATAACTGTCTGTAGAAGCAAGGCTTTATCAGACAGAAATAATTTGCCAGGTCAATATTTACAGTACCTTGTATTACTACACATACTTTAGCTAAAGCTTTAGCTCGCTATTTATTGGCAATCGAACTTGCTTGGGTTGGCTCACAAAGATGTTTTACTTCTCATCTCAAAGTGTCTTTAGACTGGTTGAGAACGAATGGGCATCATTACAGTGGTTGTGGGCGCTGAAGTCACATATGAGTCATTAGCCTCAAAACGAATGTCCAATCACCTGTCCAATCAATCCACTTTCACCTATTGGTGGCGCTACAGGAAAAGTCAGTCCCTAATTTCCAAAGGTTTTGCTTAGAGCACCATGAATCTGACACTATTGAAACATACTGTGTAGCAATGATTTACAATTACAGCGTTTACGGGGTGTACAATGTTTTGAACTGATGAAAATAACTGGCCATGCAAAGTAAGGTCAGTACTGACACAACGTAGCCCCTGTATAAGCATCTAAAAAGCATCAGAGAATAAACATCCTTCCAATTCCAGTTCATTTCTGAATTAACTGTACAAAACAAATAGCCTCTCCAACCCTGTACTCTGAAACATCCCATGTCTGCAGTGTAGCTTTTCGCCTTGCTTCATGTCATCATCTTTCCTCCCTCTCACTTTATCTTTCCCTTGCTATTTCTCTCTACCCTCCTGCTCATCTAGCTTTATGGCCCACTCTCGATTAGAGTGGTCATAGAGTGGGGCCTCACTGCCTTCCTCTGACTTTTCCTTTGATAATGCAATCCTTTCATCATCATATTATTTCTTCTGAGTGTCTAACTAGGGTACTTGGAATTCGTTTTGCTTAGTCATATGCCCTTTTGTCTATGAGAAAGGGAAAAGAGAAAAAGTATTCTGTCACATAATTCACAATTTATTTTATAAATACTACTTTTTCAGCATAAGACGTGATTTGAGAAACAACAAATTTCAATATATTAATGTTATAAAAAATGTCCCTCCTCGCCCCCCGTGGGCGGTCTCATCCATCCAAGCTCGGGTCCTCTACCAGAGGCCTGGGAGCTTGAGGGTTCTGCGCAGTATCTTAGCTGTTCCTAGGACTGCACTTTTCTGGACTGAGATGTCTGAGGTCTTTCCTGGGATCTGTTCTAGCCACTTCTCCAGTTTGGGGGTTCCGATGACCACGGGCACCACTTTCGCCTTGACTTTCCAGGCCTTCTCAAGTTCTTCTTTGAGCCCCTGGTATTTCTCTAATTTCTCGAGTTCCTTCTTTCTAATGTTAGCATCGCAAGGTATTGCTATGTCAACCACAACGGCTTGTCTCTGCTGTTTGTCCACCACCACAATGTCCGGTTGGTTCGCCATTACCATTTTATCTGTCTGTATCCG
The DNA here is from genome assembly GCA_030770545.1 of Macropodus opercularis. Lineage (NCBI taxonomy): Eukaryota > Metazoa > Chordata > Actinopteri > Anabantiformes > Osphronemidae > Macropodus > Macropodus opercularis. The sequence continues at coordinate 16,286,885 of CM061098.1, read as the reverse complement.
GAAGTCCCACAGGATCTTGGCTCGGTCGTTCTCCAGTCCGTACTCTGCACAGATGTTCCTGTATACTATACCAGCCACTTGGTAATGACGCTCCATGTATGCCTTTCCTGCCAGCATCTTACACCCTGCAGTTATGTGCTGGATTGTCTCAGAGGCCTCTTTGCACAGCCTGCACCTGGGGTCTTGTCGGGTGTGGTATATCTGGGCCTCTATTGCTCTGGTGCTCAAGGCTTGTTCCTGTGCAGCCATGATTAGTGCCTCTGTGCTGTCTTTCAGTCCAGCCCTTTCTAGCCATTGGTAGGATTTCTTGATATCAGCCACTTCAGTTATCTGGCAGTGGTACATCCCATGTAGGGGCCTGTCCTCCCATGATGGCACCTCCAGCACCTCTGCCTCCCCTTTTCACTGCACTCACTGAGCACTTTATCCATTTGAGCCATCCTCCGAATGTATTCATGGATCTTGGAGGTTTCATCCTCTATTGTACTTTGGACACTTACTAGTCCTCTGCCTCCTTCGTGGCGCTTAGTGTATAGTCTCAGGGTGCTGGATTTCAGGTGGAACCCTCCATGCATGGTGAGGAGCTTTCGAGTTTTCACATCTGTGGTCTGTATCTCTTCCTTTGGCCAGCTTATTATTCCTGCGGGGTATCGGATGACTGGCAAGGCATAGCTGTTAATTGCCCGGACCTTGTTTCTACCATTGAGCTGACTCCTTAGGACTTGCCTTACTCGTTGCAGGTATTTGTTTGTTGCTGCGTTTCTTGTAGCCTCTTCGAGCTTGCCATTTGCCTGTGGGATACCAAGGTACTTGTAGCTGTTCTCAATGTCTGTTATTGTGCTCTCGGGGAGTGAGACCCCTTCTGTATGGACTACCTTCCCTCTCTTGGTCACCATCCGGCCACACTTCTCTAGTCCGAATGACATTCCGATGTCAGTGCTGTAGATCCTGGTTGTGTGGATCAGTGAGTCAATGTCTCTCTCGCTCTTGGCGTACAGCTTGATGTCATCCATGTAGAGGAGGTGATTGATGGTGGCCCCATTTCTGAGTTGGTATCCGTAGCCAGTCTTGTTAATTATTTGGCTGAGGGGATTCACACCGATGCAGAACAGCAGTGGGGACAGAGCATCTCCTTGGTATATGCCACATTTGATGGACACTTGTGCAATTGGCTTCCCGTTGGCCTCAAGGGTGGTTTTCCACAGCCTCATCGAGTTTGCAACGAACGCTCTTAGAGTCCTGTTGATGTTATACATCTCCAAGCATTCACTGATCCACGTGTGTGGCATTGAGTCGTAGGCTTTCTTGTATTCAATCCAGGCAGTGCACAGGTTGGTCTGTCGGGCTTTGCAGTCTCAAACAAATGTTCTATCAACCAGTAGCTGGTGTTTGGCTCCTCTGGTATCTTTACCAATGCCCTTCTGTGCTGTGCTCATGTACTGATCCATATGCCCACTTATCTTAGCCACTATGATGCCGGACAGGAGCTTCCATGTTGTGGAGAGGCAGGTTATTGGCCTGTAGTTGGATGGGACTGTTCTCTTCTGGGGGTCTTTCAGGATCATGACTGTCCGCCCTTCAGTCATCCATTCAGGGTGGGTCCCATCTCTTAGCAGCTGGTTCATTTGTGCTGCCAGGCGTTCATGGAGTGCAGTGAGCTTCTTAAGCCAGTACCCATGTATCATGTCAGGCCCTGGTGCTGTCCAGTTTGCCATACCTGAAACTCTTTCTTGGATGTCTGCCACTGTGATGGTAACTGGAGCCTGTTCTGGGAGGTTGCTGTGGTCTGCCCTTAGGTCTGCTAGCCACTGTGCATTGCTGTTGTGTGATGCTTCCTTCTCCCATATGCCTTTCCAGTATTGTTCAGTCTCCAGTTTTGGTGGGTCTGCTCTGGTGTTATTACCCTGCCACTGAGAGTACACTCTAGCCGGTCGTGTGGAGAACAGCCGGTTTATTCTCCTGGCTTCAATTTCCCTTGTGTATCTCTTGAGGCGGCTGGCCAAGGCTTGGAGCCTTTGTTTGGCAGTTTCCAATGCTTCAGGTATTGGCATCTGTCTGTACCTCTTGGGCTCTTGCTTTTTCATTGCACCTTTCTGGAGTTCTGACAGTTGGCTCACTTCTCTCCGTGTTGCCTTGATTCTGGCCCCTATCCTTCTCTTCCACAGTGGGACTTGCTCTGTCTGATTGCCCTGTGACTTATATCCCAGCATCTCAAGGATCACGGTTGCTGAAGTGTTCATTGGTCATCAGCTCATTGGTTTCAGTGATGCTCTTTGTAGGTATCGTTCTTAGTGCTTCATTCACATTTTCTAGGAGACTTTCCGTAGGTACTTCACTGGCTCTCTGCAGACGGTTTCGGGGTTGCCTTGTGTTCAGTCTAGCCATTATCTTATCTCTTAGGTCAGTTGCTGCCTCGTTCAGTGCTGGACCTGCTGCAGTTTGCCTACCAGGCGGGCATCGGGGTGGATGATGCCGTCATCTACCTGCAGCATCGGGCACTATCTCACCTGGAGTCCCCCGGGAGCACTGTGAGGGTCATGTTCTTTGACTTCTCCAGTGCTTTCAACACCATTCAGCCAGCACTGCTGAGGGGGAAGCTGGAGGTCGCAGGCGTGGACCAACACATGGCGGCATGGTCCATCAACTACCTCACAGACAGACCACAGTTTGTGAGGCTGCGCAACTGTGTGTCTGACGTGGTTGTCTGCAGCACGGGGGCCCCCCAGGGGACGGTGCTCTCGCCCTTCCTGTTCACCCTGTACACAGCGGACTTCAAGTACAACTCCAGCAAATGCCACCTGCATAAGTTCTCGGACGACACTGCGATTGTTGGATGTGCGTCTGGGGGGAACGAGCTAGAGTATAGGGGGGTCATCACCGACTTCGTGGACTGGTGTGAGGATAACCACCTGGTTCTGAACACCAGCAAAACGAAGGAGCTGGTGATTGACTTCCGGAGGAAACCAGCACCACCACCGCCGGTGTGCATAAGGGATTCTGGGATCGAGATGGTGGACACTTACAAATATCTGGGTGTCCACCTCAACAAAAACCTGGACTGGACTGACAACTCTGATGCCCTGTACAGGAAGGGCCAGAGTTGCCTCCACCTGCTGAGGCGACTGAGGTCCTTTGGGGTGTGCAGGGCACTCCTACGAACTGTTTATGACACGGTAGTGGCATCGGCAGTCCTCTACAGCGTTGTGTGCTGGGTGGGCGGCAGCACGGACAGAGACAGAAACAGACTGAACAAACTGGTTAAGCAAGCTGGCTCTGTCCTGGGCTGCCCACTGGAGTCCATCGAAGTGGTGGCCAATAGAAGGACGCGGGCGAAACTGTCGTCCATCATGGCCAACCCCTCCCACCCCCTGCACCAAACCGTGGAGGACCAACGCAGCTCACACAGCGCGAGACTGCTGCACCCGAAGTGCAGGACTGAGCGCTATCTTCATACCCACGGCAATAAGACTCCACAAGCACATCATAGTGTGGTGTGTGCCGTGTGGTGTACATGTTGCATATAGGTTATTTTATTTTTATTTTTTTTCTGGAACGTAAGACTTTATGTCCATACATGTACATACTGTCAAACAAATTTTACTCTTTTTTTTTGTAATTATTGTAATTCTTTTCTTCTGACTGTAATTATGCTGCTGCTGGGTCACCAGAAGTTCCCCATTGCGGGATAAATAAAGTCCTATCTATCTATCTATCTATCTGTCTATCTATCTATCTATCTTCTGCGCTTTCTGTATGTGACCTGAAGTGAGCTACTGCGGCCACCAGTGCCCACTTCACACATACACTGACATTCACACTGGTTATGCCTTTTGGGTTGACAAATGCGCCAGCGGTTTTCCAAGCTCTGGTAAACGATGTGTTAAGGGACATGGTTGATAAGTTCGTGTTTGTGTACCTAGATGACATTTTGATTTACTCTCGGGATATGAAGGAACATTTGGGACAGGTACGGGCAATGCTACTACGCTTACTGGAGAATCAACTTTTTGTTAAAGTTAAGAAGTAGAGTTTCACACTATTAGGATTCTTTTTTAGGGTTTGTTTTGGAGCCAGGCCGGATCAGGATGGATTCCACAAAAGTCAAGGCAGTGAAGGACTGGCCACAGCCTAGGGACCGCCAGCAGCTTCAGCGCTTCTTACGATTTGCGAACTTCTATAGTAGGTTTATAAGGGGTTTCAGCAGGGTGGCGGCTTCGCTTCATGCCGTAACCTCCATCAAGGCCACTTTTCACTGATCCTCAGCGGCAGAGAAAGCCTTCAAAAATTTTAAATGTTGCTGGGCTTTGTTTTTGTTAGATTTAACTTCATTCTATCTTACCGTCTTGGCTTTGAGAATGTTAAGCCCGATGCGCTGTCATGACAGTTTGAGCTCTCTGAGAACCGTGTTGACTCTGGGAGCGACGTTTTTATTCAGAATCCTGTGATGTTACGAGTCTTGTGGTGGGACCTTGAAAATCATGTGCGCACTTTTAAACAGCCGGAACCGGTTCCGGAGTGCTGTCCTCCTAGATGTTTGTTTGTTCCTGTTTGTCTGCGTCCACAGGTGCTGAGGTGGGGACACGATTCACAGCTGACCTGTCATCCCGGCTCTTTCCGTACAGCGGCCATGGTTCTCCAGTGTTTTTGGTGGCCTTCAGTGAGGAGCAACGTTAAGCGCTATGTTGGTGCCTGCCAGGTGTGTGCTGCCAACAAGTCTTCTCACCGAGCTCCCGCTGGGTTCCTGCATCCACTACTGGTTCCATCTCGTCCTTGGTCCCACATATCTCTGGATTTCATCACTGGGCTACCACCGTCTGCTGGCAAGAATACAATACTTACATTGTGGATCGATTCTCCATGGTCCATATTATTCCATTGGCGAAGCTTCCCTCAGCTAGGGAGACTGCGCAACTTCTCATCGAGCACGTAGTGAGGCTTCACGGCATCCCGGAGGATGTTCTTTCCGACAGGGGTCCGTAGTTTGCTGCTAAGGCTTGGGATGAGTTCTGCTGCGCTCTTGGGGCTTCAATCAGTCTCACCTCCGGTTTCCACCCGCAGACTAATGGGTAGACGGAGCGGCTTAGCCAGGAGGTTGAGTCACTGCTCTGTTGCATTTCTTCGTCGCACCCTAGCTCATGGTCACGGCAGGTTTGAATATGCTCACAATGTCCTGCCTTCGTTTGCACTCGGATGTTCCCCATTCGAAGCAGCCTATGGGTATCAACCCCCTCTCTTCCCAGAGCAGGGGGAGCAAGCCACTGTGATATCGATTGGGAGTTTTAGACGCTGCAGAACCACTTGGACCAGGGTGCGGGCACAACTACTTCGGGGCCAGACTCAGGCCTGTTGTATTCTCCTCTCTCTCTCCTCCTTCTGATCCTCCACCGCCTGCCCGCATCATCGATAGGGCCCTGGCTTACACGGTCAGCTTCATTCTTCGGTCCCGTCGAAGTGGCCGGGGTCTTCAATACCTAGTGGATTGGGAGGGGTACGGGCCCGAGCGCAGGAGCTGGGTGCCTGGCCGCCTCATTTTGGACCCAGCTCTGATCAGAGATTTTCAGCGAGACAACTCTGCTGAACCGTTTTAGGTCACCAGAAGGCGAGGGGGCTCTGTTCAGTTTCGACCTTCCCTCCACAAGGGGGCAGGGTTGGGTGAGCACGGCTGGTATCAGGTCAGCATTAATGCGTCGCCAGCTGTTTGAAATGATTAGACTTTCACATATACTGACCCTTTCTGTGTGACTGCTAATGGTGTACTGTTTCATTGCTTTACCATGGCATAGTTACTCCCAAGCCTGTTTCTGTTAAGTTGTGTGCATTGGCAACATTAAATGTTCATGATTGTCTGTTTTTTTTCCCTGTTGTTGTGTTACTTCCCCAAAACAAGCGTTGGTTGTAACATTCACTATAAATTAGGTGTGCAATTGATACAATGTTTATGGTAACAGTTACAGTGCTTGACTGAAAAGCATTAACTGTGTGTGTGCGCGTTTGGCTTTATGATGATGCTCCAGTTCACTTTTGTTGCGGTACCTCAACCAGACCAGAGAAGGACTCAAATGCAGAGAAGGACGGAGACCAGCTTCTGGTTATTGGAATATTTAATAGATAATTAAACACATTCAAAATAAAAGAAACGATACCAACTAAAGACCACTGTAAACTACAAGGAAGAATGACAACGATAACGGAAACCCTTACACACATTATTATAACCCTAACCCTCTAGTCAACGATGACAGACTGTTTTCATTCTGTTATGCAGCAGTTGTGTAATTGTAGGTTACATTTCATCAGTTACAATATAATAATTGGTCTAACATTTGTATGTTAACAGAAATCAGTCACTGACAGGCCTCTGTGAACTGGAGATACTAGCACTAGCACCAAGATTTTTTTGCCCTGTTTTTTCCTGTGTGGTTGTTCTGTGTTGCAATGTCACTTAGGCAAAGAATTGTTTGTTAAAATGTTGAATATAACATTTATTTTAAAAATTATTTATTTATTTATCTGAAATTAGTAATTTTTAGTATTTCAGTCTTTAGTTTCAAATAGTTTGTTTATGTTTGTGAATTTATTTAACAGGGACCTAGCAAAACCTCCCTGCAGGGGTCGCGGGCATGCTGGAGCCTATCCCAGGATGGCAGGGTACACCAGGATGGCAGGGTACACCCTGGACAGATCCCCAGTTTGCCGCAGGGCCACATATATACACACAAGTCACAGTCATGCACACACTCACCTACGGGCAATTTAGAGTTTCCAATCAGCCTAACTGCATGTCTTTGGACTGTGGGAGGAAGCAGGAGACAACCAACATGCAGACTCCACACAGAAAGGCCCCTGCTCGCCTCCAGGAATCGAACCCGGGACATTCTTGCTGTGAGGCAACAGTGCTAACCCCCACGCTGCCTGTCTTAGAAAATGCAATTTGAGATTGAAACAGAGATATTAGACCATGTTATGTCACTCATGTCATACTATACCATATCATATGAACAGAAGAATGAAAGAGGGCAACTATCCAAAACATTGCAAAGGTTAAAGTAAAGTTTGAGATAACAGAGGTTGTGGGGAAGAATATGTGTATGCTGCCACTTTTGTTTTTGTTTCTAAAATTGTATAGCTTGATAAGGAGGTTTTTTTTTTTTCTATTTCCTACAGGATGCATTTATATATTTAAAGTCCTGATCCACACTCAGTTGGTGGTGCACCATTATATTGTTTGCCATCTGCCAATAAACCACAAAAAGAAGAAGGACCTCTTTACCACTATTCTTTCAGTTCAGTGTTATTGCAGCCACCAACACTATGTTACAGTAGTTAGATAAAAAAAAAACGTTAGTTTCTTTGACTGTCCTATTTGTTAGTTTCTTGTCATCCTCGGTTTGTTTCCTTCTGCCTTATGTACAAATGTTTTTGTTCCTGTTCCTACAGTGATTGAGATGTCTTTTCTATGTTTGTCATTTACTTGTTCTCTGTCTGTAGTCCTGGGTTATGTGCATCTGGGTCCATACTTTGTGAGTTTGTCAGGTTGCCATTTCGGTCAGTTGTGTGTGTGATGCCTGGTTGGTTCTGAAGATTGACAGAGAAAATGTTTTTATTATTTTATATTTATTATTTTATAATTTTATTATTATACATATTCTGTGTGAGTGATGGTTTAAATTTGTTTTAAGAACACACGCCTCTTTAAAAAAACTGACTGTTAAGGTTAAAAGGTTTTATATTCTAGTATTTAAAAATCTATATTATAAATTATATAAATATATAATGTATACTCTAACTGCTATGTTAGAGCAGTTTTGCATAAATCTATTTGTCACTGTTTTGACTTGCTATGTCTATGCCTTTGAGTGGCTCAGAAATACCTTGAGGAAATGACTCTTTTTTTTAAGTGTACAAATAATCTTTTGAACCCAAGAATGATTAGATTTTGGTGGTCAAATGACCTAAGCCCCATCATAATTGTGAAGTGTGAAGTATTATTTGCATGGTGAAATCTGAAATCAGTGTCACTGTGACCTTGTGTATGTTTCCTTCTTTCCAATAAGGTTTGTAAGAAATGTCTGGAAAGGAAATTCCCATCTCATACAAGTCGCCATGTAATTTTAACTGGTTAGTATAGGAATTTAGACAGATGTATGGTGTAGGAATCTAAATAGTTAAGTAGTAGTTAAAATAGTAGTTGAAAGCTTAGATAGTAGGATGCATGCAGAAAACAGAACAAGCCGAATGTATTAAAGTATAGTTTGAAACACACACATCAGATTTAGAGAATAGTAGAGGAACCAGATGCACCCAGACACGGCAGAAAATCAGATAAGTAGGGAGTGAAACATGTGAATGTCTGTAGAAGGAATGTGCTTGGATCCATAGGTTATGGGACCACAAAGCAACGGAGAAGATAAGACACCAATAAACCAGCCATGGAGACGAACACCAGACCACGGCATCAGGATCCTGTTACACCACAGAAAGATGCTCTGTCCAGCATAAAAGTGTGGGTCGAGGGACAGACAGTGTCAGTCAGACTTCGTGCCCTGACTATATGCTGTATAGTATAGGGACAGACTGACCCAGGCCTGTACATTATTATTCTTCAAGTTTGAAATAAAAGCAAGACTGATTTTTATCAGACGTTTCTCCTCATCATTCAACGAACGCGCAGAGCTGGGATTGGGAGAGCAGCTCAACAATTTGGTGACCCCGACGTGATGGTGAAGGAGAGACAGATTTGGAACGAGAACTGAGGACCTGTTTGTGACACAGTAGCCTGGCCAGGATTAAAACAAGGTAAGCAGAAAACCTGTTAAGTTTCAAATTTCTGCATATTGGAAACTCTAAAATAACTGTGTCATGGATAAGAATCCAGTTCTGTAAATTAAAATTTGAAGAATAATAATTAATTAAAAAAGAAAAAGGATAAGAGTAAAGTTAAAAGTAAAAAAGAAAAAGGATAAGAGATAAGTTAAAAGAAAAAGAGTAAAAAGGATAAGAGAAGTGAAATCACGGGTGTGGTGCCTATAATGTCCTGACAAGGACATTAAAATACTGAGTTGTGAACCTCTGTTGTGGTAGTGATACAACTAAAATTACGGCCACTAGTTGGAAAACTGCAGACACAAATTAAAAATTAAAAGACAAAAAAAAGGGTGAAGTGTCTGAAAGATTCCGGTTTGGTAGAACCTAGGGATTTGGTGCTCCCTTAAAAGACTGAGTTGTGAACCTCTGTTGTGATACAACTAAAATTACGGCCACTAGTTGGAAAACTGCAGACACAAATTAATAACAAAAAGAAAAAAAAAAGGGGCAGTGTCTGAAAGATTCCGGTTTGGTGGAACCTAGGGATTTGGTGCTCCCTTAAAATATTGCAAGTTAGTGGAATAGTTGTTGATGTGTTGAAGAGTTGAAAAGTCACCGGTGAGAGAGTGGAAATCTAACGGTGATAACAAAGTGTTTTGTTTGCTTGTTTGTTTGTTTGTTTGTTTTTTCTTTCTCACTCCTGTGAGTGAGAGAAGTGAAATCTCAGGAGGAGAAAAATGGAGAGTGAATTTGATCTAGAGGGTGTTGATGAAGGCGGCTGCAGGCCACTGACAATGTTGAATCAGTGGAAAAAAGCTCGTGAACAGTTGATAAGTGGTTTTGAAAAGAAAGATCGAGATCGACAAAGAAAAATTTATGATGGTAAATATGAAGAATTAAAAAAGAAGGGAGTTTGGAAAGATGAGGACAGAGGAGATCTAGCAGAAGTTTTAGCCAGGGAGGATGTGGCTGCATTACAGGCAACAAAAGAACACAGCAAAGAAGAAGTAAGAGGTTTAATCATGAAGAGAAAGTGGAAAACAGAATTAGAACAAAAAGAGGAAAATAGGCGAATAGTGCACAATATGGCATTGGCAGCATGGGGAACTAAAATTATTGCAAAAATAGGGAAAGACAAACAACAGGAACTCACTGATAGTTCAGTGAAAAAACAGGAGACAGAGTTAACACCATACACCACAGTAGGGCAGACACGACCACCAACATATGTAAACATCTATCCTGATTTAAAGCACACATCTGCACTTACTACGCTGCCCCCACCGTATAAACAGATGCCTCTGTGGAATGTGAAGGGAGGTCAGTTAGATGTAGAGGAGCAGCAGGACAGTGGAGGAGCCAGTGGAGTAGATTGGAGCAGAGATAACGAAACTAGGGAAACGATGCGTGTGCTTGCTGCAGCTCAGCAGCAAGATCAGGAATTAATTAAGAGAAAAGAGATGAGGAAGGAGGAACAGGCAATAGGATGGAAGTCAGGGATAGAGTTAGAAGGAGAAAGTAGAAGCATGCAAAGTGACGAAGAAGGAGAGGAAGCTTTTAGAAACAGGAGAAGATGGGAAAGTAGGAGACAAGAGGAGAGTGAAAGGAGGAGTCAAGCAGGGATTGACGTCACCATTAAGGGAAAACTGACAACACACACAGATGAGCCACCCGTGTCCCACAGATATGACCTTAGACCTAGACGTAATTCAGCACCAGGTGGTGACCACATACACCACCAATACCCCTTGCTTTCAAAAGGGGGCAGAATCCAATATAAACCATGGCAGTTTGGGGACATGACAGCAATTTTAGAGAAACTTCCACATCCCACAGAGGGTGGGGGAAGGTGGTTGAGCAAGTTGGAGCAGTTGACCATGGGCCAGAGACTGGGAGTAGGTGATTGGAGGGCCCTGATGGGGCAGATTATGTCCACCTGGGAAGTAGAACAAATAGAGGTGAGGCAGGACTGTTGATGGTAGATGATAGTGAGCCATTTGACCAGTGGGCCACAAATGTGGGTAGAGCTATGAGAGAACGTTTCCCGGCCCCTAGAGGCCAGACACATCAGATCACGTGTACACCTAAGAAGGGGGAAAAACCGGCCACTTTTTTACATAGGTGTAAAACAGAATGGGTTGATGCTACGGGGGTGCACCCACACTCCACTCAAATGCAAGAGGAGTTGTTCAGGCGAGCAGTGTTAAAGGGAGTGTCAAAAGAAGTAAGACAAAGCATGGAAGATAATCCAGATGCACCGGGAGGTTCCACTGAGACGTGGGAACGCCACCTGTTGCACCATTTACATAAGGCCCAGCAGAAAGAGGAAGAGGAAGGTTCAGAAATAGAGGAATTGAAAAAACAGCTGCTTAGGTTACAGTTACAGAAGGTAAGACAAGAGACTAATGATGTTAAGAAGAAAGATAAGGTAGAAAAACAGATGTTGCAACAGGCTACACGGGTTCCTGATAACCCCGAATTATTGCCCTCTCCATTCTGGGTTCCAGGCCACCCTCAGTATGGACACGGGCCATCCAATACACAAGGCTCATATTACCCACAGCAGTACGGTAGGGGTCAACCCAGGGGGGGCCGTGGCTATCTGGGACGGGGATCCGGGAGGGAAAGGGGCATGTCGGGGGAGTGGATATGCTACTGCTGCGGTCAGCCGGGGCATTTCGCCAGAGAATGTCCCATGACTCATGCAAACATGGGACCTGGTCCGAGGGGACGAGGACAGCGTGGAAGAGGTCTACCAAATAGAGGATCACATGTTGCACCTCACGCCAGTCTTGCACCAGGGGGTCAGTTTCCTGTGTGGGAACCAGAGGATTTCCCCCAACAATGAAGAAGCCCACAGAGAAGCCTAGACGACGGGAGGGCAGACCCGTTGTTATCCTTGACAATAAAACAGACAAGACTGCCCTTTCTGGTGGACACAGGCGCGACTTTCTCCACTCTGAATGTGAGAGTGGAAAAGAAGGACCTATCATCTAAGACTGTTGAACTAGTTGGTTTCTCTGGGGAACCTGTCAAACTGCCATTAACCCAACCTCTACCGGTCCGAGTGGCCGGCCAATCCATACGGCATCGTTTTGTTGTTTCAAATGGCACCCCAGTCAATTTGATGGGGAGAGACTTGTTGGTTCGACTGGGCGTTTCAATTCTTTGTTCACCTGACGGTGTGATTGTATCGTTTCCCAACGGTGAATCCACTAATTGCTCCAAGAAAAGTTTGTCAGTGGCTGGTCAGTGGCTGATGCAGGAAGCCTCGACGAATGTGGGCGCTGACGTATACTGGGGCCGATTGGAACCGGAGGGCCCGGCAGGGGGCGGTCTTCTCTCCTTATACATGGCCTGGAAACCCTGGATCTCCCAACTGAGCCCATATGTCTCCCCGACCGACCCTTACCATGTTACACTATTTTATGACAGGGAACAGACAGATTGGTATCAAGATATGTTTCAGGACAAACTGCAAGGACATACATGGAAAATTTCCACTAATGCTATTTTGATTGGTCCAGAAGGAGTAGTGGGCAGTGTCCAGTTGACAGCAGATCAGGCTGCCTGGTATGAGATGGGTGCGGAGGCGGTGCCTCATGTCTCGTTGGCAATAAATCCTGGACACCAAGCTAAAGATCTAGGCCCGATGGCCAAACGATTGGCTGAAAGTACTGATTGGGTAACAACGCAACTTCCTAATGTCCAATACTCACCTGAACACTCATCTTATAAAATCACACAAACTACATCTGATGTGGTTGTACTTGAACATCAGTTACTAACTCGGCACCATGGCCGTGAAAAATCTGATCACGAGTTGGCTGCAGATATGTTAGACGCTCTGCCTAGCACGTTGTGGTCACAGGGCCCCACAGATGTTGGTTTTTGCAGTTCCCTAGCTCCGGTCACATTCACCCTGCAGCCCACTCCGCCATTATGGCAACCACAGTACACAGCTACGCTATACGCGGGTCCCACAGGGATTTGTATTGTCTCCAGGTTTGTTTAATCATGCTCTGCGTAAATTGTTACAGTCCTGCTCTCTACCTGAAGGTGTGGTTTTGATACAATATGTGGACGACTTGCTATTGGCAGCGGACTCCCCACAGTCCTGTTTGGAAGGCACGAGAAGGGTGTTGCTACATCTGCATTCTGTGGGCTTTAAGGTTAGTCGCTCCAAACTACAGGCAGTACGTAGGGAAGTTACATTCCTCGGTAGAGTGGTATCAGCATCTGGAGCCAGCATGTCTCCAGCCCATCGGTCCTCCATCTTGGCGCATCCTCAACCACTGACAGTGAAAGATATGTTGTCATTCCTCGGACTAGCAGGCTACAGTCGACAGTTTGTTCCCTCCTATTGTGACTATACTGCTCTGTTACGGTCACTGGTCCAACAGGCGGGCCCTCGGAACTTGACAGCTTGTTTGTCATGGACAACGGAGGCGGAAAAGGCGTTTATCTCTTTAAAACAGGCTTTGGCAGGTGCGGCGGAGTTAGCTACTCCGGACTACACCAAACCATTCTTTCTGGATGTTTCTGAAGACGCACAGGCCGCACACGGCGTGCTCTTTCAGAAACAAAGGGGGAATAGGAAAGTCTTGATGTATAGCAGTGTGCTATTGGATAACATGGAAAAAAGACAACCAGTGTGCACACGACATGCAGCTGGTGTAGCAAAACTCATTTTAAAAACAGCACATGTGGTAATGGGACATGCATTGATAGTACTGACAACACATAGCGTGGTGGCATTTGTTAATTCAGCAGCGTTCACGATGACAGCAGTACGACAGAACAGACTTGCTAAAGTCTTGAGTGGAGAACACATCACATTCACACATGAAGGCATTAACATGGCAGAGCAGAGAAGTGGGGGAGGACCACATGTGTGTGAGGTAAAGGCAATGGAAGACACAAAGATAAGGGCAGACTTAGCAACAGAACCACTGGAAGGACAGACAGAAGTGTTGTACACAGATGGCTGTTGCTACAGGCATCCGCAGGAAGGATTAAAAGCAGCATATGCAGTTGTTAGAGAAGTAGGAGAACAACATGAAACCATCATTACTGGACAGATATTAGATCGACCATCAGCACAGTTAGCTGAACTCAGAGCAGTCATGGAAGCTCTAGCATGGGCAGAGGGAAAGAGAGTAACAATTTACACCGACTCTGCATATGTGGTGGGAGCAGTTCAGACAGAACTCAGACAGTGGCAGAGAGCAGGATTCAAGACAACAACCGGACAGACGATCAAACACGAAAGTGAGATGAGAGAATTAGTCGAGTTAATACAGAAACCACAGGCAGTAGCTCTAGTGAAATGTAAGGGACACGACAAGGCTCAAACTAAAACCGCGGTAGGAAATCAAAAAGCAGATGAAGCAGCAAAACAGGCAGCAGGATACCAGACTCAGATGATATTAATGTCAGCACAAAAGGGGGTGGAGGACATCCTCCCACCAATGACGGTGGAACTAATCAGAGAAGAACAAGAAAAGTGTTCTGCACAGGAGAAAACTGTTTGGATACAGAGAGGAGCCATTCAAACGGAAGGATTGTGGAGAGGTCCACAGGGAAGAGTAGTGTTGCCAGCAGGTTTGAGAGGAACTGTGTTTCAGGAGGCACATGGGCTTGCGCATGTAGGAGTCAGACAGATGGAGAAGAATTTAAAAGACTGGTGGCATCCTTTTCTCCCAGACATGGTCAAACATCATGTGAAAACATGTCAAATATGCACAGGATACAATGTGAAAGCAGGAGTCCAGACAACTGAAGGACGATTTGCTCCAGTGGCAGGGCCAGGAGAGGAAATCATCATAGATTACACAGATATGGGTGAGACAGTGGAAGGAAAGAGGTATCTACTGGTGTGTGTGGATGCCTATTCAGGATGGCCAGAGGCGTGGCCAGCAAAACATGAAGACAGCACAACTGTTATCAAGTGTTTAATAAACCATTACATACCAAACCATGGGTTTCCTAGAAAAGTCCGATCGGACAACGGTACACATTTTAAGAATCAGGATTTACAGAAGGTCGAACAGATGTTGGGATTGAAACATTCGTTTGGAACAGTGTATCATCCCCAGTCACAGGGAAAAGTGGAGAGAATGAACCAAACGCTTAAGACAAAATTGGCAAAAATCTGTGCACAGACCAAATTGAACTGGGTTCAGGCATTACCAATCGCTCTGATGAGTGTCAGGACGTCAGTTAATAGGATAACACAGTTCACACCTCATGAACTGTTAACAGGAAGACCCTTCCCGGGACCGGGAGAGGGACTGCAGTTAACTGAAATGCCCCGTAGAGGGTACAAAGCGTGTCATGACCAACTAACGGCTCTCGTTGCAGAATTTTCCACGCAGGTTACGGGAGCCAAAGGATCTCCAGAGTCCAAGAAACCACATACGGCTGAGTGGGTCCTTTTGAAAGTGATAAGGAGGAAGTGGTCTGAGCCACGGTGGACAGGACCGTTCCAAGTGACGGAGCGAACATCCCATGCAGTGAGACTGAAGGGGAAAGGTGACATATGGTATCACTGGAGCATGTGTGCTCCAACAGATGAGCCAGCCAGAGACGTAAGAAGTACAGAGAGAGATCTCCGGGCTCTTGAAAGTTCCTCTGTAACCCCCTAAGAAAGTCGAAAGCTTTTTCACTAAAGGGTATTAGTGAAAGATATAGATAAAAAAGAGAGAGAAAAAAACAAAAAACAAAACATGATGGCATGGACATGGCCATATAAGAAGTTAATTGTATGTGTGATTGCTGTGCTGGCTATAGGAACTGTTTTAGGAACCTTAAGATGGAAAGAGTGGAGGCGTCACCATCTCAAACTGGAGAGGAAGGGCAGAGCGGCGAGTCATAGGGACCAATGTCTCGTCAGGTATGGGGGAATTGAGTTGAACTACACGCGTGGCGCTCTTACTAGATTCCAGTTTGATTTATGTTCCGTTATTAATTGTGGCCCAGACCGACAGAGTTGGAAAAATTGGAAAGGATACAGTGTGTATCTGTGTACAGAAGCTAATACAGATCGTTACTGTAGAGCACAGGATGCATATAGCGTTTCACCTTGTCCCTCATGGGGGGAGGTGATCAAAAATACAGGACAAAAGCCTACAACCGGAGGAGAAGGATGGTGGAGCAATGTGACATTCGGTGACAAGGCACGTATCGCATATAACAACCTTCCACTCACTCTGACCATACCAGGAAAGTGGGTGGGGCCCACTCGAACACCAGGAAGTAGTATCAGTACTAATGCAGATCGAAATGAAATGACATTTTATTGGATATTAGGGGTGGATCAACCAGGAAAAGATACATTGGGTATGATAAAAATTAATTTCCGGGAACCACAGAGTCGCACAAAGAAAGACCAGAAGGCTGTTACTTCTGCTCCAGGAAAAGCACAGGACGAGGTTAAGAAACATGTTTTAACATTGGACTATACAAAATTATCCACCACAGATATAATTCAACTAGCCACTGGTTATGGAGATAAGAATCTATGGCTAGATTGGTTAGTAGGCAGAGCCAAAGAGCAAGGTATGACAAACTGCGTGGCATGTTCATCAGCCCGTCCTCTGTTATACACTGAACCCGCCCCTTTGTATCCCGACAGTGACTCTTGGGGATACGACTGTATGGTAAAATTAACCTCACAGGCCACTCCTCTTAATTGTACAACATTGGCAGCAATATTTCCTCCTATTCGCAATGACACTAAACCACCTGTCTTTGCCCCACGGTTCAATAATTACACCTGTTTCTCCAGTAACGACCCCACAGGTGTGGCAGTAGGTAGCCTGAGAGGGACCTGGTGTGCTAAAAATGCTACAAACACAGTAGGGACCTGGGCAAGGGCGGATTTGTTTTGGATGTGTGATGAAACACGGTTGAGGGTGAATTTACCCACAGCCTGGAAGGGAAGATGTGCTATGGTGCGACTGGCAATACCTTTAATGTTGATAGGTCATAAAGATGGAAAGACTCATCTCAAGGCAATAACCGACCGACATGATCGGCATGATACCACCCGAAAACGTAGAAGGCATGTTTTGCAGAAACGTAAAGCACAGGGATTTGATTTATCTACAGGGAGCCCGACGTATATAGACGCAATAGGTGTGCCACGTGGAGTGCCGGATGAATTTAAACTGGCAGATCAGATAGCTGGTGGATTTGAAAACATACCGGTTGTAGCCGCTCTCTTCCCAGTAACTCCTAACAAAAATATTGATAGAATTAATTATGTACATTACAATGTTCTGCGTCTAGCGAACTTGACCAGAGATGCAGTAGAAGGTCTGGCAGACCAAGTAGCTCCCACATCCCTGATGGCGGTGCAGAACCGTATGGCCTTGGATATGTTGCTGGCGGAAAAGGGGGGAGTGTGCTCTATGTTTGGTGAGCAATGCTGTACGTTCATTCCTAACAATACGGCTCCTGATGGCTCCGTCACCAAGGCATTAGAGGGACTACGGACACTATCTAAGGAAATGCATGAAAATTCAGGGATTAATAATCCTCTTGATCATTGGATGAACAGAATGTTTGGAAAATGGAAAACCATGATTTTGTCTATATTTCTCTCCTTAGTAGGAATGGTGACGGCTCTAATCTTGTGTGGATGCTGCTGTATTCCCTGCATCCGAGCTTTGTGTCAGCATTTAATAGTGACTGCAATAGAAGGCAGGGATGCTCCTGCTACACAGATGCCACTGCTTAGAGGAGGCGCACCAAACGACGAGGAGGACGAACAGGAAGATATAGCAGTCATGGCGGTGTTGTAAGTGGTCTCTCGGATGAGAGACCAAAAGGGGGAATTGTAGGAATCTAAATAGTTAAGTAGTAGTTAAAATAGTAGTTGAAAGCTTAGATAGTAGGATGCATGCAGAAAACAGAACAAGCCGAATGTATTAAAGTATAGTTTGAAACACACACATCAGATTTAGAGAATAGTAGAGGAACCAGATGCACCCAGACACGGCAGAAAATCAGATAAGTAGGGAGTGAAACATGTGAATGTCTGTAGAAGGAATGTGCTTGGATCCATAGGTTATGGGACCACAAAGCAACGGAGAAGATAAGACACCAATAAACCAGCCATGGAGACGAACACCAGACCACGGCATCAGGATCCTGTTACACCACAGAAAGATGCTCTGTCCAGCATAAAAGTGTGGGTCGAGGGACAGACAGTGTCAGTCAGACTTCGTGCCCTGACTATATGCTGTATAGTATAGGGACAGACTGACCCAGGCCTGTACATTATTATTCTTCAAGTTTGAAATAAAAGCAAGACTGATTTTTATCAGACCTTTCTCCTCATCATTCAACGAACGCGCAGAGCTGGGATTGGGAGAGCAGCTCAACAATTGATATTGCAATTTGTCTGGCATTCAACCACAGAGTGGTAATTCTACTTCTCTCTGTAAAACAAGACACTATGCTACTTAAAAATCTTAGATCCAGTACAATATTGTGTTTGAATCAATAGGAATAAAAAAGTTCCTGTGTGTGGTTTTACTTTGCCTGGGGCTCTAATTTCTCCCCCACATTTTTTGTCACATTTGATATACTTTTTTGCACAATTCAACAGCAATATAGCACTAACAAATACACATCCCATCTCTATGACCTTCCAAGAATGGAGCTGCTATTTGGTCCGTAGTCAGTTATTGAAACCAAATGTGGTGCTTCATTAAAGCAAAATGAAGATGAAGGTCAACACAATGAAGTATGCAAGTGAGAATTTAGTGTGTACAGGTAGGAGGGCTTTCCAAAAGGCAGTTAAAAATAATACAGTAGCTAGTTAAATAAAGTGGGGTGCTTTGAAGGCTAAATCTAAGTTCCTTTCATAATGGCCAATATGTGAGGTCCATCCTTATATTCCCTTGTAAGAAATTGATGTGTTAGAGGGCTGGACAACAGAACTAGGGGGGGGGACAGCTTGCTGCTTCTGCAACCCAATCATAATGCATTGCATATATAGCATTTTATTTGGATTAAGTAGTTCCCTCATCATATATAGTACTGCCACTGCCAATCCAATGTACTACTCTACTACTACTACTATATATATATATATATATATATATATATATATATATATATATATATATATATATATATATATATATATATATATATATATAGCTCAGCGGTTAAGTCAACAACTGACTTGTATGCGGGAGACCCGGGTTCAAATCCGGGTGAGGGCAATACCATCATCCAGTGTGGGTCCTTAGGCAAGACCCACTTCACACATATCGCCGACCTCACACACAATGAGAGAAACCAAATCGAGAGACATGCCGGCTCAGACGTCGCCCGGCCAAACAAGGTCTGCGTCAGGTGTTGGGGAACCAGAACACCTTGATGAGAAATGGGCTACTGGAACAAGAAAGAAATGGACGAGATACGAGAACTTGGCTCTGTTGGAATGCTACTACTCAAGCAACCCTAGTGAAAGAGGGTATATGAACAGAATGCGGGAAAAATGGTTACTTCGAAACCCACTGTCACCTCTGACAGCGAAACAACTAGTAGCTCAGTGTTCCAACATCCACAAACGGCAACTGCTATCACAACTAGAGATTGACGAAGTACAACACCAACACAAATGCTACGGCAAGGGGGAGCCAGAACGCCAGGTCAGAGAGGAGTTAACACCAACTCCCCTTCCAGAAATTGGGTACGAAGCCCCAAGTAAGCTGAACGAGGCAGCAACTGACCTAAGAGATAAGATAATGGCTAGACTGAACACAAGGCAACCCCGAAACCGTCTGCAGAGACCTAGTCAAGTACCTTCGGAAAGTCTCCTAGAAAATGTGAATGCAGCACTAAGAACGATACCTACACAGAGCATCACTGACACCAATGAGCTGATATACACTTCAGCAGCCATGATCCTTGAGATGCTGGGATATAAGTCACAGGGCAATCAGACAGAGCAAGTCCCACCCTGGAAGAGAAGGTTAGAGGCCAAAATCAAGGCAACACGGAGAGAAGTGAGCCAACTGTCAGAGCTCCAGAAAGGTGCAATGAAAAAGCAAGTGCCCAAGAGGTACAGACAGATGCCCATACCTGAAGCATTGGAAACTGCCAAACAAAGGCTCCAAGCCTTGGCCAGCCGCCTCAAGAGATACACAAGGGAAATTGAAGCCAGGAGAATAAACCGGCTGTTCTCAACACGACCGGCTAGAGTGTACTCTCAGTGGCAGGGTAATAACACCAGAGCAGACCCACCAAAACTGGAGACTGAACAATACTGGAAAGGCATATGGGAGAAGGAAGCATCACACAACAGCAATGCACAGTGGCTAGCAGACCTGAGGGCAGACCACAGCAACCTCCCAGAACAGGCCCCAGTTACCATCACAGTGGCAGACATCCAAGAAAGAGTCTCAGGTATGGCAAACTGGACAGCACCAGGGCCTGACATGATACATGGGTACTGGCTTAAGAAGCTCACTGCACTCCATGACCGCCTGGCAGCACAAATGAACCAGCTGCTAAGAGATGGGACCCACCCTGAATGGATGACTGAAGGGCGGACAGTCATGATCCTGAAAGACCCCCAGAAGGGAACAGTCCCATCCAACTACAGGCCAATAACCTGCCTCTCCACAACATGGAAGCTCCTGTCCGGCATCATAGCGGCTAAGATAAGTGGGCATATGGATCAGTACATGAGCACAGCACAGAAGGGCATTGGTAAAGATACCAGAGGAGCAAAACACCAGCTACTGGTTGATAGAACAGTCGCTCGAGACTGCAAAGCCCGACAGACCAACCTGTGCACTGCCTGGATTGATTACAAGAAAGCCTACGACTCAATGCCACACACGTGGATCAGTGAATGCTTGGAGATGTATAACATCAACAGGACTCTAAGAGCGTTCGTTGCAAACTCAATGAGGCTGTGGAAAACCACCCTTGAGGCCAACGGGAAGCCAATTGCACAAGTGTCCATCAAATGTGGCATATACCAAGGAGATGCTCTGTCCCCACTGCTGTTCTGCATAGGTCTGAATCCCCTCAGCCAAATAATCAACAAGACTGGCTAGGGATACCAACTCAGAAATGGGGCCACCATCAGTCACCTCCTCTACATGGATGACATCAAGCTGTACGCCAAGAGCGAGAGAGACATTGACTCACTGATCCACACAACCAGGATCTACAGCAATGACATCGGAATGTCATTCGGACTAGAGAAGTGTGGCCGGATGGTGACCAAGAGAGGGAAGGTAGTCCATACAGAAGGAGTCTCACTCCCCGAGGGCACAATAACAGACATTGAGAACAGCTACAAGTACCTTGGTATCCCACAGGCAAATGGCAACCTCGAAGAGGCTACAAGAAGCGCAGCAACAAACAAATACCTGCAACGAGTAAGGCAAGTCCTAAGGAGTCAGCTCAATGGTAGAAACAAGGTCCGGGCAATTAACAGCTATGCCCTGCCAGTCATCCGATACCCCGCAGGAATAATAAGCTGGCCAAAGGAAGAGATACAGACCACAGATGTGAAAACCCGAAAGCTCCTCACCATGCATGGAGGTTTCCACCCGAAATCCAGCACCCTGAGACTATACACTAAGCGCCATGAGGGAGGCAGAGGACTAGTAAGTGTCCATAGCACAATACAGGACGAAACCTCCAAGATCAATGAATACATTCGGAGGATGGCTCCAATGGATAAAGTGCTCAGTGAGTGTCTCAGGCAGCGAAAAGGGGAGGCAGAGGTGCTGGAGGTGCCATCATGGGAGGACAGGCCCCTACATGGGATGTACCACCGCCAGATAACTGAAGTGGCTGATATCAAGAAATCCTACCAATGGCTAGAAAGGGCTGGACTGAAAGACAGCACAGAGGCACTAATCATGGCTGCACAGGAACAGGCCTTGAGCACCAGAGCAATAGAGGCCCAGATATACCACACCCGACAAGACCCCAGGTGCAGGCTGTGCAAAGAGGCCTCTGAGACAATCCAGCACATAACTGCAGGGTGTAAGATGCTGGCAGGAAAGGCATACATGGAGCGTCATAACCAAGTGGCTGGTATAGTGTACAGGAATATCTGTGCAGAATACGGACTGGAAGTACCAAGGTCTAGGTGGGAAACACCCCCTAAGGTGGTAGAGAACGACCGAGCCAAGATCCTGTGGGACTTCCGGATACAGACAGATAAAATGGTAATGGCGAATCAACCGGACATTGTGGTGGTGGACAAACAGCAGAGACAAGCCGTTGTGGTTGACATAGCAATACCTTGCGATGCTAACATCAGAAAGAAGGAACTTGAGAAATTAGAGAAATACCAGGGGCTCAAAGAAGAACTTGAGAAGGCCTGGAAAGTCAAGGCGAAAGTGGTGCCCGTGGTCATCGGAGCACTCGGGGCAGTAACCCCCAAACTGGAGGAGTGGCTAGAACAGATCCCAGGAAAGACCTCAGACATCTCAGTCCAGAAAAGTGCAGTCCCAGGAACAGCTAAGATACTGCGCAGAACCCTCAAGCTCCCAGGCCTCTGGTAGAGGACCCGAGCTTGAATGGATGAGACCGCCCACGGGGGGCGAGGAGGGACATTTTTTTTTTTTTTATATATATATATATATATAGTATATACACACACACACTCAATGATATCACTTAGCTCTATCATGTCCACTGGCCATTCTCCAGTATATGTCACCATAGCCGCACATTAACTATGTGGTAATATGAATACAGTTACATAATGTAGCCTATAACCAGCACTAATGGTATAGGCTATTTGAACAGCTCATGATAATTAAACTCTAGATGATCACCTGCAGCTACCATACAGCCACAGGGGCACTGGAGCTGATCTCAGTTGAATGATTCATATAGCTTAACCATCAATCATCATGAGCTAATGTGGACAATCAAACCCTTAACAACTAACAACTGTAAATAACTATAGTCACATTCATCAGCGCTATCCTAGCTGTAGTCCCAGCTCTCAATCATCTGTGCAACACAGGTTAATACCAGGTAGGTGCATTTGAGTGGAAGAAGTAGTAGCGTAGTATTTTAGAACTGGAGCTTTTGTTTAACATGTTAGGAGATTAGCTGTAAATGTAACTTCATGTTGGGCGTTACGTTAAGTGGACGCTACAAGCATGTGATTGCTCAGACTTTCATAACAGAGGAAAGTAGGAATTTACATGATCCATGAGTCTGAAAGCTTTGTTGAGGTTTAGATGCCCACATAGATACAGAATATTCATAATACATACATACATACATACATATATATATATAGTGAACTCGTTATTCAGATTCAGAATAACATGGTTATGTGCTCATTCTCACTGACAACCATATACATATGCATTAAATGTACTGCCGTTTTTATTTTATTCACCCTACCAAGAGAATATATTTAGATCTAAAAGCTGAGTTTGTCAAATGAGACCTTTACAAAGTGTAAATAGACAAAGGGATCTTCTCCTCTTCTCAAACCAGGACTTGATGTAAGTGCAATTTTAAACTCTAAAGATCCAAGACATTTTGGTGATGGCTGCATTCAGCCTAGTGCAGATGCACACAGATTCAGAGACGCTACCTTTTCATGCTTGGATTGATTGGCACAGGCTTTAATTCCGGAGTTTTTTTTAGGTATTTAATAATGTGTTTATTTCCACACTAAACTTGACCAAATTGCATGTATAGCAGCTTAATAGACAACAGTGCTACAACAGCTTTTTCCTGCATTCTTTCACTAACAGGTCAGTGAAAGATAACAGTACTACTATGAAAATTGTTTCCATGTATCACATTTGAATGTTCTAGGTCAAAAAGTGGCTGAAAAGTATCAAATGTAGAGCCAGTCAGTTAAATGTGTATGGTAATAATGCATGCTGATTAGCATGCAGTGCATATTCACGTTTTGTTTCTAATCAGACAGCAGATAATACAGATGAGTTTGTATCCTTCTCAGAACAAGAAAATGACAGATAACAGCCTGAATCAGACTGTACTGACACCAATAATGATGAGCCTTTACTGTTGTCTCTTGCTATAATTTTCTTCCTTTTCTATCCTCTCTCCACTCATTTGTAATTTGTATCTTTCACTCCTCCTCCTCTATCAGACTGCCTCTATTAAAACAAGGCTGATAAGAGGTAAACAAGTTCTCCATGGGACTGAAACAAAACTAAAGTCCTGCACCAGACACCAGAACAGATTCTATTCAATTCAGTTTTATTTATATAGCACCATGGTGTGAAGAATTAGAGAAGAGAAAAAACAAGACAACAACAACAACAACAACAACAAGCAGCAACAGAAAACAGGCGGGATGGCTGGACCAGCAACTGAACACTGGAGACACACACTGAGTCTGACGATACCTGGAGATGAGAATAGAGAGAGAGAGACAGAAAGAGAGAAACACAACTAGGAGAGAAAAACAGACAACATTAGTCACATGTTGACATGGTGAGATGGTAGTGGATAGAAGAAATAGATAGAAAACCAGAGGAGCTCAGTGAATGAAGGACGTCTCCCAGCATCTAGGTCTATATCAGCTTAACTAAGAGATGGTTCAGAGTGACCAGAAACATCTCTAATTATACGCTTTGTCCAAAAGAAAGGTTTTAAGCCTATTTTTAAAACTAGAGTCTGCTTCTCGAACCTGAACTGGAAGCTGGTTCCACAGGAGAGGAGCTTGGTAGCTAAAGGCTCTGCCTCCCGTTCTACATTTAGAAACTCTAGGAACCACAAGTAGACCAGCGCTCTGAGAACGAGCATAAGGAGCCATGAGGTCTTTGAGATAAGATGGAGCTTTATTATGACGAGCTTGTGAGGGGTGAGGAGAAGAATGTTGAATTCTATCCTAGTTTTGACAGGGAGCCAATGCAGAGAAGCTAATGTTGGAGAAATGTGATCTCGCTTTCTAAGTCCAGTCAGACTCTGGCTGCAGCATTTTGAATTAACTGGAGGCTTTTTAAAGAGTTATTGGGACAACCTATGAGTAGGGAGTTACAGTCATCCAGCCTAGAGGTAACAAATGCATGGATTATTTCTTCAGCGTCACTCTGTGAGAGGATGCTCATAATTTTAGCAATATTCCTAAGGTAAAAGTAGGCAGCTCTAGAGATTTCATTAGTATATGATGTAAAGGAGAGATCTTGGTCAAAACTGACACCAAGGTTCCTCACAGTAGAACTTGAAGCTAATGTTATGTCATTCAGAGTAACAATCTGATTCAATAATGAGTCAGTTTTATCTGAATTCAGTTGTAGAAAGTTATGGGACATCCAGGATTTGATATCATTTAAACAAGTTCATCTGCATAGCAGTGGAAATTTGTAGAATGTTTCCTAATAATATTACCAAGAGGAGACATGTAAAGACTGAAAAGTATTGGACCAAGCACAGAACCCTGTGGAACTCCAAAGCTAATTTTTGTGCGGATGGAAGATTGATCATGAACATGAACAACAAGACTTAAACCATCCCAGTGCTTTGTCTTTAATCCCAATGCTATGTTCCAGTCTCTGCAATAGAATCTTGTGATCTATCGTATCAGATGCTGGACTAAGATCTAACAGGACAAGGACAGAAACTAGACCATTGTCTGAAGCTGTGAGAAGATCATTAGTGACTCTAATCAGAGCTGTTTCTGTGTTATGATGTAATCTGAATCCTGACTGGAAATCTTCACATAGGTTGTTTCTACGCAGGTGGTCTCATAGTTGTTTAGCTACAGTTTTTTTAAAGAACTAGGGTCACGAACAGGTTTTTTCAATAAAGGTTTGACCACAGCAACCTTAAAAACCTGTGGTACGTAGCTTGTAAACAGAGATTGGTTGGTTTGATTTAATATTGACGTGCGTAGTGGAAAATGTGTATACTTGGGATGGAATATATGCTCAGAATGTATAGGATGGAGTTTGTACTCTATGTATGTATTGATAGGAATAGGTTTTCATAAGTGCAGGCATGAAGTAAGATAGTCAGGCCATGAGTTACAGAGTTTCTGTGTCCAGGATTTGAACCCCTTGTGCTGGGAATAACAGGATGTTCTCTCCCACATCTGGAAAGTTCTTGGCGAGTGTGGCTGTTCCGGGAACACGCCAGGTCAAAGTGACCTGTTGATAACTTTCATGTAAACAGAGTCATTAGTCAAAAGAAAATATCAAGATTCGGAGACCAAATTTGGGCAATAGCTTTCTTGCGACTGACGCAAGATTAGCGTTTAAAAACCAACTCCCTAGAATGAGGGGAGGAGATGTGCTGTGCCGGCTGGTGTCTCCCAGCCAGGCTCTGTCCTTCCCTGCGCGCAAGCGAGCTTCACCCCTGCAGGGAGGAATCAGGTGACTTCGTATATATCTGCCTTCTGTATATTGTTACACCACTTATGTGAAATAAATCATTTGTAATATTTTGAATCTCTTGAGTGCTGTGTTTTACTGAATGAAGGTGAGGAATCTCTGTAAACAACTACACGTGCAGATTAATGGTAGAACTTCTTTGAGTGATCTAGTTGGAATTGGGTCTAAGAGACAAGTAGCTGATTTAGCAGAGTTAAATATTGAAGTTAGCTCAGTATGATCTATGGGGGAAAGCAGTTTAAGTAAGACATAGGTCTAACTAGCAAATCTAAGGCTATTGGATCTGCAGATCGGTTTATGACTTTTGTTGACAGATTCTGATAAATTTTTCTCTAATGGTTATAATTTTATTACTAAAGAAATCCATAAAATCGTTGCTGCTGAGATTTAAAGGGACACTAAGCTCAACACAGCTATGACTCTTAGTCAGCCTGGCTACAGTGCTGAAAAGAAACCTGGGGTTGTTTTTATTTTCCTCAGTTAATGATGAATAATATGTGGTTCTAGCAGCACAAAGTGCTTTTTTATATAGTATTAAACTGTCTTTCCATGCTAGACAGGATTCACCTAATTTGTTGGAACGCCACTGTCTTTCTAGTTTTCGAGTCCTCTGCTTAAGGCTGCGGGGCTCTGAGTTATACCATGGAGCCAACCTCCTCTGATTCACTGGCTTCTTCTTCACAGGAGCAACAACAGCATGACTAAGATGACTGCTCTCCTCTGTGTAGCTACAAAGGAATGAGACAAAAGATGATGGAATCATTTCCTTAAATCTAATAACAGCATCGTTATCATCATCTGATGATGCTGTTATTTATCTGTTTATCTAAACAGCTGCTGTAGTAAAACTTATTTCCAACCGTTATAGGGTCTGTTATGGTCAATTAAAAAGTTAGTAAAAAATGGTCAGAGGATTTTCGGGGAGAACTATTAAATAATAAGAGTATTATTAAGATAGTGAGTGGGTTCATTTACACGCTGACTAAAAATGCAATGTTGAGACTCCTGTGTCACCTATTGGTCAATCTGTATATGGAAAAGTGAAGAAGAAAGCTGTCAACTTTTTCTCAGGAACAGCCATGACCCATTCGTTCAGATATGTGGATGACACCTGGGTGAGGTTTAAGATCCAGGAGGTCTCAGCCCAGAACAAGGACAACAGAACAGCCTGAGAACCAGAGCCAACGGAAGAACCTGGTCATTCCTTACATGGTCAGAGTTTCAGAAAAGCGCAGAAGGATTTTTGGAAACTGTCTACTTCAAACCTACCTACACACTCAGACAGAAGCTTGTGCATCCAAAGGACCCGACACCAAAACATAAAAGGAGCAACATAGTATATGCAGTTCAATGCAGTGAAGAGTGCTCAGAACTATACATTGGTGAAACCAAACAGCCATTACACAAGAGGTTGGCCCAATACAGAAGGAACAACACGTTGGGACCAGTATCTGCAGAGTATCTCCACTTAAAAGACAAAGGTCACTCATTTGAAGGTAACAAAGAGAAGACAGGTGGTTTGAACGAGGCATTAGAGAAGCTTTACACGTACATGTAAAAACTCACTCTCTCAATAGAGGTGATGGCCTCAGGCACAACTTGTCTCCCATCTACCACGCTGCCCTTTCAACTATGCCCAAGAAGATCAAGACCTCTTCACAAAGGACACACTTAACAACCCTGTAATGGGAGGAGGAGTCACGGTAGAGAGTTCACACCTACTCACTACCTTCAGCCCCCTTTGTTCACATAACGAACCCATTCTTCACAGGTGTGACGTTAAACCAAACTGGAGGATAAATCTGTGGTCTCTACCAACTTCCCACAGACTGAAGAAGCTTCTGGTGGATAGATGGAGAAATGTTTCTACGAAACAGAAAAAGTCAGCCATGACTGAACCTTCAGACAACGTCACCTGGATGACTGAGAATCTCCATAAACAATGTTGAGACAGTTACTGTCAAAGTCGCCCACTACAATCACTTTATCTGTACTAAGAAATAAGTCAGATAAAAATTCTTAAAATTCAGTTAAGAACTCTAAATATGGACCAGGAGGACGGTAGACAATACAAAACACAACTGGTGTCTGGGTTTTACAGTTTGAGTAAGAAAGGCTCAGAGTGAGGTTTGCAAATAAAATAGATGAAATACTGAAAAGGAACACACACACACATTCTTTTAAAAAGAAAGAAAAAGCCTCCAAAACCTGCTACATAACACAGTGGAGACAGGACATTCCATTCATTTTCCATTCAAGTGTTTTAACAACCTTCTTTCAGCAGCAGACAGCTGAGATACATCCACAGCTCCAAACCTGCAGCACCATGCCATTAACAGCCTGGTTAACCCTTGTGCAGCCTTCGAGGACATCAAGATGAAAATAAGGGGGGCTCTAAGCTCAAAAACCACACAAGAGTTGGATAAAACCGCCACAGACAGACGATAAATCACAACACACTTTATCTAGATGATTATCTTGGATGAACTTGTTCATCAGAAGACCCAGACGTGTTCATTGCTTGTATGAAACTTTCCAGAAATGGTTCTTGGATCGTGTAATTCATCCTGGAAACTGTGTTGATTTGTTGACATGTTGAATATGAGGTTGAATACGATTTGCACAAAAGGTGCAGTTCAACTTTATTTTATTTATATAGCGCCAATTCACAACATCAGTTATCTCAGGGCACTTTACAAGTAAGGTTTTAAGACCTTACACAACTAAACCCAACAATTCCCACATAGAGCAAGCTTTTAATTGTAGCCAATCGATAAATTGTACATTTAAATAGCAACAGTGGAGAGGAAAAACTCCCTCTCTAACGAGGAAGAAACCTCCAGCAGACCCAGGCTCAGTGTGGGCGGCCATCTGCCTTGACCGGTTGGGGTGAGGGGATAGAGAAGAGAGAAAGGAACACAACAACAACAACAAAACAAGCAGCAACAGAACACAGGCGGGATGGTTGGACCAGCAACTGAACACTGGGGACACACGACTCTGAGTCTGATGATACCTGTAGATGAGAATAGAGAGAGACAGAAGGGGAGAAGCACAACTAGGAGAGAAAAGAGACAAAGTTAGTCACATGTGGAAATGGAGGCATGTTAGGGGATAGAAGAAAAAAAGAAAAAAGAGCTCAGTCAATAAAGGACGTCCCCCAGCAGTCTAAGTCTATAGCAGCTTAACTAAGAGATGGTTCAGGGTGACCAGAACCATCTCTAACTATACGCTTTGTCAAAAAGAAAGGTTTTAAGCCTAGTTTTAAAACTAGAGAGGGTGTCTGCTTCTCGAACCTGGACTGGAAGCTGGTTCCATAGGAGAGGAGCTTGGTAGCTAAATGCTCTGCCTCCCATTCTACATTTAGAAACTCTAGGAACCACAAGCAGACCAGCGCTCTGAGAACGAAGCGTTCTGTTGGGAGCATAAGGAGCCATGAGGTCTTTAAGATAAGATGGAGCTTTATTATGAAGAGCTTTGTAAGTGAGGAGAAGAATTTTGAATTCTATCCTAGTTTTGACAGGGAGCCAATGCAGAGAAGCTAAGGTAGGAGAGATGTGATCTCTCTTCCTAAGTCCAGTCAGAACTCTGGCTGCAGCATTTTGAATTAATTGGAGGATTTTCAAAGAGTTATTGGGACAACCTATGAGTAGGGAGTTACAGTAGTCAAGCCTAGAGGTAACAAATGCATGGATTAATTTTTCAGCATCACTCTGTGAGAGGATGCTCCTAATTTTAGCAATATTCCTCAGGTGGAAGTAGGCAGTTCTAGAGATTTCTTTAATATATGGTGTAAAGGACAGATCTTGGTCAAAGATGACACCAAGGTTCCTGACAGTAGAACTTGAAGCTGACGTTATGTCATCCAGAGTAACAATCTGATTCAATAAAGAGTCTCTCTGGTTTTTAGCACCAATTATAATAACCTCAGTTTTATCTGAATTCAGTTGTAGAAAGTTATGGGACATCCAGGATTTGATATCATTTAAACAAGTCTGAAGTTTGACTAATTGGTTTGTTTCCTCTGGTTTCATGGACAAATATAACTGAGTATCATCTGCATAGCAGTGGAAATTTATAGAATGTTTTCTAATAATATTACCAAGGGGAGACATGTAAAGACTGAAAAGTATTGGACCAAGCACAGAACCCTGTGGAACTCCAAAGCTAATTCCTGTGCGGATGGAAGATTGATCATGAACATGAACAAATTGGAATCTGTTCAACAGAAAAGACTTAAATCATCCCAGTGCTTTTCCTTTAATCCCAACGCTATGTTCCAGTCTCTGCAATAGAATCTTGTGATCTATCGTATCAAATGCTGCACTAAGATCTAACAGGACAAGTACAGAAACTAGACCATTGTCTGAAGCTGTGAGAAGATCATTAGTGACTCTAATCAGAGCTGTTTCTGTGCTATGATGTAATCTGAATCCTGACTGGAAATCTTCATATAGGTCATTTCTACGCAAGTGGTCACATAATTGTTTAGCTACGGTTTTTTCAAGAACTTTAGAAATAAAGGGCAGATTGGATATAGGCCTATAATTTGCAAGTTCTCTAGGGTCAAGAGTAGGTTTTTTCAATAAAGGTTTGACCACAGCAACTTTAAAAGCCTGTGGTACGTAGCCTGTAACCAGCGATTGGTTGATTTGATTTAATATGGACGTGCTGATTAATGGAAGAATTTCTTTGAGTAATCTGGTTGGGATTGGGTCTAAGATACAAGTAGCTGATTTAGCAGAGTTAATTATTGAAGTTAACTCAGTGTGATCTATGGGGGAAAAACAGTTTAAGTAAGACATAGGTCTAACCAGCAGATCCAAGGCTGTTGGATCTGCAGATCGGTTTATGGCTTTTGTTGACAGAGTCTGATAGATCTTTTCTCTAATGGTTATGATTTTATTGGTAAAGAAATTCATAAAGTCGTTGCTGCAGAGATTTAAAGGGACACTAGGCTCAACACAACTATGACTCTTAGTCAGCCTGGCTACAGTGCTGAAAAGAAACCTGGGGTTGTTTTTATTTTCCTCAATTAATGATGAATAGTATGTGGTTCTAGCAACCCGAAGTGCTTTTTTATATAGTATTAAACAGTTTTTCCATGCTAGACAGGATTCACCTAATTTGTTTGAACGCCACAATCTTTCTAGTTTTCGAGTCCTCTGCTTAAGGCTGCGGATCTCAGAGTTATACCATGGAGCCAACCTCCTCTGATTCACTGGCTTCTTCTTCAGAGGAGCAACAGTGTCTAAAATTGTACGCAGTGAAGCTGCAGCATCATCAACAAGACAATCTACCTGCTCATGATTCAGATGACTGCTCTCCTCTGTGTAGCTACAAGGGAATGAGACAAAAGATGATGGAATCATCTCCTTAAATCTAACAACAGCATCATCAGATAAGCATCTGCTGTAATAGAACTTATTTCCAACTGTTGCCAGGTCTGTTATGGTAAATTCAAATTTTATTAGGAAATGGTCAGATAACAGAGGGTTTTGAGGGAGAACTTTTAAATGATCAATCTCAACCCCATAAGTCAGGACAAGATCGAGAGTATGATTAAGACAGTGAGTGGGTTCATTCACATGCTGACTAAAACCAATAGAATCCAGTAGTGAATTAAATGCAATGTTGAGACAGTTACTGTCAACATCTACATGAATGTTAAAGTCACCCACTACAATCACTTTATCTGTGCTGAGAACTAAGTTAGATAAAAACTCTGAGAATTCAGTTAAGAACTCTGAATATGGACCAGGAGGACGGTAGACAACACAGAACACAACTGGTTTCTGGGTTTTACAGTCTGAGTGAGAAAGGCTCAGAGTGAGGCTCTCAAAAGAATTATAGTTATGTTTAGGGCTAGGAATAATTAATAAATCTGAGTTATATATTGCTGCTACTCCTCCACCTCTACCTGAACTTCTAGGAATATGATGGTTGATGTGACTGGTTGGAGTTGACTCATTCAGACAAACGTATTCATCCTGCTGCAGCCAGGTTTCAGTGAGACTAAATAAATCTATGTGATGGTCACTTATCAAGTCATTTATTAACAGAGATTTAGAAGAGAGAGATCTGATATTTAATAGACCGCATTTAATTATTTTATTGTTACTTTGTTCTGTAAGAGGAGCTGTCTTGATGTTTATTAGATTCCTGTGAATCACTCCTCTTTTATTTATTTGTGATTTATATAATTTAGGTGGTCGGGGAGTGTTACAGCTACGAGCGGGTGGCGGCTGAGAGTCTGCAGAGAGGCGTGTAAGACTGCGACTCTGCGTCCTGGGCTCCACTCTGGGTCATGGTTTAGGGAGTCTAATCAACTTGGCCATGTTACTAGAGAGCAGAGATGCTCCATCCAAAGTGGGATGGACGCCGTCTCTTCTAATCAGCCCAGGTTTTCCCCAAAAACTGCTCCAATTGTCTACAAAGCCCACATCGTTTGCTGGACACCACCTAGACAGCCAGCGGCGAAGCGACGACAGGCGGCTAAACATGTCGTCGCTGGTCAGATTGGGGAGGGGTCCAGAGAAAACTACGGAGTCCGACATCGTTTTGGCAAATGAACACACCGACTCAATGTTAGTTTTAGTGACTTCCGATTGGCGTAACCGGGAGTCATTAGTTCCTGCGTGTATTACGATCTTACTGTATTTACGCTTATCCTTATGCAGGAGCTTCAGGTAAGACTGGATGTCGCCCGCTCTGGCCCCAGGGATGCACTTAACTATGCACTTAATACTGCGCGCAGTATTCTTAACGATATATTTAAATAACTATAACTCGATGGCTTAAAAAGCAATAACATGAAGACTGGCCATGCCCATCAAGCTAACACATCCACTAACTAAACCTAATTGCTGTGAAAACAACCCTACCAGTTTGGAAAAAAATAAAAACAAGTACATTTACAGGTACACAGTACTTTACTACTGTAACAGCCTATACAGCAGAAGTTCTCTGCGTTTTAATTGTTAAGTATACCTGTATTAATACTAACTGCTGAAAACTTTGAAAATGACACTACAAATCTGTCTGACTGTCAGTCTTCTTCCCAGATGGTGAACTTTATGCCATTTGTAAATTTTACTGAGAAATTAGAAAGTTCCTTGGACTTTTTAAAATTATTTTTCTGATGTGATCCTTATGAATACATTGTACTGAATGTGAAACCACTTTTTATTACCTTCATTACATTCTATATGTATATTGATATAATATATATAATATATTCCAATATTACATTCACCCAATATGTGCAACATTTACTTACTCGTTATTAACTATAGAGCAGACAAGTTTGCACAGCCACACATTTACACAGTCTATGTTTACATTTCTAAACTATGTCCACTTAACTGAAAATTGAACTTACAGAAACTGAAAGTTCTAGAAACAAATTCACAAAAAGAACAAACCTGACCACAACCTGCCACAAATGTGCCACACATTTCTATCAGTCTGGAGTCAAATCTTTTTGTTAATAGAATATGTCACAGAGTAAACTGTATGGTAGAGTGAATAGTTCTGTCTATATTATCTTAAACAACAGGGGGAGCAGATGTGGCCCAGAAACATTGTTTTGTACTCCATACACTATTGAGTGATAAGTTCTTCCTCCTTGAGGCATGTGCCAGATTCTCTGAGTTTCAAACAGCTGGAGCACTGAACTGCGCGGAGTAATCTCACAATAACGGGACAAAAACAATCTGTGCCCCATAGTTGATTAATTTTTCCCTTATTCCCTTCCCCCTAGTGCCAGGAAGTGTTTAATATGTGCTTGAATAGAATATGGTGAAGACTAATGTGCTGATTACTGGAGTGTTGTGTTTGTTTATCCGTTCAGAATTCTCTTCAGTGTCGCTTTCATACCAGCAGGGAACTAATGGAAGCTGTTTGGGCTGTAAAATTTGAAATAGATCTAAAATATGACTTACTTGAAATAATTACAATTACATAAAAATAACAATTACTGTACAGTATGTAACGAGGGGAGTGTGGGGGGAACAAAATAAATGGTCAGTAGATTTGAGAAATGTAAAATTTTTATTTAAAAATTAATAAACTAGTGTTGAGTAATAATCAAGTGTCTGTGAGAAGAAAAAAAAACACAAGTTAAGATTAGAAAAGATAATGCTTTATTGATCCCACAGTGGGGAATTCCACAAACAAGTAGTAAGGTGCAAAAGAATGAAAGTGGAGAGTGTGTGCCTAAATGTGCGCAAAGAAAATTACACATTTACAATTTTTATACAAAACACTATACATAAATTTCCATGTAAACTATACAAGATAATCTGCACAGTTAATGCTGTTAGACTGGTTGGTTGTTCAGCCCAACAGTGGGAATGAAGGATCTGTGGTATCGCTCCTTCCTACACTGGGGATCAGTCTCCACTGAAGGAGCTGCTCAGAGCCTCCACTGGCTGATGCAGTGGGTGAGAAGCATCGTCCATGATGGACGTCAGAGTGGCCAACATCCTCCTCTCACCCACCTCATCCACAGTTAATGCTGTTAGACTGGTTGGTTGTTCAGCCCAACAGTGGGAATGAAGGATCTGTGGTATCGCTCCTTCCTACACTGGGGATCAGTCTCCACTGAAGGAGCTGCTCAGAGCCTCCACTGGCTGATGCAGTGGGTGAGAAGCATCGTCCATGATGGACGTCAGAGTGGCCAACATCCTCCTCTCACCCACCTCATCCACAGAGTCCAGTGGACAGCCCAGGAAAGAACTGCGCTCCTAACCCAAACCAGCGCAGGTGGTTGCTCTCACACCAGTCCATGATGACTGACCTCTACTCCAGGTCATTCCCCTTAGACACACAGCCAAAAATGGCCAAGTCATCAGCAAACCTCTGGAGATGACAACTGCTGGTATTGTATGAGAAGTCCGAAGTGTACAGTGTGAAGAGGAATGGTGATAGCACCGTTCCCAGAGGGGCCCCAGTGCTTGAAAAGACCATGTCAGACACACTGTTGCGTAGCCTCTCGCACTGTGGCCTGTTGGTGAGGTAGTCAGTTATCCATGCAGCCAGTTGTCCACACACTCCTGCCCCTTGCAGTTTATCTCTCTCTAAGTGCCGGCCGAATGGTGTTGAAGGCACTGAAGAAGTAAAAAAAATGACCCTCACAACAGTTACAGCAGCCTCCAGGTGGGTCAGCGCCCGATGCAGCAGGTAGATGATTTTGTCACCCCCCCGATGTTCAGCCTGTAGGCAAACTGCAGCGGGTCCATCACCGTGCTTACCACAGAACACAAGTGCCTGAGGAGGAGCCTCTCCATGGTCAGATCAGAGGTCAAGGACCTGGTCTGTAGTGGTTTGGCTTCTTAGCGTAAGTCGTAGGGCAAGGATGGGCTAGTTATGATGGAGGATGGTGTGAAGTGGTGTGAATTCGTGGGGGTGGATGTAGTTGCTGGACTTGAGATGCTCGAAGTGGAGGAAGGGAGACTGGAATAAAATCTGCTGAAAAACAGGTTTAACTCGTTGGCCAAGTCCTGATCTCCATCAGCCGTCCCTCTCCCAGAGATGGTCTTCAAGCGTCTCCACACATCACAAACGTTGTTCTGCTCCAACCGTTCTGCCAGCTTCTTCTTGTAACTGTTCTCTGCTCCTCTCTGCCCCCTGAATTAAAAGCCACCCTCTTCTTCTTCAGTAGCGCTTTAAGATCAGGTGTCACCCAGAGCTTGTTGTTAGAGAAGCACTGCACCCTCTGGGTCGGAACTGTGTTCTGTACACAGAAGTTGATGAAGTAGTCTGTGATGCAGTGGGTCAGGCTACTGTCTTCTCCATGAGAGCTGCAGAGGGTCTCCCAGTCTCTCACTGGCGTCATCAGTGCAGACTTTCCCAGACTTCTTCTGTGCAGGCTCTCCTCTCCCCTTGGGTGTGTATTCAGGGAAAAGATACTCCAGGTTGTCAGAGCGGCCAAGTGGGGGAGGAGTTGGAGTTGAATGCGTCCTTCACATTTGCATACAGTAAGGTACAGAGGGTATGGATAGGTCTGAAAAGGTGGAATCCAGGGACACATGATAGACCAAGCTTAGGGGCAAAACCAGCAGATAATATCTCATGATACATACTGTAGGTCAGAGGTGCCCAATTTTTTCAGCGTGTGAGCCACTTATAAAATGACCATGTCAAAAAGATCTACCTACTATAAAAATCCAAAACATATTTATTCATAAATATATTGAGTATTCTTTATTTGTACAATATATGTTGATGTATCTTGCATTATTGCATGAACCCATATTGAATCAACCTCAGCATCATAAAGGTAGCAAATGAATGTAGCGACTGGTTCCAGTAAAACAACGTCTTGAAAGCGTTTGTCAAACTCTGACAGACAGTTCTCAATTTGCTCTGTGCAGCGCGCAATGTCAAGCTGCGAACCTTCCGTTGTGTCTCCAGCTCTGACGCGAGGTTTTGGAAGTTGCCCAAATCGTGACGCTGCACCATTGAGGAGAGATGCTGCATTTTATGTTTGAAAGAATTAACTGAGCTGATCATACTGATCATGTTTTTGTCTTTTCCTTGCAGCTCTACATTTAGGGTCATTCAACATGTAACAAATGCTAGCTAGTCTAGCAGCCACTGATCGTTATTTAGTTGGTTGTATTCTGCATGTTTAGCTACATGGAAAAACTCAGAGCTCTCAAAATCTTTGCAGGAATTTCCCTCAACTAAGTCATCTCAGTGTTTAGCAACAACTCAGAGTGGTCGCAATCAGACTTCTCCAGGTGCGCACAAAGTCGTCAAGTTGAGATCTGGCACAAATGGAACAGGCGATCTTTGTAGCCACACCCATTATTTCTTTCTGGCTGCCCTGTATGTCAATCAAGTGACAAATTTCATAGTGAGGATAGATGATAGGCTGACGTCTACTTCTAATGTTATGCGATCTACCCACACTACCCGATCGACGTATTGGGCACCCCTGATGTAGGTCAAGGGCGGTTGACATATGTTTGCTGGTTAGGTCTGATAACAGTACTTGGGGTTCTCGGGATCCTGCCATATAGAAAGGATCAGATGAAGGCTGCAAGTTGAAATTAAATTTGTTATTTGTAAGTTATGAGAATTTTAATCAGTTTGATTGTCATAACCCGGGTTTGATTGTCACACCCGGGATCAGCTGTTAGCTCTTAGCCGCTCTTAGCCGCGTTGAGCTTCTCCACACGAGGAAGCCGGATTTGTCTGCGTTTCCAAAGCTGCGGAGGAAAAGACGTGGCTGTAGAGCTGGAGTAAAGCGCCGGGAGAGGAAGCCCCGGTTATCATGGGGAACGTCCGTGCTCTCTCCAACAAGATGGACGAGCTAACGGCGCTCATGAGGCTGCAGCGGGAGTACAGGGAGAGCAGCCTGCTGTGTTTCACCGAGTCGTGGCTGAACCAGGACACACCGGACTCTGTGGTTTCCCTGGACGGTTTCACGCTGGTTCGTGCGGACCGGAACGCAGCGGACAGCAGTAAGAAGAAGGGAGTGGTGTTTATAAACAACAGATGGTGTAACCCCGGGCACATCACTGCTACGGAACAGCACTGTAGCAGAGACGTTGAGCTGCTAGTGGTCAGGGTTCGGCTGTACTACATCCCGCGGGAGTTTTCACATGTGATCGTGCTCACTGTGTACATCCCGCCGTTGGCCGACGCTACTGCTGCATGTGAGCGCGTTCACAGCTCCGTGTCCCGGCTGTAGACACAACACCCGCAGGCCCTGATTCTCATCTCTGGGGACGTGAATCATGCCGCTGTCCCCCTTTCTACGACCCTCCCCCACTTCAACCAGTACGTGAACGCCAGGGAAAACAAAACGCTGGACCTTCTGTATGCAAACGTAAAGAATGCATACACCGCTGCCCCCCTCCCCCCCTTGGGCGGCTCCGACCACAACCTGGTCCACCTGCTTCCTGTCTATACTCTTGTGGTGAAAAAGCAGCCACCACAGGTGAAAGTTGTGAAGATCTGGTCAGAGGTGGCAGCTGAGCGGCTGAGGGACTGCTTCGACACCACAGACTGGGACACTCTCTGTAGTCCTCACGGGGAGGACATTGATAGTCTCACAGACTGTGTCACGGATTACATTAACTTCTGTGTGGAAAACATCGTGCCATCCAGGACAATACGGTGTTTTCCCAACAACAAGCCCTGGGTGACCCCTGAACTGAAAGCCCTCCTGAATGAGAAGAAGCGGGCTTTCTTCTCAGGAGATAAGGAGGAGCTGAAAAGAGTCCAGCGGGAGCTGAAGTATGGGATCAGGAGGAGCAAGGACAGCTACAGAAGAAAGCTGGAACAACACATGGAGCAGAGCAACCCGCGAGAGGTATGGAGGGGACTGAGCCAGATCTCAGGCCAAGGACAAAGGGGGGCTGGTCAACAGGTTGAGGGAGACCGGGCCTGGGCAAACGAACTGAATCTGTTTTTTTAACAGATTCGACTCTGCTGGCTCACCAGCCCGATCAAACCTCCCCCCGTCTTCACACCTCTCCGCTACAATTGACTCTCGCCAGCTGCAGCTGTTCACACCTCATCCACCCGGTGACTACTCTGCCCCCCCTCCCACTGAGGACCCCGCTCAGGCCACAGCTTCGGACCAGTCACCACCCACCCCCCTCTGCCTCTCTCTGGACCAGGTCAGGAGGGAGCTAAGGAAGAACAAGGCCAGGAAGGCA
This sequence comes from Macropodus opercularis, assembly GCA_030770545.1. Classification (NCBI taxonomy): domain Eukaryota; kingdom Metazoa; phylum Chordata; class Actinopteri; order Anabantiformes; family Osphronemidae; genus Macropodus; species Macropodus opercularis. Next base: position 16,248,025 of record CM061098.1, on the reverse strand, counting down.
ACAGGCCCTGACAACATCAGCTCCAGGCTCCTCAGGGAATGTGCAGACCAGCTCAGTGAGGTGGTCCTGTACCTGTTCAACCTGAGTCTGAGCCTGGACAGGGTCTCGGCTCTGTGGAAGACGCCGTGTGTGGTTCCGGTTCCAAAGATACCACATCCCAGGGAGCCGAACCACTACAGACCCGTGGCCCTGACCTCTCACCTGATGAAGACCATGGTGAAGACTGTCCTCAGCTACCTTCGCACCCAGGTGAGCTCGGCGCTGGACCCGCTGCAGTTTGCCTACAAGGCAGGCGTCGGGGTGGATGATGCCGTCATCTACCTGCAGCATCTCACCTGGAGTCCCCCGGGAGCACTGTGAGGGTCATGTTCTTTGATTTCTCCAGTGCTTTCAACACCATTCAGCCAGCACTGCTGAGGGGAAAGCTGGAGGTTGCAGGCGTGGACCAACACCTGGCGGCATGGTCCATCAACTACCTCACATACAGACCACAGTTTGTGAGGCTGCACAACTGTGTGTCTGACGTGGTCATCTGTAGCACGGGGGCCCCCCAGGGGACGGTGCTCTCGCCCATTCTGTTCACCCTGTACACATCAAACTTCAGGTACAACTCCAGCAAATGCCACCTGCAGAAGTTCTCGGACGACACTGCGATTGTTGGATGTGTATCTGGGGGGAACGAGCTGGAGTATAGGGGGGTCATCACCGACTTTGTAGACTGGTGTGAGGATAACCACCTGGTTCTGAACACCAGTAAAACGAAGGAGCTGGTGATTAACTTCCGGCAGAAACCTGCACCACCGTGCATAAGGAGTTCTGGAATCGAGATGGTGGACAGGTGGGTGTTAGACAGGTGGGTGTCCACCTCAACAAAAACCTGGAGGACCAACGCAGCTCGCACAGCACGAGACTGCTGCACCCGAAGTGCAGGACTGAGGGCTACCGGAGGTCCAGAAAAAAACACAACCATAAGTTGTTGGGGGTCACATATGCTCCCTGCAGACCCTCGACAGAAGAAGAGCCAAAACTATAAACTACATGGAAACTTGTAAGCCTAACTCGAATTTACCCAGGACAAAGGACCATGAAGTTACATGGGGGTGAGGGGAAACCAATTCTTTTCCACATCCAGGTGTGAACACAGCATCACCTGAATCACAAGATGTGATTGGCTGCAAAGTCCGGGGGGGCGGACCTAAAGTCCACACCATAAAGCCAACAAGCGCCTCCAGCTCACCACCGCTGCCACGGATTGAAGCCGCCGAGACCATCGCCACGATCAGCTGATCCACGAACGCAATCTCACTGACGGAGAACCGGACCGCCGCGATAAGACGCCCGCAACACCGATTCCCACTTCAATCGGACCAGACTCCTCGCCCAACCGCTAGAAGTCCACTCAAACCCGGGCCGGTGTTCCGTATTAACAAGTGACTACGTTAACTGGTGACCGACTTCCAAATGCCGCACTGGTTGCTTGTAGTTACGGCAGATGTTTAAAGGCGGAACAGAGCCTGTTAGCTGCCCTAGTCACTGCCTTGTTGGACGTTTTATTGTGTTTACACCATCTAAACAAACTGCTGTTAACAATCTTTAGAGTTTTACCAGAAATAAGCTGACGCAGTCTGAAAGTCGCTCGTATCACGGAAGTGGCTAAAACAGAATGGACTGAGTCAGTCTGCTCTGAGTCCCCGCTATCTGTTGTCAATAAAACATCAAACCTCTGTGTTTTGTCTTCGATGCCTTGTTTGGGTGTAATGCATGGCTTACTCTATTAGTAATTTTGTACAATTAATTGAATCGTCAATACGGGATTCGAGCTCGCTGCGACGGTAAGAAAAACCTCATTATCCATGAGCCTAAAGAGAACTAGGATTTACTTTTTTTCATTGAACGTATCTAACCTTCACACTCACGCTCTCTATGGGCAGCGGCATCAAATTAACTTGTGACCGCTTTGACTTGCAGTCACGACAAAGTTATTGGTTTTAGTCTCCGTTTCCTACGGTAGCAGCGCTAGGTTCCTCTTTAGAGCCGCGGTGTCTGCTGTTACCGTTTTATCAGATCATGTGTTTAATTCGACTGTTCGTGCAGTGTTTGTGTGAACAAGTCCACTTTGAACGTGAGGCGGAAGCCAGTAGCTTCGCTCACTGATTCACCTGCTCTGGTTCTAGATTTATGCAACGAATGCTCGCTTTACTGTATGACAACATTTCTGAATGAACTCAAACTCTGTGGTGGCTCAGACAGGGATGAGAAAGACAACGGATAAATCATTCGCATGGAAATGACTCAGGCTGCGATCGCCTTCTGTCAGATTGCTCCAATAAACACAAGACAAACGTATATTAGATGTCGTTTCAGTCTAAGACTTCCAAAACAGAACTCGGCTGTTCAATGCGAGTCTGGATTCACATGCCTCCAAACTTGCAGTTAAATAAAGGATCACAGGTCGATCACAGCAGATGATGAACCAAATACACACTGATAACGGCTGATGGCCTCCAGTTTATCGTGACTTCAATGCGAAGGACTTGGATACAACGTCGTCAGTTATCGTATCTAAGTCGATACGACTGACGGTCACAGGCTGCGGTCTTGCATTAAGTACATTACCGTGTCGTCACTGTATGGACGTTAGAATACGTGGACTCATTACCTGTCACTATTACTAGTTGGCGGAATTGTCAGTGTGTCCGTGTGTCATTTGACGATACATATGTATGTATACAAAAACAGGCCACTGAGGTAAGAGGTTATGCACTTAACATTGCAACAACTCGCGTTCTGGCTGGGGAAGCCAGGAATCGAACCACAAACATTAGAACTCATCAATTATCTTTAATCATGTTTGCACTTTGCCTTGTGCATCATGGTCATTCAGCACAAGTGATTCAACATGAGCAATAAAGCTACCAAGTTTGCAGCAACACAGCCACAAATAAATTGTGGCTGTGTTGGGCCTTCCAACACACTCACAGTGATACCAGCGAGAGCAGGTTGAGCACTCAATCTGTAAAAAAAAACAGAATACAATTAATAGTAAGAAAGACAAATTGCATCCATGACAGAATATATACATTTTGATGGTTTCTTACCCAATTGTCCACTAGAGCTTCAGAGGTGTCCCTTTCCCCACATGCATGGCATAAATCCTCTAGGTTATCTAAACATACGTAATTAACATTAGCTCCACAGGATGTCGAGACCTGCTGACGGGGATGGGAGAGGGTGTCACATGGCCACCTTGAAATGTGTCGAGGTTTTTTTCTCATAAAGGCCCTACAACATGAAAAAGCTACTTACAATTCATGTCTCAAATGTCATATCAGTAGTTTTTAACACATACAGATGAATTAGTCTTACCTTGTTTTGTCTCTGCACTGTTTTAATTGATCCATTGTGGCTCCAAATGGATCGACAAATAAACTACGGCCTTTGTTTGGATATATGGCCTTAAATAGGTTAGATGTGTAAATGTATTTGCCTACATTGCATGTAAGTACCACGAGAATCCGATGTCTGTCTTTGCAAACTGCACCAATTAAGACTTCCCACTCAGATACATCAAGTCAATATTTTCATTTAGCACAGTTTAATATCTGTAAAGACAACCTAAATAACTAAGGTCCTCACCTTTCTCATCTCCCTCGATGTTTCATTCCAAATGATGTCATTTGAAAGCTGTCAAGCACCTTTACTTTTGTGCCAGGCACCATTTTGGCCACCATCCAAAGGTAGGCATTAACAATCTAGAAAACAAACACACGTTAAGAAAGTAAGCAAAGGCAGATTGCGGATCGAAAAGATCATGAAGAAACCAAATGTACCTCACTCTCCAATTCTCTGTCTGGTGCCAAGCTCCGCAGATCTTCACTGAAGACCTTATAGGGGCCCAGCTTAGCCCACAAGACCTCCCCTGTGAGCAATGTCCACAGATTCTTAACCACTGAAAATTCAAAGCATTTGCTTAAACATATACTCTTAAGTGAAAAACATTACAATTTTACAGTTCATGTAAGAGTAATTAAACATGGATACCTTACCATGGATAGTTCCAGTTTTGTCAGTATCAGAGCATGGTGAGCATGAAGGTGTGTTGTGGAGATGAAATTGGAGCTTTAGGAAAAGGAGTCTTTTTTAATTTTGCAGGAATCCTCTCCTCTGGTACCGTAAAATGGACCAGCTGGTCCACGTTGCCCATAATTTTGGTATTTTCACCACCAAGGGATACAACCTTCCCCTCCATCTTTAGGATCTTGTATGGGCCCTGCATGTCCGTCTCCATTTTCCCACTCTTACGCTGTTCTTGTCTTATGTTCTTTTTAGGACGCCTATTTTAAAGTTGTCTTCTGAGCCTTTTTCCTTTTTAATATTCTGGTCTGTGTTTTTTGCACTTTTTTTTTTTTCAAACATGGACTCCTGGGAAAGGAGTCCTTCAAAAAGGTTGTCAGTTGTCACCTGCAACAGGAAAACACATGTTGAAACTCTATCTTATTGTCAGAGCAGTATTAGTAAACACTTCTGAAATTGAGCCTCTTACCGCATAGTGTTCTGACACCTTGGAGACACGGATATCTGGCTTCCCTTCCAAACATTAAAAAAAGGGACTTGTACTGCGTTGTTAGCTGTTTTTTGGTCCTTAATGCAAACATAGTAGGTTTCAAATACTGGTCCCATTTTTCAGGGTTTTGCCTGGCAAGCTTATTCAGAGACCCGAAGAGTGAGTTTTGAAACCATTATAAAACAGGGACTTGATAGGTCATTTCTGTTATATGTCGGCAAATATACAGCTACATCACATACCTCTGGATGGTGCCATTTAGTTTCTCTACGAAACCATTTGTTTCCTCTGTAGTGGTGAGCTTCATTAGATCCATGCCGATCAACTCCAAAGGCTCAGTAACCTGAAATGCTTTAACTGGCACCTACTTGTATTGGGTTATACTGCGCTTTTTCCTTCAAACGGGCTTGCTTGGCTTGGCAATTTGGACACTGGTGAACCTAAAACAGAAAACCATTGCCACCATGTGCTGACACACATTTCCTGTGAGACTGTAAATTCAAGTTTTGTTTGGAATTTACCCATTTGCGAATGTCTGCTTCCATCCCAGGCCAGTAGTATCGTTGAATCACTGTGTGTTGGGTTTTATCAACACCACAGTGCCCACCAATTGCACTGCAATGAATTTCCCCAGTAACACAAAATTGGAAGCTTGTCTCTTAATAACGTAACGTTCATGCTTTGTCAAGCCCTCAGGAAACCGATTGTGCTGCAGGTAGTCTCGGATTTCTCTCACAAGATTGGCTTCCATTTTGACTTACTCTATCTATATCTATCTTGACTTATATATCACTATATACATATATTTATTTATCTATATCTAGAGCTATATATGTCTATCTATCTATCTATATCTCTTACTTTCTTTCTCTCTCTGTTTGTCTCTCTCAATATTGTATCCACCCCTTCGAAACCACAATTTTTGCAACAACTGGAAAGCTTTAAATACTAGTGTGGGGGGTATTAGGCTGATGGGCCAACTGTGAAACAGGTGCAAAGGTGGTTTGAGTAATTTAGAGGAATGTACAGTGATGGGTGTCACCTGGTAGGAAGATTGGCATCTGTGGTCATTAAGGGAATGTTTGTATTATATGAACTGAATGACAGAATGCTGGGCAATTGTGTTTTACTGTGGGGAAAGAGACTTGTTGTCCACAAGAGCTTTAGAGATGTTACAACAACAAACCATCAAAATGTATATATTCTGTCATGGATGCAATTTGTCTTTTTTACTATTAATTGTATTCTGTTTTTTTTTACAGATTGAGTGCTCAACCTGCTCTCGCTGGTATCACTGTGAGTGTGTTGGAAGGCCCGACACAGCCACAATTTATTTGTGTCCAGCCTGCACAGACTCTGCAGGCTGGACACAAATAAATGACGTGTATAATTAAAGTCCATTGCTGCAAACTTGGTAGCTTTATTGCTCATGTTGAATCACTTGTGCTGAATGACCATGATGCACAAGGCAAAGTGCAAACATGATTAAAGATAATTGATGAGTTCTAATGTTTGTGGTTCGATTCCTGGCTTCCCCAGCCAGAACGCGAGTTGTTGCAATGTTAAGTGCATAACCTCTTACCTCAGTGGCCTGTTTTTGTATACATACATATGTATCGTCAAATGACACACGGACACACTGACAATTCCGCCAACTAGTAATAGTGACAGGTAATGAGTCCACGTATTCTAACGTCCATACAGTGACGACACGGTAATGTACTTAATGCAAGACCGCAGCCTGTGACCGTCAGTCGTATCGACTTAGATACGATAACTGACGACGTTGTATCCAAGTCCTTCGCATTGAAGTCACGATAAACTGGAGGCCATCAGCCGTTATCAGTGTGTATTTGGTTCATCATCTGCTGTGATCGACCTGTGATCCTTTATTTAACTGCAAGTTTGGAGGCATGTGAATCCAGACTCGCATTGAACAGCCGAGTTCTGTTTTGGAAGTCTTAGACTGAAACGACATCTAATATACGTTTGTCTTGTGTTTATTGGAGCAATCTGACAGAAGGCGATCGCAGCCTGAGTCATTTCCATGCGAATGATTTATCCGTTGTCTTTCTCATCCCTGTCTGAGCCACCACAGAGTTTGAGTTCATTCAGAAATGTTGTCATACAGTAAAGCGAGCATTCGTTGCATAAATCTAGAACCAGAGCAGGTGAATCAGTGAGCGAAGCTACTGGCTTCCGCCTCACGTTCAAAGTGGACTTGTTCACACAAACACTGCACGAACAGTCGAATTAAACACATGATCTGATAAAACGGTAACAGCAGACACCGCGGCTCTAAAGAGGAACCTAGCGCTGCTACCGTAGGAAACGGAGACTAAAACCAATAACTTTGTCGTGACTGCAAGTCAAAGCGGTCACAAGTTAATTTGATGCCGCTGCCCATAGAGAGCGTGAGTGTGAAGGTTAGATACGTTCAATGAAAAAAAGTAAATCCTAGTTCTCTTTAGGCTCATGGATAATGAGGTTTTTCTTACCGTCGCAGCGAGCTCGAATCCCGTATTGACGATTCAATTAATTGTACAAAATTACTAATAGAGTAAGCCATGCATTACACCCAAACAAGGCATCGAAGACAAAACACAGAGGTTTGATGTTTTATTGACAACAGATAGCGGGGACTCAGAGCAGACTGACTCAGTCCATTCTGTTTTAGCCACTTCCGTGATACGAGCGACTTTCAGACTGCGTCAGCTTATTTCTGGTAAAACTCTAAAGATTGTTAACAGCAGTTTGTTTAGATGGTGTAAACACAATAAAACGTCCAACAAGGCAGTGACTAGGGCTCTGTTCCGCCTTTAAACATCTGCCGTAACTACAAGCAACCAGTGCGGCATTTGGAAGTCGGTCACCAGTTAACGTAGTCACTTGTTAATACGGAACACCGGCCCGGGTTTGAGTGGACTTCTAGCGGTTGGGCGAGGAGTCTGGTCCGATTGAAGTGGGAATCGGTGTTGCGGGCGTCTTATCGCGGCGGTCCGGTTCTCCGTCAGTGAGATTGCGTTCGTGGATCAGCTGATCGTGGCGATGGTCTCGGCGGCTTCAATCCGTGGCAGCGGTGCCGGTGAGCTGGAGGCGCTTGTTGGCTTTATGGTGTGGACTTTAGGTCCGCCCCCCCGGACTTTGCAGCCAATCACATCTTGTGATTCAGGTGACGCTGTGTTCACACCTGGATGTGGAAAAGAATTGGTTTCCCCTCACCCCCATGTAACTAGGGCCGTGACTAGGGCAGCTAACAGGCTCTGTTCCGCCTTCAAACATCTGCCGTAACTACAAGCAACCAGTGCGGCATTCGGAAGTCGGTCACCAGTTAACGTAGTCACTTGTTAATACGGAACACCAGGTCTCCTAACAGTAAGAGGCAACTAGCTAAGTCTGAGCAGAGAATTAAGAACTGTGATCAGTTAATGTTTTGTTGATGCTGCATTGTTTCAGTGACTGTACCGCCGCATACAGTCCCTGCGTGTCACCGCAGGATCGTGAAACGCTCCTAGATGTGTGAATTCACCCTTGCAAGCCAACGCAGACAAGCTACACCATCTTGCTCTGCAGCCTTGTGGTGAAACATCTGTGTGTTCTCTAGATCCGGTTAATGTTGGTACTTCCTCTCTGGTTCTGAACTTCCATTGTTCTCTGAGCGCCACACAGTCCTGGTTCAACCACACACGCACGTGGCTAGCACATCTGGTCTACGCCATTTTGATTACCTGAGGCCTTCACTCTCTCTCCTCCTCTCTCTCTCGTGCACAATGCTTAGACATACACACACACACACACACACACACACATTAGAATAGTGATCCTTTTGTTTGTTTTATTAATTATTAAGTTATGATGTACTTGTTGTTTGAATAATTGTTGATCATAATCATTATTGTTTAGATCATAAAGTTGACATAGTTTAATTAATCGTTGTCTGTGATTATTGGTATATGGTTTCCAACACTAGCTGGGCTCACGGCTGTAGCTTGGATTTCGCCCTTCACTGCTAAATTAACTGATATTATTTAATATTGGCTAATTTGTAATCCTTTTAATTGAGACTGTGCTTTATTTACAACCTGGTTATTAGTCCCTGGTAATCAGGGTGGTGCCTCGCTAATCATTTGATAGTTCGCTATCTAATCTTAATTAATTTATCAATGATAAATTTAGCTAATAACCAAGATTGGTAAATAGATATTATCATAATTTATGCTCCTTTGTCCCCCAACATTGTTTTGAATATAATATTTCAAGAGAAGTAACACTTTACAAATCAAATGCTGCAAAGTACAAACCTACTGTCCACTATTTTACTAACCAGCTTCATGAATTACAAAGCGATTCAATATTTGTTTATATGGTAAATATTCACATTTAATTCAATTTAAATATTGCTTCAAAAATGTCTCTGTCCATCAGTTCATCTGTGATAAAAAACAAATGTCAGAGACATCAGGATTCCCCTCTGCACAAGAAGCTAAGAGAAGAATAATGTCACGATCGCCAGCTTTGCTCTCTTCCTCTGAGGCCCGCCGCATTTGGAAGGAGCTGAAGTGACATCCATCCAGGCTCCGACTCCACAGTCGCCGCCGCCGTCTGTCCCGAGGCCCTCACCACGGCAGCCATAAACACCGGCCGCCCAGGCCTTCACGCCACAGCAACCATAGACGGCGGCTGCCCAGGCCTTCAAGCCACAGCAACCATATACACCGGCCGCCCAGGCTTCCACATCACTACTGCCATCATCGGCGTCGGCCGCCCAGACTTCCACGTCACTACTGCCATCATCGACGTCGGCCGTCCAGGCTTCCACGCCACTACTGCCATCATTGACGTCGGCCGCCCAGGCTTCCATGCCGCGGCACCCATCGTCAACACCGGCCGCCCTGGCTCCTACGCCGTGGCACCCCCTGTCGACACCGGCCACCCTGGTTCCCATACCGCCGCAACCGCAGTCGACGCTGGCTGTCTAGACTCCTACGCCGCGGCAACCACCGTCGACGCCGGCCGCCCAGACCCTCACGTCACAGCAAACTTCGTCTTCAACGTTCTGGACCATGTTCGAGTCCTCGTCATGTGCGGCCCAATGAAGGGTCCGCTTTCTGTTCTCGTCATGTGCTCAGGTGTCCTTGTTTCGTGTGACCTGGTGGGTCCATGCAGGTTCCTGTCCTCGTCATGTGCGGCCCAATGTAGGGTTCGCTTCCTGTTCTCGTCATGTGCTCAGGTGTCCTGGTTTCGTGCTGCCTAGTGGGTCCATGCAGGTTCCTGTCCCCGTCATGTGCGGCTCAATGGAGGGTCCGCTTCCTGTCCTCGTCATGTGCTCAGGTGTCCCGGTTTTGTGCGTCCTGGAGGGTCCACACAGGTTCCTGTTCGAGTGGTCCGATGGAGGGTCCGCTCTCTGTCTTCGTCATGTGCAGCCCAATGGAGGGTCCGCTCCCTGTCCTCGTCATGTGCTCAGGTGTCCTGGTTTCGTGCAGCCTGGAGGGTCCATGCAGGTTCCTGTCCTCGCCATGTGTGGCCCACAGAGGGGTCCGTCTTCTGTTCCGGCGCCCCTGGGAGGGGCCCGTCTTCTGTTCCGGCGCCCCTGGGAGGGGTCAGTCTTCTGTTCCGGCGACCCCGGGAGGGGCCTGTCTTCTGTTCCTGTTCCGGCAAAATCTCACATACATCAAGAATTCTATTTCCCAAATCAGAAATTCACTGGAGCATGTGTTGAATAATGTAAATACTAATAGGTTGCTAAATAAAATTCACACAGCCTGGCAGGTACTGTGTACCATATGGATCATGTCACTGTTTTATGTCAGATTATGCCACTGTTGGTATGTGGTCAGTGCATTTGTGTAAGAGCATCTTTTTTGATTTGGTTGCCTGTTACAACTACGATGGAATTCATTGTTTTACTAGATTGTCTTGAGAGTTTCGCCACTTTGTTCCACAGCTCACGTTATGACAAAGCTGTCAGGATCCACTGGTGCGGGGTGAGGGGGAGCACCAGCAGTGGGAATGAATCGAGCAGAAACACGGCTCAAATTAACAGTTTATTTTAATTAACTTAAAAACTGAGTGTCCTCAAAACATGCAACAGAAACCAAAAACTCAAAAGCACTAAATGAGGGTCCTCCTGACGCTGGCGAGGAAAACCTGGCGTAGTGAGTCTGACGAGGTGAGTCTGCCGTGATAAACCCAGCGGGGTAATCTTGGCGTGGATAGACCTGGCGTGGGTAAACCTGGCGTGGATAAACCTGGCGTGGCGATCTCGGCGTCGATTGAAAACACGGTCCAACAGGGATAATGATCCGACACTGATGTGTCGGTAACGGGGCTTATGTGGGGTGTGGGTGTGAGCAAAGTCCAGGTGAGACCGATCAGTAATCAGAATGAAGTTGGCGAGTGTGGTGAGAGCACGTCCGGCAGAGCCCTCCACAATAAAGGTCCGATCGTGACAAAAGCGAAAAGGGCTGCAGTGGAATCCTGGCTGCCTGCTAGCAGATATTTCCACTGGGACATCATCGTCAAGGTCCCTTTTTTTCTTTGGCGGGAGCCGACTCTAACTTCGAAACCGAAATAAGCCAACAGCTTGAAAAGGCAGATGCCCTCACGACAGAGGAGCAAAGGAAAGCCCTCCATGAGTTGTTCCATGAGTTCAAGCCTAGTAGCAGTATAGAATCCCCCCCTCACCATCAATTACCGGCCACTTAACAACTTTCCCTTGTCCCGATGGCCCATGATCAACTTAGATCAGGAGCTGGCTAAGGTAAAGGGGGCTCAAATCTTCTCCACGGTTGACGTGGCAAACAGGTTCTGAACTTCTCCATGAGGGTCGACCTGGCTGACCAATACAAGCTTGCGTTCTCCTTTAGCAACCGCCAGTACACTTGGAACCGCTGCCCGTTCGGCTACTCGAACTCTCCGGCAGAGTTCAACATCTTCCTCCACAAAGCAATGAGCGACGCCGCCACACGCGGTAACCTCATATATGTGAATGACATTCTTATGAGAAGTCAGCCCTTTAGGAACATTTGATCAAGATATGGCATGTACTCACACAGCTCTTGAATGCAGGAGCTAAGTTGGCGTTGTCTAAGGGTCAGTGGTGCAGAACAAAGGTTAAATACGTTGGATTAGCGGTAGGTAAAGATGGCATTGAAGCTCAAGCTGACAGGATTCAACCAATCAGGAGCATCAGAGCCCAAACAGACTTGTCAGAAATCAGGAGCTTTCTTGGTGTGTGTAACTACTCCCATCAGTTTGTGGAGGACTATGCTGAGGTTACCAGACCCCTCACAGAACTCCTCCGCAAAGATGTCCCTTTCATGTGGACGGAGCGCCAGCAGCAGGCATTTGACACAATGAAGGAGAAACTCTGTGCCGCCCTATGCCTTGCCCATCCAGACAAGGACAAGGAGTTCTACTTACAGGCTAGCTTCTCCAACCACTGTCTTAGTGCCGCCCTAACTCAAACGCATAACATAGACAAATGTGTTGTGTGAGCGGACTGCTGAGCAGTGTGGAGATTCAGTTCTCAGATTGCGAAAAAGCTTTACTCGCTACGGTCTGGGCAGTGGAACACTTTCACAGCTATATTGATGGTCAAAAGGTGATAATTGAGACCTGTCACCAAGCAGTGTCCTTTCTAAACAGCCAAAGACTTAGAGAGGGTCGAGCATCCAGTAGCCGCGTTGCCACCTGGATGATGGCCCTGCAAGGTTACGATGTAGAAGTGAGATACGCTAAGACCCAGAAGGTGGCCTTGAGCCGAAGCTTAGCTGAGTGCCAACACTGCGACTGTGATAAACAGCCTAACTCACCACCACAGGCCGCCACCACCGTCTCGCTCCCTTCCAACCATTATTACTTTGACGAAAACGTATGCCAGGGACTCCCTATGGTTTACGTAGACGGCTGTGCCTTCCATTGTGATGGGCAGCTCAGGGCCGGGGTGGGGATAGTCTGGTCCAACCGTAGCGTTAATGAACCAACTTACTACTCGTTAGGCCCCAAGACCAGTCAGTACGCAGAAATTGCGGCTGCATTGATCGCTATCCAATAAGCAGCAAAACAATCCCTGACGCAACTGGTGATATGCTCCGATTCAAATTATGCCCGTCACAGTTTCATCTCCCACTTAACCTGTGTGGAAGACCAGTGGGATGAAAAACGCCCAAAACAAACCAGTAAAGCACACAGAGCTCTTCTTAGCGTGTGACCAACTGGTGACAGACCAAGGGATGAGTGTGTACTGGAAAAAGGTAAAAGGGCATTCCCAGACCTCGGGCCCAAACAAGGGCGGGAACGATGAGGCTGACCGCCTGGCAAGACAGGGTGAAGAACAGGGGCCTTCCTGGGAGTTCCAGCCCGAATGGCTTCCAACGCCTGTGACTAGCGCGGTCAATGCTATCACTCTGCGGCAATTGCGGGAACAGCAGGAGAACCCACAAGGGTGCAATGAAGTCTTGCACCTGAGTCGAAGACCAGACGACTCAGACCTCATCACGATGCAAGAGGAAGACCCAATCATCCGAGTCATTAGACAACGATTAAGCCATCCTCCAACTCCTGGGTCACGACTTAAGGCTGGAGCAAGGCTTGTTAGTCTACTTCCGCCATGACCAAGGACCCATCTGTTGGGTGGTCCCCACAAACCATCAGGGTGTGATGCGTAACCATGCACATGACTCCCCTTTAGGAGGCCACCGGGGCTACAAAGCCACCCTACAGACTGGCCATCAATGGCCCAAGACGTAAAAGTGTGCGTCCAAGGGTGCCTGATCTGCAACCAGTTCAACCCCTCACGACCTTTGAACAGGGCTCCACTCCAAAGGAGGGGAGTAAAATTCCCATGGTCCCATATCCAAGTAGATTGGGTCGGCCCAGTCCCCAAATCCTCGAGGGGCAACAAGTACCTCCTCACCGTCACATGTGCCTTCACCAGATGGGTGGATGGCCTCCCAGCACCCAACGATATCGCAGTCGCGACAGCGGTCCTGTTGTTGAAACACGTATTCACACGGTGGGGACTACCGCTTTCGGTTGACTCAGGCCGCGGTACCCATTTCACCTCCCATGTTATGACGGAGATGTATAACATCCTGGGGGTAGAGGCGAAATTCCACATATCACACCACCCTCAATCATCTGGCCAGGTAGAACGCGCTAATCGCACCATCACCCACATGCTGAAAAAGTATGTGAGCAGTCACGGTAAGGACTGGGATGTAAAACTGCCCTTGGTGCTAATGGCTATCTGGTCTACCCCCCACAGAACCACGGGGATTACACCATTCGAGATGATGACAGGAAGACAAATGACCTTGCCCCTCCATCTCCTGTACCAAGCAGAAGATGTCAGTGTGGTGGCCGCTTATACGGCACACCAGTATGTGACGGACCTGCGTGAACACCTCCAAACCACCTTCGCATGGGCCCAAAGGAACCTGGAGGCCAGTGCTGAAGGAGCCAAAGCCTATTACGATAGGAAGGCATCCCCCCACGAATACCAAATAGGGGACAAGATCCTCTACTTCCAGTTTGCCAGATCCGCTGGGACACCCACTAAGTTCCTCCCAAGCTGGTCAGGCCCCTTTGAGATCATAGGCAAGCTATCCCCGGTGGCCTACAGGATTCGCGTATCAAAGCCACGCAAATCACCAGCCTACAAATGGGTCCACGCTAACCAGATTAAGCCATACAGGTCAGAATCAACCCCCGGCAGAGGAGACCGCGGCAAAACCCCAAAAGGGGGGACCATCGTCTTCCTCCGAGACACTAACAGACTCAGAATAACCCTATAGCATAGCTGCGTGTGTAACTCACCGCATGCAACATGACTCATAAAAATCCATCCCTTTCATAACCAGAGCTTGATCTGTTACAGATTAAAGTCCCCTGGGCCCTCACCATCACCATAGCAATAATTGAGCCCGGACCACCAGCTGGTATTGCACTACAAGATGCCCCTGGGCTCCTGATCACCCGTTGCCACCTTTACACTCAGAGAATATATGTGCGCTTAGACCCCTGGGATGTCTACCGCAAACACGTCCGCCTCCCACCACAACTGACCGAGGGACAGCTAAGTGGGATCCAGACCCAACAGACCATAGAACATGCCCGTCAGACAATAGGACACATCTTAGAACAATTGCAGAAGTTCCTGGTCACAGAGGCAGACCTCAGTGGCAACCAGAGGCCAAAGTGATTCCTGGGTGGCCTGATCGCAGCCGGATCCGCCATCGGATCCCTCTTTTCAATCAGCCTTTCAGCTGCCAACTCTGTTCGCATCAGTACACTACAGCGTCATATAAACGAGTTAGATGAAGTGATGCCCGAGATCCACCAGAAGTTACTCTTCCAACAAAGAGAACTGCAGGGCTTAGGTAAAACCGTACAAGCTACCATCACAACAGTGGACCTCCACTCAGCGATCCTCAACAACACCTTGCATGCTCTCGAGACCCTGTCCGGAATCGTTAAGGAAGATCTTACTTACGTACGAGCAGTAAGAGATTTAATGCAAGACCTTGTCAGGGAAGTTAGCTCCTCTGTCAGTAACCTGAGTGGCGGGAGGATACCCACATACCTAGTGGCCCTAGACTGGTGGGTGGAATACTAGGATCCGCGACCACCACAGTTGTGCAACCCTCGCAGGTACACTTAGCCTACAACCTGTGTAGTGCGATTCCTATCGCAGTAGACCCCAAAAATCTAGAAATAGGATTCATTCTAAACCTACCAATTATAGAAACTAAAAACGTGTACAGGATAAAATCAGTGCTGAACGTGGGATTTTGGCAGGGCAACACTCACGTCCTCCTTAAGACACTGTAGTGGAAAACATTAGTATATGTTAGTGGGTTTAGGATACAGTTAGAGTAGAATAGATATTGTTTAGGCCTTGTTCATTTCTAGGGAATATGATTGTACAGGACGCTTGCTGGCCTTGGGTAGCTCCGAGGATATCTGACCGGTAGAGCAGAACAATTTGGGCAAAACATTCTGACCTGGTAACCAAAACAGTGGAGACAAAACAAGTGCCTGTAATCACAAATGTTTGCATTTGGGCTGACGCAAACTGAGGGATTAAAACAAGCTCCCGAGGAATCTCGGGAGGAGAGTTCTTTGCCTGCCATAGAGACAACTCCTTTTTCAGTGGTCAGGCCTTGGGCTCCCCGCGCGCTAGCAAGCATCCTTCCTGCAGGAAGAAGGTGACTCCGCATATCTGCCTTTGCATTCTTTCATCTCAGCACTGAGAATAGTAAAATGGTAAATGGTCTGCATTTGTATAGCGCTTTTCTACCTATCGGTACTCAAAGCGCTTTGACACTGTGTCACATTCACCCATTCACACACCGGTGGCAGAGCTGCTATGCAGCTTAGGCTGACACACCGGGGGCAACTTAGGGTTCAGTGTCTTGCCCAGGGACACTTCGGCACATGACTGGGGGAAGCCAGGAATCGAACCACCGATCCTGCGATCAGTGGGCGACAGCTCTACCTCTGAGCCACTGCCGCCCCAAACAGGGAAATCAGACGTAGAGGCGTAGAATAAATCTACAATTTGAGTTCCTCTGAGTTGGGACATTTCTAACCATTACAAAGATGCCGTCACAAACAGGATAACAAGGAAGCCAAATTAAGAAGAACACTGATACCTGGAGGCTGATGGAAAATTGAGGACAACATTCATCCGGCTGGTGCCTGGACGCAGACGACGTCACGTGTGGCCACAGGTAAAAAATTGCGTTTTGCTTTAAGTTGATGTACTCTGTGTCTGGGATTAGGTGGAAATGTTGGTAAGACTGACTGACAAAGCCATATAATTTGCCTAAACAGTTAAATTCTAATTTGGCGGCCTTAAGAATTTTGTTGTGGGGGAACCCTGTATGGTGTGGTGGATGTAAAGGCAAGATATCGGGTCACTTGTACTAACATTGCTGTAAATAACTAACCAGCTTCATGTGTTTCATGTGTGTTTTTTCTATGATTATAAAAATGATACAGCCTATTGACATCTAAAAGTTGAATGTTGTAACGGACGCAGTTTGGCTCTGGGAAAATTGTAGGCGTTTGAGTCTGGGATTAGAGAAAATTATTGTTTAAGACGCTGTATAAGTACAAAGGGCTGACTTGCTCGGCCTCTGCATGGTTTGGAGAAAGCGCCTCCTCAACACGGATTGGAAATGGCAAATTACTTTGTTTAAGGTTGAGAAATTAGCACAGGAGTTTTGCAGAGGCAGCAGTCCCTTTGTGCGCTCACAGTGGGTTTTGGCTCCAGAAATTTTAATGTGCTATCAATTAGAGACAAATAATTGTACTGGTACGCTGTGAGTTTGTTTGTTTTTTGGTAACGTGGGGAAATTACATCAGCCTGGGCCAAATCAACCCAGGTGTAATTTTCACCATGGAGAGAGGGGCCTAAGGGGTTAAGATAAATCCCAGTGAAAAGCTTTTCTGTAGATAAACGAGTCTAGACTGAAATGTGTTGAATATTCATGTATGCGGTGTAATTGATAGCAGCTTTGTATATGAGTGTGCTGATGTTTGTTATGAAATGATTTGTGTTTAGAAGTTGTTGTGATTGTGTGTTTTTCTGCACAGAGGGTTCTGTGCTGTGGTTTATATGATGAGGTCTGAGCTGAGACTGTGGGGTTGATAATTTCACAGGAGAAGAGTCTGTCTCTTCTGTCTCTCTGTCTTCTGGCAATTGTGAGTGTGTGTAAGGATAAAAATAGACCGAAGGGCATGTGTGGATGCAGTTAAAAGAAGTGAATTGTTTTGTGTTTGCGTTTTCTTGCTTTTATCGTGGAGACGTGGACAAAGGACTCTACTCAGTCGTGAGAACTGCAGTGGATATGGCATGGCAAGATGGCGGCGCACACAGTTGCTGCTCTCTTAGTCGGTGCTTTGTTTGGCTATGTGTATGGGTGTTTTTTCTTAATTCATGCACACTCTGTTCGGCGGGCAATATCTTCAGCCGACATGACCTTCTAAAGATTGGAATTTGTTTTGAGGGCAGTGTTACGGCAGAGTTTATCCGCTCGCACAAGATCCCGGCGGACATAGCGAGAACCCCCGGTTCACCGTGGTTCACCATTCCGGCGGTGAGACGGCGCAGGCGGCGCAGGAACAGGAAGCAGAAGCGGGGCTGCAGGGCCGGCGTGCTTCTCAGGCTAAGAAGGCAACCGTTTAAACCACCGCTCCCCAGCCTCTTCCTGGCGAACGCCAGGTCCCTCGCGGGAAAGATGGACGACCTGAGACTACAGATCACCACCGACAACATGGCGAGGAACACCTGCGCTCTGGTAATCTCAGAGTCCTGGCTTCATCCTTCTATTCCGGATTCGGCTATCGAGCTAACAGGCTACACCGCACTACGCCAGGACAGAACTATGGACTCCGGTAAGAGCAGAGGTGGAGGGCTCTGTGTGTACATAAACAACAGCTGGTGTACAAACACAGAAACCGTGGACCGACACTGCTCCACGGACTTGGAATATGTGACAGTGAAATGCAGACCCATTTAGCTCCCGAGGGAGTTTACCGTAGTCTTCTTAACTGCTGTTTACATTCCACCTGATGCTAATGCTAGCACAGCTACCGGACTACTACACGGCAGCATTAGCAAACAGCAGAGCAGGTATCCTGACGCGGTGTTCATCGTAGCAGGAGATTTCAACCACGCCGACCTAAAGACGGTGCTTCCAAGATTCCACCAGCACGTTAAATGTGCTACCAGAGGAGCAAACACCCTGGACAAAGTGTACACCAACATCAAGCAGGGCTACAGGGCGAGACCGCTGGCTCACCTGGCCCAGTCTGACCACATGTCCTTGTTTCTGATCCCCGCATATGCCCCCCTCTGCAAAACTGCTCCCACCAATACAAAAACTGTTAAGATCTGGCCGGATGGTGCCTCTCAACAACTACAGGACTGCTTCAACAGGACCAACTGGGATGTGTTCGAACACCAGGACCTGGACATGTTCACCGACAGTGTGCTGTGCTACATTAAGAACTGTATGGACACTGTCACGGAGGACAGAAACATCAGGGTTTATCCCAACCAGAAGCCCTGGATGACCCGGGAGGTCCAGCGACTGCTCCGAGAGAGAAACGCAGCCTTCAGATCTGGGGATCGAGCTCTCTACAGCGCAGCCCGAAGCAATCTGAGGAGAGGCATCAAGGAGGCGAAACTACAATACAGGCGGAGGATCGAGGATAATTTAGAGAGCAACAACAGCAGGCAGATGTGGCAGGGAGTCCAGCACCTGCTCAACTACAAGACCAACCCCGGGGCTGCTGAAGGCGACGCCTCAAGGGCAGAAGAACTTAACCTTTTCTTTGCCCGGTTTGAGGTGCCGCAAGAACCAGCTAGGACACACCCCATGGCCCACGGCGGTGTAACCCTCACAGTTGAGGAGAGTGATGTTAGACACACGCTGAGGTCTATCAACCCGAGGAAGGCTACTGGACCAGATGACGTTCCGGGCCGGGTGCTGAAGGTCTGCGCAGAACAACTGGCTGGTATATTCACCAAAATTTTCAACCAGTCACTGGCCCTGTCTACTGTACCACAATGTCTAAAGTCCTCCACCATAGTACCTCTGCCGAAAAAATCCCACATCTCCAGCCTGAACGACTACCGGCCTGTTGCACTGACTCCAGTGGTAATGAAGTGTTTTGAGAAACTGGTCCGGAGTCACATCACATCATTGCTGCCCCCAAGTCTGGACTCCCACCAGTTTGCCTATAGAGGAAACAGATCCACAGAGGATGCTGTGACCACAGCTCTCCATGATGCGCTGACCCACCTAGAGCTACAGGGGAGCTACGTCTGGATGCTGTTTGTGGACTACAGCTCGGCGTTCAACACCATCCTCCCTCACAAACTGATGGAGAAACTTGTGGGCTTAGGACTTCCATCCTCCACCTGTATGTGGATCAACAGCTTCCTCACAGGCCGCAGACAGAGGGTGAGAGTAGGCAAACATACATCTACGGCCATCAGTCTCAGCATCGGGTCCCCTCAGGGCTGTGTGCTGAGCCCCCTGCTCTACACCCTCTACACCCACGACTGCACCCCCACACACCAGAGTAACACCATTGTGAAGTTTGCAGATGACACCACGGTGGTGGGGCTGATCTCCGGGGGGGACGAGACGACCTATAGGGACGAGGTAGGAAAGCTGTCGGGATGGTGCAAAGAGAACAACTTGCTCCTCAACACCAAAAAGACGAAGGAGCTGATTATAGACTTCAGGAGAAAGAACACTGACATTTCTCCAATATTCATAAATGGGGACTGTGTGGAGAGAGTACATGGCTTCCGATTCCTGGGAGTTCAGATTGAGGGGGGCCTGACCTGGAGCATGAACACCTCGGAGCTGATGAAAAAGGCCCAACAGAGACTCTACTTCCTTAGGGCACTGAGAAAGAACTACGTGTCTAGGAAACTCCTGGTGGCCTTCTACCGATGCTCCATAGAGAGCATCCTAACATACTGCATTGGCGTATGGTTCACCAGCTGCACAGTAGCACAGAGGAAAGCGCTCCAGAGGGTGATAAACACGGCCCAGAAGATCGTCGGCTGCTCTCTCCCTACACTGGAAGAACTACACAGTTCCCACTGCATAAAAAAAGCCCAAAACATCATCAAGGACACATCACACCCCGGACACCATCTGTTTGAACTGCTACCGTCAGGACGACGATACAGACAAATAAAATCACGGACGAACAGACTAAAGAACAGTTTTTACCCAACAGCCATAACTGCACTGAACAAACAAAAAATCACAGTTTTAGAAGGGAATGTGCATTAAGTGATTTTATGAAATGGAATGAATGTTGTCAGATTTGATTTAAAATGTTTATTTTTTTTTATTTTAATTTCATTTTTTATTTATTTATTTATTTTACTTTTCTTTTATGATTAAAACTGCACTGGCTGCTTGACACTTTTATAATTTCGTTGTACAACATGTTACAATGACAATAAAACTCCTTGAACCTTGGGAGGTGTTTCGTTTTGATTTTGATCATAATAGACTTATGTTGAGAGTGTTAGTCTTGCTGTGATCGTAGCCGTTTGTGAGACTTCTTCATTGTTCAGTGAAAGTTGAGACCGCGCCCCCTTGTTGGAGAGGGGGGATCGATGACAATAAGGTTTGTGATTGGCTGTGAGTTCGAGACTGCGCTTCACCTGGTAGTCAAGGGTACTACACAAGAAGACAGCCCCCTCCCCGGAGGTTTACAAACTGAGGCTGCAGGTGACCTTGGAGGAGAACTCAAAGCTTCGCTGTGACTCTTATCTGTGTGTATGATAGTAGAGACAGCAATTTTCACGTGATTGAAACAGAGAAACTCTTAAATTTGTCACAAAAACCGCTGAGGTATTTAAATTTAGATAGTTTTGAGGCTGAGTGGTATCCAAATTAAATACTCCACAGTCATTTGAATTTGGATAATATACCGTAGATTTGTGTGCACTACAGACAATTCAGTAGCATACATAAGAGACATATCCACGTAGATACATCACACATAATGGAATCTGCAAATAAGAACATGTCTCCCATCGAGGTGTTAGGAAAAAAGAATCCACTTCTGAAAGGCAAAATTCTGAGATACTCGAAAAAATTGAATAAACGCACAGGGAAATCAACTTCACCCTGGCCATTTGAGGGAACGTTTGACCTGAGACAGTGTGTTCAGATGGAAGTTTTAATAAAAAAATGACCAAATTAAAGACAAATCTACAAAGCGTGAGCATAAGCGAGAGGGAAAGAAAAATGTCTTTATCCAATGGCAGAGCTGGAGAAAGCAAGCAGGTCAGAGGAAGAGGAGGTGGCAGATTTACCTGAGACATTCTTGAAGGCTGTTAGGGTGTCAGATAGGAATCCTAGGCGTGTCAGTGGATTACATGATAACGTAGTGAGGATTTTGCAGGAGGCTGAGGATGGAAGGAGATGCTGTGGGTTGGAGATGCAGAGGTGTGATGTGAGAGAGGCTGGTTCGAATGGGTCTGAGGAGAGTGCCGAGAAATACCTAGTGGGAGTGGAATACTCTAAACTGCCAGACCCTGACAGAGTCTCTACACCCCGGGACGGACACGGTGGTGCAAAGCCTAAATTCCCTCAGTCAATCTTGAAAAAGAGGGAGAACAAGGCTACAGCCAGATAAGAGCTTGCACCTGCGTTTGACATTGGGAGCGAGGTGCTGGAGGAGCGGGGGAAAATGGATAGAATTATCATCACAGTTCATGCTCCCATCACAGTTCCAGCTCCCATTACGTTTCCAAGGAGAGGGGGATTATGCGCTGGCAGAGGCAGAGGATCTGCTGGTAGATTGGGGAGAAGAGTGCGATGCCACTACTGTGGGAGAGATGGACATATAAGAAACCAGTGTTTCGGGTGGATGCAGGACTTTGGACTTGATCCAACTGGACAGGCAATGCCCGGGCAGAGGGGGCCAACCAATCCACGACAGGGTCCTCCAGCCGGTTACTTAGGGGTGCCCTGAGGCTGTGCCATTTGGTGCACCCCAGATGGAGTGATTGTGGACACTGCACAGTGCCAAATGACTGTGAGTAAAGAGGAGGAGATGGTTTATTGGCTTGGGGACTTAAACGAAAGATTCATGGACTCTGCTGATATGTGGATGGACTTTATCAAAGCCATTATGTCAGAAGCATCACAGCCTGCTTGTCCTCCTCACTGTACTCTCCAGTATTTTGAAAATGAGCCAGATGTTTGGTTAGGAAGACAGCCAGGAAAGGTTCAGCTACAACCTACTTCTATTGTTTTGGGAAAACAGGGGGCTGCCATGGTGATAGAGAGAGGGCCATATTTAGATCAGGAATTTGACATCAAAAACCTGTTAGTTAACCCAGACTTTGAACCCAAACATTTAGGTCCTATGCTTGTTCAGTCCCAGGAAGCTAAATTTGTGCCAACAGAAAACAAATACATTTGGTTGAGTGAGGATGAGTCTTTTCTTAAAATAGACATTTCAGCTGAGGGATGGGCTACCCCACAGGCTGTACGCCTCCCAGGTCAGGCAGCACTCTGCTGCCAGCATTCTGATCTGGAGAAAGAGATGGTAGGAAGAGTACCAGATAAACTATGGTCAAAACATGATACGGATGTAGGTTTTATTCAGTCCACACAACTGGTGCAAGTTCATCTTAAACCAGGATGTAGGCCTCCCTGGAAACCACAATACCCCCTGAAAGTGGAAGCAGAGGCTGGGATTCAGCCATCGATTCAGTATCGATTGGTGCATGATCTTAGAGCTTTAAATGAGGTTGTAGAAGATTTTCCAGCGGAAGTTCCAAATCCACACACTCTCTTGTCGAGCGTTCCACCTGATGCAAAGTGGTTTACAGTGGTTGACTTGTGTTCTGCATTTTTCAGTGTACCATTGAGTGAAAATAGTCGACATCTTTTCGCATTCACATACAGGGGTCAGTCCTACACGTACACACGAATGCCGATGGGATTCAAGCACAGTCCTCACTTGTTCAACAAAATCTTAAAAGAGGATATGGAGGATTTGGCGGGTAAGATTACAAGTACTGTTCTTCAGTATGTTGACGATTTAATCCTCTGTGCACCGGATTTGGAAACGTGTCAAAGAATCCATCACCTTGTTGACACTGTTGGCTGAAAGAGGCCATAAAGCAGGATTCTTGTCCTTGCTGATAAACGAGGCTCATGGGCTAAGCCATGAGTCGAGGGGGGAAGTGATTAGGAGAATCAGAGAATGGAATTTTTGGGCTCCAAAGTTACAACAGCATGTGGATGATGTGTTAAGTCGGTGTGAAATTTGTCTCCAGTGTAACATTCGGCGTGGAATGGTGCCGCCTGCTGGACACCTTCCAATCCCTGAGGGGCCATTCATGCATTTCACAATGGACTTTGTGGACATGGTGCGTCCGGTACAGGGCAAGCAATATCTTCTGGTGATCATTGATCACTTCAGCCGGTGGGTCGAGGCGACACCTTCTAAACACAACACAGCTGAGACGGTGGCGACATTTTTGTGTCGAGAGGTGATTCCGCTGGCGCTCATGGCTTGTCGATCAAGTGATCACAGAATGCTGAAACTAACACCGCATGAAGCTTTGCTTGGTCGACCGATGCCAGCGCCAATGTACAGAGCGGTGAAGGGTCCATCTCTTGACATTTTGACAAATGACCTCAGTTCTTACATCAAACAAATGACTAACATACATAGGAGTATTTCCTCCCGTGTTGTCTCCCTGCAGGAAAAAGAAGCTCGAGAAGATCCAGAGCCATTCGTGAAGCCAGGTGATCTGGTGTATGTTAAAGTGTTCAGGAGAAAGTGGGACCACCCTCGGCGAGAGGGTCCGTACGAGGTAGTTAAAGCTACTGCCAGAGCCGTACAGGTTGAAGGCTCACCCACGTGGTATCATTTAAATCATTGTGTGAAAGCCCCAGAGGGGGAACCAGAGTTGGCAGTGGCTTCCTAGCACCTCCGCGACCGAAGCCCTAATAGTCTATGACCGCCACGACACTACCACTAAGCTAACCCTACCGAATCAAACTATGTTCCTAACGGTTCCCCAGGTAGCAATGGTCCACATAGAAGACACTGTCCTCCACCACCTCAACTCAGACAGGCACGGCGTAGAGATCGAGGTTATGGACGTGTTCAGAGGCTATAACATTATGATTGACGACACTCTCCAGCAGCAACTCCTTCTACCAAATTGGTAAAATTCAGCCTCAAATCGACCGGTCTTACCACTACCTACTCCAGCTATGCAAAGCAATCACTAACCTACCAAGAGCACCCAATTAGCATGGTAGTCTTGGACTCCTCCTTAGCGGGTGGACACTCACAGCAGTGGTAGCTTATGTAATGTACAAGTACATTAGGGAGTTACAGGCCAAACTAGATTCCAACTTGTTGGTACCAGTGCTATTCCCCACCCAAACCGACGCTATTTCACACAACTAGAGATACACCTCCCTGTTGTGGTTTTTCTTGTTGTATTGTTGTTTTTTTCTTCCCCCTCACCGCGACTAGGTGTCAGGACCTAACACCGCTGCCTTCCCACTCACTTTCCTGTCTCACAACCTTCACGGCATATCTCACCTCGTTACTGATGTGAAGGACGTGTAACGATATATGTAACCTCTGCTTAGATATGTTTACCTCTGCTCAGACATGCCTCTATCTTCTAAGATATGCCTATATTTAGAGGACTGATACTGATTGGCTGACTGACGGTAAGCGTATCGCGTCACTTCCTGTCACCGAGGTTTCCTGCTGGTCTGTTGCTGGTCGCAGCAGCATTTTTGTTAAACAACTCTCCTCACTTTTATCTCTTTACTGTTGTTTTTCTAACTTACTTCGAGTGCCTAAGGGTTGCACGCTTGTAATACTCAAGCACCTTATTCCCCTTATTTCGTAGCTTTCTGGTCTTTTCGGGTAAGCTATCTTAACTTTCTGCCATGGCTGCCCTGTCTTCTCCTTGTTTTTCTTGCTCGGTGTGCCTTATGTTTAGCTCGTCCTCTGCCTCTGTGTTAATGGTATCTGTAATAAGTGTGAGATAGTGGCAGCGCTGGAGGCGAGGCTGACTGATTTGGAATCTCGGCTCCGCACTGTGGAAAACCAGTCAGCTAGTCAGGCCCCGTTAGCTAGTGCGGAGCATCCTAGCTTAGTTGCTACTCGTCCCTCAGTGGGTCCCGAGCAGCCGGGATGTGACTGGGTGACGGTTCGTAGGAGTCGTAGTTCTAGGCAGTCGCCCACGGTTCACCACCAGCCGCTTCACGTTTCAAACAGATTTTCCCCACTCAGTGACACGCCCGCTGAGGAAACCCACCCTGATCATTGGTGACTCCATAGTCAGAAACGTGAAGTTAGAGACGCCAGCGGTCATAGCGGTCACCTGAAGCTCCTGCATAAGGATAAGCATAAATACAGTAAGATCGTAATACACGCAGGAACTAATGACTCCCGGTTACGCCAATCGGAAGTCACTAAAACTAACATTGAGTCGGTGTGTTCATTTGCCAAAACGATGTCGGACTCCGTAGTTTTCTCTGGACCCCTCCCCAATGTGACCAGCGACGACATGTTTAGCCGCCTGTCGTCGCTTCACCGCTGGCTGTCTAGGTGGTGTCCAGCAAACGATGCAGGCTTCGTAGACAATTGGAGCAGTTTTTGGGGAAAACCTGGGCTGATTAAAAGAGACGGCGTCCATCCCACCTTGGATGGAACGTCTCTGCTCTCTAGTAACATGGCCAAGTTTATTAGACTACCTAAACCATGACCCAGAGTGGAGCCCAGGACGCAGAGTCACAGTCTTACACGCCTCTCTGCAGACTCTCAGCCGCCACCCACTCGTAGCTGTAACACTCCCATTGAGACTGTGTCTGCTCTCCGACCACCTAAATTATATAAATCACAAATAAATAAAAGAGTGATTCACAGGAATCTAATAAACATCAAGACAGTTCCTCTTACAGAACAAAGTAACAATAAAAGAATTAAATGTGGTCTATTAAATATCAGATCTCTCTCTTCTAAATCTCTGTTAATAAATGACTTGATCAGTGACCATCACATAGATTTATTTAGTCTCACTGAAACCTGGCTGCAAAGTCAACTCCAACCAGTCACATCAACCATCATATTCCTAGAAGTTCAGGTAGAGGTGGAGGAGTAGCAGCAATATATAACTCAGATTTATTAATTATTCCTAGCCCTAA
Organism: Macropodus opercularis; assembly: GCA_030770545.1. Taxonomy (NCBI): domain Eukaryota; kingdom Metazoa; phylum Chordata; class Actinopteri; order Anabantiformes; family Osphronemidae; genus Macropodus; species Macropodus opercularis. The sequence continues at coordinate 16,221,715 of CM061098.1, read as the reverse complement.
ACATAACTATAATTCTTTTGAAAGCCTCACTCTGAGCCTTTCTCACTCAGACTGTAAAACCCAGAAACCAGTTGTGTTCTGTGTTGTCTACCGTCCTCCTGGTCCATATTCAGAGTTCTTAACTAAATTCTCAGAGTTTTTATCTAACTTAGTTCTCAGCACAGATAAAGTGATTGTAGTGGGTGACTTTAACATTCATGTAGATGTTGACAGTAACTGTCTCAACATTGCATTTAATTCACTACTGGATTCTATTGGTTTTAGTCAGCATGTGAATGAATCCACTCACTGTCTTAATCAAACTCTCGATCTTGTCCTGACTTATGGGGTTGAGATTGATCATTTAAAAGTTCTCCCTCAAAACCCTCTGACCATTTCTTAATAACGTTTGAATTTACCATAACAGACCTGACAACAGTTGGAAATAAGTTCTATTACAGCAGATGTTTATCTGATGATGCTGTAGATTTAAGGAGATGATTCCATCATCTTTTGTCTCATTCCCTTGTAGCTACACAGAGGAGAGCAGTCATCTGAATCATGAGCAGGTAGATTGTCTTGTTGATGATGCTGCAGCTTCACTGCGTACAATTTTAGACACTGTCGCTCCTCTGAAGAAGAAGCCAGTGAATCAGAGGAGGTTAGCTCCATGGTATAACTCAGAGATCTGCAGCCTTAAGCAGAGGACTCGAAAACTAGAAAGATTGTGGCGTTCATCAAAATCATAACCATTAGAGAAAAGATTTATCAGAATCTGTCAACAAAAGTCATAAACCGATCTGCAGATCCAACAGCCTTAGATCTGCTGGTTAGACCCAACTTCAATAATTAACTCTGCTAAATCAGCTACTTGTCTCTTAGACCCAATCCCAACTAGATTACTCAAAGAAATTCTTCCATTAATCAGCACGTCCATATTAAATCAAATCAACCAATGTCTGGTTACAGGCTACGTACCACAGGCTTTTAAGGTTGCTGTGGTCAAACCTTTATTGAAAAAAAACTACTCTTGACCCTAGAGAACTTGCAAATTATAGGCCTATATCCAATTTGCCCTTTATTTCTAAAGTTCTTGAAAAAAATGTAGCTAAACAACTATGTGACCACCTGTGTAGAAATGACCTATAAGATTTTCAGTCAGGATTCAGATTACATCATAGCACAGAAACAGCTCTGATTAGAGTCACTAATGATCTTCTCACAGCTTCAGACAATGGTCTAGTTTCTGTACTTGTCCTGTTAGATCTTAGTGCAGCATTTAATACGATAGATCACAAGATTCTATTGCAGAGACTGGAACATAGCATTGGGATTAAAGGAAAAGCACTGGGATGGTTTAAGTCGTATCTGTTGAACAGATTCCAATTTGTTCATGATGAATCTTCCATCCGCACAGGAATTAGTTTTGGAGTTCCACAGGGTTCTGTGCTTGGTCCAATACTTTTCAGTCTTTACATGTCTACCCTTGCTAATATTATTAGAAAACGTTCTATAAATTTCCACTGCTATGCAGATGATACTCAGTTATATTTGTCCATGAAACCAGAGGAAACAAACCAATTAGTCAAACTTCAAACTTGTTTAAATCATATCAAATCCTGGATGTCCCATAACTTTCTACAACTGAATTCAGATAAAACGGAGGTTATTATAATTGGTGCTAAAAACCACAGAGACTCATTATTGAATCAGATTGTTACTCTGGATGACATAACGTTAGCTTCAAGTTCTACTGTGAGGGACCTTGGTGTCATTGTTGACCAAGATCTGTCCTTTACACCATATATTAAAGAAATCTCTAGAACTGCCTACTTCCACCTGAGGAATATTGCAGGCAGAGCATTTAGCTACCAAGCTCCTCTCCTATGGAACCAGCTTTCAGTCCAGGTTCGAGAAGCAGACACCCTCTCTAGTTTTAAAACTAGGCTTAAAACATTTCTCTTTGACAAAGCGTATTGTTAGAGATGGTTCTGGTCACCCTGAACCATCTCTTAGTTAAGTTGCTATAGACTGCGGGGGGACGTCCATCATTCACTGAGCTCTTTTTTCTCTTTTTCTTCTATCCGCCAACATGCCTCCATTTCCACATGTGACTAACTTTGTCCCTTTTCTCTCCTAGTTGTGCTTCTCCCCTTCTGTCTCTCTCTATCCTCATCTAAAGCTATCATCAGACTCAGAGTCGTGTGTCTCCAGTGTTCAGTTGCTGGTCCAACCATCCCGCCTGTGTTCTGTTGCTGCTTGTTTTGTCGTTGTGGTTGTGTTCTTTTCTCTCTTCTCTATCCCCTCACCCCAACCGGTCAAGGCAGATGGCCGCCCACACTGAGCCTGGGTCTGCTGGAGGTTTCTTCCTCGTTAGAGAGGGAGTTTTTCCTCTCCACTGTTGCTATTTAAATGTACAATTTATCGATTGGCTACAATTAAAAGCTTGCTCTATGTGGGAATTGTTGGGTTTAGTTGTGTAAGGTCTTAAAACCTTACTTGTAAAGTGCCTTGAGATAACCGATGTCGTGAATTGGCGCTATATAAATAAAGTTGAATTGAATTGAATTGAATAGTGGATAACCCCCAGAGGGGGTGAGCGAAGCTATGCATGTGCATGTGAAGAGTGTTAGGTTTGCAATAGCAACTCTTTCTACTTTCTACAAAACATGTCATGAGCAGAGAAGATCAGTTGGACATGTGAGTGAAATGTGCCTGAAGAAGGGTGAGTATGTGGAGAAGGAAATGTGTTTAATCCACAGAATACGGGGCCACTAAACAATGGAGCATCAGTGACCACCAGATAAAGTGCCTGAAGAGAGATATAGGAATACATGGAGAAGACCAGCAAACAGCATCAAGATCCAGAGAAACTCTGTTTAGTATAAAAGTGTGGGTCGAGGGACAGACCGTTGTCAGGTGGTATAGGGACAGTCTGACCCAGGCCTGTATTATTCTCCAAGTGCGAAATAAAAGCAAGATTGAATAAATAAGAGGTTTCTTCGAATTCAACAACCGTGCGGAGCCAGGAATTAGACAGCTCCAACATAACATTGGAAGGGCAGGGCAGATGGGAGTAGGAGTCTAGCGTGTATACAGTCTGCTTAAACTAATACTGCAACCAAACATTATATGTTTTCATGTTTTTATTGAATGGAGTTGTTACCGAGATATTTTCACTGAAAGGTTTCAATCAGACACAGCACTGAGATTAAAAATAATACAAATGATTTATTCTCGTAAGTGTAAAAAATATGCAAAAGGGAGACATACAAAGTCACCTTTTTCTTCCCTGCAAGGATAAAGCTTGCTGGCGAGTGAGGAAGAACGGAGGACAGCACATCTTCTGTCTTGTTATCGGGAGTTGGATTTTAAACCCTCAACTTGCATCAGTCGCAGCAGAGTGATTGTCCAAATTTGGTCTTCGATTAGATTAATGACTCTGTTTATCCCGGAGCGACCACGCACGCCAAGAACTTTTACAACACAAGCTTTCCAGAAACGGGAGATCATCCTGCTTTCCTGCAAACACAGAAGATCATTATCCTGGAAACAGTAACTCTGTAAACTCACGGCCTAAATATGCCACCTCAGCCTGCTACAAGTACAAAGGATAGGATGAGAAGTACAAATTCCTAATGAGCTCTTAGAAGAAACCACGATCAAGAATTGTTGACTTGCACAAAGCTGGAAAGGTTTACAACAGTATCTGTAAAAGCCTTGATGTTCATGTATCCACAGTGAGACAGACTGTCTACAAACAGAGGAGGTTCAGCTCTGTAGCTACTCTCCCTGGACCTGGTCGTCCTGTAAAGATGACTGAGACACAGCACAGAATGAGGGGAAGAAGAATCCAAGAGTGTCAGCTAAAGACTTAAACAAATCTCTGGCACATGCTAACATTTATAAAAAAGAAACCAAATAATATATATATATATATATATTATATTCTGGGAACAAACATTCCAACAGGGCACAGTAAATAGCTGTCAAATTGGACAAACTGATATGAGTAAACACAAGTCACTCCTGGCGTTTTCTCACTCATTTTGATTTGCACAATAGACCTGAGACGCGAACAGAATAATGAATTACTCTGTCCTGAGTTTTAATCCATAATATTGTCATAACAGGGAGCAGTTATTTTTGGGTTATTCTAGGCATGGAAATATTTTACATACAACATGATGATAGTAGTACAGTAGATACTAGAAGAACAGCAGCTTACATGATCCAGAGGCGATAAGTGGTCCTAAATGAGTCAGTCTGGCATTGCAGGTTGTTGATGCGAGGGAAAGTATTCAGGTGAGTGTTAACAGGATGTATGGAAGACAATCTGGCAGTCTGCCGAAACCTGAGAAAAACAGGATGGCACCAACAGGTGAAACCAATTAATGACTGCCAGAGACTCAACAAAACAAAAACGGACCCTTGTGATATAACTGACAAACAAAAGTAAAGCTGCTGTCTATATTACACAGCAAATGGATACTCAATTACTAAGGGAGATGATCAACTCTTCCTGTATTTCACTCTACTTGTGATTCCGTTCTACTTGTCTTACTTTTCATCATTGGAACCTACTTTTGTCCCAGAGCTTCTCCACAGAATCAAAATACAGTGAGAAGTAACAGTAAAGTATGTAGAAAGTCAGATACATCAGACAAACTATGCTGTGACAGTTACCGGTAATACTGTAGGCTATTTTATTCAAATCTCTTCATTTGAAGTTATTTCTCATATGCATTCATTAGATATGCATTATAATTGTTTTAAATTCATTTTATGACATGAAAATGTATTTAGTGTACATAGAATATAATAGAAGAATAGGAAAAATGGTCATGCTATCAGAAAAATACAAGGATTTAGCTACATTTATCTAAAGATAATGCTTTTAGATGTCTTTACATGAATGAGGATTGAGGTTTGTCTATGAGTGGCATATGAAATCTCAGTGAGTAAATGTTTCTATGTCCTGTAACATACTATTCTAAAACAACAAAACAAGGACATGATACCCCCTCAGTCACATTACTGCGAGTCAGAGGGGATGAGCATGTGTCTGCTTTAATACATATTTAAATTATGACATACATCTTGGAGCAAGTGTAATTGCAGATAAAAAAAACAACAGAGCGGGGGCATTGACAAACATGAATTTGTAACAGCAGTGGCCAGGCATGTTGTCCCAGCATTTCCTTGGGGCTTTTTTTAAACTAAACTCCACAAAGCATAGCAAAGTAGTAAAAATGCGAAATCCCTTGAACAGACTGCCATCTCTGGGCTCTTTTGCTTCAGGCTCCTGCTGAGAAAATGAATACTGTCTCAATAATGGAACCTTGACTTAATGTCCTGGGGCAAACTCTATCCCTGCCTGAAACCCAACAGTCCTAACAGTGTCCTGAGCTGCTAGGCATTGCTGGTACTGTAGCTCCAGCAAACACAGCTTTATACTTACCTAACATGTATTTCCAATGATGAACGTAAAGGAGGCCAGCAGTGTGACCTGAATCTTTTAAAATCTGTTTGGAAATGTTAAAATGCTGTAGTAGTAAAATTTTATGTAGTATAATGTAGTGCAAATGTGAAAGGTGACACTCAGATGACACAGATGTCTTGCTCATTTTAACAGTTGCGACACATTCAGAAAAATAAAGAATAGTTATGGGGTGGATGATGTCGACATCTACCTACTGCAAAGTGCACTGACCTACCTGGAGGCTGCCGGAACCGCTGTGAGGGTCATGTTTTTTGATTTCTCCAGCGCCTTCAACACCATTCGCCGGCACTTATGAGAGAGAAGCAAAGCGAACAGCATTCACAGTATTGTTTTTCTAATCTTTATTAGCATTCACAGTATTGTTTTCCTAATCTTTATTATTATATTATTATTATTATTCCATCCGTTTTTTGGCATCTAACTCTACTGGCACTATTTGAGCTATAGGAACCATTCAAATAACAAAATGTGCAGCTATTATAGGAATCGACTGCTTCTATACAACTTTTTGATATATTACACACAGTCTGATCATCGTCTACTTCCAACACAGGTGCACCTTCAACCCACAGAAGACAGTGTATGTGAGGAGAGCCACGATTCTGGAACTCAAGTCTAATGAAATGATCCACGACTCTGCCTAGAACAGCATTTGACAAGATTAAATCTCTGAACAACGCTTCAACGCGTTTGTCAAACATGCGCATCGCTGTGACAGGATTGCTTCTCAGTATGCTGAGAAGCAATTATGCTCTGCTGCTGAGAACGTGCAAAAGAAAGTAGGAGTTCCCAACTGTCTAATCATGGCAGAAAGATCTTTAGTGGTTTTCTCCCATTACGCTGGTGTTCCTCTGAGCGGCTGCATGAATCGGATAGCGTCTTTGTTTCTTACCAGTTTTTCAACCTCTCACTTATCCTGTAACATCCTAGATGTTATTTTGCGTCCGTCTCTGGTCACAGGTTTTCCTTTGCGTAACTGTATCGTCATACTTGAAGTGGCCAAATGTATTTCAGCTACAAACTGTGCAAAGAACATATAATTTGTATCTCTGGCAAAGCGTTCGTCAATGCAGAATAGCCTGGATTTAAAATATTTGCTAGGCGTTAGTTTAATTGGTCTCTTTGCGTCCAGAGTGTTTTGACCGGTAGGGAACTGAACAGGGAAAGCCATGGCCTCCAGGTGAGGTGTTTTAAAGAAGCTCACTGGACTGTTTCTTTCTGCTGGAGCAACAGAGTAGATCCCTTCACTGAAACACAGAATCTCCTCAGCAACGTCAGGCGGCTGCAGACACGATTCTAAAGCCAGCCCTCCGTTAGGAAGGTCACCTTCCTGTTCCTCGTCATCTCTCGTTACCTGAGGTTCATCATCGTGTGGCAGCGAGTCAGTGTTTTGTGGATAATTTTCCAGATTTTTACGAAGTGCACTAACTTCACACCTGTCTATTTGCATGAGATCATCTTCCCCATATTCATCAACATCCATTGTTTCACAATCATCCTCGTCTGGAAGTGTTGGATCACAGAGCTCTTGTTCGTCTCTAATAACGATGTCCTCATACTGTGGATGAATGTGTTTGAGTTTATGCAGCGCTCGCACAAGTTTAGACCAGGTTACAGTCTGAAACATCTGATGACCTTTGTAACACAAGCGTCTCTTCAGTTTCACTCTCAGGACCTGAGACTCACTTCTCACTCTGGGTAAAGCATCAACCGTCTCCTGTACCTCAGATGGGACACACACTACATTCCCATGTATTGCTCTCTGTCTGCCTTTGGGAAGAGGAACAATTTTAGCAAATGGGATGCACTTTGCTATGAGATGTCTCTCCAGTATGTTCAGATCACACAGTTACGCTGGAATGTCAGCGAGCTCCAGGTTGTTGGCTACAGCAAGGTGGGGCATGACTCCCTTTTTCAGGTAATTATGACACGTGTGACAAATCCACTCTCTTCGGGCACCTTACACTGTTGTTTATTGGTGCAGACATTGTCACAGACGTGAACATACTTTCCTGTCAGGCATGTTGACGCCACATCTTCATGTTTAGCGTAAGAAGGTCTGTTACAGGTTTGTACTTGGTTTGGAAACGACGCCTTGTGACAGACAGTGCAGACGTAAGTAGGACCAGCTTTTATCTGGGATCTGAAAACAGCTGTTGCCTCTTGGATCAAACTGTTGTCAAACTGTTGCTCTGTACGAGTACAATGCTGTCTGTATTTCCTTTTTATTTTCATTGCACATCTCATGTTGTGCATAATCCTGAAGGCAATATTGTTTTCATACCTCTTTCTCATCAGTTGCTTCATGACGGCCTTGTGTCGATTCCGGAATGCGTCGTCATGCGCATAATACTGAGTCATGTACAATCTTTGCCTTTGTTTAAATTCAGCATCGCGTCTGTAACGCTCGGTTATGTATGACTTTTGTCTAGCCATAAAACCAGCATCGCGTCTGTAACGTTCAGTTACGTACGACTTTTGTCTAGCCATAAAACGAGCATCGCGTCTGTAACGTTCAGTTACGTATGACTTTTGTCTAGCCATAAAACCAGCATCGCGTCTGTAACATTCACATATGTAGCGTTTATGTTTGTTTCTGAAATCAACATCTCTGTATTGGGTTCTTATATTCATTACTTGCCTTTATCGGAATTCTGGATCGTTTCGATATTTACTGCTGACATTTTTTCTTTGCCCTGTAATTTTCATGTGAGGCATATTTTTCCCTTTCTTTTCTTTTTTGATTGTCTTTCCTTTGTGGGGCTGTACGCACTGACCATCATCATCTTCATCCTTGTTAAGAAATGCGAGAAAGGTCAGTGAGTTACAGGTGCACTGGCTGTTTCTGGATCTGCCGTACCTCATAGAAGCCTGGCTGCGGGACGCACGTACACAGGTTTCATAAGGCCAATCTGCCAAGTTTGCGCTCACTTGTGTACGAGACGGTCCGGCTACACACGCAACCTCACTCTGAGGTGCAGTCTTCAACGCACATGAAACACACTGAGGTTTACCTTGTCAGCATCACAAGATTCGACTACACGCGCAGGTTCACTCTGAAGTCCTCTGTTCGCGGCAGCAGCACGAGAAGCTCTTGGCACAGATGGTTCATCATGTAGACTTTTGCTTGAACAATCTGCAGCTACAGTTACCTTAGTGGTTGTTGGAGGAACTGGAACTTCTGCTGGTTCACTTGCTGCTGCACAGTCAGACTCCTTCCGCTTTTGCCACTGCAGTTTTACACTCTGGGACTACTTACTCTTCCTTGGCATCGTGTCCCAATTCGCCAAATGTCAAACAGTACAATTGACTATTTATTTACGGTACAGCTGAGATATGCACAAAAACTAAGTTTGTCAAACCTCTGTAATGCGTAAGCTAGGACAAAGTTCAATATCTTTCCAGTTGTTTTTCTTCTTTCTTTGACCTGTGCACTTAGCGGAATAACCTTTATACTAATATAGCCTTACGTTAAATGTTACCAACGTTTATGTTTAGTCACAGTTGTTGAGGTGAGCAGACGAGAGCTTCTTTTTGAAGTGTCCACCACTTGACAATGATACTCTGGCGTCTGGCAGAGAAGAAATAGTCGCTTCTTCTTTGTTGGGCTCGAACACAACACATGTACAGTGATTAATTTGCAACAGTGACTCTGTATACAAGATATTTGCTTTTATACTGACCTGGGTACAAACCTACAGAAGCGGGGAACACGCAACAGCAAGACTCAGGAACAGCTCAGTATTTGTCACTTGTGTCCAATTGTGTGTGCAATTTAGCTGAGCAGTTTGGAAGAAATGTTTTACTGATAGTTACAAATTAGCAACTTTTGCAATCAAATTAAATTTGGATATATGTGCATGTATGTTTAAATCTTCAAGATGGTATATTGAAATAATGCTTAATAGCTTCAATCACTGAAAAGATTGTTTTCCAATTTCAGTTCACTTGAAGAATGTCTTTAAATGATTTGAATTCTTTTAATAACTGATTGATTTACATTTTGGATCACTTTAAATAATATGATGTGAGAGAGAGAGACAGGACAGATAGAGCGTAAGAGCAGAGAACTTGTTATGATGGATAGACCAGGTAGCTGTAACCTGTAAGCGGATTTCAGTAAAATTAGCAGGTAGGTAAATTGCTTTGTTGAATATATGCTTTGCAGTATAATTGATTCCAGTACAAGTGGGGCCAACAGGTGGCAGTGGAAAATAAGCCACCTGCTGGGAATGCTGTTTAATCAAAGGGGCCAACAGGTGGCAGTGGAAAATAAGCCACCTGTTGGGAATGCTTTTATAACAAAGGGGCCCTGCTGTGGGCTTAGATAGAGCGTGGATAGAGTAGAGGGATACAAAAGATAGAATTTCCAATATTCAGATAGAGCGGGTAGATGGGATAGGACAGATAGAGTATGCTTGTTAATTTGATAGAGACAAGAGAGAGGTGGATGATCACAGACCTGCAAGACACAAAGAACATTATTTAAAATAAATAGGACAAATTATGTGCAATGTCAAGTTTTGTTGAGTTTACGTGTTCACCAATTAGATATACCGTACATATTTAACAACCTTTCACTTCAGAGCCCAGTGCATTTCCTATGATAGTCACTGTGTGTTTTACTGTCACCGCAGTGCTTCCATTCCAAATACTTTATTCATACCTGTGAGGGACACTCGCACTGATGAGCCACTACTGTAGGGTTTCAGTGTCTTGGTCAAACACATTACACTCGCTCTACAACTGTTCCTTGAAACAGCTTTACGTTCATCAGCTTTCCACGTGTTGAAACTTACCGTCAGGTCAACGCAGCAGGACTGGACAGACTGCAATTTCAGACAGGACGTAAAAGTTACTTTTTCATGTTTCAGAATATCTCAATACTTTTTAAATACAATAACTTATCCACCATGAAAACCATGGATGGAGACATTAATGATAACGTCTCCATCCATGGTTGGATACATTATCAGTCAGTAACAAAACAGCGTGTTGGTCGGAACATTGTGAGTTTGTACTCACAGTCTGACTTGGCCTGAAGTCCACAGGATAAAGCTTCAATGGCATATGTGAGAAAGGGACAGAGAATTGTATATAGATTTATTTCACAGCTTCGTAAAAATCCTCTACATATCAAGGTGAATAACCGATGACGAGCGATTACTGCAGGACCAAACTGTGTTTGTGTGTTAAGTTGTTAAGTCACTAAAAGAGTGGTGCAGCAGCAGACAACGGAAGGAAGAGAATACAAGAAACCAATAGACAGAGACAGTTAGGTTTGTGTACACTTTTCAAGATGGATCATTTATTGTAAGAGCTGCTGGAAATTTTAATTACTGTAAACTCTTTTAGTTGACATCAATTAACAAACAGCACAGTCACAGTGTAAGTCAGTACTTACCAAGTGATGAGCACACAGCAATCAATAATGCTTTGTCTAACAGAGAAAACAATGAGTTAGCTATTTTACAAACACTAACCCTGAAAATATGGACAATCTACAGCAGCGAGGTGAAACTCTATAAAGCAGAGTCTATTTTTTTTCAAGCTCAACAGGATTATCATTCACGGAACCTTTGAGCACAAGCAATATTTTCACCTGAAATGTTGACAACTTACCCTTTTGCCGTATGAAAATGCCATTTTAACTACCAATAACTCTGAACATACACAGAAAAAGTACAGGGTTCTTTGTCAACAACGGGGTGTAGGCAATATTCATTTTATACTGTGTTAACTAAATGTTCCTTAAAATAAGACAGTTTTGAAGGTTATATGAAGGAATATGCAATTTTCATATTTTATGTTATCACCTTCATCTCTAGTTTATCATTTCAGAATGGATTTGCACTGTGTGCTAAACACAAAAGCAGACGCTCCCTACACCCGGCCACCACCACTAAAAATTCACGTGGTGGCAATGAAGGAGAAAATCAAAGTGCTGGCCTGGGACTTTGGGCAAAAGGTTGTTAAACCTGCCTTGACGGCCAAAAATAAAATTGTAGCCCTATCAGATGGGAAAATGGTGACAAAAGTTACCATTTATGAAAACTGCGCCTACAAATGCAATGTAGGCTGCAGCTATATGTTATGGGGTTATACATTAAGGGGGGACTCTGGCCCATACCAACTATGTGTAAACCAGGGGACTGCTCCCCTGGTGATTTCAGAAGCACTACTTTACGAGGGAGAAGCGCTGCTTCAGCCAGCCTCGCCAGTCGTCCCCCTGAGGGACTGCGCAGGCCAGCAAGGCTTAATTTCAGTGGAGGGGGAAATTGCTGAAGTAAGTCAATTCAGACAAAATAATGAGAATGACTATAGTAATAACAAGTGTCTCCTATCGTGTCTCCCATCTGAAGAGTAGAAATGGCACTTATGGACTCCAGCTGCAGTCCACTAATTTCACAACGGTTGAGGTAGGTCTTTAAATGAAGCAAAAGAACACATTTCTGACAATTTCAATGGTCCTGTGGCCACTGAGTAATACTATCTAATGATTTACATGAAAAACAAACTTTAATTTTTTTGTTTTTTTTCTTGACAGGAGGTGACAGAGGCCACTGATGAAACTGTTGGCGAGGTGGTGGGGGTAATGGAGTCTTCAGCGCCAGGCTTCCTGGACCTGCTCCTAATGAGTGATGACGTTGTTAAAATTCAAGCTGTGAAATGGGAGCCATTTGAGGCATAACTGAGCAAAGGCTCAGTTGCCATAAAATATAAACCCTGTGGTAACTTAATCACAGAAATAAACTCTTGAATATATGTACTATGGTTTGTTTGTTTTTTCACTTGAGATTTTCCCATGTAAGGAAAAACGGTCTCCAGTGTTGCATTCAAATATTATACCACATTGTGTGAGCCCTAAACGCTATTGTCAGCCTGTAGTCTCAAAATCTTGCATTGCAGACGAGTTCAGCTAAAACAGCCCGTTTCCAGCTCTGGTGCAAAGTACTGAAATCTACCAAAATCGTGGTGCTGCAGCTTGGAGGACAACATTAACTGAGCGAATTGTGTTGATTGTAGTTTTGTCTTTACAAACTGGCTCTAAGGCTCATTTAACATGTTGCTCAAGTCTTGAAGACCAACAATTTAATCTTTGGACAGAGGTCGCAAACTTTCTGCAGGAATTCTCCTCTACTTGGCCATTTCACATCAGTGAGCACCACAAGCTGGGAGTGGTTGCAATCAGTCCCACATGCATTGAGCAACAGAAACCGTTCAACTTCTGCAATTAATAAACAGGTGGCAGTAGTTAGACAACTGGGATCAGCTGTGGTAGACTGGAGTAGATGAAAACCAAGAACACTTGTGCTGTGACTGGCAAAGTTCTAAGGATATGATAAACTATTTCTTATTTGGTGATTTCAGTAAACAGCTTTTCCTGTTTCGTAAAGAACGTAAACGGTATTCATGAACAGCTAGAAACCCCAATAACTGAAAAACTTTCCTTAAAACCAATGTGGCAGAAAGGTGTTTCAACTTACTTCAACACTACTTTGTTTCAGACCCTGACTTTACAGGTTATACACTAAGCTTCTGGAATCAAAGCCCCATCTTCTGGTTGTTTCCTGGAACTGCATATTCAGCTCTTTTTCTCCAGCTATGTTTCTGTTACATTTGAAGTGATCTAATGGTTATGCTGCTGTACTCTTTGTTGATCTTTAACGCATTACACAGTGTGTCAAAAGCAATGCTAAAAAGGCCCTAAATTTGTCCACCACACATGCAAATTCATGTGGTTGCAGTAGGAGATCACACCAGAGCACTGGCTTGGAACCTTGGCAAAGATCTTGTTAAAGCTGCCTTGAAGGCAATGCAGTTTTAAGGGGGACAACTCCTCCACATTGTGTTAAGTAAATGAAATCAGTTTTGTCACTGCCCTCTAATTGTGACAGATAATTTGCAAGTTGTTTTTGGTACTTGGACAGTCCCTCAATGCATGAAAAACTGGCCTCTGATATAGAAGCTGCCGTTCTGGGCATTTACAATAGATCAGCTTTTGTCAATGTATTTCAACTTTCTTTAACTGCTTTAACTCCAGCTCAACTGTTTCAGCTTCTACGCAGATTTAAGCAAATTCGGCTTTTAACTGTTTAAGCAATGTCTTTCAACTGTTACAATGCTCGAAAGCTCGTATAGGGCAATTCTGGCAGCTTCTGCAAACAACATGGTCTGTTAATTATCTCCTATGGTTCTCCAGCTATGAGTCTTGTGTGCAGCCCAGTAGTGTAGTGGTTAAGCAACCTGTAAACTACAGTGGGAATCTTGGGTTCAAATTTAAAACTTGGATTTGAAATGCTTTTAAACTGCACTTTTAGCACTTTTATCAATATATTTCAACTTTCTTCTTTTAAAATATAGCTTTTTCAGCTTCAGTCTCTCAAGTACACAAATACACTGTACAGACCCTTTTACTGGTTTCTGCAACACTCTGTCAACAGTTTCAGCAGTTGATTTTAACACCAATAACTCTTCAACGTTTCTGGAAGCCACTGTGGCACTAAACAGTTTCCACAGTCTACTTAGTGTCTGACACTGACTTTACAAGTCACACACTCTAAGTTATTTTACTCAAAGCCCCATCTTCTGGTTGTGCCTAAGAATTGCATTATAGGAGTTTTAAAAGTGGGGGTGGTCACATTTGAATATTCACACCTCCTTCCCAGAGAAACAGCTTCAGCTTATAAAAAGTGACTGCTGCTGCAAATTAACAATTGAATTACAATGTTGGCTGTACTTTGTGTTAGATGTAAACGTTTGATGTGCTTAACATTCACGTTTTATAGAAATAGTTGTCAACACCCTAAGTGAAACTGCTGTGACAAGAAATGACCTTCACACTGCATGGCAAGCTAAAGACATCCAAAACAAGCTGTTTGTGCTTTGATGGTTAGCATATTGTGTTATGTGCTAATTGTTGGCCCTCCAATCACCAGATATCACCTAATGGTATTTTCAAACCTGCTTGCAATCTGTATGAGACCATTTCTTCCTTTCATTTCAAACAACTTTTACCAATTTATTTCAACTTCTGCAAACATCCAAACAACTGCTTCAGCTGTTTGATTTTAACTTGTCACTAGTGTAGTGGTTAAGCAACTGCTCTCTGCTCTAGGACTGGCAAGTTCAAATCCTACTGTGGGCATGCTATAAAAGTAAGAACTGTGACAATTTTAATCTTAAAGCTGGAGCAATTTTAGCAATGTATTTCAAATTTGTTCAACTCTTTCTACTTCTGCTTTTTACTTCTCCTATGGTCCTCTAGCTATTTGTCCTGTGTGCTACTCAATAGTGTTGTGACGAAGCGCCTGCTTGTCACCGCCGAGGGAGCACCGACCTGACCGCACGCATTCACTCACCTCACCATAGGATCCGCCTCTTCTGTTTAGCCGCCGCGAGTGGGTGCACACGCTCGTACGACGGCACATGGACATTTTCATACATATACATTCAGGACAAACCACACACACACGCAGACGTTGCTATTGTTCCGTTTATTGTATTGTTTGTTTGTCTTACGTGCAGGGAGTAGTCGGACATCCACCCGGCGCTCGGGCAAACTGAGGGGTCGCGCGGCGCGCGCTTATGACGTCACAGCCGGCGTCGCGCCGGCGCAATGGGTTCGGAGTCCGGCGAAACCAAGTGTGTTATGTGTGGGGGTTTCTATTGTCTGGTTGGGAAGTGTCAATGTGTATAAGTGTTACAGTCTGTGTTATATATGTATGTATGTTATTAGGGGGACTGTATAAACAGGGGCGCTGAATATTGTCCCACGGCCAGGGGAATTAGGGGTCTGAGGAAGTTAGGAGTCTTTGTCTACTTACCTGTGGTTTGGTTTCCTCCTATGAAGGGGTGGAGCCTGGGCTATATGAAGGGAGGTCAGGCTTACACTAGGGGGAGAGTGGACTGGTGGATTGACAGAGCAAGACTGAGAGACAAAGTGTGCATTTGTGGTGCTGACCTTACGTATGGATATTGGAGATATACATGAGCTTTTGACAGCTCGTTTCTTTTGTTTGTTTTGTTCATTTGGACATTTTGACCGTTGTGTGGAGTACTTTCACCCTGGACCTGCATTTTGGGCGCTGTTAATAAAATTACATCCTGCACTCAAGTGCTGTTGCGAGTGAAGCCATCATTCTTTCAACGAACTTTAACACGTCTGAGGTGAGCTGGTAGAGCTCACGTCTCACAAGTGTAATGGTTAAGCGATAGTTCTCTACTGTGGGAATCTTGAGTTCAATTCCTGCTCATGGCAAAATTTACAAGTCACATTTTTAATGCTTTTAAACTGCACTTTTATCAATATATTTGTTTCAGCTTCTACAAACATTCAAACAAATTCAGCTCCATTCAGCTATGTTTTAATTGCTTTAGCAGTTTTAGCAATACAATGGAATTCATTCAGCATGGCAGCATTCACAGTGCATTTTCTTATGGAAATGCTTTTTCTAGTTACTATTATTATTATTATTCCATCCGCTTTTTGACATCTAACTCTACTGGCACTATTTGAGCTATAGGAACCATTCAAATATTTTTGATATATTTTATACTTTTTGAAATATTAAGCTATTTTCACAATTTTTGCCCCATTGAAAATGAATGGGAAGCTTGTACAGGGCAACTGGACTCCCCCGCAGGAGACGCCAGTTTGCTCTTTTTAAAATATTCTTTCACTCAGATGTAGAGACAGTTGTCTACTTGCTAACTGGGCACATGGCAAAACCGAAAGACCGACAAATTTCGCCGTATTTGTCTCGTAGCGGCGGGAGCGGCCGCCATTAATTTGCCTGGCTTGCGAGACAGAAAAGACACATCGGAGCGTTTTGAACTCGCCGTAAATTCAACAATTGTCAATCTTTCGACATGAAACTCACACAGATTGTAGTCTTGGCTTTCATTTGATGTGGTGGTCTTTGTGATTACTGTTACGGTTTCGCCGCTACGAACCCGTTTAGCGGGCTTCGTTTTCATCAGCTTTTCACCACAAGATGAAGCTTCAATGACAGTAAACTCAAGTTCTTATAAATCTGCGCGCACACACTTTCAGTTGGTCAGATGGCCGAACATTAGAATAGTAACCCTTTTGTTTGTTTTATGAATTATTAACTTATGATGTACTTGTTGTTTGAATAATTGTTGATCATAATCATCATTGTTTAGATAATAAAGTTGTCATAGTTTAATTAGTCGTTGTCTGTGATTATTAGTATATGGTTTGCAACACTACGGCTGTGGCTCGGATTTCGCCCTTCACTGCTAAATTAACTTATATTATTTAATATTGGCTAATTAGCAATCCTTTTAATTGAGACCATGCTTTATTTACAACCTGGTTATTAGTCCCTGGTAATCAGGGTGGTGCCTCGTTAATCATTTGATAGTTCGCTATCTAATCCTAATTAATTTATCAATGATAAATTTAGCTAATAACCAAGATTGGTAAATAGATATTATTATCATAATTTATGCTCCTTTGTCCCCCAACAAGTGCAACTATCTCAAAGGTGTACAGCATCGCTGGTCTCACCACAGTCTTGAAAACCTTCTCTTTGATTCTCGCAGATACTCTTTTACCAGCGCTTTTCTCCACCCGTTCCATCCTGCTTGCACAAGCCTCTTCACTTCTTTTACACACTCTCCGGTGCTCTGGACTGTTGACCTAAATACTTAAAACTAAATATTGCACTTTCTTTACTTGTGCTCCCTGTAACCTCAGGGTTGCACTTGGTTCCTTCTAGTTTACACACAAGTAACCTTCATTCCTCTGCTTTTCAGAGCACACCTCCACCTCTCTAGATTTTCCTCCACATGCTCTCTGCTCTCACCACAGATCACAATGTCATCGGCAAACATTATAGTCCATGGAGATACCTGTCCAACCTTGTCTGTCAGCCTGTCCATTACCAGAGCAAACACCACCTCCACCTTCAACTCCTCTGTCACACTCCTCTAGATCTATGAAGACACAGTGCAGCCTTCCAAATACTGTATCTGTTGTACTCTTTCTAGGTATTAAACTACTGCTGCCAAACAAATGCTCACCTCTGCCCTTAGCCTAGCTTCCATTACTCTTTCCGACAACTTCATCATATGGCCCATCAGCTTTATTCCTCTGTAGTTGCCACAGTTCTGCACATCTCCCTTGTTTTTGAAAATAGGCACCAGTACACTTCCTCATTCCTCAGGCATCCTTTCACTCTGCAAGCTTCTCTTAAACAGACTAGTCAGAAACTCTATTCCCACCTCTCCTAGACACTTCCGGAGGTATGACAAGTATGTCATCAGGACCAACTGCCTTTCCCGTCTTCAGGCACCTCTTCTATTTTATGTTCTCTTTCATTTTCCTCATTCATTAACTTCAGTATTCCTTCCATGTTCCTATCACACTCCTGGCACCTGTCAATACATTTCCATCTCTATCTTTGATTACCCTAACCTGCTGTATATCCTCTATCTCTTTGCCTTGCCAACCTGTACAAATCCACCTCTCATTTCTTATTTGTCCAAGCTAGCACATGCCCTTTGTTTGGCCTTAGCCACCTCCACCTTCACCCTATGCTGCATCTCCCTGTACTCCTGTCTCTTTTCTGTGTCCCACTTCTTCTTAGCTAACCTCTTTCTCTGTATGCACACCTGGACTTCCTCATTCCACCACCAAGTCTCTTTGTCCACTTTCTTCTTCCCTGATGACACACCAAGTGCCTTCCTACCCATCTCCCTGATCAAATTAGCTGTGGTTGTCCTGTCATCTGAAAGCAACTCCTGGCCATCCAGTGCCTTTTTCACCTCCCTACTGAAAACTACACAGCCTTTTACCTTTTTCAACTTCCGCCACTTTGTTTTCTGTTCTGCCTTTGCTCTTTGTCTGCCTCACCACCATGGTCATCTTACACACCACCATCCTGTGTTGTCTGGCTACACTCTCCCTTACCAGAACTTTGCAGTCACTGATCTCTTTCAGATTACAAGATGACTACCTTAGTGCTTCTACCTCTGCTCTTATACAGCATGTCACCCTGTGCCCCTTTCCTGGAAAATATTCACTACGGCCATTTCCATTCTTTTTGCAAAGTTTACTAACGTCTGTCCTTGTGACAGTTTGGACTTGCTCCTCCACCAGGGGGAGCTATTTGGACTTTGAGTTTGTTCCTCGTTTGTTCCCATACTGGTCTCCCATTCACACCTGTCTGTCATTATCATTACCTGGTCTTCATATACTCCCTTCATTCTGTCATTCATTGCTGGTGTGTCATTCCTGTTTGCTTGGTTCGTTTGTTCTCCCTCTTCCCTGACCTCTAGCTCTACTCAACTTCAGTAAGTCAGTCAGTTTGTTTATAGCCTTCTTTTGTTCCTGCTTTGCAGTGTTTTTGGTTTCATATTGATAACTTTGTTTGTTTTTCCCGCTTGCAGTGACTTTTGGTTTATGGGATTTTCATAAGTAGATCAAAGTGTTGAATTTGGCCCACTATCGTTTTGAGTTCTTTATTTGATATCTAATTGTAGCTTTCTCCAGCTCTGCTGTGATTTTTTGTTCATGTGTTAAATAAATTCTTGTTGTGCGGAAGTTCAGCCTACTGGGTTCATTTGCGCCTGGGTCCGACCTCACCTCGTGTCTGGTTCGTAACAGTACACACCAGCCAACATGGACCCAGCATCTGTGCCCAGGGTTGACTTCTGGCCCTCCTCAGGCTTCACAGCCAGGGCAGAGTAGATCAGAACTCGAGGAGGTCAGAGAGACAGCTGAACAAGCGCTTTGACTGAGCCGCCATTTCCAGTCAGAGGTCAGGTTCGCACTTTCAACCCGGTTCAGCGGGGAAGCGGCTCAATGCAAGACCTTTTTGTCCTCGCTTCGGCTCAAGTTTGAGCTCTAACCCCTAACCTTTTGCACTGAGAGGAGGAAAGTCACATTTACTCTGTCTCAGCTTGAGGGACATGCGCTGGAATGGGGAATGGCTGAGTGGAACCACGATGCTCATTGTTGTTGCAGCTTCAAGAAGCTCGCAGAGGAGCTTTCCCTTATTTTTAATCCAGCCGCTAGTCGCCGCGTCACCGCCGCCACCATGTTTCGTCTCTCCCAGAATGGGAGGTCGGTGTACGATTACACCATTGAGTTCAGAACACTGGCAGCCCGCCTAGACTAGCCAGAAAGTATATTTGTGGACAAGTATTACGAGGGGCTAGCCAGTAGGATTAAGAACGAGATGGTGGGAAGCGTTCTCCCCAATTCGCTGCATGAGCTGATGTCCCTGGCAGCCGCCGTGGATCAGCTGCACCACGATCAAGAACATGAGCGACGCCTGCTGGGAAACGCCAGGAGGACACGGGGCAGCCATCCGCCACCAGAAGACCGTCGGTGGGGATCGCTCGGTTCCGAGGGGTGGCTTAACCTGGAGTGGCAGCCTCCGCGAAGGCCATCGGCCCCACCCACATTCGCTCCGTTGACTGGGCCGGCGGCAGTTCCTGAACCAGCCGTTGTAAGCACTGAAGAGGAGCCCGTGCAGATCGGCAGTTATCAGCTCACGAGTGAGGAACGGAGGAGACGTCTGGTCCGAAGGTCTATGCATGTATTGCGGACAGGAGGGCCACAGGGCGGCAAGCTGTCCGTTAAATGACAACGCTCACCAGCAGCCCAGGAGATGCTGGTGAGCAGGTCAGCCCAGATTTCTCCCCCCAGTACGCCCTCCATGGAGGTTGGGTTTTCAGCGTCCGGTAGAGACCTGACGGCCACAGCACTGGTGGACTCGGGAGCGGAGGCCAACTTCATGGACCAGGATCTGGCCAGGTCGCTTGGACTAGCTTTACACCGTCTGGTAAGACCGGTCTTTTAATAACCATGTAATTCACTCCATTCACTATCGCACCGAGCCATTGAAGATGACTATTGCCGGCAACCACCAGGAGGTGCTGGAGTTCAACGTGTTCAGGTGTTCTGACTCCCCTGTTATCCTGGAGCTGCCCTGGCTCCAGAGACACGATCCACACGTCAGCTGGGTCACATGTAAGATTTTAGGCTGGAGGAAGTTTTGTCTCAGGAATTGTCTTTTGTCCGCGCCTCTTTCTAGTCGCCCTACAGGAAAGGAGGTTGATTCTGCTGCCGTGGATCTCACTGGAGTGCCGAGGAAATACCACGACCTAGCGCTGGTCTTCAGCAAGGAGGAAGCCACGTCTCTTCCGCCACATCGCCCCTATGATTGCGGCATCGACTTGCTTCCTGGGACAGCGCCCCCCAAGGGTCGAATCTTCTCCCTCACTCAACCCGAACGTGAGGCCATGGACAATTATATAAACGGGGCCCTGTCCTCCGGCATCATTCGGCCTTCCTCGTCACCTGCGGGGGCAGGATTCTTCTTCGTTGGTAAGAAGGACGGCGGTTTGCGCCCCTGCATCGACTACAGAGGCCTCAACGAAATCACTGTTAAGAATAAATACCCGTTACCACTTATCTCATCGGCCTTCGAGATGCTGCAAGAGGCTACTGTATTTTCCAAACTGGATTTAAGGAATGCTTATCATTTGGTTCGTATCAGAGAGGGCGATAAATGGAAGACTGCATTCAACACACCAAACGGACATTATGAATATTTGGTAATGCCGTTTGGCCTCACTAACGCCCCTGCAGTCTTAATGACGTTCTGCGAGACATGGTAAACCGTTTTGTATTTGTTTATCTTGATGATATTCTGATCTATTCCCGCTCTCAGGAGGAACACGTCAATCATGTAAGGTCGGTTTTGTTACGGCTGCTGGAGAATCAGCTCTACGTGAAAGCTGAGAAATGTGAGTTTCATACCACTAAGACATCGTTCCTCGGATTCATTGTGGAACCGGGAAAGGTGGGCATGGATCCCGCCAACAGAGAGTCGCCAACAGCTGCAGCGGTTCCTTGGATTTGCTCATTTTTATCGTAGGTTCATTAAGGATTTTAGTAAGGTGGCAGCCCTCTGCACGCCCTCACCTCCACCAAAGCAGCATTCCGGTGGTCTCCCGAGGCTGAAGCCATGTTCGTCAAGTTAAAGGGGCTGTTCACGTCTGCACCTATCCTCCGCCTCCCAGATCTTTCACGACAGTTCATTGTGGAGATGGACGCCTCCAACACAGGGGTAGGGGCCATCCTCTACCAGCGGTTCGAGGACCAAAAGGTACACCCCTGTGCTTTCTTTTCCAGAAGGTTGACCAGTGCCGAGAGAAACTATGACGTGGGAAACCGCGAACTTCTGGCGGTGAAGCTAGCGCTCGAAGAGTGGAGGCAATGGCCCTGAAAGAGTCCAGTCCTACAGAGGACTACATCCTCGAACCCACCAGGATCAGAGCAATGCGGTGGAATATCGAGGCCAGAGTTCGTGACTTCCGCCACACCCAACCAGTTCCGGAGGGATGTCCTCCACGCTGTCTGTTCGTTTGTCTTCATCCCCAGGTGCTGAAGTGGGGACATGACTCCAGACTAGCCTGTCATCCTGGAGTTTCTCGCACAATCGCCATGGTCGCACAACGTTTCTGGTGGCCTTCCATGAGGGTGGACATCCGCAGATACGTCGCAGCCTGCCGGACATGCGCCGCCAACAAGACTTTGCATAGACCGCCGGCCGGTCTGTTACGTCCCCTGCCAGTTCCGTCACGCCCATGGTCGCATATTGGGCGACCTCAGCCTCCTGGAAGGAGTTCTGTGGGGCCCTCGGAACCTCGGTCAGTCTATCCTCTGGGTTCCACCCACAGACTAATGGGCAGACTGAAAGAGTCAAACAGGAGGTGGAGACCCTCCTGCGGTGCACCGTCTCAGCCCAACCCAGTAGGATCGGTGGTTGGATTCCTGGCTTCCCCCAGTCATGTGCCGAAGTGTCCCTGGGCAAGACACTGAACCCCAAGTCACCACCGGTGTGTCAGCTTAAGCTGCAAAGCAGCTCTGCCACCGGTGTATGAATGTGTGTGTGAATGTGACGCAGTGTCAAAGTGCTTTGAGTACCGATAGGTAGAAAAGTGCTATACAAATGCAGACCATTTACCATGTACTTCCACCTGTAAAAGTTAAACTGCGTGCTGCAGGCCTGTGAAACGCTGTGGCTGGCAAAGATTACCCTCGCTCTGCCTAGCTTCTCTGGCCTCTTGTTGCCACCATATGAGCTTGGAACAATCCAACCAAATCAGACACTAAAACAAAATCAGCCAAAAAACTAATTATCTGTCAGTTTGCCATAAACTGAGAAGTAACTTTAACTACTGTAACTAATTATCACACAACATAATTTAAATCAATCCATATCTTGGTCCAGCCCTGGGCTTTAGCATGTACGCTGGTTCTACCCTCCTTCCACCTCTTGCCCATCAGGAAGGCAGGTGGGCAAGAGGTGGAAGGAGGGTAAAAAAGGAGGAGGTAAAAAAGTAAAATAGATTAATAAAAGGAAAATATAATAATATAACATGTAACAATGTGACAATGTTAACTAAATGTGTGCACTTCATTCAGCTAACAAAATGAGTTGTAATGCTGCTGAAAACTCATGAATTTAATCTACCTGTGACACAATGCGTTATGGCCTGGCTGCAATGTATGGTCACTTAAAAATGGATACATTGTTATTCCTATAAATTAAAAACTGGTTTAAGCAATATTCTGCAGCACTCCCATTGTCCAGGACTTACTATTGTCAGTCAATGATTGTCATAGTTTTTGCTAATATTTAACAAAAAACAAACACAGAAAACACTGTCTTTTTCTCACATGCGGTATTGCTTTCAAATCAAGGATCCAACATTTCCAAAAATGAGTAACACTTTCCAAGAAGGACATGGAGGAAACACAGCATGCAATGTGTAAAAACATGGCACAATGCAGTAATGTTATGGTTGTTACAAGAATGCTGAAGAAAAGTAGATTTAACTGCAGCGGTAGAGCATCACAGGAATTGCAATTACCAGAATGCAGGATGTGACAATGGAAATGAAAGAAATCTGCGTTTGGCTAAGTTGCAAATGACTTGTTGCTTCCAGCTTCCAGCAATACACTAAAAAGTAATAATTAATTGAAGCTGTGCTCCTAATAAAATTAAATTCATTACAAGTGGACATGGAAATTACATTAATCAAAGATCTCTTTGATACAGTTGCAAGTAGACTTTAAATTTACATTTTGTTAATTTTCATAAAAATGCTACATTTACCAGCTTCTAACAAATGCTAATACAGCTGTCAGTTGACTGAAATAATAATATTTAATGGGAGGTCGGACCACTAACTACTGAACAGCTAGACCAAAACAAAACAACTTCTGCAAATAAGCAGTCATTGGCTGAAAGGAACACGTTAGGTTAAATGATCTGAAATGAAGGGAGATTTGCTTCAGTTCTTCTGTTGCGTAATATAAGCAACGCTTGTGCTTTCTGTGTGATATTACTGTACTGGGCCGCACAAACTGTATTTCATTGTTTTTGTTCTCACTAACCTCCATCCCCTTTAACAAGATTACTTCTGCCTAAAGAATAACCTTGCCTTCAAGAAATATTTGTACAACTCAAACTCCAATTTGCATTCACACCAATAAACTCAGTGCCATGGACACAGTAAGACATGAGTTTCAATGGGCCGTGAGCTGCAGCCACCCAACTAGAAGAAGCGCTCTGTTCAGATGACTGTTTGAACACCCATGAAAACGGGGATTTCTTGCAGAGCTTTCACTGAGAAAAGCTCTGCTCTGTATTTTTCAGTGAAAACTGTCTGGGCACAATTGCGCTGTAGTGTAACATGAGCAATGGACTGGTAGCTTAGATGTGTGAGAGGCCTAGCTTTCAGGCTTCACAGCCTTCTTTTCATTGCCAAAGAGGTGCTGCATGGGGAAGTGTAAGAGGTGAAATCCCCGTAATATGACATAAAGGCTTTATTGAATTTTAGAATAGCATTGCCCACTAATTAAGGCACAGAAAGTAGTGCTGTCTCGCACTCTCTGGAAACATTATTCATACTATTCACATGTAGCATGAATCAATGTGGCATAATTGTGCCTGCATAATATACAATAAATACAGAGGCATAGCCACTATCACAGCTACTGTTGAGACAATATTCTAACTATGCTCCCAAAGGGATGATCTACTTTTAACCTTGTGGCTGTCTAACTTGGGTAACCATGGTGACTGTGGAAGCATTGCATTGCATTAGGAAACAGTCATGGCAACAGCAGTGCCCACGCATGTCTCCATGCCCACGCTCTATTCATGTGGGGATATCCTTTCTTCTATTGCAGTTGCATGACGTGAACACCTGAGAGTCTCAAAGGAGACAGTCCTTCAAATCCTCATAGTTCCACACATCATACAGCTAAAGTGGGGTTGTTTTTCTATATGACTTCTTGTATCTCCAAATCCAGAACATATAGTAATCCACACTGTTCACTCTCACAGTTATTATATTTTATTTTACACTCCTATATACGAAAGCTGCTACCTCAGTTTGATTTTTTTCACTCTGGCCAATAACATCACCATCCTTGGCATCATCCAACGTGGGATTTTGCAGAAGATACACGTCACAAGATCTCAGTCTATGGTGAGTACAATTACTCTTTGTTCTTTTGTAGACAAAAATACATTTCTCATTCTGGACTGAGGTAGGTCTATATAGTACAACAATGAATCAACAGTATTTTACTATTAAAGCTATTAATGTATAATCAAATATGTACAGGCTGATACTGCTGCTTTAAATATTATTTTTGTGTTTTTGTTCTTTTTTAATTTGAGTAATGGACTAACATCTGTTGAGCTGCTCTCCCAATCCCAGCTCTGCACGTTCGTTGAATGATGAGGAGAAACGTCTGATAAAAATCAGTCTTGCTTTTATTTCAAACTTGAAGAATAATAATGTACAGGCCTGGGTCAGTCTGTCCCTATACTATACAGCATATAGTCAGGGCACGAAGTCTGACTGACACTGTCTGTCCCTCGACCCACACTTTTATGCTGGACAGAGCATCTTTCTGTGGTGTAACTGGATCCTGATGCCATGGTCTGGTGTTCGTCTCCATGGCTGGTTTATTGGTGTCTTATCTTCTCCGTTGCTTTGTGGTCCCATAACCTATGGATCCAAGCACATTCCTTCTACAGACATTCACATGTTTCACTCCCTACTTATCTTATTTTCTGCTTAGACCCCCTTCTTCACATGCTGTTTAATGACCCGTGTCTGGGTGCATCTGGTGTCTCTACTATTCTCTAAATCTGATGTGTGTGTTTCAAACTATACTTTAATGCAATCGGCTTGTTCTGTTTTCTGCATGCATCCTACTATCTAAGCTTTCAACTACTATTTTAACTACTACTTAACTATTTAGATTCCTACACATCCCAATGTACTTGGTGAACCACCTAGAAATTGAACTTATGGGATTATTGTCTTAGGAAACTACTGTGGAGTACAATGTCTGACCAAAAAGTCATACACTACTTTACTTTCTTGCCCTTTCCCTTGATGATGGAATGGGTTCACTGTGGTATCATCTTGATAAGTGTATGCAAGGTTATTTATTTTTAAGGGCTTGCATTGAACGTCTTCCCAAGAACATTCCAAAGGTTCTCCCTGGGGCTAAGCTCTTATGCTTCATTCGTCAGGAAGCTCTCTTTCACAGTTTGGGTCCAGTAAATCTTAGAATAGCAAACACACTGATCTCTGCTACAGCTGAGGAAAAATGTCTCTGTCAGTCACTGCATCAGATTATAAGTGAAGCATTATACTAAAACTGTCTGAAACTATAATCAATTTAAAAAATAAGTCTGACGCCACCTGGTGGTGATATCAAATGTCCAATGAAAAAATAAAATGCACAAATCTATCCTCTCTCTTCATTCACAATATTGGTTCAAACTGGGAATACAGGGAATAGAGCAACACACCACAACACACACAGCTGCTGAAAGCTGTAAAAGTCTGTTTTTATCTACTACAGCAGATCTGACAACTCATTGAAAGACCACCGATTATACTGATGCATGTAAACATCTTCACAAGTTGACAAATATTATTTAAAAACAAAACATTTATGTTTAAATGTATAATACATAACATAACACATATATGCATTATATGTGTATATACACATACATGTTGATAGAAAAAGGAGGTTCAACGGTGCAGGTCATGGGAGCAGAATAACATTAGATAAGAAGCAATGGAGTTCACCGGCCAAATGCTTTTGGCATTTTAAGTGTCAGTAGGAGATGGTTTGGATTAAAGTTTTATGTTTGCATATAACCTTAATTAGACTGGAGGCCTAACCAGGGTAATTTGTGAAACTGTTATCAATTTAGATAAATATGTACTCTGCTTGCAGCTCTGTAAATCAATGTGAACAAACTAAAGACGACATCAGCCAGGTCTTACATCAGTGGCAGGGACAAATCAAGGGACTCTGAGGATTGTATAACTGTGAACATTTCCTGATATGGTGACGTTGTGCAGCCATTTGCTGCACTGCACAGACAACAAACATCTGCTGAACGGTCCATCAGCAGAGCCAGAGAGAGGGGAAAACGAATGAAAAACAGTGGGGCAGACAGAGACAGACTAAGTGATAAGATGGGAGGGGATGGAGCCTCTTCAGCAAACACTGAGCTGAGTCCATCCCAAAGTCTGAACAATGCAGAGAGCTTCAAATCATGTGTTTTACTGAAGCCTACAAAGCACAATGCTGGGCTCGAATCTGTGCTGTTGCTGGTCGCTGAATTGTGATCAACAGAATTACGACAATCTTGGGTCAATCCTTAAAACATTTTATAGACAAATTTTTCAAGAATCCTGCAGCATCAAACTTTAATAGTTTATTTAGAGCTGTTAACTCTAAAGTATGTTAACAAATCAAATGTTTACAATCCCCGCTTGTCATTTATATACAGCCTGGTCACATACAAAGATAACTGCTGTTTAGAAATTTTCTTACCCTCTACAGTGTTACTGAGGTCGTCCTGTTGATCTTAATTCAGGATCTTTAAGACTTCTGATGTCTAAGCTAGACTGTGTGTGTGGCTGCACCTAGTGATGGGTGATACCACGAAATTTGGTATCGATTTGATACCAAGTAACTACAGGGCCAGTATCGATGATACCGATACCGATACTTTTTGCACCTTAAAGGCAAGTCATCATTGCACAGTGTTGATTAATATCTTTATGGCAACATGAATAATGCTCATGAACAGAAATACTTGCTTAAATGCTAATAATAAAATTATAATAAATTAGATCAATACGTAAATTAAATTCAAATATGAATTTAAAATATAAAATATCTATTTTAAATTATAATAAATTAAATTGAAATTAATACAAAATACTATTTCTTAAATTGAAGGGTTCATAGTGCTCAAGTAGATCAAAACAAAACAGTAAATATTTAACAGTAAAACATCACCGGGATGTTTCCGCTGCAGCTGGTGAGTGTGTGAGCACATGTTCATGTACCGGCAGCTTTGGCACATAATTCTGCGGCTTTTAAAGCCGCTTCTAACCGCGGATATTGTGTATGTCCACGTATAGAAACGTCTCTGCCGCTTAGCTGGTCTGCGCATGTGCAGGTTCCAGCTGCTCTACGGTGCGGATTCTTTTTCACAGCTGCCTACGTGGGATTTTGTCAGTGTGATAAACACAAACTACCTCAACGATCAAGGTACTGGTCAAACCTGACTTAGCTCATTGCATATTTGGGGTAGTAAAATAATGGAAATAATGGTTCATTTCATTTTTTATATCTTATAACACATTAAGTTAAAAACTAAAAACGATCAGAAGTGAAAAGTCATTGCACGTTTTATTAGGAGTAGTATCGAGCGATACTTAAGAAAGTATCGATTCCAAAGTATCGGCCAGCGGGTATCGAAGTATCGATTCCAGAGAGTCGATATTCCCATCCCTAGCTGCACCCTGCTCACCTCATGAAATAACTTAATAATTTCTTCTCTCTCCATCATACGGATTTCCATTGTGCCTATGTTTTGTAGCTTTATGGCAACTTTTTCATTCTACATGTATAAATAAGCAAATGCACAGACTGTAAAGAGAAGGAGATGATATAGCTATAAATGCCAGAGGTGGTTTCTTTGGAAAACAGAACTTTGCTCACTGGAGTATTTTTAAAAGGTTTGGTTCTACAGCACAGCAGGAAATTTTACTAAATATACAGATGCAAAGACTAAGTTTCACCATTGGTGTGTATTTATCTTTTTTTTTATTAACTTAAATCAACTCAAGTGCATTTCCACTACTCCTGGCTGTTCCAGTTTTAACTAGTAACTGTTCCTGTGACATTCTCAGAGTCGGTTTCATGACATGTGGGTAAATAAGACCCGAACAATCTCTACTCTTTCTGTTCTATGTCAGTCCCAGAATACTATGTTATCCAGGGAGAAACTAGCTTATATAGAAGCACTTTCTAAAAGGAGACGAGATTCCTTCCCTTTGCATTGCCATCATTACTTTTGTCCCAACCCTGCTGTATTCTAGTGCCACTCTACTTTTCAATGCACATCTCTTGTGTTTTGTTGCTGGATCAGCAGATACCCCAGTCACCCTCATTTTGCAGGTAGGGATGAGTTTGGATTCATATTTAGTGTTTAAAGTATCATTATCTATAGTAGTTATAGGTGGGTGCAGAACCAGTAATTCTGAATTAGACAAATACACTCTCTTACTAGTTTAGAAAAGGCTCAGCTGAAACTAACAAATGTTTTTGGGCAAACCATTTCCACACGTTTTTATCAACAAACTTCAGTGACTCCAAATGTGACCTTGCATTCTTTTGTAAATTATCACTTTCAGGAGGTTACAGAGACAAATCCCCTCATGTAGCCCCAGACCTTTCACCATATGGTTTGTCAGGTTAAAGTGAGGGCCCCCAGAGAACTGCAGACTGTTTAGCTAACAATGTGACCCCGCTTTGTTGGCCATAAGGCTTTCAAAGCAGCAAGAGTTGTCAACTGTCAGGGGATGGTTCACCTGCTACGCCAGCATCCGTGTCCTTCTAACACACAGTGTGTGTTCACTTTGTCCTACAGGGCCGTCGTTTCTTAATACAGTTTTGCAAAAACTATGCTTAATGTATAGGTGAGCTCCTTAATATTGTGTGTTGCAGTTTCTCAGAAAGGATGTTGAAGTTGGTGCCAATATGATGCAGAGTATCAGTTCTAATGAAGGTTCAAGACAGGAACATGCTAATGCACAGGTGGAGTTTTTGGATACTTCCGTTAAGACTTCATCAAGAGTTAATTAAGGGTTGTTTTAAGGGATCAATCTACAAAGACAACTACTGAAACTTGAATTAAGTTATAAAACACTGAAGCCAAATCATATTCATTGCATGTTCATGGCCTTGATGGACTGCAAGATTAAAAATGAACATTACAGTATATTGTTCGAAATACACCATGATGTATAATGATAAACATTTCCATGCAGAGGTTGGCCAGACGTTTTCCTCCCTGTTCCTCACATACAGTACACACACACCTTCCCCAGCTGCTGATCAGCAGATGTCTGTTGACGCCACTTGTGAGGAAGTGCAGCTGACTTTTTCTGCATTTGGTTGAGTTGGCACTAAAGTAATTTTACATTATTATACGTTTAGTACAAATAATATGTGTGTGTGTGTGTGTGTGCGTGCATGTATAATTGGGATTAAGCACATGCTGTGGATGGCACCATTTGTGCCTGCATCTTTAACTGTCATTTATCATTGAGTGTTGTTGCGGGAACAGCACTAGGCTTTACTAGAGTGGCTGTGATCAGCAGATCATGGCTGAAGGCAGCTCTTTAACTCATCTACAGAAGATGTGATCCTGAAAGCAACAGAAAATTAACTAGAGTAATTAATATAACCTAACCATTATCTAACCTTTGATTATGTCACAAGCAAAACATAACTCTATGTGTTACAGTCCAGCCCTCAGAGCACTGAGGGCTCCAGGTTTTCTGTCTGTCTTGTGATGTCATGTTCTCCCTCTGTGTTCCTCCTCTTGTAATTAGTAGTTTCACCTGTGTTTAATTTCCTGTTTAGTTTGTATTTAAGCCTGCCCTTGCGTCTCTGTCCTTTGTTGGTCTGTCGCGTGTGTGAATTTGTTGTTGCCTGTAGTTCCTGTGTCACGTGAGTATTTGGTTTAGGTCAAGTCATTTAGTCCAGTCTTGTTCAGTGCTCGTGTGAAAAGCTTTTTTCCAGTCGTGTTTAGATGTTCCTGCGTTTGCCACTGTGTACTTATAGTTGTTAAATAAAGTCCCTGTTTAACCCTCTGGTGACTATGTGGCCATTCTTGGCCACTTCACTTGTTCTTTTTTTTGACCATTTCACCTGTGTTATTGCCAACTGAATGAAATTTCCCAAGGTTGTGGGCGTTTATCATATCTTTACATTTGTAGCTTCAGATTTTTAAATATATCAATAATAAACATTATAAATCAGAAACTACCTTTTGTATCTATTGTGGCCATTTTTGGCCAATTTACTCCCATTCAAACTACATTGAAAAACTACATTAAAAGGAGTGATTCACAGGAATCTAATAAACATCAAGACAGCTCCTCTTACAGAACAAAGTAACAATAAAAGAATTAAATGTGGTCTATTAAATATCAGATCTCTCTCTTCTAAATCTCTGTTAATAAATGACTTGATAAGTGACCATCACATAGATTTATTTAGTCTCACTGAAACCTGGCTGCAGCAGGATGAATACGTTTGTCTGAATGAGTCAACTCCAACCAGTCACATCAACCATCATATTCCTAGAAGTTCAGGTAGAGGTGAAGGAGTAGCAGCAATATATAACTCAGATGTATTAATTATTCCTAGCCCTAAACATAACTATAATTCCTTTGAGAGCCTCACTCTGAGCCTTTCTCACTCAGGCTGTAAAACCCAGAAACCAGTTGTGTTCTGTGTTGTCTACCGTCCTCCTGGTCCATATTCAGAGTTCTTAACTGAATTCTCCGAGTTTTTATCTAACTTAGTTCTCAGCACAGATAAAGTGATTATAGTGGGCAACTTTAACATTCATGTAGATGTTGACAGTAACTGTCTCAACATTGCATTTAATTCACTACTGGATTCTATTGGTTTTAGTCAGCATGTGAATGAACCCACTCATTGTCTTAATCATACTCTCGATCTTGTCCTGACTTATGGGGTTGAGATTGATCATTTAAAAGTTCTCCCTCAAAACCCTCCGTTATCTGACCATTTCTTAATAACGTTTGAATTTACCATAACAGACCTGACAACAGTTGGAAATAAGTTCTATTACAGCAGATGTTTATCTGATGATGCTGTTGTTAGATTTAAGGAGATGATTCCATCAACCTTTGTTATATTCCCGTGTAGCTACAC
Source organism: Macropodus opercularis (assembly GCA_030770545.1). Lineage (NCBI taxonomy): Eukaryota > Metazoa > Chordata > Actinopteri > Anabantiformes > Osphronemidae > Macropodus > Macropodus opercularis. The sequence goes on along the minus strand of CM061098.1, from coordinate 16,189,871 downwards.
AGAGGAGAGAAGTCATCTGAATCATGAGCAGGTAGATTGTCTTGTTGATGATGCTGTAGCTTCACTGCGTAATTTTAGACACTGTTGCTCATCTGAATCAAAAAAAAAATACACATCCAGCACCCGTACAATCAGCACCGGAGCTCCCCAGGGCTGTGTTCTCTCCCCACTGCTCTTCTCCCTGTACACCAATGACTGCACAGCCAAGGACCCCTCTGTCAAGCTCCTGAAGTTTGCAGACGACACCACGCTCATCGGCCTCATCCAGGATGGTGACGAGTCTGCTTACAGACAGGAGGTAAAAGAGCTGGCTGTCTGGTGCACTCTCAACAACCTGGAGCTTAACACGCTCAAAACAGTGGAGATGATCGTGGACTTCAGGAGAAACCCCCCCGAACTCCCACCACTCACCATCATGAACAGCCCTGTGTCTGCAGTGGAGGCATTCAGGTTCCTGGGCACCACAATCTCTAAGGACCTGAAGTGGGACATTCACATTGTCTCCATCACAAAAAAGGCCCAGCAGAGGTTGTACTTCCTTCGCCAGCTGAGGAAGCTTAACCTGCCACAGGAGCCATCATTGAATCCATCCTCTGCACTTCAGTAACTGTCTGGTTCAGCTCAGCTTCTAAATCTGACCTCAGAAGACTACAGAGGGTGGTCCGGACTGCTGAGCGAATCATCGGTACAACCCTCCCTTCTATTCAAGAACTCTACTTATCCAGAGTGAGAAAAAGGGCTGTCAAAATCACTCTGGACCCCTCACATCCAGCACACTCCCTCTTTGAACTGTTGCCATCTGGTCGACGCTACAGAGCACTGAGCACTAGAACAACCAGACACAGGACCAGTTTCTTTGCTCAGGCAATCCATCTTCTGAACAGCTGACAATCAACGGCGAACACATTACACTTTATATTTATACACACATACACTTTACTTATTTATCCAACACATACTTAATATACACTTAAATTTTGCACATAACTTCCATGTACATACATAACTGCATTTTGTAATATACTGCCTTGTATATTGTCATATTTTTTTAATTCTTTTTATTATGTGCTTTATGTTCTGTCTCTTTGTTGTAATGCGGAGCTTCTGTCACGAAGACAAATTCCTAGTATGTGTAAACATACCTGGCAATAAAGCTCATTCTGATTCTGATTCTGACTCTGATTCTGAAGAAGAAGCCAGTGAATCAGAGGAGGTTAGCTCCATGGTGTAACTCAGAGATCCACCTTAAGCAGACTCGAAAACTAGAAAGATTGTTGCGTTCCAAAAAATTAGGTGAATCCTGTCTAGCATGGAAAGACAGTTTAATACTATATAAAAAAGCACTTCCGGTTGCTAGAACCACATATTATTCATCATTAATTGAGGAAAATAAAAACAACCCCAGGTTTCTCTTCAGCACTGTAGCCAGCCTGACTAAGAGTCATAGCTGTGTTCAGCCTAGTGTCCCTTTAAATCTCAACAGCAACGACTTTATGAATTTCTTTACTAATAAAATCATAACCATTAGAGAAAAGATTTATCAGAATCTGTCAACAAAAGTCATAAACCGATCTGCAGATCCAACAGCCTTAGATCTGCTGGTTAGACCTATGTCTTACTTAAACTGCTTTTCCCCCATAGATCACGCTGAGTTAACTTCAATAATTAACTCTGCTAAATCAGCTACTTGTCTCTTAGACCCAATCCCAACCAGATTACTCAAAGAAGTTTTTCCATTAATCAGCACGTCCATATTAAATCAAATCAACCAATCTCTGTTGACAGGCTACCACAGGCTTTTAAGGTTGCTGTGGTCAAACCTTTATTGAAGAAACCTACTCTTGACCCTAGAGAACTTGCAAATTATAGGCCTATATCCAATCTGCCCTTTATTTCTTGAAAAAACTGTAGCTAAACAGCTATTTGACCACCTGCCTAGAAATGACCTATATGAAGATTTCCAGTCAGGATTCAGATTACATCATAGCACAGAAACAGCTCTGATTAGAGTCACTAATGATCGTCTCACAGCTTCAGACAATGGTCTACTTTCTGTACTTGTCCTGTTAGATCTTAGTGCAGCATTTGATACGATAGATCACAAGATTCTATTGCAGAGACTGGAACATAGCATTGGGAATAAAGGAAAAGCACTGGGATGGTTTAAGTCTTATCTGTTGAACAGATTCCAATTTGTTCATGTTCATGATCCATCTTCCATCCGCACAAAAATTAGCTTTGGAGTTCCATAGGGTTCTGTGCTTGGTCCAATACTTTTCAGTCTTTACATGTCTCCCCTTGGTAATATTATTAGAAAACATTCTATAAATTTTCACTGCTATGCAGACGATACTGAGTTATATTTGTCCATGAAACCAGAGGAAACAAATCAATTAGTCAAACTTCAAACTTGTTTAAATGATATCAAATCCGGATGACTCTGGATGACATAACGTTAGCTTCAAGTTCTACTGTGAGGAACCTTGGTGTCATTGTTGACCAAGATCTGTCCTTTACACCATATATTAAACTATTATTATATTAAATATTGCTAAAATTAGGAGCATCCTCTCACAGAGTGATGCTAAAAAATTAATCTATGCATTTGTTACCTCTAGGCTTGACTTCTGTAACTCTCTACTCAAAATCCTCCAATTAATTCAAAATGCTGCAGCCAGAGTTCTGACTGGACTTAGGAAGAGAGATCACATTTCTCCAACATTAGCTTCTCTGCATTGGCTCCCTGTCAAAACTAGGATAGAATTCAAAATTCTTCTCCTCACCTACAAAGCTCTTCATAATAAAGCTCCATCTTATCTTAAAGACCTCATCGCTCCTTATGCTCCCAACAGAACGCTTTGTTCTCAGAGCGGCGGTCTACTTGTGGTTCCTAGAGTTTGTAAATATAGAACGGGAGGCAGAGCCTTTAGCTACCAAGCTCCTCTCCTATGAAACCAGCTTCCAACTTCCTGCTTTTCTAGTTTTTATTATTATTCTATCCGCTTTTTGACATCTAACTTGGGTTACACCGTTTGAGCTATAGGAACCATTCAAATATTAAAATGTGCAGCTATTCCAGGAATCGACTACTTCTATTCAGAGTTTTGATATCTTTCATACTTTTTGAAATATTAAGCGATTTTCATTTTTTTTCCCCAATTGAAAATGAATGGGAAGCTTGTATAGGGCAACTGGACTCCCCCGCAGGAGACGCCAGTTCAAATCCCGCTCATGGCATCTATGTTCTGCTCGTTATAACAATGCTTTGAAAGCTTCGGCCACCTCAGTTCTTGTACTTAAAGCGCCATCTTCTGGTTGTTCCTGAGAATTGCATTATAGGTGCTTCGGCCACTTCAGTACTTGTACTTAAAGGGCCATCTTCTGGTTGTTCCTGAGAATTGCATTATAGGTGTTTTAAATTGGGAGCGGCCACATTTGGATATTCACACCTCCTTCCACCAGAGAAATAACTATTAATACTAATACTAACTTATAAAATTTTTCTCTATTTAAAAGGCTCTTTCACTCAAATGTAGAGACCAAGCGGTTAGTCTGCTGCACTCTGGAGCCATAGATCATGGGATCAATCCCCGGTGGAGGTAACTGTTTTTAGACTGATGTTTGTTACCAACCTGAGGGTCTAATAGACCTTCGGGCGCAGCCAATTTCAGATGCTCAGATGGCTGAGCGGTTAATCTGCTGCACTACAAAGCCTCCCGCTTTGTAGTGCAGCAGATTAACCGCTCAGCCATACCAGTTTAAACCCCAGTCGAGGCAACTTTCTTCATACTGATGTTTGTTGGGAATACATTCAGCATAAAGCATTCACAGTGCATTTTTTTATGGAAATGCTTTTCTAGTTCTCTTAGAGATTCTGCCGACGAGACATCTTGCAAGTTAATTGGTTAAGTTTCCATCACTGATATGCCCAATATTTATATATCTCTAAATGCAACAATACCATGCATTATAAGGAGTTTTAAGGTTTTTTTTTTCTGAGTGGTGGTGGAGTGGAGTGGTTTTGGGTTCGCAAATGGTGTGTACAGCGATGGAATGATTTATACCAGGTCACAATTGAGTCAAGATGGCAGCGCACACAACAGCTGGTGTACCAACACATTGGCTATAGACAGTCACTGTTCACCGGATTTAGAATATCTGACTGTCAAATGCAGGCCTTTTTATCTCCCAAGGGGGTTTACTGTAGTCATGGTCACGGCTGTGTACATGCCACCGGATGCTAATGCTAACACAGCTATCGGACTCCTGCATTCAAGCATTAGCAACAAGCAGAGCACGTACCCTGATGCTGTGCAGATCATAGCAGGAGACTTTAATCATGTGGACTTAAAGGCAGCGCTCCCTAAGTTCCACCATCATGTAAAGTGCGCTACTCGGGGCGAGAAGAGTCTGGACAAATTATTCCAACATAAACTGGGCTACGGGGCCAGACCACTACCACACCTGGGCCAGTCTGACCACCTGTCCTTGCTGCTCATTCCTGCATATGCCCCCGTCAAGAAAACAGCTCCCACCATCACAAAGACTGTTGCCACATGGCCAGATGGTGCCTCCCAGCAGTTGCAGGACTGCTTTGACAGAACCAACTGGGAGGTCTTTGAACATCAGGACCTGGACATGTTCACAGACAGTGTATTATGCTACATCAAGAACTGCATAGACACTGTCACAGTGGACAAACGCATCCGGGTCTACCCCAATCAGTAGCCCTGGATGACCAGGAAGGTCCAGCAGCTGCTGAGGAAGAGGAACAACGCCTACAGGTCTGGCGACAGAGATCTCAACAGCGCAGCCCGAGCCAACATGAAGAGAGGCATCAGAGAGGCCAAAGCAGACTACAGGAGGAGCATTGAGGACCACCTAGACAGCAACAACAGCCGGCAGGTGTGGCAGGGCATCCAGCACCTCACCAACTACAGGACGTCAAAGCTGCTGAAGGGGACCTCATGCTAGCAGAGGAGTTGAACTCCTTTTTTGCTCGCTTTGAAGTTACTGCAACTGGGGCGGCGCAGCTACACCACACAGTGCACAGCAGCACGATCCTCAGTTTGGAGCAACACGAGGTGAGGCGTACCCTGCGAGCTGTCAAACCGAGGAAGGCGACCGGTCCTGATGGCATCCCAGAACGTGTGCAAGAAGCCCCACATCTCCAGTCTCAACGACTACAGACCAATAGCACTCACCCCAGTCGTGATGAAGTGCTTTGAAAAACTGGTCCGTAGTCAAATCACAGCAAGCCTGCCCTCAAGTCTCGACCCACACCAATTTGCTTACAGAGCGAACCGATCCACAGAGGACGCCATAGCAACAGCGCTACATGCTGCACTGTCACACCTGTAGCAGCAGGGCAGCTAACTGTGGATGAACTTCGTTGGTTACAGCTTGGCTTTCAACACCATCCTCCCACACTGGTGGCCAAGCTGTAGGACCTGGGGCTCCCCCATTCAGCAGCGGATCAGCAGCTTCCTCTCTGGTCGCAGACAGAGAGTCAGAGTAGGCCACCACACATCCACGGCCCTAAAACTCAGCACCGGCTTCCCCCAGGGCTGTGTGCTTAGTCCGCTGATCTACTCCCTCTACACACACGACTACACCTCTGTCCATCACTGCAACACCATAGTGAAGTTTGCAGACGACACTACAGTGGTGGGGCTCATCTCTGACGGGGACGAGTCTGCCTACAGAGATGAGGTGGAGCAACTATCGACGTGGGGTACGACCAACAACCTTCTCCTCAACACAAAAAAAAACCCATAATATCACACAAAGACCGTTGGTGTCCTTCTACCGAGCCACGATAGAAAGTATCTTAACATACTGCATCTGCATTTGGTTCACAAGCTGCACAGTGGCTCAAAGGAAAGCGCCCCAAGGGGTCATCAGCACCGCACAGAAGATTGTTGGCTGCCCTCTCCCCACGCTGGAAATCTACACAGCTCCCGTTGCCTTAGAAAAGCACAGAACATTATTAAAGACACTTCACACCCTGGCCACTTCCTGTTTGAACTGCTGCCTTCAGGCAGACGGTATAGACTATGTAAAGCGAGGACAAACAGACTTAAGCACAGTTTTTACCCAACTGTAATAACCTCTAACCGCTAAACGCTGCTAAAAAAATGATGCTAAACTCAAGTCTGTATCAATATGTGTATGTGTGGGTTTTTAGGTGTTTTTATTCTTATTTATTATTGTTTTAGTCTTTCTCAATATTTTAACTATTTATGAATGATGCATTAAATGGAGAGCACTTTTTAAATGATTGGAAAGCACTTTTTAAAATTTTGTTGTACAGGTGACAATGACAATAAAGATCTATCTATCAATCAGAAGAAAAGGGGTGGGAATAAGATTTGACTTAGAACTGTCAGATTATTATGGTATATCTATTTTGTGTCAAATTATATGGATGTCCTAAAAACAACACTCAGGGCCACACTAGATAAAACATTATAGAGTGCAAAACAGTCTAATCTGGCTGCTTGTGTAATCTTCATATTGCCTTTGGCAACTAGTGAGCTCGCACTAATAATCTCCCTGCAGATGATAGCAGCACATGCAGAAACGAGAGAGGTTCAGTCAAGCACAAAAAGGATTCTGCAATACAGCTGTACCATGCAGTACCGTATGCCTGGAAGGGCTGTTTTTAACGGTTCTCTTCAGACATGGATGTTAGTTTCTTTCCTCAAACACATATGTTAGTTTGATGTCTGGAATCTGCCAGACCACTGTGCCACTGAGCATGTCCTCCCTAACAGAAAGGTAGTGGGTACTGGTATAATTATTAATGTTCATCATTTTTCAGTTTAGGTCAGACTCATAAAGATCAACACAAAATAATCATGGAATGCCAACTCAAAGTTTGCATCAGGTTTATTTCACCCCAGATGCTCATAATTCTATGTTATGGATCTTAGTCAGCATGAAATTGTGTGCCTTTTTATGGGCCAAATGCTCACTCAATTAATTTGGCATAATAATTATCCATAAATGGATGTCAACAAAACCTCAATGAATTTGGTTCAACCTCATGTATCAAACATAAGCTAAAGGATTAAGACAAGCAAACCTCTTTATCTTTTCCTTCTAGCAGTCCTAATGCTGCAACAGAAAACAGACAAAAAGATGGTACTTCTCAGTTGACAATCTTGCAGGGACCAGGGGAAAGGTATATGTACTACAGTGGGTGACTATGGAACAGGACTAATCCTAGAGGCATCTGGTATTTAAGTATCAATTTTCACGATTATATTCAGTTATCAGTATATTAAACATGTTTTTTGTGGATGCTCCAACATCATTAAAACAGGAATTTATTTAGGATTTCTACAGATTTCTTTCAGCTTCATGCTGATCAAACATCCATTCAACTGTTGGTTGCATACAGACATGGTAAAAACTGGTAAATATTATGCATTAAACTTCCTTGTTAAGTAAATGTCCTTGTTGTGCACTTGTGATGTTTAAAAAATGAAAAATATCACATGTCCTTCTGTGATATATACGTCTGACGTAATTAATGTGTGTATATATATACATGGAACATGGAAGCTCCTGTCCGGCATCATAGCGGCTAAGATAAGTGGGCATATGGATCAGTACATGAGCACAGCACAGAAGGGCATTGGTAAAGATACCAGAGGAGCCAAACACCAGCTACTGGTTGATAGAACAGTCGCTCGAGACTGCAAAGCCCGACAGACCAACCTGTGCACTGCCTGGATTGATTACAAGAAAGCCTACGACTCAATGCCACACACGTGGATCAGTGAATGCTTGGAGATGTATAACATCAACAGGACTCTTAAGAGCGTTCGTTGCAAACTCGATGAGGCTGTGGAAAACCACCCTTGAGGCCAATGGGAAGCCAATTGCAAGTGTCCATCAAATGTGGCATATACCAAGGAGATGCTCTGTCCCCACTGCTGTTCTGCATAGGTCTGAATCCCCTCAGCCAAATAATTAACAAGACTGGCTACAGATACCAACTCAGAAATGGGGCCACCATCAGTCACCTCCTCTACATGGATGACATCAAGCTGTACGCCAATAGCGAGAGAGACATTGACTCACTGATCCACACAACCAGGATCTACAGCACTGACATCGGAATGTCATTCGGACTAGAGAAGTGTGGCCGGATGGTGACCAAGAGAGGGAAGGTAGTCCATACAGAAGGGGCCTCACTCCCAGAGGGCACAATAACAGACATTGAGAACAGCTACAAGTACCTTGGTATCCCACAGGCAAATGGCAACCTCGAAGAGGCTACAAGAAACGCAGCAACAAACAAATACCTGCAACGCGTAAGGCAAGTCCTAAGGAGTCAGCTTAATGGTAGAAACAAGGTCCGGGCAATTAACAGCTATGCCCTGCCAGTCATATGAATGCTGAACAGCATTCACAGTATTGTTTTCCTAATCTTTATTATTATTATCACTGTGAATGCTTTACAGCTTGTTTACAGCTTATTGTTTTCCTAATCTTTATTATTATTATTATTATTCTATCCGCTTTTTGGCATCTAACTCTACTTGCACTATTTGAGCTATAGGAACCAATTCAAATATAAAAATGTGCAGCTATTCTAGGAATCGACTGCTTCTATACAACTTTTTGATATATTTTACACATTTTGAAATATTAAGCTATTCTCACTATTTTTGCCCCATTGAAAATAAATGGGAAACTTGTATAGTGGAGCCCAGGACGCAGAGTCGCAGTCTTACGCGCCTCTCTGCAGACTCTGAGCCGCCACCCGCTCGTAGCTGTAACACTCTCGAGACTGTGTCTGCTCCCCGACCACCTAAATTATATAAATCACAAATAAATAAAAGAGGAGTAATTCACAGAAATCTAATAAACATCAAGACAGCTCCTCTTACAGAACAAAGCAACAATAAAAGAATTAAATGTGGTCTATTAAATATCAGATCTCTCTCTTCTAAATCTCTGTTAATAAATTACTTGATAATGACCATCACATAGATTTATTTAGTCTCACTGAAACCTGGCTGCAGCAGAGTCAACTCCAACCAGTCACATCAACCATCATATTCCTAGAAGTTCAGGTAGAGGTGGAGGAGTAGCAGCAATATATAACTCAGATGTATTAATTATTCCTAGCCCTAAACATAACTATAATTCCTTTGAGAGCCTCACTCTGAGCCTTTCTCACTCAGACTGTAAAACCCAGAAACCAGTTGTGTTCTGTGTTGTCTACCGTCCTCCTGGTCCATATTCAGAGTTCTTAACTGAATTCTCAAAGCTTTTATCTAACTTAGTTCTCAGCAAAGATAAAGTGATTGTAGTGGGTGACTTTAACATTCATGTAGATGTTGACAGTAACTGTCTCAACATTGCATTTAATTCACTACTGGATTCTATTGGTTTTAGTCAGCATGTGAATGAATCCACTCACTGTCTTAATCAAACTCTCGATCTTGTCCTGACTTATGGGGTTGAGATTGATCATTTAAAAGTTCTCCCTCAAAACCCTCTGTTATCTGACCATTTCTTATTAACTTTTGAATTTACCATAACAGACCTGACAATAGTTGAAAATAAGTTCTATTACAGCAGATGTTTATCTGATGATGCTGTTGTCAGATTTAAGGAGATGATTCCATCAACCTTTGTTATATTCCCTTGTAGCTACACAGAGGAGAGGAGTCATCTGAATCATGAGCAGGTAGATTGTCTAGTTGATGATGCTGCAACTTCACTGCGTACAATTTTAGACACTGTCGCTTCTCTGAAGAAGAAGCCAGTGAATCAGAGGAGGCCAGCTCCATGGTATAACTCAGAGATCCGCAGCCTTAAGCAGAGGACTCGAAAACTAGAAAGATTGTTGCGTTCCAACAAATTAGGTGAATCCTGTCTAGCATGGAAAAACAGTTTAATACTATATAAAAAAGCACTTCGGGTTGCTAGAACCACATACTATTCATCATTAATTGAGGAAAATAAAAACAACCCCAGGTTTCTTTTCAGCACTGTACCAAGGCTGACTAAGAGTCATAGTTGTGTTGAGCCTAGTGTCCCTTTAAATCTCAGCAGCAACGACTTTATGAATTTCTTTACCAATAAAATCATAACCATTAGAGAAAAGATTTATCAGAATCTGTCAACAAAAGTCATAAACCGATCTGCAGATCCAACAGCCTTAGATCTGCTGGTTAGACCTATGTCTTACTTAAACTGTTTTTCCCCCATAGATCATACTGAGTTAACTTCAATAATTAACTCTGCTAAATCAGCTACTTGTCTCTTAGACCCAATCCCAACTAGATTACTCAAAGAAATTCTTCCATTAATCAGCACGTCCATATTAAATCAAATCAACCAATCTCTGTTTACAGGCTACGTACCACAGGCTTTTAAGGTTGCTGTGGTCAAACCTTTATTGAAAAAACCTACTCTTGACCCTAGAGAACTTGCAAACTATAGGCCTATATCCAATCTGCCCTTCATTTCTAAAGTTCTTGAAGAAATTTGTAGCTAAACAACTATGTGACCACCTGCGTAGAAATAACCTATATGAAGATCATAGCACAGAAACAGCTCTGATTAGAGTCACTAATGATCTTCTCACAGCTTCAGACAATGGTCTAGTTTCTGTACTGGTCCTGTTAGATCTTAGTGCAGCATTTGACACGATTGATCACAAGATTCTATTGCAGAGACTGAAACATAGTATTGGGATTAAAGGCAAAGCACTGGGATGGTTTAAGTCTTATCTGTTGAACAGATTCCAATTTGTTCATGTTCATCCTCACAAAAATTAGCTTTGGAGTTCCACAGGGTTCTGTGCTTGGTCCAATACTTTCAGTCTCCCCTTGGTAATATTATTAGAAAACATTCTATAAATTTTCACTGCTATGCAGATTATACTCAGTTATATTTGTCCATGAAACCAGAGGAAGCAAACCAATTGTGATGATTCGACCTCCGGCCACCGGAGGGCGCTTGTGTTCGCCCTTTTCTTCTTTGTTGGTTTTTGTTTCGTCCTAGTTCCTGTTTCAGCTCACTAGTGTTTTCACCTGTTTTTCAGTTCCTGTCTGTGGTGTATTTAAGTTCCTTTGTTTTTCCACTCGTTGCTGGCTTGTTATTTAGTGTTGTCTTGTACCACTACAGTTACCGCTCGCACTCTATGTTTCTGTGCGTTTATCTTTGTTCCATGAGTGTCACTGTCTCTGAGTATCTGTGTAAGTCTTAGTTCTAGTTCTGTTTTTCAGTGTTCCCGTGTGCCTGAGTTTGTTTCGAGTGTTGTTTGTTACCCTTGGTTTGATTGGTGTTAGATCAGTGTTGCTTGGTTCTTATTTGGTCGGTGTGATTTGGTTCCCTGTAAGTGTTCTGAGTCTGGTTCTCTGGCTTAGTTTTTGTAGTCCTGGTCTTGTCATTTGAGTGTGTATGTGTTCATTGTCTCTCGTGTTTTGTGTTTGGCTCGTGTTTGTCTTTTTCTTTGAATTAAATTATTTATCCATAGTCCTGTGTCTGTGGTCGTGCAAGTGGGTCCTCTCAAGTTAGTTCGCTAGGGAGTTGGCATTTTTTGAGTCTCATGATCAGGGGACTAGGCTCCAGGTAGAGCTTCCCCCTTCCAGTGAGTTTGGCGCCATCGTGTGGCGATTTATGGGGTCAGCACAAGGGGCTAAGGCTGTTCCTACCCCTGGGACTCCATTTTTTAGTTTAGTCTAAAGTGCAGAGTTGCAACACCAATTAGTCAAACTTCAAACTTGTTTAAATGATATCAAATCCTGGATGTCCCATAACTTTCTACAACGGAATTCAGATAAAACTGAGGTTATTATAATTGGTGCTAAAAACCAGCAGACCAGGTAAAGTCTGCTCTGTCCTTTCTTATACAGTGCATCTGTGTGGTTTGACCAGTTTAGGTGGTAAACAATCAAAATTGTTTTGTTGATCCAGCAGGAGATCAGCGGTCCAAAGGACATTTTTATGAGAGAAAACACAAGCCATACAGAAGCAGAACTATGTATGCATGTACAGTATGTAGCTGTAGCCAAAGCTCAAAAACACACACAAACGTTGGATCAAACAGCCTTTGTGGGTGTTACATCCAAGCAATGAACACGTGTGGGTCTTTGATGAACAAGTTCATCCAACCGTCCATCTAGATGAAGCGTGTTGTGATTTATCGTCTGTCTGCTGGTGTTTTATCCAACCCTTGTGTGGCTTTTGAGCTTTGAGCTATTTTTCATTTTGACCCCTCGAAGGCTGCACGAGGGTTAAGTAAATTGAGACTTATTTTTAAAGGGAGAGTGTGTGTCTTGGAGAATAAAAGACACACACACACACACACACAGCAACAATGTTGTCACTAGACAGTTACATGTCATGTTCTCATGTTACAGTGTATGAGCATATTCAATGGTGTGTTGCAGTTGGTTCCAAATACAGACAGTCAACAATGCCAAAAAAGCCTAATACACAAAGAATTATGTGTATTTTGAAAGTTTCAGCCTCACAACACAGACAACTTCGGTGACACAGACAGTATGACAGAAGGTGGCATTCACTGTATTCTTATGTAATGGGATAATTTTAAGCATCACAACCCCTACTGAAAGACCGACACACATTTTATTTTGAAGGTTTTAGAGCCATTGATCATCCTCACGTTGGCTGCTTCAACAGCCTACTGGACTGACAGACTGTTACAAACGCACCTATAAAAAAAAAAAAGAATTTAACATAACTCAAACCATTAAGATGTGTGTGTAGTGTGTAGTGTGATCGAGGCAACAGCTCTGGGGAAAAAGATATTCCTCAGCCTGCTGGTTTGAGCTTTAATTGCATGGAGTCTTCTCATGGTTGACAGGGAAGCAAACAGTCTGTGACCTGGGTAGGTTGGGCCTGTGGCAGTGTTGCTGGCTTGCTCTTGAAGTTGTCCAGCATACACATAGTCCAGATATGGAAGTGGACTTCCCACAATTTTCTGGGTTGTTGTTACTATCCTGCCCAAGGACTTTCTGTCTTATTATGCACATCATTCTGACACAACTTTTGTAATCATCAGCATTAAACACTAGATGTGTCTGTGAAAATCGCCCAATGTCTCAACAAACTGTAGAGAAACACACAACCTATGCTCCACGGCAGAGATTCTCAAGAAACAGACGCACAGTATGATGTCATGTGTAAGCAGTGGTCCTGTAGTGGACACTCACTGTGTGTGTTTTAAATTATTGCATCACATGTTGACCATTGCAGAGTTACATGAATGCATAGTACTGCATATCATCAGGCTGCATCATCCCTAGAATACATGCCTCACAGTGTAGTTTCTTTCACACAGGGTGAATATGCTCTTTGCTTGTCAAAGGGGATTGCCAGCAATTGCTTTAGGTGATGGTGTGCATTCATTCAAGAACTGTGACAGCATGCACAAAGAAAGGTTCTTCTTGCTGTGGGGGAAAAGTGTTAAATGATTACTCTATTGCACTACTCTAGCAAAACACAACTTAATTAAAACCAGAATTCAGGGTGGTAAAGCTCATATTAAACACTTTTTAATGGTATAATCCATGTTTTAGTTGTCTAACATCACTGTGTTATATAACATGTTATTGAACATAACCCCAGCCTCTGGTATACAGCTATATAACTGCTCAGACAACAATCAGTCACAAACTCTATTTATGATTTAATACCTTCACACGTGCAGTAATAAAAACAATAGGGTTAGTTAAAGTTATTTTGACAATATACAATTTGTATGCTCAGACATTCACCTGTGGTGATTAGCTCTGCGGTAATGAAAAATAAAATGGGATAATACAGAGACAATGTTCAGAGTTCTCACGTTTAGAGAGAGCTTAGTAGACCTTTTAAAGCATGCTGAATGGATGTCTCCTGGGTGCCTATCAGTGGATATGAAATAAATACAATAAATCAAATAAACCATCAAACTGCCTCCATGGAATATAATGCAACCTGGCTATTGTACCTCTAGAAAAACATTTAAAATTACTACATCTGTGTCTTAAATTTTGTTACTATTTACATTTAACTGTATTTGATATTAGAAGATTAAGGTCTGAAGAGCTTTGCCACTTGTCAGTAGTCTATGACCCTAGACCCTGACTAGGTCAAAGAGAACAACAGTAATTGTACAAGCTGCCAAACATTGCCTTTCACAGCTTTGCTTCCTCCCCTTCCTCTCTGCTTTGCTGACAAATTGGAAATATCCTCAGTTGCCTCTCGGTTTCTAAGTGCAGTCGTTAAACCTACTATTGTCAACATGCACACAAACATTGAACACAGTGACTAAGAGGGAAACACACATTCATTCACTTACCGCATTTATACTGCTACTAGTACTATTGCAGTTTGTGCAACAATGTATGTTTTTTTGTAACATGGCAGCTAAACTACTAGGCTGACATGTCAATGCATGTCGAGGTATTTTTCGCTGTATGATATTAATGTAATAATGACTTGTAGTGGTGATCAGCTTGCATTCATATTATCTTTAATTTTTTCTTTTTCTTTTTTTTTCTTCTTTAACAAATATTTGCACTGATTACAGTAATAATCACAAATAACTAACTAAAGGAACCACTGCAGTTTAGAGATGTGAATCAGGAAGGTAAGCATTTGAGGTTTATTGGTGTGGTTTGCAATCCATCAGCAGCTAAGGTGAGAATGTACACATTAACATTAAATATGCATAAAATATTAATTAAATTAAATATAGTATAAATAATATACATGTGAAACTGGGTGTGTGTACACTTGTTTATGAGATGCATTTAGATCAATTAAAAAACAGAAACTGCTCAATACTCAACCACTGTTCTGTCAAGTCTAGTTAGTTAGTAAGTGTTAGTGACTCTTTGTGTTAGAGAGTTTCGTTTTTCAGTCTCTCTTTTCTAGCAGAATCTCCTCTTAGTTAGTTTGAGTCTCAAATTTGTAACATGAAGGATCTGCATGGACATGCAAGCGCACTGCAGAAAAAACACTACAGCTACAGCTGTATCAGTTAAAGTCTGAAATAACAGTTCACCTGAAAATTATGGTCATTAAAGTCATTAATGCAATACTTCACAAACCTAGTTTAATAAAGTTGTAAAAGTGGCTGTGGGAAGGGCAACAAAGTTGGAGCTGAGGGTCAGGTCTTGAGACAAGAGAGGATTCTGTGTTTTATCTGGGGTTCTACAAATATACCATCAAGGTTTTAAGGACGCGTGAGTGGATTACTAACAATTGCAGTTAAGCCATGTATGAGATGTGCTACTGTACATTGAAGGTACTACTAACTAACGGTAGATTTAAAAAACCCTACATAAGCCACAAATTTTGATTCAGTAAATTTATAAAGGCTGTTAAACATGTCTTACTTTGCAATTGTGAATGTTCAACACATAAAGCAATACAAGTCAGTAAATGAGAAACAGAGACAGGTCAGCTCTGTGTTGCTGTGAGTTAAATAACCTTTGTGGGAGTCCTTGATTTAACACAGTCCCAGTAAATTATTTTAGACTGGATGAAATTACAGATGAGGGTTTTTTAATCCCTGACTGTCCAGAAAAAGTTAATACACATGGCAACAGAAATTTCTGTTACCTGTTTTTGTAGTCAGCAATTACTAGAAGCTAGTTAGAAACTGTAAAACTGAGCATTCATGTACAGCACACACTGAACTGAGTTGACCATAAAACATTTGTTATTCAAAATCAAATTTTAAAGAATAAAAAAAGTAAGCCGTCATTGTTCATCCTTTACAGACCAATAATATCTGATAAAAAATGAAATAATAACTAATACTTGACTTAGTGTGTCTGTAAATGCTGGCAAATTCTATTGAAAGTGGAATCCAATCGTTCAGCATGAAAAACAGCTTGCAAAGATTTGTTACTATGTACAACAAGGTGCCGGTTCACTGAGCAGGTAGAGAACCTTCCTAGCAGAAATAATACAAGTTTTATGGTGGTACTTACCAGAGGGTTATTAATTCCACTGGATTTTCTTGCAAAGACACTGTAGAAGCAACAGATCGCAGAGTTAAAGTCTGCTTTACAGGTGTAGCATTCTCTTAAGCTTTTCACATAGTACCAAAGTACTGCAGCACTAATAAAGAGAGAAAGAGCTAGTTGAGCAGGAGACAGAATGAGGAAAAGAGAATCAGAGGGCAGGGAGATTAGCAGGGGAGGAAAAACTACGAACGAAGAGATGTAACCATAAATTGGATGAGAGTTCAGGAGTGTGATCACAGAAATTGAGGAAACATTGAAGATGTTAGAGATGAAGGAGAATAACGGACATTAGCATTACCGAAGAAAAGGCATTATTACCTTTTGATGTGGAGTAACAACTAGTCATTGCAATCATAATTTGGCACTCATACAGTAAGCGTCTTCTGTGAAACACACGTTGATCAGGCCCATACACAGTGGTATTTTGTGTTCACAGTAACAGGCCTAATGATACCCCACCTGGCAGTGTGGTAGTATCCAATATAGCACTCTGTGTCTGTGTGCTCAATGATAGGATTACCAGCAGTTATACTGGTCACACTCACAGACATATGCATGCTGTAATTTTTACACATTGTTTTAGAGGTAGCAGCACATAATATGCACATGATAGCTTTCTGCTGTGTTGTTCGAAAGGTACGTGCAACCACAGAGGAATGAGTATGAAGAAGTAGATGGATGTAATAAACAGGAAAGGTCATAAGTCAAATTCTAGCACAGAATGCTTCTCTTTCTCCTGACAGCTAAAAACAAAAACAACGTATTATAAAACAAGATAAATGTTACAAGCAACTACATTACAAGTACATCTAATAAGTGACCATCTTTAAAACTCTGTGCTAAGTCAATGATCTAAAGTTGGCCACAGTCATTTGTAACAGTGGAGAGCAGTGGAAGGTGAGAGGTGAATGAACTCTTCACTCTTAACCCTCGCGCAGCCTTCGAGGGGTCAAAACGACCCCACCAAAGCTCAAAAACACACACAAGGGTTGGATCAAACAGCCTTCATGGGTGTTACGTCCAAGCAATGAACACGTGTGGGCCTATGATGAACAAGTTCATCTAGATAAAGTGTGTTGTGATTTTTTGACCCCTGAAAGGCTGCACGAGGTTTATTTAATGTAACTTAGAGGATATGACTATTTTATATTATCTTTACAAGCTGGTATCCTGCTCTGATAGTCTAATACAACCTCAAGCTAATGGTAACGTGTGTGATTTATTGCAATCAAGTTTCTTTTTTAATCAGTCAGTTCAAAACTGTTTCTAAAGGTTATAATTTGAGTATTCCAGAATATCACATGCTTGTCCTATTTCCTCTAGCTTGACTTTATGTGTACCTTGACCTCTTCTGTGAATTTCCTGATCAGAGAGCATGCAGGCAACTTTAAATATCCATTAAAAGCAAATGCCAAGTACTAAAATAAACAGAAACAAAACTCAAGAGGCAGTGCACAGGGAATATTAAGGTAATAATAGGATGAGAGGCTCCATGCATAACTTACTGTGTAGTATTATGACAAAGCAACTATCTTTTAACAAGTGATTTAAATGTCAGTAGGATGCAATTAGTTTTAGATAATAAGCCTCCGCCCCCAAAGCCAATTATAGAAATAGAAAAGCCACATAGTACTTATTCTTGACAGAGAACCTTGGATGTGACTTCTGAGTCAGAACACCTCCTGTTATTATAGAAACTAAATGATGTATTAAATGATGTAAGTGAAGTTGAAATGTTAGTATGGTAAAATATTAAACAAGCATCAAAACATGACGTTGTGAGATGAGAACATGTTGGACATTTACACACATGTGGAAAGAATTGAAATAATAAATGATGATAACGATAAACGATAGCTACTGTAGGTTTAGGTTACTTTGTTAACACTGTAAGAAAAGACTAGATGTACATTTCATGGAATATAACCAACAAAACAAAAAAGATGGACATCAAGGTACTGCTGGGTTAAAAAAAAAATATAAGGTCACTGTTATAAGACACCAAAAAATGGTGATGATTTAGTAATCTGCTGCTTCTATGAAATGAACTTTCTGTCTCTACATAACCCACAGCAAAGTTGTTACTTTCATGAAAATAAAGCTGTTAAAATGTGGATGGAAACTTTAAACCTATCTACCAGCTTGTACAACAAGAAAAGTTTTAAACAGATTTTTCTGAAAATTGGGAAATAATAATGTCAGGTAATTATATGCTAATGTAGGCAAAGGTGCCTGGAGGGTAAACGAGTACACAGGAGGAGTGTCACGAGTGTCAGGAGGTGAGTTTGAGAATCAGCTTCCATCTGCTAGGCACTTTAGAGCCCATGGGCTTTAACAATGTGGACAAGAAAGGACAGGTGGAGGGTGGAAGGGGCAGTGGGCACTGAACATCTGTAATTGTTTACAAAAGAGTTGTTTTTATCTGTGTGTGGTATGTTTGTGTGTGTGTGTTTCAGGAAGACAGCTGCTGGGTGCTCGCGGGTGCTCCGTTCCCTGACAGGTAACAACAAAGCTTTGGAAACCTTATGGCCAACACGGCAGGGTCACATTGTTAGTTAAATACTTTCTGATTCTCCAGGGGCGCTCACTTTAACCTGCTTGATGTGCCACGGGGACACTGTTAATTAGTTCTTTGGGAAAGACAGACCATTATGTCGATGATAAACAACATTTTGAGACTTTATTTTACATGTGAAAATATACTGCATGAACATGCAAGTATGTGATACTAAATATATTTATGTAAAACAATAAATAATAAATATATGAAACCTGCCCACACAAGGTCGTGTTTCCATAGGCCATCTCTGTGCGAGTGTATACTGCAAAAGCATGAGGAGCAGCAGAGAGACGTCTAGTGAACATCAGTATTGCCTGTGTGTGGTCATGACAGCTAATGTGAGAGCAGGTGTGTTTTTTTAAACACATATACTCAGTAAATCAGTTAAATCTTGCTGTCTGTGGATGATGCATGACACCACAAGAGCGACATCACTCACGCTGTCATTGACACACATTCGAGCCAAACACACTCAGAGATTTCTTCTTTAAACTTTCCCCCTACAGACAACACCAGAACTCTCTAAACTTGCTGAGATTTTGTTCTCCAACTCATTTCTTTGTACCATTAAAAGCAGGATGCCAGACTAAACATCCAGAAACAAAAGAAGGACAGACTCAAAATTACAAAACAGAGTCACTGCACTCCAACGTTTAGTAGAGTTATAACCATCTTCTAGTCTGTTGCCTGTTCCTGGTCTGTTGAACACATTTTTAAACCCATCAGCCTTACTGTAGGTCCATAGCAGGCTCATTTTGCATGGTCCAAAGCAGCCTCAGACATTCATATTCCCACCTTTAAACATATGTGCACGTTTTTATTTTCCTATGTGTGGAAGTGCATACATTTAATTTAATACAAACTGTTCAGTTTTTTTTTTTTTTTTTTTTGCTATTTGCTGAGGGTGACAGAGAATAACCTCATCAACATATCTATTTTTTTTTAATCTACAAAGCATAGTAACTTTCTGTGCATGTGTGTTAACCTTCAAAAAGGTGTTGACCTTGACACAGGACACTTTCTAACATTCAATTCAATTCAATTCAACTTTATTTATATAGCGCCAATTCACAACATCAGTTATCTCAAGGCACTTTACAAGTAAGGTTTTAAGACCTTACACAACTAAACCCAACAATTCCCACATAGAGCAAGCTTTTAATTGTAGCCAATCGATAAATTGTACATTTAAATAGCAACAGTGGAGAGGAAAAGCTCCCTCTCTAACGAGGAAGAAACCTCCAGCAGACCCAGGCTCAGTGTGGGCGGCCATCTGCCTTGACCGGTTGGGGTGAGGGGATAGAGAAGAGAGAAAAGAACACAACCACAACAACAAAACAAGCAGCAACAGAACACAGGCGGGATGGTTGGAACAGCAACTGAACACTGGAGACACACGACTCTGAGGCTGATGATACTTGTAGATGAGGATAGAGAGAGACAGAAGGGGAGAAGCCCAACTAGGAGAAAAAAGGGACAAAGTTAGTCACATGTGGAAATGGAGGCATGTTGGCGGATAGAAGAAAAAAACATGAAGTATTATCTGTGCCCTGTGTTGGTTTCTATGGTTTCTGAGTCTCTCTGTTATGTTTCCATGTAAGGCTGTGGAGCTGTCAGTGTTAGACATGGTTTGTGGGTTATCGGTGCTTGAAGCTGCTATCTGGTGCAGGGCAGGACAGTTAAGCAGACGGGCTGACAGGCTGACAGGTGTCAACTCAACAGGAATCAGGCCAATCCAGATCTCTCACTTGCTGCAGTGCGAGAAGAGCAGGTGGCTCACGCTGTTCTCTGACACACACGGCCATGTTCCACTTGCAACACATTCACACACATAAACATTCATCCCAAAGGCACAGGGACGTGTACAAAGACAATACGCACAACTAAAAATTAATCAGGACCAGTAGGCTTTAATGTACTGCACATTTACAGTAATACTCAAACTGATGCACCATGTACTGTTCACGTTACATAAAAAAACATGAAAAAGCACATTTACATACTAGGAATGCTGCTCGCTTCCCATGTTTCTAGCCTGGGCTGTACATATTAACTAGTTTTTCTTACTTTTGAAATACTTAACAAAGTCAGGTCATAAGGATAGAGCAAAGGATCTTAAGGATTTAGACATCAGAGTAGACCCTCTCCCAGGTCAGAGGAGCCTAGGAACCTAGAAACCGACAGCTTCACCTTTGAATTGTCTGACGAAGTCAAAACATTCACATGGAGAGCGGTACTGTCGACAGTCAACAACCTATATGACCTTGAGCTTTGTGGCTCTGACAATAATGCAGGGCAAAGCACTGGTCAAAAAATTGTCATGTCAAGAGAGGGACTGGGATGCTCCCCTTTTCCCAGAAAAGGAAGAGATGTGGGTCTCGTGGAAAGACTCTTTAAAAACTTTCCTCCAAGTGCTGAGGTGCCACAGTCCAGGTTCCTTAAAACTAATGAAACTGAAAGAACTGTGTATTTTCTCAGATGCCTCCATTTTAGCTATAGGAGCAGTGGCTTACCTGCATACTGTCGACAGTGATGGACGACATCATGTTTGATTTGTCAAAACTTGTACCTCGTCCTGCACACATTGTACCATGTCATGAAATCTGTGCTGCTGTCCTTGCAATTGAAATGGAGAGATGAGTTGGACATGAATGTGGACCATGTCAGGTTTCACTGACAGCAAAATTGTGTTACATATATACTTTTACAATGCTTAAAGAACATTTTACATGTATGTTGCCAATCGGTAAAGCGAATCAGAGCTTCAACACAGCCCAGTGAGTAAAACTGGCAGCCAAGTTTCAGAACAGTGACTGGTTTTCAGGCAGCTTCACAGAGTCCCACAAGACCAGTCTTTTCAGATTGATGGAACCTAACTCAGATAAGGAGTACGTCCAGAAGTTGCTGCTCTGGTAACTGCAATATCAGAGTCTCTGCTGGTCTCTCTTTTTGAGAGGTTCTTGAGGTGGACTACACTGCCATAGACTCTTTCATGTTGCTGCATTCTTTAAACATGGCAGAAGTGATCTAAGGGGATGGAAAAGTTCCAAGCATCAAGGAGCTTGCACAAGCCAAGATCGTTATCACTCATGCTGCCCAGCAGGAAAGTTTCAAAGAGACATTCAAAAGCTTCAAAGAAAGGAAGCAGAGAAACACGAAAGATGACACTCTTAAAAGTGTCCAGTTGTGGATAAAGACAGACTGCTAGTGTCAGTGGCCGTCTCTCTTCTGCTGACTGCACAGAAAAAGAGAAACACCCCCTAATTATCTTAACTCATCAGTTTTCCACATTGCTTGTGAGACAGTGCTATGAACAACTGGCTTATTAAGGATGCCACATTACCGAAGGAGCTGTCCGTGATGCTGGATACTGCTGAGGCAAACTCAGAGGTAAGATGGAGAACTAGGGCCATACACATTGCACTGATTGAGACCATGTCAACATTTAGTTGACATGGTCTCAATCATGGTAGAGTTTTATCAATACTCTGAGAAGGTTCTTTCTATTTGTGGATCAACAAAGCTCCTGTGTTGTAATAGAGGGACCAATTTTGTGGCAGCTTGTAAAGAATTAGGGTTAAGGACGTAGTAGAAGTATAGTAGTAGTATCTGTTTAACCCCTTTCATGCATCTCACATAGGAGGGTCCTGGGAGTGTCTAATTGCGGTGGTCAGATGAATTCTAGACACGATGCTGCTACACAGTCGTTAGTCAAGTCTTAAGCACTTTGACATCGTTTCGGTCTATAGGGGACAGGAACAGGGGAAATGAGGGTCTTACTGACTTGTTAGCAACTCTGGCAAGAAAGCTCAGGTGAACGGAATATCTGAATAGGGTGTAATGAAATGATGATCTGCTAAGCGTTTGAATCAAATCTAAACTTAAATACAAGGAACAGAACAGAACACAGGTGAAAGCAATCAGTACAAGGAGTGGTAAAAACGACCGGCAACCAAACGGAACAAAAACATACTGGGTGCAAAGCTGCTGGGATCACAAAGGCCTATTGTTTGGGACTGCCAAACTGTTCTTAAGACCAATATGAGATATTGTAGTTCTTCTATGAGTATGCTTTGATGTTATGAAGCATTACCTTTTATTTCATTTTATTTATTTTATATTTGTGGTGATTAAATGCTATTATATCAAGTGGGTGTGTGCTGCCTTACAATGGCCCAATACATATTTAATGTGAGTTAGATAGATAGATAGATAGATAGATAGATAGATAGATAGATAGATAGATAGATAGATAGATAGATAGATAGATAGATAGATAGATAGATAGATAGATAGATAGATAGTCTTTTATAATGTTCAGTGCTTTTTTGAGGCAGCGGGAGCTGTGTAGGTTTTCCAGTGTGGGGAGAGGGCAGCCAACAATCTTCTGTGCAGTGTTGATGATGCCTTGGACGCTTTCCTCTGAGCCACTGTGCAGCTGGTGAACCAAATACAGATGCCGTATGTTAGTATACTTTCTATCGTGGCTCTGTAAAAGGACACCAACAGTCCTTGTGTGATGTTGCTCTTCCTGAGTAACCTCATGAAGTACAGTCTCTGCTGGGCGTTTTTTAGCAGCTCAGAGGTGTTTGCGCTCCAGGTCAGACTCTCCTCAATGTGGACTCCCAGGAAGCGGAAGTCTGCCACCCTCTCTACACAGTCCCTGCCGATGAGTAGTTGTGGAATGTCTGTCTTTTTCCTCCTGAAATCTATTATGAGTTCTTTTGTTTTTGAGATGTTGGGGAGAAGGTTGTTGGTCGTACACCACGTCGATAGTTGCTCCACCTCGTCTCTGTAGGCAGACTCGTCCCCGTCAGAGATGAGCCCCACCACTGTAGTGTCGTCTGCAAACTTCACTATGGTGAATGATGAAAAAAGAATATATTTAATAAATGATTATTTTACAAACCACATGAACAACTGGAAATATATATATATATATATATATATATATATATATATATATATATATATATAGATCCACTATTATATATATATATATATATATATATATATATATATATATATATATATATATATATATATATATATATATATATATATATATATATATATATATATATATATATATATATATATATATAAATAATAGTGGATCTGTAAAGATAAAAAAATTTAACTGCAATTATCTGAAACTGAAAAGTCTGTTTCACTTTATGTTAATAACAATTTGTTAAAGAACAACTTATCAATTATCGGGACAATGCCGTCCCCCAGAAAATATAAAAAGATACAAATTTCATAAAAAAAAACAAAAACGTGTGGCAGCGCATGAACAATAGGGTTCTACCATTCTGAAGCTGCTCCTGTACATTGTGCAATGTCTGTTGTGCAGTGAATAAAAATATCTGAACCAGCATTAGGAAATAAGCTTACTGTCACGATCCATACTCCAGGTCCGCCGGAGCTTTTTACTTTGAAGGGCTCCGGCGGAGACTCTCACCACACACCTGTCTGATTGCGTACACCTGGTTCATCACCTGTCTTCTTAATCCTTCCGCCCAGGCTTCTCATTGTCTGATCGTTAATCGTCGCTCACGCACTCTAGACCTCGTTCACAGCTTGTTTCTCGACCACGGATTGATTATTGGCACGGCAGACGCTCCAACCACTGATTCCGTGAGTGTGTTGCCCCTCGGCTAACCCCTTTAGCATCCATCCCGACGTTCGCTACATCATGACTCAGCGACCGGGTGAGTTGTATTGAACGCTGCTCATTTTTAAGCGTCAGTGGCTATGCTACTCTCGATCGAGTGAACGACAGCGCTAAGAGGAGAGATCTCCTCATAACAGACTACTACGAGCGCTCTAGCGCCTCTGGAACCTTGTTTTTTGTTTTTGAATAACTTATCGGCCGGTTCGGCTCGTTTTGCTTTCCCTGTTTATGAACTGCAGTCATCACGGCACCGTCCTTGCCTTTGTCAGCCTGCTCTGCTCTCGTTACCAAAGAAGGAACCATTGTATTATACTGGGTCTGATCCCTCTGCTTCCAGTAGCTCACGTGAGCTACAGAGGGTCTGGCCACATCCAGCCTGTAAAGACTTACAATCGTGTGTGGAGTAGCTCAACCCGCTGAAGCACAGCGATTCTGGACTAATATTCCACTGAACAGAGCCCATAAAGTGGCAGTGCCAGTCCCTCCGAACCGCACCGCCCCTAGCGGTACTCCCGATGTGAGAAAGACCAGATCTCTTCACTGACATACATATGCGAGTTACTGTACCCTAAATGCACCACCAAACTGACTGCTGCGATCAGCACCAGGAGGTGGAGGCGCAATAAGTAATTGCACAGTTCTGGTTCTGTTGTCAATTCTATGGGGTCCAGACAAACATTTTATAGGGTAAATCCTAAAGATTTGATATCGAAGGGAGGACACAAAAAATGAATAAACATTGGGCGTTTCATTCTACAAATGAGATCATTCATGTTGCCCTTCTTAAGGTGAGGTTTCCTTAACCTGCAATGAACACGTGTGGGTCTATGGTGAACAAGTTCATCCAACCGTTCATCTAGATGAAGCGTGTTGTGATTTGTCGTCTGTCTGTGGCCGTTTTATCCAACCCTTGTGTGGTTTTTGAGTTTTGAGCCCCCTGTTTTTATTTTGACCCCTCTGCTTGCTTTGTGTTTTTAGCACTGCTGTTACCACATTTGACACTAACTACAGAGGATATTAAAGATATTAAACAACTAAAAACTGTTTTTCTTCTGTTTTTGTTCTCAATTTAGGCCCTTTTCAGTGATAAAAGAACTGCAGATATACAGAGATTGTTGAGATGATAGTGGTGGTTGTCATGAAAAAGAGGAAAACATGTCACATCATGAAAATAAATGGATACTCTTCCTCGGCTCATTTTAACGCATCATAAACTCTCCTCCTCTGTAGCATTCTCTCCTACTTTTCCCGTTTTCACAGCTACTCACGCCCTCTGGTTTCAGTTGAAAGATGCGTGCCTTAGAGATTTGAGTAATATTTCCAACGGCTGTCAGATTTCATATGGAAACAAGTTCTTTTTTCTCCCCTTCACTAATGTAGCATCTGACGACCGTTCTTTGTTAAAGGGAAGACATGCATTATCAGAGGAAATCATTTTTGGACAATGAAGAGAGAACCAGAGTAGAGATAAATAAGTGTTAGAATAAGCTTTCAAAAAGCAGGATGACTAGACAGTCTCTCAAATCTTCACCTTTCAGTGCTGTTGATCAGTAAAGTCACGGACAGGAAGTTAGACTTACAACACAGTGAGTTCTTATAAAAGTAGCTTGTGCTACACATATCATTTTCAATTTGAAATTAAAAGTTTCTTTGATTGCATTATCACTGCAATCAAAGAAACTATTAATTTCAAATTTTAGACAATAGTTAAGCTTTGATCTACACAAGGTTACGGACTGCATAACAGCTCCAAAAATATACTGTACTGTAGCGACCCAGCAGGCCGCTGGTGCGTTCGGCCCAGGGGAATGCTGGGTAATGGTTCTGTGTTTTGTTTTTTTTTTAGCGGGCACCGTGTGGGAGGGTGCTGTGTGTGGCAGTGACCCCCTACCGGTGACCAGTCATTATGTGTGTTCAAAAATAAAATTTAATTATCTCTGTTGGAGGTAGTTGTGAAATGGCAAGAGCTGTCAATGTGCTTTCCTTAATGGCAGCTTGGGACGCCTGGGGTTGTGTGGTGGATGGGACACAAGTGTTCTTGCATCCGTCTGCCATTTTGAACTGCTTGTCCTAGGTTAGCCTGCCAGCCCCCAGCTAGCCATTAGCTTAGCTGCTAAAAGTTAGCCAGGGCTAGTTAGCTTCTGTTCCAAAGCCTCCCGCCGTTACATGGGTGTCAGAAGTGGGATGAGGCTGTCTAGTAGATGCCAAAATGGAGCAAAGCATAGGCAAATTAGAGCAAGCACCAGAACTGAACTGTCTGCGGGAATCGAATATGGGATGAGGCCGTGAGGGACCTCGCTACACAGACACCCCCCACCCCCCACTACACTGACCACGGTAGGACGCTGTGGAACAGCTATGGGACTGTACCATACCGTACCTGGTGACACACTCGGTGTCAGTGGACACCAGCAGCTCAGCTGAGGCCGTCGAGGGAGCGACAGGGCCAGCGTACGCCAGCAGCTCAGCCGAGGCCGTCGAGAGAGCTGTCAGGGTACACCAGCGGTTCAGTGGAGGTACAGTACAGTCAGATTATGTTCTGTACATGTCTATTATTTAATGTAAACTTAATGAAAGATCTTTACTGTGTTGGTTAGTACTGTACAGCAGATTATTAAGATTTTGTCCAATAGTACATTACAACAAATACATATATCCAAATTCAATGTATTTACAATTATAAAATACAATATAGAAACACAAAATGATTGGTGTCTGAGTCTGCCACTGAGGGAGCTGCACAGAGCCTCTACTGTCTGATGCAGCAGGTAAGAGGTCTGCCTGACTTAAATCCTCCTCTCACCCACCTGCTTTACAGAATCCAGTGGAGAACCCAGGACAGAACTGGTCCTCTTGACCAGCCTTTTCAGTATTCTCCTGTTCAGTTCAATGCAATTCAACTTTATTTATATAGCGCCAATTCACAACAGCAGTTATCTCAAGGTACTTTACAGTAAATTTAAGTCCTTACACAACTAAACCCAACAAATCCCACATATAGCAAGATTTTAATTGTAGCCAATCAATAATTTGCACATTTTAATAGTAAAATAAGCATAAGTGTGCATACTTCAAAGGACCTAAGTGTCCTCAGCAGATGGAAGCAACTTTCTTATATAAATCTTCAGTGTTATGGGTCTAGTCCAGTTTTTGGTTGAGGTGAAGACCCTGGTGCTTAAAAATACCGACCATCTTAACATCCAAGCCCTGTATGTTCATTGATGCGTAAGTTACTGTGCCGCTCCAGAAGTCAATCACCATCTCCTTCGTCTTACTGGTGTTTAGCAGAAGCTGCGGACCCTGTAGGAACCAGTACAAAACTTCCCCCTAAAAGACTGAATAAAATTTTAGGACATGAAACAAGGACAAATTAACACTGATTAAGACAGGTGAGAGAAAGTGTGCACAAAGTAGAAAATAATATTAAGTGTGTTCATGTACAGCATACGATGCACAATAACAGTGTTATAAGATCATCAGTAAAAGAAGTTTAAAGTGAGGTTAATTAAATATATATAGATAGATAGATATCTAGATAGATAGATATCTAGATAGATAGAGATATCTAGATAGATAGAGAGATAGATAGAGAGATAGATAGAGAGATAGATAGAGAGATATCTAGATAGAGAGATAGATAGAGAGATATCTAGATAGAGAGATAGAGATATAGATATAGATATCTCTATATCTAGATATCTATAGAGATATATATATATATATATATATATATATATATATATATATATATATATATATATATATATATATATATATAGATATATATATATATAGAGAGAGATATATATATATATATAGAGATATATATATATATATATATAGAGATATATATATATATATATAAAAAATCTATCCCAACATCTCACACGGTGCTGGTCAATTCATCATCCAAAAAAGGAACTTTGGTGCAGTTGTAAACCTATATATAAAACAATCTCAAACACGCAGACAGAGTACTACAATGGAATAGTTTAGTCAATGTATATCCATGTGCTAGAGAGGCAGAGACATACCCAGAAGTATTGCAGCGAAAGGTGGTTCTAAATTTCCACCCATGGGGGCTCAATGCAAATGCCCATCACACTTTCCATTTATTCATTCAATCATTCATCTTCTACCGCTTGTTCCCCGTAGGGGTCGCGGGCGTGCCCAGCTGTCTAAGGGAAACACAACCAGTCACACGCACACTCACGGACAATATTTGTAAAGAGGTTTTTTTTTGCTAACCACTGTGCCGCCACTTTCCATTTACAGTTTGTGTTAAAAATTTTGAAAACCATTCATCCATTGTGCCACTTTGTGCTGGTCTATTACATGAAATCCCAGGAAAACGCATTTGTGGTAGTATTGTGACAAAATGTTTAAAAGTTCAAGGGGTATGAATACTTTTCCAAAGGCACTGACTTTGGCAGAAGCTGTCATTACTAAAATCAGTGTGCTGTACAACAGTATAGTGTACTTGCAAAAATGACACAACAAAAACATAGTATGATTGGAGCTGAACATAGAGGTAACAACAGAGGTAGACATAGAAAACAGATGGACTGAGAGCCTGAAGTCCACCATTCAGTCAGCCAGCAGCTCATTTGCACTAAAAAGGTCAGAGGAGCTGATGGCTTCATCATTCTAAAATGACAGCTGACCTGTGAGAGTGGGTTTGGGGTCAGGGTAAATTAAAGCAGGAGAGAGGTACACAGCTGCTTCACAGCAACAAACATCTCATTGGAGCTACAATGCATAATGCATGCACTGTATGTCTACTGTGATAGTAGATTCAATTATTGTATATACTTTCCAATAGACAGGCCTGTTTGTTTTCATTCTTTGTTCACATTTCATTAGGTCAATGACTCTGTCTAATACTGCTCTTTCATCTCAACCCCAGTGAGAAGCAACAGGCTTTCTGATGGCTCAATCCATCTAACACGGCAGCTGACCCCTGCAAATGTACTGGGCACCAAGCAAGAGAGGGAGGTAGAAGAAGAAACAAGGAAACATTGACACCACATACAAGACCAAAAGTAGAGAAAAAAGTGGAAAGGAAGGTGTAAGAAGAATAACTTGCAGAAAAGAACCCAAGCTTGTGTTTTTGACTAACATGTTGAATTGGAGTTTTGTTTCAGTGTCTGCGTCTCGTACCCCCCTCAAAATCTATTCTCCCATCTCCACCACAGGCTGTCTGCTGATGGCTCCATCCATCTAACATGACACCAACCTTGGAGAACTGATTTGGGGTCACGATAGTTCAAAGCCAGAGAAAAGGAACAATAGAAACATAACCAGACAAAAAAGGAACAACAATGTCATTGCCCTAAATACTATATTGATGATGAATCATATTGATATTGACACAATAAAGCCTCTTAAAACTTGCATTCTATTTTTAAAAGTAACCCTAAAGTCTGTTATCAAATAAATCATATTGTCAGCTTTTAGAATACAAATGACATTTATTTATAAGAAGCCTGAGTACCAAGCTGTATTTTTTACATAATTTACAGTTCTACTTAAGCACTTGACTAATGAAAACCATAAAGGTCAGTTCAGCCCTATATTGTTTGCATACTTTTATTCCTAATTCCCCAGTGTATCAATTTGTCAAAACAACGGATAATGTACATACAAAAGACTGATTTTCACACAAACCAGGATCGGCCAATTACTTTTTTTAATACCATCATTTTTGAGATCATGAGTTAATTACATCATTAGAACAGAGAAACAAAGGTCATTTTGTCCTGAAAACGGGACACATTTTCTTATTAGATCAAGGAAACAAAAACATGACTAAATTATTTATCAGCATCAAAAAATAAAGGAAATGTGTGTTTCATTTGATCACACCTCATGCCTCATCCTTCAAAGTCTGCATTACTGAGCATAAGATTTTTCTACAGTTCAACAGACAATATGTTCTAGTTTTCATCATTATATTGATGTTTTATAAGTGGTAATTTGGTTACTAAAATAAACACAACTCAACTTGTCTTTCAGCTTTAACCCTTGTGGGGCCTTCGAGGGGTCAAAACGACCCTACTGTAAAATAATGAACACGTGTGGGTCTTCTCATGAGCAAGTTCATCTAGATAAAGCGTGTTGTGATTTATCATCTGTCTGCGTCTGTTTTATCCAACCCTTGTGTGGTTTTTGAGCTTTGAGCTCCCCCTAGGGAAAACAGGCTGTTTTCTTATGTCCAGGAAATCTATGTTGTACAAGTTCTTGGCGTGCGTGGTCACTTCAGGACATATCTGACCGATTGAATTTCCTTTCAGATAAACAAAGTCATTAATCGTTTCTCAGATTCAGCTGAGTTTGACAAAATTTGGATAGATTCCAAATTCCAATGGCGCAAGTCGAGCAAAGCTATATTTTTCCTTCTGCTTATGAATTGCAATGTTAAGGTATATATATATCCTACTGTGTGGTTTCATGGTAAACCGCCACTTGCTGCACACATTTTCAAATTAATTACTCAACATTCTGTAATAGCTGTAAGAATACATAACCAGGGTGTATGAGTGTTTAAGACAAAATGGCAGGGTGGTACAGCAATGCAGGTTTAAAATCAGCCCTGTGTGTGTGCTCCACCAGAGACCCAATGTTAACAGCAGTCGATATGTGGGGGTGTTTGTGTATGTGTTCAGCACAGCTCTGTTATAAATCTTTGTTCTCCTGGGTGTGTGTGCAACAGGGTGAAGCTCTGATAAACAAAATACGGACTGTCTGTCATGTCCTCCCAGCCACCACACTCTCCTGGGACCGCAAATGGTCTTCCTGTTTCTACATCTGTTGGTGTTTCTAAACTCGGAACACACATTTGCATTAAAAGAGGACAAAAACTGAATCAGGTATACAGGGTGTTAAAACATGAACACTCACAAATGAAGTCAATAATGCTCAATACCTCGTAATGATACAAAGGTGTACATGTCAAGTGGACATCTGGATCTTGATGTCCACTTGACATGTTCAAGTTGATGTTGGAATAGATAAATGAAAAAACCGAATAATATAGGCCAGGGCATTTCCTAAAGCACAAACGCAAGGCCCTTGGGCCACATTCTGCTCCAGGGATCACTAATATGTATGATGAAGGCATTTCAAGTGAAGCTGCACTTATGGGAGACAATATTGCATAAATGCAACTTATCTTGAACTGCAGTGTTCCCACATGTGCACTTTGCAGATAAACTGAGCGCACTTCACACTGAGTTCCGACACCGCCTTGATGACTTTAAAGCACAGAAAGAAATTTTGAAATGCTTCACAACCCAATTGTTGTCGATGTGGAAACTTCACCGGTACAAATTCAGATGGAGCTGCATTGTAATGGGACACTAAAGGTGCAAAGTATGACATATTTATATATATATAGTAAATATAGTATATGCCAGATAAACACAGGATAAAAAAGAATTTCTGTATGAAAGCGCGGCTGTAAATACATTGTGAGAAACGGTAAGTATTGGGACTAGCAGACAGTGGATGTGATATGACAGGATAATAAATTGCAAATTGATTAAATTAAATCAAAGAAGATTGAGTATTTCCTAGTTTCCCTGCTGAAAGCATAGAAGTAGTGACAACTCCAAGATAAAGAATGACTAATGAATGCTGACTATGTTTTTTCTGTAATTCATCGGACTAGTGTTTTCAAACCTGTCCAAAAACCCGATGAATACATATTAACCACAATTTTATCAAGCTGGAGAGTGCATCTAATCCAATAGCAAACCCTGGAGAATTACACAGTAAGAGGTTTAATGGATATTAAGAGATTTGGGAAAATTACACAAAAGTGGAAGTGTAACTCTCGTGGTATCAATACAACATACATATAATACTGTTGGTCAACCCTGTCTCGCAAAAGTTACATGTGTATCACAATTTGGCCATGTGGTACAGTAGTGTCGCCTCATAGCCATGCCTTTCTATGTGGCGCTTGCATGTTCTCACCTTTCCTCTTTGAATTTTTCTAGGATGCCTTTACCACCCAAAGACATTAAGTTATGTCGCTAAACTCCCCTGTTGCCCATTTAGGCCTATGTGTTACAAACTCAACTCACAGACAAGGTGCGGACTCAAACGCAGGTGAAGAACAGGATGAGAACGTGAATTTGGAGAGGTCTTTATTAATAACAGAATTGAACAACAGAAAACTCAGCAGAGGAACAAGGGATAAAAACTAAATTTGACAATCAAACTCTATGACTATATCTAAAAACAGAAAATCACTGAACTGAACCCAAACGCACAACCAGGACAAGAGTAAGATTTTAAATGAATTCATTAAGCACAAAGATAAACACAGGAATGAAACACACACACAAGGAACTAAAGAGAACTCAAAATCTCTGCACATGCAGGCAAACTAGAGATCAAACAAGTAAAGACAAGATCCCTGACTTAAATAATAATGTGGGTTACCTAGGTTCAAAAGAGTGTGACGTGATATGAATAACTAGGATGTGTCCAGAACTGGATAAAACATGACATGACTAGACTTGACTAATATAATTCCTAAACATAAAGGCAACGCCAGACAAGGAACCCACACTCATGAACAGGGAGATGTTGAAACAGAGACAAGATGATACAATGACAAGCTGAAGCAATGACAAGATGATGCAGGACAAGATGAAACAACAGACCGACAAATAACCAGGACACAACAGGAACTTAAATACATGACAAGACAGACAGGTGCATGTAATAATTAATAATTAAGAACACAAAACGTAGGGACAGAAGGAGAACAAAACAAGACAGAACCACAGCACACTGTAGCTGGAGACCTAATTGTCACACTATGAAGACCATCAAATATTTTTTTTTTTTTTTTCAAGATGGCGCAGCGTGAGTGGCAGCGCGTCTCAGCAGCTCTCTCCCTTTCCTCACTATTCCTCTTGTTTTTGGACACTTTTTTCTATTTTGTCTATTCTTCACTGGCTACCTCAGTCCCCTAAGGAGTTGTGCATCTAAGGGC
Organism: Macropodus opercularis; assembly: GCA_030770545.1. Lineage (NCBI taxonomy): Eukaryota > Metazoa > Chordata > Actinopteri > Anabantiformes > Osphronemidae > Macropodus > Macropodus opercularis. The sequence continues at coordinate 16,156,611 of CM061098.1, read as the reverse complement.
ACAAACTTCTTAGCTTTTGCACTAGCTTTTGCATTGTGGTGCCAACTTTTCCAGACGGCCTCGGGAAATCGCATTCACTGCAGCTCCATTGTTTACACCCGGGATCAGCTGTTAGCTCTTAGCCGCGTTGAACTTCTCCACACGAGGAAGCCGGATTTGTCTGCGTTTCCAAAACTGCGGAGGAAAAGACGTGGCTGTAGAGCTGGAGTAAAGCGCCGGGAGAGGAAGCGGAGGTACAAACCATGTCTACCCTCGGTTATCATGGGGAACGTCCGCTCTCTCTCCAACAAGATGGACGAGCTAACGGCGCTCATGAGGCTGCAGCGGGAGTACAGGGAGAGCAGCCTGCTGTGTTTCACCGAGTCGTGGCTGAACCAGGACACACCGAACTCTGTGGTTTCCCTGGACGGTTTCACGCTGGTTCGTGCGGACCAGAGCGCAGCGGACAGCAGTAAGAAGAAGTGAGGCGGGCTGGCGGTGTTTATAAACAACAGGTGGTGTAACCCCGGGCACATCACTGTTACGGAACAGCACTGTAGCAAAGACATTGAGCTGCTAGTGGTCAGGGTTCGGCTGTACTACATCCCGCGGGAGTTTTCACATGTGATCGTGCTCACTGTGTACATCCCGCCGTCAGCCGACGCTACTGCTGCATGTGAGCGTGTGCACAGCTCCGTGTCCCGGCTGCAGACACAACACCGGCAGGCCCTGATTTTCATCTCTGGGGACGTGAATCATGCCGCACAAGTTTGTGCCCCCTCTCTGCCACCCTCCCCCACTTCAACCAGTACGTAAACTGCCACACCAGGGAAAACAAAACGCTGGACCTACTGTATGCAAACGTAAAGAATGCATACACCGCCGCCCCCCTCCTCCCCTTGGGCCGCTCCGACCACAACCTAGTCCGCCTGTTCCCTGTTTACACTCCTGTGGTGAAAAAGCAGCCACCACAGGTGAAAGTTGTGAAGATCTGGTCAGAGGAGGCAGGTGAGCGGCTTAGGGACTGCTTCCACACCACGGACTGGGACACTCTCTGTAGTCCTCACGGGGAGGACATCGATAGTCTCACAGACTGTGTCACGGACATTAATTTCTGTGTAGAAAACATTGTGCCATCCAGGACAATACGGTGTTTTCCCAACAACAAGCCCTGGGTGACCCCTGAACTGAAGGCCCTCCTGAATGAGAAGAAGCGGGCTTTCTTCTCAGGAGATAAGGAGGAGCTGAAAAGAGTCCAGCGGGAGCTGAAGTATGGGATCAGGAGGGGCAAGGACAGCTACAGAAGAAAGCTGGAACAACACATGGAGCAGAACAACCCGCGAGAGGTATGGAGAGGACTGAGCCAGATCTCAGGCCATGGAAAAGGGGGGCTGGTCAACAGGTTGAAGGAGACCGGGCCTGGGCAAACAAACTGAATCTGTTTTTTAACAGATTCGATTCTGCTGGCTCACCAGCCCGGTCTTCACACCTCTCCGCTACAATTGACTCCCACCAGCTGCAGCTGTTCACACCTCATCCACCTGGTGACTACTCTGCCCCCTCCCACTGAGGACCCCGCTCAGGCCACAGTTTCGGACTAGTCTCCCCCCACCCCCCTCTGCCTCTCTCTGGACCAAGTCAGGAGAGAGCTGAGGAAGAACAAGGCCAGGAAGGCCGCAGGCCCTGACAACATCAGCTCCAGGCTCCTCAGGGAGTGTGCAGACCAGCTCAGTGAGGTGGTCCTGTACATGTTCAACCTGAGTCTGAGCCTGGAGAGGGTCCCGGCTCTGTGGAAGACGTTGTGTGTGGTTCCGGTTCCAGTTCCAAAGATACCACATCCCAGGAAGCCGAACCATTACAGACCCGTGGCCTTGACCTCTCACCTGATGAAGACCATAGAGAGGACTGTCCTCAGCTACCTCCGCACCCAGGTGAGCTCGGCGCTGGACCCACTGCAGTTTGCCTACCAGGTGGGCATCGGGGTGGATGATGCCGTCATCTACCTGCAGCATCGGGCACTATCTCACCTGGAGTCCCCCCGGGAGCACTGTGAGGGTCATGTTCTTTGATTTCTCCAGTGCTTTCAACACCATTCAGCCAGCACTGCTGAGGGGGAAGCTGGAGGTTGCAGGCGTGGACCAACACCTGGCAGCATGGTCCATCAACTACCTCACGGACAGACCACAGTTTGTGAGGCTGCGCAACTGTGTGTCTGACGTGGTCATCTGCAGCACGGGGGCCCCCCAAGGTACGGTGCTCTCGCCCTTCCTGTTCACCCTGTACACATCAGACTTCAGGTACAACTCCAACAAATGCCACCTGCAGAAGTTCTCGGACGACACTGCGATTGTTGGATGTGCATCTGGGGGGAACGAGCTGGAGTATAGGGGGGTCATCACCGACTTTGTGGACTGGTGTGAAGATAACCACCTGGTTCTGAACACCAGCAAAACGAAGGAGCTGGTGATTGACTTCCGGCGGAAACCTGCACCACCAGCAGGTTTCCGGTGTGCATAAGGGGTTCTGGGAACGAGATGGTGGACACTTACAAATATCTGGGTGTCCCACCTCAACAAAAACCTGGACTGGACCGACAACTCTGATGCCCTGTACAGGAGGGGCCAGAGTCGCCTCCACCTGCTGAGGCGACTGAGGTCCTTTGGGGTGTGCAGGGCACTCCTATGGACTGTTTATGACACGGTAGTGGCATCGGCAGTCCTCTACGGCGTTGTGTGCTGGGCGGGCGGCAGCACGGACAGAGACAGAAAGAGACTGAACAAACTGGTGAAGAAAGCTGGCTCTGTCCTGGGCTGCCCACTGGAGTCCATCGAGGTGGTGGCCAACAGAAGGACGCTGGCGAAACTGTCGTCCATCATGGCCAACCCCTCCCACCCCCTGCACCAAACCGTGGAGGACCAACGCAGCTTACACAGCGCGAGGCTGCAGCACCCGAAGTGCAGGACTGAGCGCTACCAGAGGTCCTTCATACCCACGGCAATAAGACTCTACAACACATCAACATGACTGTAAAGCATGTTTTATAGTGTGATGTGTGCCGTGCGGTGTCCATGTCTGCATGTATGTTATTTTTTTTGTAATTTATGTTGAGATATGTACATTTTTTCTTTTCTTTTTTGTATATAATGTATAACATATTTTACTCTTTTTTTGTAACTATTGTAACTTTTTTTATTTTTCTTATTTTTCCAACTGTTTCTCTGCTGCTGCTGGGTCACCAGAATTTCCCCACTGCGGGATAAATAAAGTCTTATCTTATCTTATCTCTTATCTTAAATAAGATAATAGAAGTATAGATGGATTTCTGTTTATTTGGGCCAATTTTGATAAGCAGACTGGAACAGGCACCTCCATATCCCTTAAAATCCCAAAATACCAGTCTTGACTTTATGGAAAATCTCTATTTATATACCACATGTCACACAAACTACAAAAAGTTTTCTGTTGTACTGAAGTATTAAAACATAATAAAAAAACAGCTCATATATGTTTCTGTGTAGATGTAGGCAGCACATGTTCATAGCAAACCATTTAGCCACACATTTATGCTACTTCTGACATTAGTCATAATGCAGTAATTAAATAAATTGCTGACTACCTTTTCTGACCCTGTGGGTGCTCTATTTTTTTATATCCTTCAAATGAGAATCCTGTAACTATGTTTTTGGTTTTTCTTAGTGCTAAAAATAATTTGTAATATTACATGACTAAACTTCAGTCATACTGTAAATCCAATACATATTAAATATCTTTTGAATTGCCTGAGGACCTTCAGTCTGCATTTATTTAGCACAGAATACTGTTGCTTCAACAGTAATTAGAAAACTAGACGTGATTAATTTTCAAATAAAAAAAATAAAAATACAAAAAATGAATTGAACTCAATTAAAAATATATACATAGAAGCTAAATGTGTGGCACAGAAACCATAAAGTTTTCAATACAATAGTTTAAAAGTTATAAAGGCTGCAGAGAATACATCTAGAGTTGGTGACAAACACATGGCAGTGGGGCCTCAGTATGGGGATTAATAACTGTCAGTGTTTGAAATCTTGATGTTGCACAAGTCAGTCAGTTAGTCAGGCCTTGTTAGCTGGTAGTTTACTATCATGTTCATGGAAGCTAAATTAGAGGTGGAGGAGTAGCAGCAATCTTTAACTCAGATTTATTCATTACTAGGGTTGCATAAAACAGCCTTCATGGGTGTTCATTAATGAACACATGTGGGTCTTCATCTAACCGTTCATCTAGATAAAGCATGTTATGATTTATCTTCTGTCTTCAACTGTTTTATCCAACCATTGTGTGGTTTTTGAGCTTTGAGCGCCCCCTGTTTTTCATTTTGACCCCTTGAGGGTTAAAATACTCATCTAGCTGAGTTAAACTACAGCTGGCAGTGACCAGTGAAAGGCATACCAGTAACATCATGACTTTTACCTGTCAGCCAAATGATCAAATTGTCTTTTTGTACATGAAACTTGCCTGATTGTGAAATTGCATTGTGTAACTCATTCATTCATCTTCTACTGCTTACGGTAGTGCTGGAGCCTATCCCAGCTACACCCTGGAAAGATCGCAGGGATTGGCACAGACATATAGACAGACAAGTCACAGTCACACACACGGGCAATTTACGCAGTTTTTTTCCAATTGACCTATTTGGACTGTGGGAGAAAACCGGAGTAAACCCACCACAGGGAGAGGGGAGAACACAGAAAGGCCCACAGTTGCCTCCGGGAATCGAACTTGAGACCTCCTTGCTGTGAGGCAACAGTGCTAACCACCACACCACAGTGCCGCCCTTATGTAACTTATTTTGATAATGAATGAACTGTATATAAAAACTTATGAACTATTAAAACCTTTATGGGGGCATACACAATGTTTTGGTATCAGACATCTAGTTTTATCCTTGGAAATAGCCCTGAATCTATATAATCTGTTTCATATAGAAAACAAACACAAGCCAAAATCTGTACCATGAAAAAATATAGATATAAAAATACCCTAAGCCGTTAAAACGCAGCAGATGATTATAACATTATCAGGCTTTGGAATTTGAAATTGAATACAGATGCTAAATTAAACGACTAAATACCTTATAGACTTTGCCAAGATGGAAACTGTTTTTATGATTTAGTTTACAAATAATTATATGTTTCTCAAAAATGTGGAATTGTGAGGGCACAAAAAACCCCTGAGTATTAGGATGTGATGTCATGCACACAGAGTATATATAAATAAGACATAACAAGTAAACAAATGGAGGAAGAACAGTTCAAATATAATGTTTAGTCTATGCTTTTAATTTACAAATGCAACTATTGCAAATGTGATATCGAAATTAGACTTTAATGCCCAAAAAATTTACTCCAATTTAAGTATAAACCATAATTTGTTCCACTGTAATGCCCAGCTATTGTTTCACATGATTTGATTTGTCAACACATTTACAGTCATCCCCATTAAAAGTCAAGTAGACCCTTTAATGACTTTGGAGGCTCTCATTGAGAAGCAAAGGCATTACTTTGGTAAAATACACAGATACAATTCACAAAGTAAGCTATAATGGATGAGTAGTTTTTACCGGGTGATTAGGCTAATGTACTTTTAATTAGCAGGAGGGTCCCTCTTTTGTTCAGATATGCAGAACTAGCGCAGTAAAGTACCACCATTATTTTCAGACATAATGAAAACACACCATGCAAAGTCGGGTTTCACTGTTATCGTTTTATATGAATTTACAGTAGAAAGTAATTTTATTTAATGCTTCTTTTATCATACAAACTCTCTCTCCCCATTTTGCACTTGAATTTTCACATGTCCTTTCAATAATGTGCACTGCATAACTTCATACCTAATCAGTTATTTTATTGGTTACAGTATCCTGACCTGGTTGAGTAGGCCTGGTCTTCTTTATTTTGATGACCTTACTGGGAAAAGGGTCATGACACTTATCTGAAGAGAAAGTAGTTGTGGCGAAGCGTTGTAAATACTACAAATGTAAATTATTTTTTGTAGAAAACACAATTGCAATTAATATGGTTTCATTAAAATGCTATCAATGGTGCGATCCAGCCATCCGTCTTATGGTAGTTAATCAGACTCGTTATTCAAATGGCAATTCATTTGTCAATTCAGTATCGAATTGGGTAATTTACTTTTAAAATGCATTTCACATTTGACAATTCAATATCAATAGTGACAATTAAATTCAAAATTTTTAAAATTAAAAGTTTAAGCTTTATATAGTTAGCTTAGCTATAGCCTAAGCTAACAAGCCAACAAATTAGGTGTATCTTTCCGTGCCTAGCATGGAAAGACAGTTTAACACTATATAAAAAAGCACTTCGGGTTGCTAGAACCACATATTATTCATCATTAATTGAGGAAAATAAAAACAACCCCAGATTCTTTTCGGCACTGTAGCCAGGCTGACTAAGAGTCATAGCTGTGTTGAGCCTAGTGTCCCTTTAAATCATAGTGAGTCAAGGTTTCTCCAGGAGGAGACGACAGCTGATCAGGGACAAGAAGTGGACACACGCATTGTGACACCTGGCAGTGAGCATGTTTCAGCCCCATCGCCAAGTCAAGAAAGAGATGAGTCCGCCGACTGCCTCGACATAGGTTTGCCTGATATTGATGTTGATTGGCCAAATAGGAACAAGTCAGACTCATAACTGAGTTTGAATCCATCTTCTCCAGAGACGAGCTGGATTGTGGGAAAGCCACAGGCTACCTCCGATCACCTCACTTCTGGATACTACAATGTGGAAGTCCACGAGGAGGACAAAGTAAACAGCTTTCACATCACCATTTGCCACAGGGACTGTGCAATAGTCCTGCAACATTTATGAGAATGATGCTGACCATCTTTGGTGATCAGAATGTCCTCAGTTTGCTGTTATCTGGATGACATTTTGGTGTTTGCTCCCATAGAAGACCTGGTACAGGAGCGTATGGAAATGGTCTTTAGATGACTCAAGGTGCACAATCTCAAGCTCGTGCCTAAGAAATTTTATTTTCGGCGGAGGTCAGTGAGATTTCCGGGGCACATAGTGAGCTCTAATGATATAACCACTGACTTGGAGAAGGTGACAACCCTCATCTTGTCATGCCGATGCTCCACTGACCCAGGAAAAACTGTCGTCTCCACGTCAGTCTCCAACGACCCAGGGGCGAGTGCAACGCGAGGCTCTGGGTCTTTCCAGAAATTGCAAGATTGCTGTGTTTTTATTGCTTATCTCGGGTCTGTTCATCCAGAACAGCTGTGCCTTTACATCGTACACCTGACATGAACTTTTGGATATTGGTCTGGAGACTGGAGTACATTTGCATCTCAAGCCACCAGAGACACTCACACAGACATCGACTGCTACACCTCCTCTGTACTAGATTACATCAATAACACCATAGATAGTGTTACCACTCAAAAGCAGATCATCACATACCCTAATCAGAAGCCTTGGATAAACAGGGAGCTGCGTCCCCTGCTGAAGGCACGCAAAACTGCCTTTAGATTAGGTGATGCACAGGCCTACAGTACATCCAGAGCTAACCTGAAGCGGGGCATCAAAGAGGCCAAGCTTCACTATAAGCGGAAGGTGGAGGAGCACTTTACCAACCCCGACCCTCGATGCATGTGGCAAGGCATCCAGGCCATCAGCGATTACAAACCCACTCACTCCACCCCTGCAGCCACTGATGTCCTCTTCCTGAACGATCTTAATGACTTCTATGCTTGCTTTGAGAGAGACAGTAGAGAAACTGCCACCAAGCTCATACCCTCAGCTGACCACCCTCCAATCACAGTCTCCTCCACAGATGTCTGCAACGCACTGAGGCAGATCAGCGCTCACAAAGCTGCTGGACCTGACAACATCCCTGGACGTGTTCTCAGGGCATGTGCTGAGCAGCTTGCTGGGGTATTCACTGACATCTTCAACCTGTCGCTTGCTCAAGCAGCTGTTCCTACTCGCTTTAAATGCACCTCCATTGTGCCAGTGCCAAAACACTTCAACCCGACGTGCCTGGACGACGACTGCCCTGCACTATCACTGACACCCATTGTTATGAAGTGCTTTAAGAGGCTGGTCCTGTCACACCTAAAGGATTCTCTGCCACTCACACTGGACCCTCACCAGTTTGCCTACCACAGAAATAGGAGCACAGAGGACGCAGTTTCTATGGCACTGCACTCTGTGCTCGCACATCTGGACAATAAGGACACGTATGCATGCATGCTGTTTGTTGACTTTGGCTCAGCATTCAACACTATCATCCCATCCAAATTAGTAGCCAAACTTTTAGATCTGGGCATTAATACATCCATCTGCAACTGGATTATGGACTTTCTGATCAACCAACAACAGCACGTTCGATCAGGCTCCATCTGCTCCAACACCATTACAGTCAACACTGGTGTACCACAGGGCTGTGTGCTGAGCCCCTTCCTCTACTCCCTCTTCCCCTCCGACTGTAGGCCTGTGAATGGATCAAACTCCATCGTCAAGTTTGGCCTCATCACCAAAAATGATGAGACTACCTACAGGGAAGAGATCCAGCACCTAGCCACACAGTGCAATAACAACAAATTTCATCTCCCTTTGTCCTTAATGTGTCACCTTTTTAGGCGTGAAAATTGATTAGTTTGCTTCAAGAGTTGAGAGTTGAGAATTGATTGGCTGACTGACTGATTGATTGGCTGACTGACGGTAAGCGTATCGCGTCACTTCCTGTCACCGAGGTTTCCTGCTGGTCTGTTGCTGGTCGCAGCAGCGTTTTTTGCTAAACAACTCTCCTCACTTTTATCTCTTTACTGTTGTTTTTCTAACTTACTTCGAGTGCCTAAGGGTCGCACGCTTGTAATACTTAAGCACCTTATTCCCCTCTCATTAAAAGCACTGCTTATTTCGTAGCTTTCTGGTCTTTTCGGGTAAGCTAGCTTAACTTTCTGCCATGGCTTCCCTGTCTTCTCCTTCTTTTTCTTGCTCGGTGTGCCTTATGTTTAGCTCGTCCTCTTCCTCCATTAGTGTTAATGGTATCTGTAATAAGTGTGAGATAGTGGCAGCGCTGGAGGCGAGGCTGACTGATTTGGAATCTCGGCTCCGCACTGTGGAAAACCAGTCAGCTAGCCAGGCCCTGTTAGCTAGTGCGGAGCCTCCTAGCTTAGCTGCTACTCGTCCCTCAGTGGGTCCCGAGCAGCCGGGATGTGACTGGGTGACGGTTCGTAGGAGTCGTAGTTCTAGGCAGTCGCCCACGGTTCACCACCAGCCGCTTCACGTTTCAAACAGATTTTCCCCACTCAGCGACACACCCGCTGAGAAACCCACCCTGATCATTGGTGACTCCATAGTCAGAAACGTGAAGTTAGAGACGCCAGCGGTCATAGTTAAGTGCATCCCTGGGGCCAGAGCGGGCGACATCCAGTCTTACCTGAAGCTCCTGCATAAGGATAAGCGTAAATACAGTTAGATCGTAATACACGCAGGAACTAATGACTCCCGGTTACGCCAATCGGAAGTCACTAAAACTAACATTGAGTCGGTGTGTTCATTTGCCAAAACGATGTCGGACTCCGTAGTTTTCTCTGGACCCCTCCCCAATCTGACCAGCGACGACATGTTTAGCCGCCTGTCGTCGCTTCGCCGCTGGCTGTCTAGGTGGTGTCCAGCAAACGATGTGGGCTTCATAGACAATTGGAGCAGTTTTTGGGGAAAACCTGGGCTGACTAGAAGAGACGGCGTCCATCCCACTTTGGATGGAGCGTCTCTGCTCTCTAGTAACATGGCCAAGTTGATTAGACTCCCTAAACCATGACCCAGAGTGGAGCCCAGGACGCAGAGTCGCAGTCTTACACGCCTCTCTGCAGACTCTCAGCCGCCACCCGCTCGTAGCTGTAACACTCCCATCGAGACTGTGTCTGCTCCCCGACCACCTAAATTATATAAATCACAAATAAATAAAAGAGGAGTGATTCACAGGAATCTAATAAACATCAAGACAGCTCCTCTTACAGAACAAAGTAACAATAAAATAATTAAATGCGGTCTATTAAATATCAGATCTCTCTCTTCTAAATCTCTGTTAATAAATGACTTGATAAGTGACCATCACATAGATTTATTTAGTCTCACTGAAACCTGGCTGCAGCAGGATGAATACGTTTGTCTGAATGAGTCAACTCCAACCAGTCACATCAACCATCATATTCCTAGAAGTTCAGGTAGAGGTGGAGGAGTAGCAGCAATATATAACTCAGATTTATTAATTATTCCTAGCCCTAAACATAACTATAATTCTTTTGAGAGCCTCACTCTGAGCCTTTCTCACTCAGACTGTAAAACCCAGAAACCAGTTGTGTTCTGTGTTGTCTACCGTCCTCCTGGTCCATATTCAGAGTTCTTAACTGAATTCTCAGAGTTTTTATCTAACTTAGTTCTCAGCACAGATAAAGTGATTGTAGTGGGTGACTTTAACATTCATGTAGATGTTGACAGTAACTGTCTCAACATTGCATTTAATTCACTACTGGATTCTATTGGTTTTAGTCAGCATGTGAATGAACCCACTCACTGTCTTAATCATACTCTCGATCTTGTCCTGACTTATGGGGTTGAGATTGATCATTTAAAAGTTCTCCCTCAAAACCCTCTGTTATCTGACCATTTCCTAATAAAATTTGAATTTACCATAACAGACCTGACAACAGTTGGAAATAAGTTCTATTACAGCAGATGCTTATCTGATGATGCTGTTGTTAGATTTAAGGAGATGATTCCATCATCTTTTCTCTCATTCCCTTGTAGCTACACAGAGGAGAGCAGTCATCTGAATCATGAGCAGGTAGATTGTCTTGTTGATGATGCTGCAGCTTCACTGCGTACAATTTTAGACACTGTTGCTCCTCTGAAGAAGAAGCCAGTGAATCAGAGGAGGTTGGCTCCATGGTATAACTCAGAGATCCGCAGCCTTAAGCAGAGGACTCGAAAACTAGAAAGATTGTGGCGTTCAAACAAATTAGGTGAATCCTGTCTAGCATGGAAAAACAGTTTAATACTATATAAAAAAGCACTTCGGGTTGTGTTGAGCAGCTCTCCCAATCCCAGCTCTGCGCGTTCGTTGAATGATGAGGAGAAACGTCTGATAAAAATCAGTCTTACTTTTATTTCAAACTTGAAGAATAATAATGTACAGGCCTGGGTCAGTCTGTCCCTATACTATACAGCATATAGTCAGGGCACGAAGTCTGACTGACACTGTCTGTCCCTCGACCCACACTTTTATGCTGGACAGAGCATCTTTCTGTGGTGTAACAGGATCCTGATTCCGTGGTCTGGTGTTCGTCTCCATGGCTGGTTTATTGGTGTCTTATCTTCTCCGTTGCTTTGTGGTCCCATAACCTATGGATCCAAGCACATTCCTTCTACAGACATTCACATGTTTCACTCCCTACTTATCTTATTTTCTGCCGTGTCTGGGTGCATCTGGTTCCTCTACTATTCTCTAAATCTGATGTGTGTGTTTCAAACTATACTTTAATGCATTCGGCTTGTTCTGTTTTCTGCATGCATCCTACTATCTGAGCTTTCAACTACTATTTTAACTACTACTTAACTATTTAGATTCCTACAATTCCCCCTTTTGGTCTCTCATCCGAGAGACCACTTACAACACCACCATGACTGCTATATCTTCCTGTTCGTCCTCCTCGTCGTTCGGTGCGCCTCCTCTAAGCAGTGGCATCTGTGTAGCAGGAGCATCCCTGCCTTCTATTGCAGTCACTATTAAATGCTGACACAAAGCTCGGATGCAGGGAATACAGCAGCATCCGCACAAGATTAGAATCGTCACCATTCCTACAAACATAGAGCACACTCCCCCTTTTCCACCAGCAACATATCCAAGGCCATACGGTTCTTCTTATGTCACTTGGAACGGTCCTGTCCACCGTGACTCAGACGACTTCCTCTTTATCACTTTCAAAAGGACCCACTCAGCCGTATGTGGTTTCCTGGACTCTGTAGATCCTTTGGCTCCTGTAACCTGTGTAGAGAATACTGCAACGAGAGCTGTTAGTTTTCATGACACACTTTGTATCCTCTACGGGGCATCACAGTTAACTGCAGAGTGTGTGATTCATTCTCTCCACTTTTAAATCATGTGCCATCCTATACTTGCCAGTGCCTTGTTTTTCTACAGGTAGTATAGGAGTATTCCACGCTGAAGTCGATGGTTCTAATACACCACTCTGTAATAACCCATAAATAGTGTCTGCTATCCCTGCCTCTGCTTCAACTTTCTGTTGATACTGTGGTTGCAATAAAAACCAACATCTGTGGGGCCCTGTGACCACAACGTGCTAGGCAGAGCGTCTAACATATCTGCAGCCAACTCGTGATCAGATTTTTCACGGCCATGGTGCCGAGTTAGTAACTGATGTTCAAGTACAACCACATCAGATGTAGTTTGTGTGATTTTATAAGATGAGTGTTCAGGTGAGTATTGGACATTAGGAAGTTGCGTTGTTACCCAATCAGTACTTTCAGTCAATCGTTTGGCCATCGGGCCTAGATCTTTATCCTGGTGTCCAGGATGTATTGCCAACGAGACATGAGGCACCGCCTCCGCACCCAACTCATACCAGGCACCCCGATCTGCTGTCAACTGGACACTGCCCATACTCCTTCTGGACCAATCAGAATAGCATTAGTGGAAATTTTCCATGTATGTCCTTGCAGTTTGTCCTGAAACATATCTTGATACCAATCTGTCTGTTCCCTGTCATAAAATAGTGTAACATGGTAAGGGTCGGTCGGGGAGACATATGGGCTCAGTTGGGAGATCCAGGGTTTCCAGGCCATGTATAAGGAGAGAAGACCGCCCCCTGCCGGGCCCTCCGGTTCCAATCGGCCCCAGTATACGTCAGCGCCCACATTCGTCGAGGCTTCCTGCATCAGCCACTGACCAGCCACTGACAAACTTTTCTTGGAGCAATTAGTGGATTCACCGTTGGGAAACGATACAATCACACCGTCAGGTGAACAAAGAATTGAAACGCCCAGTCGAACCAACAAGTCTCTCCTCATCAAATTGACTGGGGTGCCATTTGAAACAACAAAACGATGCCGTATGGATTGGCCGGCGACTCGGACCGGCAGAGGTTGGGTTAATGACAGGTTCCCCAGAGAAACCAACTAGTTCAACAGTCTTAGATGATAGGTCCTTCTTTTCCACTCTCACATTCATAGTGGAGAAAGTCGCGCCTGTGTCCACCAGAAAGGGCAGTCTTGTCTGTTTTATTGTCAAGGATAACAACGGGTCTGCCCTCCCGTCGTCTAGGCTTCTCTGTGGGCTTCTTCATTGTTGGGGGAAATCCTCTGGTTCCCACACAGGAAACTGACCCCCTGGTGCAAGACTGGCGTGAGGTGCAACATGTGATCCTCTATTTGGTCGACCTCTTCCACGCTGTCCTCGTCCCCTCGGACCAGGTCCCATGTTTGCATGAGTCATGGGACATTCTCTGGCGAAATGCCCCGGCTGACCGCAGCAGTAGCATATCCACTCCCCCGACATGCCCCTTCCCCTCCCGGATCCCCGTCCCAGATAGCCACGGCCCCCCCTGGGTTGACCCCTACCGTACTGCTGTGGGTAATATGAGCCTTGTGTATTGGATGGCCCGTGTCCATACTGAGGGTGGCCTGGAACCCAGGATGGAGAGGGCAATAAATCTGGGTTATCAGGAACCTGTGTAGCCTGTTGCAACATCTGTTTTTCTACCTTATCTTTCTTCTTAACATCATTAGTCTCTTGTCTTACCTTCTGTAACTGTAACCTAAGCAGCTGTTTTTTCAATTCCTCCATTTCTGAACCTTCCTCTTCCTCTTTCTGCTGGGCCTTATGTAAATGGTGCAACAGGTGGCGTTCCCACGTCTCAGTGGAACCTCCCGGTGCGTCTGGATTATCTTCCATGCTTTTTCTTACTTCTTTTGACTCCCTTTAACACTGCTCGCCTGAACAACTCCTCTTGCATTTGAGTGGAGTGTGGGTCACCCCCGTAGCATCAACCCATTCTGTTTTACACCTATGTAAAAAAGTGGCCGGTTTCTCCCCCTTCTTAGGTGTACACGTGATCTGATGTGTCTGGCCTCTAGGGGCCGGGAAACGTTCTCTCATAGCTCTACCCACATTTGTGGCCCACTGGTCAAATGGCTCACTATCATCTACCATCAACAGTCCTGCTCTTGCCTCTTTTTGTTCTACTTCCCAGGTGGACATAATCTGCCCCATCAGGGCCTCCAATCACCTACTCCCAGTCTCTGGCCCATGGTCAACTGCTCCAACTTGCTCAACCACCTTCCCCCACCCTCTGTGGGATGTGGAAGTTTCTCTAAAATTGCTGTCATATCCCCAAACTGCCATGGTTTATATTGGATTCTGCCCCCTTTTGAAAGCAAGGGGTATTGGTGGTGTATGTGGTCACCACCTGGTGCTGAATTACGTCTAGGTCTAAGGTCATATCTGTGGGACACGGGTGGCTCATCTGTGTGTGTTGTCAGTTTTCCCTTAATGGTGACGTCAATCCCTGCTTGACTCCTCCTTTCACTCTCCTCTTGTCTCCTACTTTCCCTTCTTCTCCTGTTTCTAAAAGCTTCCTCTCCTTCTTCGTCACTTTGCATGCTTCTACTTTCTCCTTCTAACTCTATCCCTGACTTCCATCCTATTGCCTGTTCCTCCTTCCTCATCTCTTTTCTCTTAATTAATTCCTGATCTAGCTGCTGAGCTGCAGCAAGCACACGCATCGTTTCCCTAGTTTCGTTATCTCTGCTCCAATCTACTCCACTGGCTCCTCCACTGTCCTGCTGCTCCTCTACATCTAACTGACCTCCCTTCACATTCCACAGAGGCATCTGTTTATACGGTGGGGGCAGCGTAGTAAGTGCAGATGTGTGCTTTAAATCAGGATAGATGTTTACATATGTCGGTGGTCGTGTCTGCCCTACTGTGGTGTGTGGCGTTAACTCTGTCTCCTGTTTTTTCACTGAACTATCAGTGAGTTCCTGTTGTTTGTCTTTCCCTCTTTTTGCAATAATTTTAGTTCCCCATGCTGCCAATGCCATATTGTGCACTATTCGCCTATTTTCCTCTTTTTGTTCTAATTCTGTTTTCCACTTTCTCTTCACCATTAAACCCTTTACTTCTTCTTTGTTCTTTTGTTACCTGTAATGCAGCCACATCCTCCCTGGCTAAAACTTCTGCTCGATCTCCTCTGTCCTCATCTTTCCAAACTTCTTTTTTTAATTCTTCATATTTACCATCATTTTTCTTTGTCGATCTCAATCTTTCTTTTCAAAACCGCTTATCAACTGTTCACGAGCTATTTTCCACTGATTCAACATTGTCAGTGGCCTGCAGCCGCCTTCATCAACACACTCTAGATCAAATTCACTCTCCATTTTTCTCCTCCTGAGATTTCACTTCTCTCACTCACAGGAGTGAGAAAGAAAAAACAAACAAACAAGCAAACAAAACAAACAAAACACTTTGTTATCACCGTTAGATTTCCACTCTCTCACCGGTGACTTTTCAACTCTTCAACACATCAACAACTATTCCACTAAGTTGCAATATTTTAAGGGAGCACCAAATCCCTAGGGGTCCTACACCCGGAATCTTTCAGACACTGCCCCTTTTTTTTTTGTCTTTTTGTTATTAATTTGTGTCTGTAGCTTTCCAACTGGTGGCCGTAATTTTAGTTGTATCACAACAGAGGTTCACAACTCAGTCTTTTAAGGGAGCACCAAATCCCTAGGTTCTACCAAACCGGAATCTTTCAGACACTTCACCCTTTTTTTTTTGTCTTTTAATTTTTAATTTGTGTCTGCAGTTTTCCAACTAGTGGCCGTAATTTTAGTTGTATCACAACAGAGGTTCACAACTCAGTCTTTTAAGGGAGCACCAAATCCCTAGGTTCTACCAAACCGGAATCTTTCAGACACTTCACCCTTTTTTTTTTTGTCTTTTAATTTTTAATTTGTGTCTGCAGTTTTCCAACTAGTGGCCGTAATTTTAGTTGTATCACTACCACAACAGAGGTTCACAACTCAGTATTTTAATGTCCTTGTCAGGACATTATAGGCACCACACCCGTGATTTCACTTCTCTTATCCTTTTTACTCTTTTACTTTTAACTTATCTCTTATCCTTTTTCTTTTTTACTTTTAACTTTACTCTTATCCTTTTTCTTTTTTAATTAATTATTATTCTTCAAATTTTAATTTACAGAACTGGATTCCTATCCATGACACAGTTATTTTAGAGTTTTCAATATGCAGAAATTTGAAACTTAACAGGTTTTCTGCTTACCTTGTTTTTGCCCGGGCTACTGTGTCACAAACAGGTCCTCAGTTCTCGTTCCAAATCTGTCTCTCCTTCACCATCACGTCGGGGTCACCAAATTGTTGAGCTGCTCTCCCAATCCCAGCTCTGCGCGTTCGTTGAATGATGAGGAGAAACGTCTGATAAAAATCAGTCTTACTTTTATTTCAAACTTGAAGAATAATAATGTACAGGCCTGGGTCAGTCTGTCCCTATACTATACAGCATATAGTCAGGGCACGAAGTCTGACTGACACTGTCTGTCCCTCGACCCACACTTTTATGCTGGACAGAGCATCTTTCTGTGGTGTAACAGGATCCTGATTCCGTGGTCTGGTGTTCGTCTCCATGGCTGGTTTATTGGTGTCTTATCTTCTCCGTTGCTTTGTGGTCCCATAACCTATGGATCCAAGCACATTCCTTCTACAGACATTCACATGTTTCACTCCCTACTTATCTTATTTTCTGCCGTGTCTGGGTGCATCTGGTTCCTCTACTATTCTCTAAATCTGATGTGTGTGTTTCAAACTATACTTTAATGCATTCGGCTTGTTCTGTTTTCTGCATGCATCCTACTATCTGAGCTTTCAACTACTATTTTAACTACTACTTAACTATTTAGATTCCTACAGTTGCTAGAACCACATACTATTCATCATTAATTGAGGAAAATAAAAACAACCCCAGGTTTCTTTTCAGCACTGTAGCCAGGCTGACTAAGAGTCATAGTTGTGTTGAGCCTAGTGTCCCTTTAAATCTCTGCAGCAACGACTTTATGAATTTCTTTACCAATAAAATCATAACCATTAGAGAAAAGATTTATCAGACTCTGTCAACAAAAGCCATAAACCGATCTGCAGATCCAACAGCCTTGGATCTGCTGGTTAGACCTATGTCTTACTTAAACTGTTTTTCCCCCATAGATCACACTGAGTTAACTTCAATAATTAACTCTGCTAAATCAGCTACTTGTCTCTTAGACCCAATCCCAACCAGATTACTCAAAGAAATTCTTCCATTAATCAGCACGTCCATATTAAATCAAATCAACCAATCGCTGGTTACAGGCTACGTACCACAGGCTTTTAAAGTTGCTGTGGTCAAACCTTTATTGAAAAAAACTACTCTTGACCCTAGAGAACTTGCAAATTATAGACCTATATCCAATCTGCCCTTTATTTCTAAAGTTCTTGAAAAAACCGTAGCTAAACAATTATGTGACCACTTGCGTAGAAATGACCTATATGAAGATTTCCAGTCAGGATTCAGATTACATCATAGCACAGAAACAGCTCTGATTAGAGTCACTAATGATCTTCTCACAGCTTCAGACAATGGTCTAGTTTCTGTACTTGTCCTGTTAGATCTTAGTGCAGCATTTGATACGATAGATCACAAGATTCTATTGCAGAGACTGGAACATAGCGTTGGGATTAAAGGAAAAGCACTGGGATGGTTTAAGTCTTATCTGTTGAACAGATTCCAATTTGTTCATGTTCATGATCAATCTTCCATCCGCACAGGAATTAGCTTTGGAGTTCCACAGGGTTCTGTGCTTGGTCCAATACTTTTCAGTCTTTACATGTCTCCCCTTGGTAATATTATTAGAAAACATTCTATAAATTTCCACTGCTATGCAGATGATACTCAGTTATATTTGTCCATGAAACCAGAGGAAACAAACCAATTAGTCAAACTTCAGACTTGTTTAAATGATATCAAATCCTGGATGTCCCATAACTTTCTACAACTGAATTCAGATAAAACTGAGGTTATTATAATTGGTGCTAAAAACCAGAGAGACTCTTTATTGAATCAGATTGTTACTCTGGATGACATAACGTCAGCTTCAAGTTCTACTGTCAGGAACCTTGGTGTCATCTTTGACCAAGATCTGTCCTTTACACCATATATTAAAGAAATCTCTAGAACCGCCTACTTCCACCTGAGGAATATTGCTAAAATTAGGAGCATCCTCTCACAGAGTGATGCTGAAAAATTAATCCATGCATTTGTTACCTCTAGGCTTGACTACTGTAACTCCCTACTCATAGGTTGTCCCAATAACTCTTTGAAAATCCTCCAATTAATTCAAAATGCTGCAGCCAGAGTTCTGACTGGACTTAGGAAGAGAGATCACATCTCTCCTACATTAGCTTCTCTGCATTGGCTCCCTGTCAAAACTAGGATAGAATTCAAAATTCTTCTCCTCACTTACAAAGCTCTTCATAATAAAGCTCCATCTTATCTTAAAGACCTCATCGCTCCTTATGCTCCCAACAGAACGCTTCGTTCTCAGAGCGCTGGTCTGCTTGTGGTTCCTAGAGTTTCTAAATGTAGAACAGGAGGCAGAGCATTTAGCTACCAAGCTCCTCTCCTATGGAACCAGCTTCCAGTCCAGGTTCGAGAAGCAGACACCCTCTCTAGTTTTAAAACTAGGCTTAAAACCTTACTTTTTGACAAAGCGTATAGTTAGAGATGGTTCTGGTCACCCTGAACCATCTCTTAGTTAAGCTGCTATAGACTTAGACTGCTGGGGGACGTCCTTTATTGACTGAGCTCTTTTTTCTTTTTTTTCTTCTATCCCCTAACATGCCTCCATTTCCACATGTGACTAACTTTGTCTCTTTTCTCTCCTAGTTGTGCTTCTCCCCTTCTGTCTCTCTCTATTCTCATCTACAGGTATCATCAGACTCAGAGTCATGTGT
The DNA here is from genome assembly GCA_030770545.1 of Macropodus opercularis. Lineage (NCBI taxonomy): Eukaryota > Metazoa > Chordata > Actinopteri > Anabantiformes > Osphronemidae > Macropodus > Macropodus opercularis. The sequence goes on along the minus strand of CM061098.1, from coordinate 16,137,529 downwards.
CTCCAGTGTTCAGTTGCTGGTCCAACCATCCCGCCTGTGTTCTGTTGCTGCTTGTTTTGTTGTTGTTGTTGTGTTCTTTTCTCTCTTCTCTATCCCCTCACCCCAACCGGTCAAGGCAGATGGCCGCCCACACTGAGCCTGGGTCTGCTGGAGGTTTCTTCCTCGTTAGAGAGGGAGTTTTTCCTCTCCACTGTTGCTATTTAAATGTACAATTTATCGATTGGCTACAATTAAAAGCTTGCTCTATGTGGGAATTGTTGGGTTTAGTTGTGTAAGGTCTTAAAACCTTACTTGTAAAGTGCCCTGAGATAACTGATGTTGTGAATTGGCGCTATATAAATAAAGTTGAATTGAATTGAATTGAATCTCAACGCCTCCAAGACAAAGGAGCTCATTGTGGACTTCAGGAAGGAGTCAAGAGGAACACGACATCACCCACATCAATGGGATGGCTGTTGAGGGTGTCTCAAGTTTCAAGTTCCTGGGGATCCACATCTCGGAGGACCTGTCCTGGACCACTAACACCGCCAGTCTGGTCAAGAAGGCTCACCAGCGCCTCTTTTTCCCGAGGACACTCAAAAAGAACCTGCTGTCCACGGATATCCTGGTGAACTTTTATTGCTGCGCAGCAGAAAGCATCCTGACTAACTGTGCTACAGTCTTGTATGGGTGCTGCTCTGTTGCAGAACGCAAGGCACTGCAGCGGGTGGTGAAAACCGCCCAACGCATCATAGGGACCACACTACCAGCCTTTGAGGACATCCAGAAGAAATGCTGCCTGCGCCGAGCTCGCAGTATTCTTAAGGACTCCTCCCATCCAGCACATAAATGTTTTCTTTCCAGCCCTCCGGCAGGCGTTTCAGGTGCCTCCGGACTAGGACCAACAGACGTAAGAACAGCTTCTTTCCGAGAGCTGTCTCTTTATTGAACTCTACCAGTCACTGATCCTACAGTCCCTCATATATTGCTACATCTTTTATCGTCAGACTTCACACTTCATTATTGCCTAATGGTCTGTTTCAAACTCATGCACATTTGCACACTTCTTATTGCACTATTGGACTGTTTACATACTCATGCTCATTTGCACACTACACCACTGCATTACTGGACCATTTATATAACTTATGCTCATTTGCACAATTCATTGTACTTGCTGTTATTGCACTCTGGCTAGACCCCAGCTGCATTTTGTTGCCTTGTACTTGTGTAATGACAATAAAGTTGAATCTAATCTAATCTAATTTTCTGTTCTCGTTTCTGGTGCCCCTGGTGAAGGTGTTGAACCACGTTTCTGTTTTTTCTGTACCCTTGGTGAAGGGGTCGTACCTTGTGACTGGTGGAGGATGGACTATACGGTGTTTGGGTGTTCTCACCCACACTCCATTTAAGCCCTGTTCTCCTACACGACAGTCGGATCGTCGATCCCTATTCGTCCATACTCACTCATGTCTTTTCAAGTTCTCGCTCACGAAACCTGGACTCAGTCTCTCATGACTTCACAGCTCAACGGCAACGACTTCTCCAGCCTGGACTCCACTACCGCTAAGTACTCTGTTTATGTACTATGACTGCGTACTGACTATCACGTCTTGTCCTCCGTACCGGAGTGTAAGAACTGATAGATTATTTTCGCTACAGCTTCCCCCTTAGTTTGTATTTTAGACTGGTGTGCCTTTTACTTTGCTTCTACTCGCTGCACTCACAGGGCAACTAAAAAAGGTGGCTGAAACTTAAAAAGCTCAGATTCTGCCTGGTCCTTACCATCTCTGGCACATCCCCCTGAAGCTCAATATCCAAACCACTGTTCTGCCTCACAACTGGGGTAGAAGGCCCTCGTGAGAAAGGGGAGGAAGCGCCAACAGGTTCACAGGAAGCTCACTGCTGCAGAGGAGTGTAAGGAGGCATTCCAATGGCAGAAATAGGCCCTGTTGGACCAGTTTCTTTTGGGCCACCCAGACTTCAGTAAACCATTCCTGCTTTCAGTCAATGTTTCTAGTAATGGCCTTGGAGCTGTGTTGGCCAGGAAACGGTTGTGCATCGTAACCTGATAATCCACTGACTTACATACTGTCCAAGGCAAGGATAGGCAACTGTGAGCAGAGATAAATTGCAAAATTGGTTCCATTCCAGTTTGACATCAAATACATACCTGGTCCCAGAAACGTGGTTGCTGATGCTTTGAGCTGGGAACCCTTTGTGCAGCCCACTACAACTTATTGGATGACAAGGGTACCCTATGCAAAACTGCTGAAGCTGAAGCAGTGTGCTAACATGGTGTACAAGAAGCCTTCCGCTGATCTGTTAACCCAAATGATAAGTCCTGTGGGGAGAGCCAGCCTTTCTCTTACCAGAATGCAGCTGTGGCTCGGTCTGGGACATTATCATCAGCAGAAGTGGCAGCCATTCTTCAAGTGCATGATCTGCAGGATTCTGGATTGTATCCATATGCACTTTTACTGCCAGTTTCCCCAGGCTGTTATGAAATCTGAGTGTGCTGAATAAAGAAAATTACTGCTCAGCAAACGCAGCAGTTAGAACAAATGGTCAAACCTCTTCAAGGTTTAATTTGCATAGAGAAACCAGACAAGGTTGTCCACTCTCTCCCTCACTATTTGCGATATTCATTGAACCACTTGCTGCAGCAATCAGACAAAATGAAGAGATCACTGGAATACTAAGACGGTTAATAATAAAATAAGCTTATATGCTGATGTTTTCTTGTTTCTCCTGAATCCACAAACGTCACTTCCCACAACCACCACGCTTATCAATGAATATTCAGCCCTTTCAGAATACTCAACTGGACGAAATCTACAGTGCTGCCACTTAACTTTGACTTTCAATCGTAGGATCAGTGGTTTGATTCCTGGCTTCCCCAGCCATGTGCCGAAGTGTCCTTGGGCAAGACACTGAACCCCAAGCTGCCCCGGTGTATCAGCCTAAACTGCATAGCAGCTCTGCCACCGGTGTGTGAATGTGTTTGTGTGTGCGAATGGGTGAATGAGATGCAGTGTTAAAAGCGCTTTGAGTACCAATAGGTAGAAAAGACCATTTACCATAAATACTCAGGCACTGAAATCTCCTCTAAGCTGTCAGACCTCATAGAACTAAACTATTCTCCTTTTTAAATTCCTTATTAAAACAAATAGAAGGTAACCTCAACAGATGGCAGTCCTTACCAATTTCACTTATGGGAAGAATCACCACCATAAAAAATGGATGGTCTTACCTAAACTTAATTACCTGTTCTAAATTATTCCAACCCAGCCATCCCACTAGACTCATGCATCTTAAATTTTTTGTGGAGAAACAAACCACTGCAAATAAGCCGGAATAAACTGGATAAAATCCAGTCCAGCTGATTTATCCTGATTAGACACTGAACAAACATTTTGTAAAGACAGTAAAATAACAATTTAACAGCACCAAAATCAAACATCATTAATATTATTATTCTAAAAATTGGCTCTTCACTTGCTCCTTGCCAATATACACCAATTTGGAACAATCCAAAACCTACAAAACATTCAAAAATTCATCCTCCAATCTCATATAACAAAGGGATAATACATCTCAAACATATTTTCTCAAGGGACAAATGTATAAATTTTTACTAACTAGTGTTCAAATACAAAATTACAAGTGCCAATTCTTTAGAATATCAACAACTCAAATAGATAATTAATTAAAACTAAAATACTCCCATACAATAAGGGTATAATCATCTATATACAGTATTATCTAAAACTGATGAAACAGTGAGTTTTCCAATCTAAGTGGCATCTAAGTGGGATAGATCTAGAGACGAACACGTCACAACTACTGCTTACTGCCCTCTGCGTTGCAAAGAAAATCATCCTTCTGAATTGGAAAACTAAAACTAAATTAAGCGTTACTCATTATTTGAACAGTATGTCAGGTTATACAACCTTAGAAACATTGTCTGGTTGCGCAAATCATTGACTGGAACTCTACTCTGATTGATTCCATGATGGTGATGCGTTTGGCTGAGGTGCTGTACTGTGTCTGGCATTGAAGTGTGGGAGGGGAGCCTGGGACTGGGGTGCCTTTCCATCCTCAGCAGTGGGGGTGGGGTGGGGGTAAGGGATTATTGGATGGTCACGCAATGGGTGGTGGTGACTTCAGGTATTAGTGCTTTGTGGCCAGAGGACGTCCATTTCATGGGTTAGCAAAAGGCTGGCTCTGTGGTCGGGAGAGGACCTCTTGCCGGTGTGGGGTCAGACCTGGGGGTTTGCGACCAGAGTCCCCTGTGTCTGTGGGATTCCTCAGGGGATGCGTGTCTGAGTCTGGAGGGGCGCTCCTCCCCCAGGATGGTCTCCTTGCTGGGGCGGGGAATTGCTGGCCCCTCTTTGGATGCTGCAGGGGCACAGTAGCACTGGGGCATGGTGGGAGGTTTGTTTATGTTCTGGTTCTCTGTGGCTCAAATGCTTGGTGAATGATGTAGTTTTGCCATTTCATTAATGGGACATACTATATCAAAACCAGTAGGCATGTGTGTCTTCGTCACAAGGCAGCTTTGCTTGTACCTTTATTGTAGAGAGCTCTACCGGACACTCTGCCGCCACCTCCGCCAGCTTTGTGATTATTCAGATTGTTTTAACCTGGACCTTGTTTTAGTCGCACCTGATTACCACAGCATTTAAGTTATGTTTTCGGACACAACAGTGTCGGGACGTCGTTCATGTTGGCTCATGCTCTCGCTCATGTTGTTCCACCGTCGCTCGTGCTCATGGAACTCTGTCTCTTTCGTTCACGGAGCCACCCCCCCACGAACTCAGGGCACTCTCTGTAACTGTGCCGGGACCCCCCGGGACTCCAGTCGTCAGAGTGACTTCTGGAGGTTGGACTTTCCTGTTTAACCGCCGACTGACGGCCAGTGCGGCGCTTCGTTTGTAAAGACTACAGACGGTTTCTAATTTTCTGTTTTGCTTACCTGGTCCGGCGTCTTTGTTTTTGCATGCCCACTTTAACGTAATTAAAGATACTAATTTGAAGCGCCGTATCCGCCTGGTCCTTACAGTCGCTGGCACTTCCCCCCCCAAGTTGTGCCAAGCGATTCACGACAGTCTTGTTCTCTGCCTCTGATTACTTAAGCCTGCTTTCCCAGATGCTACTTCGCCGGATCATCACTCTTGACTACGGACCACTATCGCAAAGAAGAGCCTTCTGTTTTCTGACCGCCTTTTTGTTCTCTGTGTTACTGTAAGTACTTTGAACCTCGCTCTTCTTGATCCACTACCGGCGAGGAAGTTACATTTGTAGGGAAGGCTCTGACTAACACCTAAAACTGCCATTTGTTTGTAAAGACTTTTTGAGCGTCCTGTTGTTGCATAACCCGTCACCTTGAGTGACACCTTTCTTTCGGGATTATTGACGCCAACCTCACGAACTAGGAAAACACCACTTTGAACTTTATCTGTGCACATTGGATTGTGGTGTGTGTTTTGTGTTGTGTTTGCACCTTCTCTCCCAGACCTCAGGGAAACCCTCTTCAGTCTTGTCAGTTGTTGCGCTGCAAAAAAACTCTGGAACCTCTGAACCACACTCGTCAACCCTGGTGATTTCTAAGCACCCACGTCCGGTGATTCAGCCTTTAACCCATTTCCCTTCTGGTTCATTCTCACTCGCTACTGCCTTGTCTTCCCTACCACCATCTCCTACTACAGCTAAACCACGATCATTGTTTCCCTCCACTCATTCTCTCATCCAATCACAGTATATATGTATTTTACACTGCTATACAAACTGTACACTCACTACTTTACATTGTAGCAAAATGTAATTTCTTCAGTGTTGTCTCATGAAAAGATATATTGAATATTTACGAAAGAAGAAGAAATGTGAGGGGTGCACAGAAGTGATTCTGTGACATACTGTATAACCAACGTCACTGAACTATCTACTCGGTCCATATGTGTTCCTGCCTGCTTCCACCCAGTGACAAAAATATCTGCATATATCTAAATGCTAGCACAGCTAGATTTTAACCATGCAGACCTTAAAGTAGTGGTCTTAAGATCCCACCAGCAAATGTGCTATCAGAGGAGCAGGCACTCTGGACAAAGTGTATATCAACATTAAGCAGGCCTACAGGGCAAGACTGCTTGCACACTTGGCCCAGTCTTACCACATGTCCTTGTGTTTGATCCCCGCTTATGCATAGACACTGTCTCAGTGGACAAAAACATCTGGGTCTATCCCAACCAGATGGATGATCCGGGAGAACGACTGCTCCGGGAGAGAAACATCGTCTTCACATTTGGAAATCAGGCTCACTACAGCACTGCCTGAACCAAGAGTGAGGCAAAACTAAAATACAGGAGGAGGATTATGGACAATTTGGCCAGCAACAGCAATAGGCAGGTGTGGCAGGGAGTTCAGTATCTGATCAATTACAAAACCAACCGCGGGCCAGCTGAAGGCGATGCCAAAATGACAGAACTACTTTTCTTTGCCCGTTTTGAGGTGGAGCCACAAGAATCAGCTATGATACACCTAGGCCACACCTAGACACCTGGCCCACAGACAGCATTCTGGGCCAGGCTCTGAAAGACTGACTGGAATCGTCACCAATATCTTCAACCAGTCATTGGCCCTGACCACTGTACCAAAATTGTCTAAAGTCCTCCACCATAATGTCCCTGCTGAAAAAAATCCCACATCTCTAGCCTGAACGACTAGCGGCCAGTTGCACTCACTCCAGTGATGATGAAGTGTTTCAAGATATTGGTCCAGTCCCCAGCTTGGGGCTTTCATACTGTCTATCCACCACTGTATGTGGATAGACAGCTTCCCCACGGTCCACAGACAGAGGGTGAGAGCAGGTCAATGTGATGATGTGATTGATGTGATTATAGTTGCTTTCAATGTGAAGCTAATTGTCATAGATCTGACTGCTAATGCACTGATCTGCTGGCCTCACTGAATTGTAAACGTTAGACCTAATTACCAAGGAAGAGACCATACAGTAGAGGAGGTAAATCTTACTCAGTTGTTGTTTATCCACCAGTAGTTTAAAAACTCTGTCTCGAAACTGAACTGGAAACTGGTTCCACAGGAGAGGAGCCTGGTAGCTCAAGGCTCTGCATCCTGTTCTAGCCTCGCTCTCAACCCACAGATGGCCGCCCTTGAGATATTTTGTTAACAAGAATGAAACTAAGTGTAAAACCAAATTTTTTAAGATATGTTAAGATTCAAGCAATTCTAAAAATCTTTGAATGTTTAAAATACATAATTTTAATCATTGCCATAGCCAGCCTGGTGGAGGCACTTTTGTTCTTGTTTGTTTCTGTTCTCCTATTCAGCCATTACTTCCTGTTCCTATTTCCTGTCAGATCTATTCATTGTCAGCTACACCTGCCTTCCATATTCTCAATATAAGGACTCATCATGCACACACTGTTTGTGGTTTGGTTCAGGGTTTTTCTGATGTTTCTCCTCCTCCATCTATAAAATATTAGCCAGATCATAAGTCTTCTTTGTTAGTTTCTCTTGTTTACATACTCAGTGTGTGGGAATATGAACCATAGAGTTATATAAATGTACCAGAATGTCTAAAACCAGGGACCTTTAAACAAGCACAGTTGTGAGATTTGTTAAAATCAGTGTATATGTTACAGGTGAAAAGTCAATGAACCTGGCACACGGCACAAATGAACAATGTTCATCTGAAGAATATGCACAATATCCCTGTGAAATGATGCAGCAGTTGTTCTAAACCTCTATTTTTTTTACATTGTTTTTGAAAATGTAACCACTATATACATATTCATATCAAAAACGACCATGCAAAGCAAGTGTATGTTGATTCCAAGGAGCAGGTTTGCCTTTATAAAACTATTAACTACTAATGAAGATGAACCCAAATTCACAAGATGTTTTCCTGCCTTTGCTTTGATCATAATCTTTAAGATCAACATTAATTTTTAATACCTGTTTGTCTTCCTTAGTTTCTCTTTGACACGCGTTGTCACTCTGGGATAGCACTCACACTATGTCTTACGATTTCAATCTTCCTTCAGGGCCCATGATATCTCTCGCTGTGAGAGAAAATTTGTTTACCTTCAATTAGTGCATTACACTTCGACCCATTGTCGCTGAAGTCTAATGAGCAAAGGCTAATTAGAAATCTACTTTATTTTTTTATACCTTTGGACATTAAAGTAAAACAGGACAGGGAAAGTTGTAGGGTAATGTTATCATGCAGTCAATGAGACAATCAATTTCATCACCAAATTTCACATTAAAACCTAAGATTATCAGGTTGAAAGATAAAGAAAAGTGTCAATGGAATTACTTTACATTTTTTTTTGTAATGGACACTTTCCTATGGACACAATTCCTCCTATAAAGGAGTATATAAATCGACGGTGATTTGGAGTGAACACTATGTTGGAACTCTAATTAGTTTTACCTATCATCAGTTACTTTCTCATTTTGACAGTATAAACTAATGTCTGAGCAAGACAGTTAAGTGTGTGTGTGAGAACTCATTATAAAGAAAAGTTTTTGATAGAAAGCAGACAGCATCAGCTTAATGGCGAAGCCTTTGTGAAGCTTTTAGGGCTTGTTCATTTTATAGCCGATGGGGAAAAAAGAATTTGTTTTGTTGTTGACGTGGACATATAATTACACGCAAATTAGAAAATGGGCACATTAAAGGCCACTGTAAAAAAGGTGCTGACACATTTGAGAGAGATAATTATTGCTGATGTAGTGGCCAAGACTAAAGACAATAAGGCTGCAGCAAGAGTCAAGGAAATGTCTGTGTGTTGTTGACAACATTTCAGCTTAGTAAATTCCTTTAAGACGATGGGTTAAGAAATCTTGAGAGTCAAAGAGCACTTGCATGACACAATCTTCAGCTTATCAATGAGATATAAGGACAATATACAAACAAGATAAAGAGAATGTAGTGGGCGACTTTAACATTCAATTCAATTCAAATTTATTTATATAGCGCCAATTCACAACATTAGTTATCTCAAGGCACTTTACAGGTAAGGTTTTAAGACCTTACACAACTAAACCCAAAAATTCCCACATAGAGCAAGCTTTTAATTGTAGCCAATCAATAAATTGTACATTTTAATAGCAACAGCGGAGGAAAAACACCCTCTCTAGAGGAAGAAACCTCCAGCAGACCCAGGCTCAGTGTGGACGGCCATCTGCCTTGACCGGTTGGGGTGAGGGGATAGAGAAGAGCGAAAAGGACACAACCACAACAACACAAGCAGCAACAGAACACAGGCAGGATGGTTGGACCAGCAACTGAACACTGGAGACACAACACACAACTAGGAGAGAAAAACAGACATTAGTCACATGTAGACATGGAGGCATGTTAGTGGATAGAAGAAACCGAAAAGAGCTCAATGAAGGAAGGACGTCCCCCAGCATCTAAGTCTATAGTATCTTAACTAAGAACATCTTAACTAAGAGATAAGATAAGACTTTATTTATCCCGCAGTGGGGAAATTCTGGTGACCCAGCAGCAGCAGAGAACAGTTGGAAAATAAGAAAATAAAAAAAGTTGCAATAGTTACAAAAAAAAAAGAGTAAAATATGTTATATATTATATACAAAAAAGAAAATGTACATATCTAAACATAAACATAAAAGTGCAAAGTGCTAAATGAAAAAAAAGAAAACAAAATAAAAAAATAATATACATGCAACGGCACACATCACACTATGAAAACATGCTTTACAGTCATGTTAATGTGTTGTAGAGTCTTATTGCCGTGGGTATGAAGGACCTCCGGTAACGCTCAGTCCTGCACTTCGGGTGCAGCAGTCTCGCGCTGTGCGAGCTGCATTGGTCCTCCACGGTTTGGTGCAAGGGGTGGGAGGGGTTGGCCATGATGGACGACAGTTTCGCCCGTGTCCTTCTATTGGCCACCACCTCGATGGATTCCAGTGGGCAGCCCAGGACAGAGTCAGCTTTCTTAACCAGTTTGTTCAGTCTCTTTCTGTCTCTGTCCGTGCAGCCGCCCGCCCAGCACACAACGCCGTAGAGGACTGCCGATGCCGCTACCGTGTCGTAGAAAGTCCGTAGGAGTGCCCTGCACACCTCAAAGGACCTCAGTCGCCTCAGCAGGTGGAGGCGACTTTGGCCCCTCCTGTACAGGGCATCCGAGTTGTCGGTCCAGTCCAGGTTTTTGTTGAGGTGGACACCCAGATATTTGTAAGTGTGTGATATTTGTAAGAGATGGACCAGAGTGACCAGAACCATCTCTAACTATACACTTTATCAAACAGGTTTTAAAACTAGAGAGGGTGTCTGCTTCTCAAACCTGAACTGGAACTCCACAGGAGAGGAGCTTGGTAGCTAAAGGCTCTGCCGCCCGTTCTACATTTAGAAACTGTAGGATCCACAAGTAGACCAGCGCTCTGAGAACCAAGCGTTGTGAAGGGAGCATAAGGAGCTATGAGGTCTTTAAGATAAGATGGAGCTTTAGTACGAATAATGAAGGAATCTAAATAGTTAAGTAGTAGTTACAGTTTATTTCGATTCGACAGTGAGCACAACTGGAGCTACATGTGCAAAACTCTTACTACAGTCTGCACTACCAATAATCACCTGGGCTAAACAGTTCACATCACCTGCAAAACTCATTCCAAGCAACACAACTCTAAACACATGGCTCAAAACAGACCCAGTGCAGCAAAACACTATGCACAACCCTCACTGAGATAACACACACAGTTACTCAGAACACACTGAGAGTAAAAACACTAGCATCAAGCACCAATACAGAAAAAACAAACTTAAACCTTTACAGTTTAAAGAATTTCAAAGAAAAGAGTGACATTATTTCACATGATTTATTTAAATGTTTGGAACATATTAATTCTTTAAGGTAAATGAGAATTAGCAGTTTGCTTCAATAGCCTGTAGTAATTTACGGAATTACAGTAATGAAAAGAAAAAGGTGGAAACTAAAAGTGCATACTGTAATTCAAACAAATAATTGAGGTGCTAATCCTGACTCTCTCTAGCATCAGGCCAAAGGTTGTCACCAACATCATATCTAAAGTTCTCTCTTGCCATGAAACTGGTGAAGGAATGTGTATAGTTAAAAGCTTGGATAGTAGGATGCAGGTAGAAAACAGTATAAGATGAATGTATTAAAGTATAGTTTAAAATAAATAAAGTTTAGAGAGACTGCATGAAGTCAAATAAGGAGTTATGTTACAACTAGAATTGGGTCAGAATAGTGAGATTAGTAGTAGTGTGTCATAGTATGTGAAAAACAGGATGTCATGAACAGAGCAGATGAGTTGGACATGTGAGTGAAATGTGCCTGAAGACGTCTGACTGGATGAGTGTGTGGAGGAGGAAATGTGTTTAATCCACAGAATATGGGGGCCACACAACATATAGTCAGACTTCATGCCCTGACTATATGCTGTATAGTATAGGGACAGACTGACCCAGGCCTGTAAATTATTATTCTTCAAGTTTGAAATAAAAGCAAGATTGATTTTATCAGACGTTTCTCCTCATCAGAGGAGGTTAGCTCCATGGTATAACTCAGAGATCCGCAGCCTTAAGCAGAGGACTCGAAAACTAGAAAGATTGTGGCGTTCCAACAAATTAGGTGAATCCTGTCTAGCATGGAAAAACAGTTTAATACTATATAAAAAAGCACTTCGGGTTGCTAGAACCACATACTATCCATCCATCCATCCATCCATCTTCTTCCGCTTTATCCGGGGCCGGGTCGCGGGGGTAGCAGTCTGAGCAGAGAGCCCCACACTTCCCTCTCTCTGGACACTTCCTCCAGCTCTTCCGGGGGGACCCCGAGGTGTTCCCAGGCCAGCCGAGAAACATAGTCTCTCCAGTGTGTTCTGGGTCTTCCCCGGGGCCTCCTCCCAGTTGGACATGCCCGGAATACCTCCCCAGGGAGGCGTCCAGGAGGCATCTTAAATAGATGTCCAAGCCACCTCAACTGACTCCTCTCGATGTGGAGGAGCAGCGGCTCTACTCCGAGCTCCTCCCGAGTGACTGAGCTCCTCACCCTATCTCTAAGGGTGCGCCCTGCCACCCTGCGAAGGAAGCTCATTTCGGCCGCTTGTATCCGAGATCTTGTCCTTTCGGTCATGACCCAAAGTTCATGACCATAGGTGAGGGTAGGAACGTAGATACTATTCATCATTAATTGAGGAAAAATAAAAACAACCCCAGGTTTCTTTTCAGCTCTGTAGCCAGGCTGACTAAGAGTCATAGTTGTGCTGAGCCTAGTGTCCCTTTAAATCTCAGCAGCAACGACTTTATGAATTTCTTTACTAATAAAATCATAACCATTAGAGAAAAGATTTATTAGAATCTGTCAACAAAAGTCATAAACCGATCTGCAGATCCAACAGCCTTAGATCTGCTGGTTTGACCTATGTCTTATTTAAACTGTTTTTCCCCCATAGATCACACTGAGTTAACTTCAATAATTAACTCTGCTAAATCAGCTACTTGTCTCTTAGACCCAATCCCAACCAGATTACTCAAAGAAATTCTTCCATTAATCAGCACGTCCATATTAAATCAAATCAACCAATCGCTGGTTACAGGCTTTTAAGGTTGCTGTGGTCAAACCTTTATTGAAAAAACCTACTCTTGACCCTAGAGATCTTGCAAACTATAGGCCTATATCCAATCTGCCCTTTATTTCTAAAGTTCTTGAAAAAACCGTAGCTAAACAATTATGTGACCACTTGCGTAGAAATGACCTATATGAAGATTTCCAGTCAGGATTCAGATTACATCATAGCACAGAAACAGCTCTGATTAGAGTCACTAATGATCTTCTCACAGCTTCAGACAATGGTCTAGTTTCTGTACTTGTCCTGTTAGATCTTAGTGCAGCATTTGATACGATAGATCACAAGATTCTATTGCAGAGACTGGAACATAGCATTGGGATTAAAGGAAAAGCACTGGGATGGTTTAAGTCTTATCTGTTGAACAGATTCCAATTTGTCCATGTTCATGATGAATCTTCCATCCGCAGAGGAATTCGCTTTGGAGTTCCACAGGGTTCTGTGCTTGGTCCAATACTTTTCAGTCTTTACATGTCTCCCCTTGGTAATATTATTAGAAAACATTCTATAAATTTCCACTGCTATGCAGATGATACTCAGTTATATTTGTCCATGAAACCAGAGGAAACAAACCAATTAGTCAAACTTCAGACTTGTTTAAATGATATCAAATCCTGGATGTCCCATAACTTTCTACAACTGAATTCAGATAAAACTGAGGTTATTATAATTGGTGCTAAAAACCAGAGAGACTCTTTATTGAATCAGATTGTTACTCTGGATGACATAACGTTAGCTTCAAGTTCTACTGTCAGGAACCTTGGTGTCATTGTTGACCAAGATCTGTCCTTTACACCATATATTAAAGAAATCTCTAGAACTGCCTACTTCCACCTGAGGAATGTTGCTAAAATTAGGAGCATCCTCTCACAGAGTGATGCTGAAAAATTAATCCATGCATTTGTTACCTCTAGGCTTGACTACTGTAACTCGCTACTCATAGGTTGTCCCAATAACTCTTTGAAAATCCTCCAATTAATTCAAAATGCTGCAGCCAGAGTTCTGACTGGACTTAGGAAGAGAGATCACATTTCTCCTACATTAGCTTCTCTGCATTGGCTCCCTGTCAAATCTTGGATAGAATTCAAAATTCTTCTCCTCACCTACAAAGCTCTTCATAATAAAGCTCCATCTTATCTTAAGACCTCATCGCTCCTTATGCTCCCAACAGAACGCTTCGTTCTCAGAGCGCTGGTCTGCTTGTGGTTCCTAGAGTTTCTAAATGTAGAATGGGAGGCAGAGCATTTAGCTACCAAGCTCCTCTCCTATGGAACCAGCTTCCAGTCCAGGTTCGAGAAGCAGACACCCTCTCTAGTTTTAAAACTAGGCTTAAAACCTTTCTTTTTGACAAAGCGTATAGTTAGAGATGGTTCTGGTCACCCTGAACCATCTCTTAGTTAAGCTGCTATAGACTTAGACTGCTGGGGGACGTCCTTCATTGACTGAGCTCTTTTTTTCTCTTCTATCCACTAACATGCCTCCATTTCCACATGTGACTAACTTTGTCCCTTTTCTCTCCTAGTTGTGCTTCTCCCCTTCTGTCTCTCTCTATTCTCATCTACAGGTATCATCAGACTCAGAGTCGTGTGTCCCCAGTGTTCAGTTGCTGGTCCAACCATCCCGCCTGTGTTCTGTTGCTGCTTGTTTTGTTGTTGTGGTTGTGTTCTTTTCTCTCTTCTCTATCCCCTCACCCCAACCGGTCAAGGCAGATGGCCGCCCACACTGAGCCTGGGTCTGCTGGAGGTTTCTTCCTCGTTAGAGAGGGTGTTTTTCCTCCGCTGTCGCTATTTAACTGTACAATTTATCGATTGGCTACAATTAAAAGCTTGCTCTATGTGGGAATTGTTGGGTTTAGTTGTGTAAGGTCTTAAAACCTTACTTGTAAAGTGCCTTGAGATAACTGATGTTGTGAATTGGCGCTATATAAATAAAGTTGAATTGAATTGAATCATTCAACGAACGCGCAGAGCTGGGATTGGGAGAGCAGCTCAACAGCACCTTTCTGGAGCTCTGACAGTTGGCTCATTTCTCTCCGTGTTGTTTTGATTTTGGCCTCTAACCTTCTCTTCCACAATGGGACTTGCTCTGTCTGATTGCCCTGTGACTTATATCCCAGCATCTCAAGGATCATGGTTACTGAAGTGTATATCAGCTCATTTGTTTCAGTGATGCTCCTTGTAGGTATCGTTCTTAGTGCTGCATTCAGATTTTCTAGGAGACTTTACGAAGGTACTTCACTAGGTCTCTGCAGATGGTTTCGGGGTTGCCTTGTGTTCAGTCTAGCCATTATCTTATCTCTTAGGTCAGTTGCTGCCTCGTTCAGCTTACTTGGGGCTCCGTACCCAATTTCTGGAAGGGGAGTTGGTGTTAACTCCCCTCTGACCTGGTGTCCTGGCTCCCCCTTGCTGTAGCATTTGTGTTTGTGTTGTACTTCGGCAATCTCTAGTTGTGATAGCAGTTGCCGTTTGTGGATGTTGGAACACTGAGCTACTAGTTGTTTCGCTGTCAGTGGTGACTGTGGGTTTCGAAGTAACCATTTTTCCCACATTCTGTTAATATACCCTCGTTCGCTAGGGTTGCTAGAGTAGTAGCATTTCAACAGAGCCAAGTTCTCTTATCTCGTTCATTTCTTTCTGGTCTTTCTTGTTCCAGTAGCCCATTTTTCATCAAGGTGTTCTGGTTCCCCAACACCTGACGCAGACCTTGTTTGACCGGACGATGTCTGAGCCGGTATGTCTCTTAGTGATGGGAGATACCAAGTAACTATAGGGCCAGTATCTTTTAAGGTGCAATTCTTTTTGCACCTTAAAGGTAAATCATCATTGCACAGTGTTGATTAATATCTTTATGGCAACATGAATAATGCTTGTGAACAGAAATACTTGCTTAAATGATAATGATAAAATTATAATAAATTAGATCAATAAGTAAATTAAATTCAAATATGAAAAAATATCTATGTTAAATTATAATAAATAAAATTGAAATTAATACAAAATACTATTTATTAAATTGAAGGGTTAATAGTGCTCAAGTAGAACAAAACAAAACAAAATATTTAATCACCGGGATGTTTCCGCTGCGCAGCTGGTAAGTGTGTGAGCACATGTTCATGTACCGGTAGCTTCGGTGCATAATTTTGCGGCTTTTAAAGCCACTTCTAACCGCGGATATTGTGTATGTCCATGTATGTAAACGTCTCTGGTGTGCGCATATATATATATATATATATATATATATATATATATATATATATATATATATAAGCGAAAGGTTGAAATCTATTCTGTTTTGAATGTGTGGTTCACAGTTTTGACAGCAGTGTGTTAGCATTCGAACAAAGTGCTGTAAATCCACAGTGTTGTGCAGGTTGTGGTTAAAGTCATGGTTATAAGTGTGTAGAGTTTTGAAAACTGTGTTCAAGCAATGAAAAACAAACTAGAGTTTGGTCCACATGAACTGCTGCTGTGCAGACTGTAGTTAGAGTTTTGCACATGTAGCTCCAGTTGTGCCCACTGTAGTTTAGCAATTGAAAAAAACTGTAACACGGGGTGCTCATACCCCACCCCCAGGCAGATCTGCAACAGCAAAAGGAACACCACCAGGGGCCAAACCCTGCCATAGATGAGTCAGCGTCCAGCCCAGCAAAAGCAAACACTCCCCCAATGGGAGGTTCAGTCCCAGAGAAAAAACCTGTGCACCCACGATCTGCAAGAAACCCACGGGCAGAACCCCGCCACTCCGAAGGGGACCCAGCCCCAACCCACTAACCCCAGCAGGCCTGCAGCACCAGGCAGGCATTAGGGGGAGCCAGCAGCACTGGGCAGTCTCGCCCAGGCAGCAGGACCATTCAGCCCGAGCCAAGAATGGACCACCCAGACACCAGCTGTACGACATACGCACACCCGTATACACGTTGTCACATACACTCCCACAAACATCTATCCACCTATATGTGAACCTATACACACTCACACCATATGCTAGTTCTCATTCATTAGGAGAGTAGGTCTGTGACCCAAGACCCATGTGAGCCCAGGCCCCGCAGTCCTTCTTGAGCCATTGTCCCCTGCCCCCACCCGAGGAGGAACAGGGAGACAGGTCCTTAGACATGCTACGGGACTAAGATGCACTAAAAGTGGTGGAGTTGTCCAGGAGCACAACCGCTGGCTGACTGATGTGTCTCCCAGAGAGTGTGGTCAGGCCTAAATGTATGTGTGTGTGCTGAGTATAGAGGACATTGGAAGACCACCAGTCTCCAAAGCCTTGGTCAGTGTATCTGTGTAATGCAGTTAAAACTGGAGGAGCATTCAGAGAATTCTGGGAAGGATGATGGTTATAGGGAGGATGCCCCTCATAGAACTAGGTGGTGGGTGTAAAATGTAGCTGAGGAATAAGGGACAGAGAGGAGCGGAACCAGCCCCAAAACTAGCTCTGCAACCTCTCAGTGCCCCCCTGGCCCCCCAGACAGGGACTGCTAAGCTAGACCAGAGGGCCACAGTAGCGCTGCCCGGGGCCTCACAGGCAGCGCAGTCAGGACCACCTCCTCTGTTTCACATACCCATCCTCTCCCTCACACATGCTGGCCCCCATGTGATCACACAATCATACACAGGCACTCGCACAACACACACCCCAACATATATGCATAGATAGACAGACACACACACACACACTGTGCAGCTGTGCAGGGGGTCTGAACCCAGCCCAGGAGCCACAGAGAACCAAAACCCGGAGAAATCCCCCACCAAACCCACCATGCCCAGTTGCTACCGTGCCCCTCCTTGGGTCCTTTTATTAACTCTCAGAACTTGATCAGTCTGACAGGATATGGATATAGTCAAATATTTCAAATTCTGTGGTTTGAAAAAAGAGCCTCTCCTGTTTGTTAGATACTGTTTTGTTTACACCATTTACAGATTGATCAGCTGTGAACACCAGTAGGAGGACTGAAAACAGTTTCAAAACTTTATTTAGTATCTGAGCTTTCTCTCCCGACAACCAGTTAAGATGGCTCTGGAAAGCAACTCTTTTCAGCAAGCTTCCAGAAGCTGATATCGTAAAGTAGTGAATTCATACTGAAAGCGATGTCACCGTAGTTTGATTGCCTCTCATCCAACCTCCAGTTGCTCTTCCTGTTAAAAATGAAGTCACGCCCAAGCAGCACTTTTGGATGAGGGGCCATATAAACGCTTATCAAGCTCCTAAAGTTTCGTGTAGTCCACAGGTTTTATGACCTTTTGTTCTTAACAGCTTCTAGAGTTGCATGTAGGCCACAGTCATTATTCTTTGAATATGAGGTCACACACAATGGTGGCTATGTACTGTGACCCCAGTAAAGCACAATAGAGGCTGGGTCATGAATCTGTGTGACGAAGCGCCTGCTTGTCACCGCCGAGGGAGCGACACCGACCTGACCGCACACATTCACTCACCTCACCATAGGATCCGCCTCTTCTGTTTAGCCGCCGCGAGTGGGTGCACACGCTCGTACGACGGCACATGGACATTTTCATACATATACACTCAGGACAAACCACACACACGCAGACGTTGCTATTGGTCCATTTATTGTATTGTTTGTTTGTCTTACGTGCAGGGAGTAGTCGGACATCCACCTGGCGCTCGGGCAAACTGAGGGGTCGCGCGGCGCTCGCTTATGACGTCACAGCTGGCGTTGCGCCGGCGCAATGGGTTCGGAGTCCGGCGAAACCAAGTGTGTTATGTGTGGGGGTTTCTATTGTCTGGTTGGGAAGTGTCAGTGTGAATGAGTGTTACAGTCTGTGTTATATATGTATGTATGTTAATAGGGGGACTGTATAAACAGTCCCCACGGCCAGGGGAATTAGGGGTCTGAGGAAGTTAGGAGTCTTTCTCTACTTACCTGTGGTTTGGTTTCCTCCTATGAAGGGGTGGAGCCTGGGCTATAAGAAGGGTGGTCAGGCTTACACTAGGGGGAGAGTGAACTGGTGGATTGACAGAGCAAGATAGAGAGACAACGTGTGCATTTGTGGTGCTGACCTTACATATGTATATTGGAGATATACATGAGCTTTTGACAGCTTGTTTCTTTGTTTGTTTTGTTCATTTGGACGTTTTGACCGTTGTGTGGAGTACCTTCGCCCTGGACCTGCATTTTTGGCGCTGTTAATAAAATTACATCCTGCACCCCAAGTGCTGTTGCGAGTGAAGCCATCATTCTTTCAACGAACCTAAACACGTCTGAGGTGAGCGAGTAGAGCTCACGTCTCACAATCTGTATTTACAGATTGTTTCTGTATTTAAGTTTTTGACTCACAGGCCACAATGGGGTCTAAAGTTTGACACAAGGGCCGGACAAGGATATATATTACATTAGAGCTTTGGCCTGTGACATTTAGCAAAGCATGAATATGCAAGGCTAATTGGTTTCAAAATGCATTCATTAAATTAAAAATTAATTTATAAACTTTAAAATTTGAATAAACACAGCAGAAAAACTCAAGTTCAGTTTCCGTAGGAACGGTGTTGTTGATCTCATTGTTTTATCAGTGCATCAAAGTCTGGAGTAAGTTTTGTTGTGGCATTTCTCAAGATAGATCCGAGGTGTTGGTCAGTTAACCTAGATCTGTGAAGGGCTTTGTTTATGTTCATGACGCTAAATGTCTGCTCACATTCATAGGTCGATTCAAACAAGGCTTCATTAGGTGAAGCATAAAAGTCATTCATTTTAAGAGAGCTAAACTTAAATTTGGTGATCCATCGGTAGTGACATTGGCAAGTTTACTCCAAAGTAGCTTATGTCTCTCGATGGCAGCAGACACCGTGTTACTGTATATATTATTTTCTCCCCAAGTTATTCCCTTCAGGGACTCCATGCTCAAAAACTCTTCCATTATCTCACATCTATTATTAATCCCTCAGATGAAAATGAGAAGCTGAGCAATGTCTTTTAAATTGTTGCTTTCATCCAGTGCTAGTGAATATAACTCGAAGGACTCAGCCTTTTTGTTTATTTGGCTGGCTATATCTTCATCAATCAGTTCCACGCAGCGAGTCACAGTTCTGCGTGACAAACCGATTTTTTTCAAATCATTTTCTTTGGCCGCCTCTACCACACATTCGTTTAAAACCTCGCCTTCGGAGAAAGGCTTGCTAGCTTTTGCTAATTTGAATGCCAGCAAGAAACTTGCCTTGGTACTTGAACAATATGTTGCTAAGTCTGTAAATTGGCTGCCAACCTCTGAGCCGCAGCTGCCCGTTCCTGTGTTGACTGCTTGCTAGCATAGTTGGCATGCTTCCTAGCAAAGTGACGGCTGATGCAGTACTCTTTGAAAACTGTGACAGTTTCTTGGCACATTTGACTTCGGACTTCAGTGAAAAAATGTTTTGTTGTCCACTCAGTATTAAACACTTAGCGCTCACTATCTACTTTTCTTTCCTTTTTTTTGATAAGCTCATTTTTGCAGAAGGGCTCATAAGAGAAGAAGAGAGTAATACACACGAACATAGGTTAATGTACCTAAATTGCGCCATCTTTTGGGGAAACGTGGGCTTTTCATGGGAAAGGTAAATTGAACAAGGTTTACCTGTACCTTTTTTAATATACCGTATTTTCCGCACTTTAAGCGCACCTAAAAGCCAAAATTTTTCTCAAAAAAATGTGTGGATTGAGTTCCAAAATCTGTAAAAATGTTGCTATGCGACTTTGGTAAGTTCCGCTTGATTGACTGTCGGACCATTTCCCACGGACACAAGGATGTAATACGTACACTACGTACGCTGGCCACGATAAACCGATAACGATAAATAAAGGTGTATGTAAAGAGACCGGATGGTTTTTTCCACGCATCACCCTGTTGATCTGCGACTTCATGCTCGCCCATCTCACCGCTCCCGTGAAAAAGCAGGTGAAGCAAATGAATCTTTCCGGGAGGATTAACAAAAGACTCCAACCGCTGGACATTGGTGTAAACAGGGTGTTCAAAGTGAAGTTGCGAGCGGCGTGGGAGCGATGGTTGACAGACGGCGAAGACTAAGACTGGGAGGCAGATGAGGATTTTGATGGATTTGTGGGAGAAGATTGATTAAAAAATATTGTGAGAGTAATGTTAAATAGTTAGGAAGTTCTACTAAACTCACTGTTTTGCTTCTGTTACCCTTTTTAGACCGTATTTTTTAGCATGCATACTAGCATTAGATTAGATTAGATTCAACTTTATTGTCATTATACAGTACAAGCACAAGGCAACGAAATGCAGTTGGGGTCTAACCAGAGTGCAATAACAGCAAGTGCATGAGTTGTGCAAAATAAGCATAAGTTCTAAAAATGTTACAGTAATGCAGTGAGTGTGCAAATGAGCATAAGTATATAAACAGTTCAGTAGTGCAAATGAGCATAAGTATGTAAACAGTCCAGTAGTGCAATGTTGAAACAGACCATTACGTGATAATGAGGTGTGAGTTGTGATGATGGGAGATGTAGCAATATATGCGTGATCAGCGACTGGCAGAGTTCAATAAAGAGACAGCTCTGGTAAAGAAGCTGTTCTTGGGTCTGTTGGTCCTACTCCAGAGGCACCTGAAACGCCTGCCGGAGGGCAGAAGAGAAAACTGTTTGTGAGTGGGATGGGAGGAGTCCTTAAGAATGTTGCGAGCTCGGCGCAGGCAGCGTTTCTTCTGGATGTCCTCAATGGCTGGAAGTGTCGTCCCTATGATGCGCTGGGCGGTTTTCACCACCCGCTGCATTGCCTTGCGTTCTGCAACAGAGCAGCACCCATACCAGACTGTAGCACAGTTAGTCAGGATGCTTTCTACTGTGCAGCGATAGAAGTTCACCAGGATATCCGTGGATAGCAGGTTCTTTTTGAGTGTCCTCAGGAAAAAGAGGCGCTGGTGAGCCTTCTTCACCAGACTGGAGGTGTTAGTGTTCCAAGACAGGTCCTCCGAGATGTGGGTCCCCAGGAACTTGAAACTTGAGACGCGCTCAACAGCCATCCCATTGATGTCGGTGATGTTGTGTGTGCCTCTTGACTCCTTCCTGAAGTCCACAATTAGCTCCTTTGTCTTGGAGGTGTTGAGATGGAGATTGTTGTTATTGCACCATGTGGCTAGGTGCTGGATCTCCTCCCTGTAGGCAGTCTCATTGTTGTTGGTGATGAGGCCAATCACTGCAGTGTCGTCTGCAAACTTGACGATGGAGTTAGATCCATTCATAGGCCTACAGTCGGAGGTGAATAGGGAGTAGAGGAAGGGGCTCAGCACACAGCCCTGTGGTACACCAGTGCTGAGTGTGATGGTGTTGGAGCAGATAGAGCCTGATCGAACGTGCTGTGGTCGGTTGATCAGAAAGTCCATAACCCAGTTGCAGATAGATGTGTTAATGCCCAGATCTACAAGTTTGGCTACTAATTTGGATGGGATGATGGTGTTAAATGCTGAACTGTAGTCCACAAACAGCATGCATGCATATGTGTCCTTATTGTCCAAATGTGTGAGCACAGAGTGCAGTGCCATGGAAACTGCGTCCTCTGTGCTCCTATTGCTGCGGTAGGCAAACTGGTGAGGGTCCAATGTGGGTGGCAGAGAGTCCCTTAGGTGTGACAGGACCAGCCGCTCAAAGCACTTTATAACAATGGGTGTCAGTGCTACAGGGCGGTAGTCATTCAGGCACGTCGGGTTGGAGTGCTTCGGCACTGGCACAATGGAGGTGCGTTTAAAGCAAGTAGGAACAGCTGCTTGGGCCAGGTTAAAGATGTCTGTGAATACCCCAGCAAGCTGCTCTGCACATGCTCTGAGAACACGTCCAGGGATGTTGTCAGGTCCAGCAGCTTTGTGTGCGCTGACCCGTCTCAGTGCGTTGAAGACCTCTGTGGAGGAGACTGTGATTGGAGGGTGGTCAGCTGAGGGTATGAGCTTGGTGGCAGTTTCTCTATTGTCTCTCTCAAAGCGAGCATAGAAGTCATTAAGCTCGTTCAGGAAGAGGACATCAGTGGCTGCGGGGGTGGAGTGGGTGGGTTTGTAATCGCTGATGGCCTGGATGCCTTGCCACAGGCGTCGAGGGTCGGAGTTGGTAAAGTGTTCCTCCACTTTCTGCTTATAGCGAAGCTTGGCCTCTTTGATGCCCCTCTTCAGGTTAGCTCTGGATGTACTGTAGGCCTGTGCGTCACCTAATCTAAAGGCAGTATTGCGTGCCTTCAGCAGGAGACGCACCTCCCTATTCATCCAAGGCTTCTGATTAGGGTATGTGATGATCTGTTTTTGACTGGTAACACACGGGTACTAGCATGCGCTACTATGCTAGTACTCGTAATTGAGACTGCGCCTTATATTCCGATGCGTCTTATGTATGGGTCAAGTACAGAAATAGACCCCTTAAATGCGACTGCGCCTTATAATGCGGTGCGCCTTATGGTGCGTAAAATACGGTAATTTGGTCACATTCCGTTGGCAGGATTAATAAACTCTCCGGCCGTATTTTTTTAAATAAGGGTTTAAATAAGGTTTGGTTTTGAACACACTGGCTCCATATACTGGTTGGGTTCCATGGTCACCTGTGTCATTTGCGACTGTCTCACTCAGTGTGAGCAATAAATGTCACATTCTCTTGGTGTGTATTACGTTTAGCTTTATGTACTTTTAAGTTGTTTAGAAGAAGAAACCATAGAATTCTGTGCACTTTTGTTGTTGAACTGACTTTTGGTTTTTGGTTTATAGACCTCTCTTCAGATAAAACTGAAGTCGATTTCTTTGCTTTCTTTGCATTGTGAAGCTTCAAAAACAGGGATAAAAGCAACCAAAGTTTTGTTGCCCCGGGGAACTTCCTGTTTTCTTTTAAACTGGTTTGATTTTTTCTCTAAATGGTGCCATGAGGACTCAGGCTTCATAATTGTATTCAGAATTGTATTCAAATGCTACTGCAAGATGTGTAACTGATTAGTTAATCCTATTTTGGTTAGGTGTGTGGTAGTAAATGAAATCAGCAAGCGACAGACAGACAACCCAGAGTTTGGTCACTGCCCCGCGACGCCTGCAGTCGACATCGCAGACAACAGGTACAAAGAAGCACAAACATTTAAGCAATCTAAAATATAATATTGGTTGTTTTTTTTGTTTGGCTAAAAGGCACATTTTAATGGGCTGAAGAAGTAATACAAAATGAATTGTTGCTTCAGTACAAATATAACCCATGGATGACTCACTTTGCCATTAGTTTCAAACACTTTGCTGATTCAACTGCTGACTGCGTTCTCAACAGCAACTGTCATCTGCCTGCTGGATTTTAAAAAGTAATTTCCTGCCTTTTATTACAGTCAAACCAGACCAGAGCCAGTAAAACAGGCCAACAAGACAAGTAGTCAGTCACAAACAAGGGGCATGAATTAATAAAATGGAAGTTCCATTACCACAGGACGTTTGATGCACAGTATTTCTCCCCAGGGGAAGACAGGGGAAGAGCTATTTACCATTTCTTTTGTTTTTTCCACTTTCACAATGTTTCACTCATGTTGTCTAAATCTCTCCTACTCCACATTTTGTTCTGTTTCTGCTACGTCTGTCTATATCGTGATTAAAAGCTCTTTACCATCTATCTGTCTGTCTGTCTGTTTTGATTGTCTTACACTGCTTTCTCCATCTCTCTCCATTGCCAGAGTGCTGTGGCGCCAGAGGTATTGAGACTACAGGGAGTGCAGAATTATTAGGCAAATGAATATTTTGACCACATCATCCTCTTTATGCATGTTGTCTTACTCCAAGCTGTATAGGCTCGAAAGCCTACTACCAATTAAGCATATTAGGTTATGTGCATCTCTGTGATGAGAAGGGGTGTGGTCTAATGACATCAGCACCCTATATCAGGTGTGCATAATTATTAGGCAACTTCCTTTCCTTTGGCAAAATGTGTCAAAAGATGGACTTGACAGGCTCAGAAAAGTCAAAAATAGTGAGATATATTGCAGAGGGATGCAGCACTCTTAAAATTGCAAAGCTTCTGAAGCGTGATCATCGAACAATCAAGCGTTTCATTCAAGATAGTCAACAGGGTCGCAAGAAGCGTGTGGACAAACTAAGGCGCAAAATAACTGCCCATGAACTGAGAAAAGTCAAGCGTGCAGCTGCCCGGATGCCACTTGCCACCAGTTTGGCCATATTTCAGAGCTGCAACATCACTGGAGTGCCCAAAAGCACAAGGTGTGCAATACTCAGAGACATGGCCACGGTAAGAAAGGCTGAAAGACGACCACCACTGAACAAGACACACAAACTGAAACGTCAAGACTGGGCCAAGAAATATCTCAAGACTGATTTTTCCAAGGTTTTATGGACTGATGAAATGAGAGTGAGTCTTGATGGGCCAGATGGATGGGCCCGTGGCTGGATTGGTAAAGGGCAGAGAGCTCCAGTCCGACTCAGACGCCAGCAAGGTGGAGGTGGAGTACTGGTTAGGGCTGGTATCATCAAAGATGAGCTTGTGGGGCCTTTTTGGGTTGAGGATGGAGTCAAGCTCAACTCCCAGTCCTACTGCCAGTTTCTGGAAGACACCTTCTTCAAGCAGTGGTACAGGAAGAAGTCTGCATCCTTCAAGAAAAACATGATTTTCATGCAGGACAATGCTTCATCACACGCGTCCAAGTACTCCACAGCGTGGCTGGCAAGAAAGGGTATAAAAGAAGAAAATCTAATGACATGGCCTCCTTGTTCACCTGATCTGAACCCCATTGAGAACCTGTGGTCCATCATCAAATGTGCGATTTACAAGGAGGGAAAACAGTACACCTCTCTGAACAGTGTCTGGGAGGCTGTGGGTGCTGCTGCACGCAATGTTGATGGTGAACAGATCAAAACACTGACCGAATCCATGGATGGCAGGCTTTTGAGTGTCCTTGCACAGAAAGGTGGCTATATTGGTCACTGATTTGTTTTTGTTTTGTTTTTGAATGTCAGAAATGTATATTTGTGAATGTTGAGATGTTATATTGGTTTCACAAGTAAAAAGAAATAATTGAAATGGGTCAAAATTAGTTTTTTGTTAAGTTGCCTAATAATTATGCACAGTAATAGTCACCTGCACACACAGATATCCCCCTAAAATAGCTAAAACTAAAAACAAACTAAAAACTACTTCCCAAAATATTCAGCTTTGATATTAACGAGTTTTTTGGGTTCATTGACAACATGGTTGTTGTTCAATAATACAATTAATCCTCAAAAATACAACTTGCCTAATAATTCTGCACTCACTGTAAACTCACCCACACATGCTTCACTTCTTAGTACAATCTGCATTCACCTGATTTGTTTTTCATCCATTTGAATTAGGAAACACACTCTTGAATGCTAAAATGCTTTTAATGTCATGAAAGTCGTCCTGATGGCACCGTTTCTTTACTTGTGCTCTTGGTAATGGCCTTTTTGACTACATAGTGCAGATAAGCATTTTATAACAGTTCTGTGTGCCACTGTATTAATAAGGATATTCTTTACTGACACTCATTGCACATGGTTGGATAAAGACAATAAGCAATGTTTTTGTATCTAGCCACATGAGATTTGAAGTTAGTTTGTCTCTGGAGACAGATAAAATGTGATTATTATGTTTCATTTATCTTTCCCAAGGATGGAGGTTTTTATTTTGGATGTTTTAAAGAGGCTATTTTATCACATTTACAGTCAGATGACATTGACATTTTAGAATGTAAGAAACAATAGCAAAATGTGAAAAACTACTACTAAGTAAAAATTAATTTCTGTATTTCTGTCAGACACCTTTTTCTTCTGATGTATTTGTAAAAGATAAGATAATGCTTAATTAATCCTACGAGGGGAAATTTGTGCGTTTACAGCAGCTGTACATAAATGAACAGAACAGAAATCCGTAGGATCAATAGTATTTTACATTCTTACATTTGATAACCTTTGAGAGAAAAAGATGTATGTTTGACATTGCACATGATATAGATTTATAGTATAGTATAATTAAACATGATATTTCTTTTAACTGTCTGATGCTATTTCTTGTCTCTATGACACTGCACCTGGCTAAGAATATGATTACATAGTGCTAAGACGCACAGTGGAGCAAGCTGAGGGTGAACATAGGTTTGCAGAGAAATTTCTCAATTGAGAGCAGGTAATGGTCAAACGAGAAATCAAAAAGCTGCTGCCACGGAATCAAATGTTTCTTAAGCATATGATAGCATAATCCAAAAGTTCATGCAGATAACCACTGGCAAATCCCTAAGCAGAATGATTGTTGGGTTTAGCCTGCCAACACTTACAGAGACACCTGACAAAAGAAGACAAACTCTGAGATCTCAAGCTTTACGCTTGTGCGCACAAGGGGAGCCGCCCTGGAAAACAACAACTCAGCCGACGGTCTCCAAACCCCTTTGGGCACAGCTCTTTTTATTAGGAAAAGTATGAAAGTCACTCCTTCACATCTGGTCAAACAAGATACAAAGCCAATCCATACATGGTGTGCAAGATACATAGGAAGTCATTATGCCATGAATACAGTTTTGTGAAGTTTCCTCTTGGCGTGGGCGTGAACATTCTTCCCTAGCATAACAAGGTCATGGGGAGTACCTGCAAGCATAGCAAGATATCACAGAGACACAGAAAGGACCAGTTCACAGAGAGGACTATGCTCCATATCCTCTAACAATGATTCACAAGGATGCTTGGCAGTGTGATCAGCACCTTGACAAATGAGGAATAAAACATGTTACCTATTCTGATCCCTGACGCAAGTCCCTTAGTGCTCATCTCAACAGATAGCTAAACAGCTTAAACGTAGAATAGTGCAATATTTCAAATGTACAAATATTTTCCATTGTAAACACTGATAAATACAGATTTGGTCTTTCTTTATAATTGTTTGAACTATTCTTTACAACTATATATTTTGATCCCGTGGATTGTGTACATTGGTAGTGTATCTACTGTCTGCTGCTGTAAACACGGACATGTCCCCACTGTGGGATTAATAAAGTCCTATCTTATCTTATTTTAGCTCATCACTTAATAAAATTCAATCTCAGATAAAGTCGCTCTGCTTTACTCGAGTTTTAAGCATTCACTACTGTTCATCATGTGAAACTGAAATAACAATAAAAAGAAAGTCATAACCATCTGAACATGGTTATACTGTATATGAGTATTAAGTACAACATAGATATGCCAATATACATAACGTGTGGCACTAGCAGTCTGCTTACGTTGAAACACAACAAAGGATTTAAAATAAACTAACTAGATTACTCACAAGCATATCTTCTCCAAGGCATCACACAGGTAGAAAGAATGAGGGGGTGACACTTGAAGACACTCTACACAGTATACGCAGGTTAAATGACAAAACTTGTAATGTGTAATGTGACATTACAATAGTTAGTTAGTGTGCATGTACTTAAGTGATGACACCCCAAGGTGTTGAGGAAAACAAAGATTTAAAAACACAGGTGAAAACAATCAAACATCAAGTCACCCAAACGAAGCACCAAGCTAAATGGGAACGTCAAGCTGCCGACATCACAGTTACGTTTTGTGACACTCCTTTCCATTAGTCTAGAATTCTGGTCTCTTCCGGAAAGTTGGATGAGGAACATAGCACAAGTCTGAAATGCATGCAATCCCACAAATGGATTGAGACCATGATTATTATAGATTAAAATAAAATGAAAATTGTCCTTTTTGAAAAAGTCTTCAAATATTCTCCTAAACTGAAATGTAATACATACTGTATGTACAAACATGATTGTTTCTGACAGTGAGTTAGAAAGGTCCGTAAGTTAATGTGATGTGAATATACAGTAATATGCTGTATACAATACAACCTCTCCAGCTCTGCTGTAATTCAGTTGAAATTCGTAACTCTGGGGAATCTTAAAATGTATGAAAAGGCAGTGTTGGGGGACAAAGGAGCATATATTATGATAATGATATCTATTTACCAATCTTGATTATTAGCTAAATGTATCATTGATAAATTAATTAAGATTAGATAGCGAACTATCAAAGGATTAACGAGGCACCCCCGCGAGAGCAATGTGTAGCCCAAAATGCCGCGGATGGTCAATCCACGTGTGAAAGCGGGAGAGGGGTCGCCAAAATGGCGGCTACGTGTGTGACGAAACGGTGGGTGATCAATTCACGCGTGTGTAGAAAAGAGGGAGAGCGACAATGGAGGTCCCAGGACCCGGTGTGTTAACTAGGATAGCGGTTAGCTTACTGTGGGTGTTCTGAGTGAAAGGAGACTTAATGAGTCAGCGCTCAGCGGTGGCACACATAAACAGAGTGAGAATCACAGTAACTTTTGAATCGCTAGTGAGACAATGTCCGCCACAAAGCAACAGAACAAGACGGTTGACTTGTCTGTGTTTAGCTTGTGAGGGCAGTTTCACACACCAACGAAAGCACTACATGCACAGTGGAAACACTCATAACAGTCAATCCATACACGGCGGTACGGCACCGAACATTAGCTCTCTGTGAACATTTACTGACTCTTAAAGTTAAAACTCTCTGCTCAGATTTTGATTGCCTCCTATCTTACTGTGAGCTGGTTTCTTCGGCGTCCAGTTGAATCGCGACGTCCTTTTGACGGTGGCGTCCTATTCCTTAGAAGGACGGCGTACGGTTCCGACCGGTAATGGTGGCGTCCGGCTGGGGAACAGCGGCGGTTGAAGACTATCCAGAGAAGCGGCAGACGTGCTTTCCTTGGCGGCGGGGCACTGCAACGTGGCGCTCTTGTTGGGGTCGTAGGTACGGTGGCAAATCTAAAGCGGGCGGACGGCGTTCACTCGGTGGTCGTACGGCGGTCTCCTTCTGGCGGGCTGGCGTTGGCGAGTGAACAGCTCGGCGTGGATACAGGCAGATCGGTCCGAGTGGAGTTAGAGCCAGGGTCGCTTCTTGGCTTCCTTCCGGTGGAGTTGCGGTGTCGGCTCAGGCTGGCGGCGGCCAGGGGGAAGGAAGGCCGCTGAAGCTGGATGAGGGACCGGGCACTGGTGGAGAGGAGCGCGGGGAGGAGAAGAGAAAAGAGAGACGAAGCGGAAGAAGAGAGCGATCTGTGCCGTGTTGGTCGGTTTTATTGGAGCAGACCTTGGACTGGCTCACCGGGACCTGCAGCCTGTTTTTCACACCTGGATGAGAACTGATCTGAGGACGCTTCACCCCGCGGTTTGAAGTCCTTTGTTTGAGGGGCACTCGAGCCAGGCCTCCAGGTTTACATGTAGGCCTTAATTCCTTTGTTCTGGGGAGAGATGGTGGAGCGCATGTACTCCAATAGCAGCAAAACTAACGTGTGTTAACAAGTGTTACTTTTGAGTTATCCATTCTGCAACAACTTCCTTTACAGTTTTTTCAATTGCTAAACGACAGTGGGCACAACTGGAGATCTTGGTCAGTAATATCAACAAGGTGCCTTACAGTAGAACTTGAAGCTAATGTTTTGTTCTTTTCTCTAATGGTTATGATTTTATTAGTAAAGAAATTCATAAAGTCGTTGCTGCTGAGATTTAAAGGGACACTAGGCTCAACACAGCTATGATGATGATGATGGCTATGTGGTTCTAGCAACCCCAAGTGCTTTTTTATATAGTTTTAAACTGTCTTTCCATGCTAGACAGGATTCACCTAATTTGTTGGAACGCACTGTAGTTTATAGTCTAGTCTATAAGATGTCTGCTCTCCTCTGTGTAGCTACAAGGGAAAGAAACAAAAGATAATGGAATCATCTCCTTAAATCTAACAACAGTATCATCAGATAAACATCTGCTGTAGTAGTACTTCTTTCCAACTGTTGCCAGGTGTGTTATGGTAAATTCAAACGTTAAGAAATGTTCAGATAGAGGGTTTTGAGGGAGAACTTTTAAATTATCAATCTCAACCCCATAAGTCAGGACAAGATCAAGAGTATGATTAAGACGTTAAAGTCGCCCACTACAATCACTTTATCTGTGCTAAGAACTTCCTTCCTTCTACATAATTCATTTGTTGTTTTGCAGCAATGTATCAAGAAGAATGTGACAGAAAGGTACAGTGGTAGAAGTTAAGTGTCCTCCTTTACCGGGGTTTTTTATTTTTTATTTTTTTTGCTTTTCCACTGTGGTTGTACATCTTTCTTGCTGACACAGTGTGTGTTACACCATAATGAGTTCTAGGTGGCAAATTCCTACACTCATAGCACCATGTGTAGTTCTACTATGACACATGCGCTAGACTCACCAAGGAGTGGGTGGTCAGGATTAGGAATTGCGAAGATTATTGAAAGTGGAATTTTGAGCCAGATTTTGTAGTTTTGTTTACTTAATTCAGAATACCTATGGTTTCAAAATTTGCCCAAATATTACACTGAAGCCATCTGACCATCCTTACTCTTTGACAAAAGAAAGAAAAACAACCAATTTTCAAAAAAATTTATATTTCTTGCATTTCATGTAAGGGCTACATTTTTAACGCAAATAAAATTGCGGCTGCTCCCCTAATGACCGATGAGACTAAACATTTAGTTAATATTTTTAATTATCCAAAGACAAGGAGACCAGAAGAAAACTTAAATTGACTGCAATACAGGAAAAATGCTAAACAACATAAACCTATCAACAAATTGTTTAAATTAAATGTAACAGAATTGCTTGCATGGGCTGACAGATCAAATAGACACTTACTGTTACAAACCAAACACGAGGTGAGCTCGGACCCAGGTGCAAATGAACCCAGTAGGCAGAACTTCCGCACATTAAGAATCTATTAAGCAAACGAGCAAACAGAAATTCACAGTCGAGCTGGAGAAGACTATAATTTGATATCAACACAAAAAACTCAAAACGATAGTGGGCCAAATTCAACACTACGATCTAATTATGAAAAAACCTATAAACCAAAATTCACCGCAAGCGGGATAATACCAAAACTTTACACCAATAAACCTAACTGACTGACTACAAACAAAGTCACCGCAAGCGGGGAAAAACAAACAAAGTTATCACTACTGACCAAAACACTGCTAAGCAGGAACAAGAGCAGGCGAAGAATAAACTGACTGACTGACTGACTTACTGAGAACGAGTAGAGCTAGAGGTCGGGGAAGAGGGAGCACAAACGAGACAAGCAAACAGGAATGACACACCAGCAACGCATGACAGACTGAAGTGAGTATATGAACACCAGGTAATGATGATGACAGACAGGTGTGTATGGGAGACCAGTATGGAAACAGACGAGGAACAAACTTAGAGTCCAAATAGCTCCCCTGGTGGAGGAGCAAGTCCAAACTGTCACACTTACGAACAAGAGAAAAGATGCTAAGTCAGAGGTTAAGTTCAAAGAGACAGACTACATGGTATTAGATTAGCAGATCAACTGACAGCTAGAGACATCCATCTCGAACCCTCCTGCTCGACACAGCATGGATCTTTTGAAATGGTCTCTCAGTACCATCTGAGATCTGGAAAGAAACAGACACTGAGTAATTCTATATATATAAGCAAACCAGATTGACAAGACTTCAGAGACCCACTGAGAGAAGTAACAGGTAAATATGAACCCACAAAGTCACAAAAACAAGAGGCAACTTCAATACAAGATGGACAGGAAATGAGGAACTGGTGAAAAAGATAATTACAACAGACAGAAACATCATAATTAGACAAAGAGGAACACAGTGACAAATGACTGTGACAAATTCTGCTTGCTTTACGTGTCATTGTCCTTTACATATCTAGATCAGACTTCCTGTTCCTTTAAGAGTATAACAGACTCATCATCAGTGTTTAGTCAATTTCTAACCCAAAATGTCAAATAAAATTACAACAATCTCAATGTGCCGTGTGTGTTCCTTGGCTATGCCATGTCAACATTCAGGCCTTGTGACCTTCTCACGTTTACTCTGCAGGAACTGTATTATATACAGTTGCAGTATATACCTAATTATGTGTGCATGTAGCAGAAGCTTAAAGAGAGAGTATTTGTCTGTTCATGTCATTCATATCTGCAGAGGATCCGTCTGTCAAACCGTCTGACTAGCTGAATTTGGGGCACACATACACATAAACACAATGCTGTGTACGTCTAAACAGATATCAGCAGGAACAGTCTGTTTTTTTCTGTTTTTACGCTAAGAAACACCTGCACATTTTACGGTTATGGTAAACAACGCATCAGACAACTCAAACAAAGCAGTACACAAGCACAGGGGCAACCAAGCTGAGAGAGCTGCCAATTAGCCTGACCATCTGTTATGAAGACTAAAGCTTGTGTGTTATACAGATACAATATCATTTTTTACTGCAGCATGTTTAGAGTGACCTTGCTGTGACCTCTGATTTTTTTCTGCTCCAGTTCCTCTCCCACCGCAGGATCGTACAGAAAGGGCGGGGCAGTGCATAGAGCCGCGAGCGCGAACACAGAAAATACTCGCAGCCCGTTGTAACAAATATAAAATAAAAATACATAAAGTTCACATACCTGATGCATAGACAAACAAAAACACACTCCTGTAACATCTGCCCGCTCCAGTTCCTATAACAGCAAAACTAAAGTTAGCTTGACTGACTAACTTTGTAAGCTAGCAGCATCGGAGGGCAGCAACTTACAGAGTGGCAGAAATTGAAGCAAAAATAAATCAACATATTCACATAAAACAGTAATGACAGATATAATGACAATAAAGAAATTAAGTAACACAAATTAATATAAAAGTATGAAAATATAAAGAGACGAGTAAAGCAGCACCCACCTCTCCCACCGCAGGATTGTACAGAAAGGGGAGAGTCAGGGGCTGCA
Source organism: Macropodus opercularis (assembly GCA_030770545.1). Classification (NCBI taxonomy): domain Eukaryota; kingdom Metazoa; phylum Chordata; class Actinopteri; order Anabantiformes; family Osphronemidae; genus Macropodus; species Macropodus opercularis. The sequence continues at coordinate 16,104,142 of CM061098.1, read as the reverse complement.
ACCCATATATATACCCAATGAAAATAAAACACCAACAAAGAAGAAATAATAGAAAAAAGGACTTCTTCTATGCTATCAGGTTTTATACTGGAACCAACGCAACAAACACATTTTGTGTAATTATAACAAAAGTATAGAAGTACAAATATAACCAGGTTACAGAGGCATGTTAGTGGATAGAAGAAACCGAAAAGAGCTCAGTGAATGAAGGACGTCCCCCAGCATCTAAGTCTATAGCAGCTTAACTAAGAGATGGTTCAGAGTGACCAGAACCATCTCTAACTATACGCTTTGTCAAAAAGACAGGTTTTAAGCCTAGTTTTAAACTAGAGAGGGTGTCTGCTGCTAGAACCTGAACTGGAAGCTGGTTCCACATAGAGGAGCTTGGTAGCTAAATGCTCTGCCTCCCGTTCTACATTTAGAAACTCTAGGAACCACAAGTAGACCAGCGCTCTGAGAACCAAGCATTCTGAAGGGATCATAAGGAGCCATGAGGTCTTTGAGATAAGATGGAGCTTTATTATGAAGAGCTTTGTAAGTGAGGAGAAGAATTTTGAATTCTATCCTAGATTTGACAGGGAGCCAATGCAGAGAAGCTAATGTAGGAGAAATTTGATCTCTCTTCCTAGGCCCAGTCAGACTCTGGCTTTCTGTCTCAATTGAGTGTAATGAGAAACAGACAGAAAAGTCTGTATAGTGATTGGACAAAGGACATTTTACAACTTACATTTTACCTTTAGCAAAGACACACAAAAAAACCCCAAACCACTATATTAATATATTTTCTGTTACCAGCTAATAAGAAAGTCTTCAGGCCTGTATCTGAAACAATTGTTTTAAATACAGTACTGCATTGATGAATGGAGTTAACATAAACATTTCATCAATACAGGAAATGTAAAGTACTTTATATTCATTTTTTAAACAGAAGTTTAACCCAACTTCAGGCAACTGTCAACCCACTCAGGGTAAAATAATTTGTAAACGTTCACTTTATAAACTTATTATACTATTATAAAAAATTCACAAGAAAAACAAATTCCAAATACAACCTAAAAATTTCTTATGAACATAAACACAAATTATGAGGTTCCAGCCTCCTTTTATATACTCACACATTTGCCTGGGGTCCGAAAATACTATGTTGTTATCGCCCCTTCTTTACAGACCTAATGGAAGCACTGGTCAAGTAGATGAACCGATAATACGGAATGAATGTTAATGATGCCTCATATCTCTTGGATGAACATCCGTTTATAGGTGATTATTTATAGGTGATTATGAGCCCACAAACCTCTAGTAGGCCAAATACCTGAATTTCAGCTGCTTTGATTAATAAATTGTCAGGTGATAGAAACAGACACAGCTACAGAGAGCAAACTAAATTGTGTAAAGTGCAATCTTCCTTGATTCACAGCACTAAATTTTCACTTCAATTCAATTTCATTTCAATTCATCTCTTATGGCAGAAATGTTTAGTGCCTTGTATTCTGTTCTGTTCCAATCAGAGTATGTGCACTTCATCACACCTAAAAAGGCCAATGATTTCGCTGATGTGCAGGCACTTCCATGACATTAGCGCTACATTATCTCAGTTTTACCATCATTATTAAAATGTAGCTCAATTTGTCAGCTGTGTGTAATCCATTCTTATTATCCTTGTTGGATATTTTGTTCTGGCTCCTTTAACAGCAAACGTTAAAAAAAATGAGCCTTTTAAGAGCTATCACCTATCAGCAGAAACCAATGAGCATTGAGTTGTTCCTAAAAAGGCAGTGTGTTTTTACACTGATTAAAACAAATTAGCTGAAATTGCAAAGGAACAATAGAAAATGAATTACATTGTGAAATCCAATCTGAGTTTTAACATATTTCTCTGTTTGGCCAAAGTAAACCACAGCCCTGTGGGACAGCCAGTTTGGCTCAGTGTGATCAGTCAAAGTGTTTATTTGTTTAAATCAGACCTAATTTAAATGTACCATTACTATTCTCTTAAAACATGCATCGTGTCTGTCTGTATCAGGTTCTGTGTGTGATAGAGCTGAGGGATGTCAGTCTGAGAACCACCAGAAGCTACACCTTTAAAATATCGCAACAAGGATTCAAAGTGAGAATGTTTAATTGACGTTCATAACAGGTCTTGGAAAAAGAAATAGGAGGCAGCAGACAGGCAGCACCGGAAACACTGAAAGCATTAAATATGAATTTTTTTACTTACATTTCAAATACAGAACCACATATACAATGCAACATTTATCTATTTGATAATGCTTATTGATATTTAACTTATCTAATGTTAATTGTTTTCAACAGTTCACTTTTCTAAACAACCTGGGTCACATGGTTAAAGCTGCCAGCCTTCCATTCCACTTACTGAATTGTATGCAGGAACAGTTAAGGTATTATTATACTCTATAGTCAGCTCAAGTCATGTCAGGACATAAAGGCAGTTTTTTAGAAAGACAATTAGATACATGGATAATTATAAGCCCACACTGAGCACAATAATAATTTAGGTAGAAAAAAAGCATTATTAATAAGCAGCAAGAAACTCTAACACTGAAAACACAAATTAGAGCAATAGCAATGTGGGAAGTGAAGTCTCTTGGGAATCCTCAGGATTGTCTTCCTTGGCGTTGCGTTTCATGCTTAGCTTTCACATTTCAATCTTTGCTCCTTTTTGCCTTTAGCAAAGATTTGTCACCACAACAATAGTGTAGTCTACAGGGGATTCAAAGTTTCAAATAAGCACTTGTCTCATTATTAGGTCCTTGACAAAGATCTGCAACCCTTGCCACCCCAATCCAACCAACTTTTGTCTCTATTTTCACAGGAATCTCAAGTGAATTGTAAACTCCTAGAAGTAGAACATTAAACCAGATGACTTTGATGAATCCTGAAGGCCTTGCCAGCACAATGTGACTTTGAGACATCCCAAAGGAAAGTTGAGTATACTTAGAGGAATGTTGTGAACTCTTAGGTTATCAGCAATAATCCAATCCAGAGCTGTAAAACACATTCAAGTAAGTGTAATTTAAAACTTTGCTGACCTAAGAAGGCCTGTGCCAAGGTTCTGTTAGAAATTCCCAAAAGAAAAAGGAGCAGGAGCAGTGTGACTACTGCTACACTCTTACATGTCAGTAAACCAAAGAATCAGAGTGCATCAGTGGGTGACACAAAATCTTATGCACATTTTTAAATAAAGTGAACGTGAATGCCCATGTAATATGAGAAAGGATGCGCTTGCAGGTCAAATATTCCCGGTTGGACAACAGTGATCAGAAGAAAAGAAAAACAACTGAAACCATCTTAAAATGCATACAGAAGCAACAGCAAAGTACGGCAATAATGGAGGTGAATCTCAGCAGCTGGGCGAAGACGGCACCCAGGTAGAGGTGCTTCTCGGCGATCTCCTACGACCTCCCGTGAATAGCTGGTGTAACTGCAGCTGCTTATTGGAAAAGGTCACCACAATTTTCTTGTTTATTTCCACATTAATTTGCAAACAGGAGCTGAGCCGTGGCTTGGCCCAGAATCACTGTCTTCTATGAAATAAAGTGAAAACAAATACATTGCAAAACAAGTTTATATACAGTGCATGTTGTTATTTGTGGTTTCCTCAAGTATCTTAGAGGAAACGTGTGTAGCATCACATGCAAGCTACAGACATTAAAAATGTTGACAGTGTTGCCATGTTGACACATATTGCTATGACTGATAGTTGCTGAACCTGCAGAAATTCTGTAATGTACAAGACCCATTCCTCCTCTAATACCTTTCTACCCTTCCCACCTATGTGTCTTTTTCCACTTGTCTATGACTGACTCTCTAGGGTTTGATATTCTCCACTGTTTAAGTCACCTATTTGTACACCTTAACCTTTCCTTCATATTCCTTTTCTCTCATATTCGCCACATTCCCAACATGTCCCGTGAGAAAACATCACCAAACACAGGAAAAGGTGTGGGAAAATGTGAAGCCCATCAATCCCTAGATACAGCCATCGCCTGCTCCAACTGAAAACACTGTCTGCTATTATTACTGTATGTCAGCTTTGGTGCCATATATTCCTCTCTATCGCTGCCTGATTGTGAGGTTGTTGAGAACAAATTCTAAATTAGATATTAAATGATATATATAGTATTAAATAAAGTAGAAGATAGTAATAAAGCTCCCAACATTTCAGAAGCTCAGAATTAGGAAAGGAGGAATGCAGGGAAAAAGAAAGGCAATCAGGACTCAGGACATGATGGACAACCTGGAGAAGAAGATGGAGTGGAGTGGTTATGTCTGCTGCAGTGCTTTTTGGTGTTTTAACCATAAACCAACAGCACCATCGTGTGTTTTAAAGTGGTTTAGCAGGAGTTGTGGTTAAAGGCATTTTTTATGCAGAGATTGTTCAGCCTTCAAATCAGAATTTATGCCATGAGAGTGACATGTGATCTGCTCTGAAGAATCACTTTTTGAGGACAACTAGGTAAGTAACTTGTGTCATAGTCCTTCAATTTGTTAATGATAGATTAAACTGGATTCCAAGGGATGTAAATGACTTGAAAATGTGCTTGTACTCATCCACTGATTTGTGCTTTTGAACTACCTTTTGCAAATTAGCTTGTCTTGTTCAGTTGTTGACAGGGTATTGATACACAAGTAGCCTGAAACTCTCAAAACCTCTCTCTAAATCTCAGCAGCAATGACTTTATGAATTTCTTTACTAATAAAATCATGACATTAGAGAAAAAATGTATCAGGATCTATCAACAAAAGTCATAAACCGATCTGCAGATCCCACAGTCTTAGATTTCCTGGTTAGACCTATGTCTTACTTAAACTGCTTTTCCCCCATAGATCACACTGAGTTAACTTCAATAATTAACTCTGCTAAATCAGCTACTTGTCTCTTAGACCCAATCCCAACCAGATTACTCAAAGAAATTCTTCCATTAATCAGCATGTCCATATTAAATCAAATCAACCAATCGCTGGTTACAGGCTTTTAAGATTGCTGTGGTCAAACCCTTATTGAAAAAACCTACTCTTGACCCTAGAGAACTTGCAAATTATAGGCCTATATCCAATCTGCCCTTTATTTCTAAAGTTCTTGAAAAAACCGTAGCTAAACAATTATGTGACCACTTGCGTAGAAATGACCTATATGAAGATTTCCAGTCAGGATTCAGATTACATCATAGCACAGAAACAGCTCTGATTAGAGTCACTAATGATCTTCTCACAGCTTCAGACAATGGTCTAGTTTCTGTACTTGTCCTGTTAGATCTTAGTGCAGCATTTGATACGATAGATCACAAGATTCTATTGCAGAGACTGGAACATAGCATTGGGATTAAAGGAAAAGCACTGGGATGGTTTAAGTCTTATCTGTTGAACAGATTCCAATTTGTCCATGTTCATGATCAATCTTCCATCCGCAAAGGAATTCGCTTTGGAGTTCCACAGGGTTCTGTGCTTGGTCCAATACTTTTCAGTCTTTACATGTCTCCCCTTGGTAATATTATTAGAAAACATTCTATAAATTTCCACTGCTATGCAGATGATACTCAGTTATATTTGTCCATGAAACCAGAGGAAACAAACCAATTAGTCAAACTTCAGACTTGTTTAAATGATATCAAATCCTGGATGTCCCATAACTTTCTACAACTGAATTCAGATAAAACTGAGGTTATTATAATTGGTGCTAAAAACCAGAGAGACTCTTTATTGAATCAGATTGTTACTCTGGATGACATAACGTTAGCTTCAAGTTCTACTGTCAGGAACCTTGGTGTCATTGTTGACCAAGATCTGTCCTTTACACCATATATTAAAGAAATCTCTAGAACCGCCTACTTCCACCTGAGGAATGTTGCTAAAATTAGGAGCATCCTCTCACAGAGTGATGCTGAAAAATTAATCCATGCATTTGTTACCTCTAGGCTTGACTACTGTAACTCGCTACTCATAGGTTGTCCCAATAACTCTTTGAAAATCCTCCAATTAATTCAAAATGCTGCAGCCAGAGTTCTGACTGGACTTAGGAAGAGAGATCACATTTCTCCTACATTAGCTTCTCTGCATTGGCTCCCTGTCAAATCTTGGATAGAATTCAAAATTCTTCTCCTCACCTACAAAGCTCTTCATAATAAAGCTCCATCTTATCTTAAGACCTCATCGCTCCTTATGCTCCCAACAGAACGCTTCGTTCTCAGAGCGCTGGTCTGCTTGTGGTTCCTAGAGTTTCTAAATGTAGAATGGGAGGCAGAGCATTTAGCTACCAAGCTCCTCTCCTATGGAACCAGCTTCCAGTCCAGGTTCGAGAAGCAGACACCCTCTCTAGTTTTAAAACTAGGCTTAAAACCTTTCTTTTTGACAAAGCGTATAGTTAGAGATGGTTCTGGTCACCCTGAACCATCTCTTAGTTAAGCTGCTATAGACTTAGACTGCTGGGGGACGTCCTTCATTGACTGAGCTCTTTTTTTCTCTTCTATCCACTAACATGCCTCCATTTCCACATGTGACTAACTTTGTCCCTTTTCTCTCCTAGTTGTGCTTCTCCCCTTCTGTCTCTCTCTATTCTCATCTACAGGTATCATCAGACTCAGAGTCGTGTGTCCCCAGTGTTCAGTTGCTGGTCCAACCATCCCGCCTGTGTTCTGTTGCTGCTTGTTTTGTTGTTGTGGTTGTGTTCTTTTCTCTCTTCTCTATCCGCTCACCCCAACCGGTCAAGGCAGATGGCCGCCCACACTGAGCCTGGGTCTGCTGGAGGTTTCTTCCTCGTTAGAGAGGGTGTTTTTCCTCCGCTGTCGCTATTTAACTGTACAATTTATCGATTGGCTACAATTAAAAGCTTGCTCTATGTGGGAATTGTTGGGTTTAGTTGTGTAAGGTCTTAAAACCTTACTTGTAAAGTGCCCTGAGATAACTGATGTTGTGAATTGGCGCTATATAAATAAAGTTGAATTGAATTGAATTGAAATACATCCCTGAAGAAGGCAAACACCTTTTAAAATGCATTTATTTTACTTTGAACAAAGTAGTGTTCCTTTGGCCTGAAATGCACAGAACAGGCCATTCTAAGCGTTGTGGCACTGTTTCCAGCCTCAGTAATTCTTTAAGCTGCTGCATCTTTATGCAAGCAATGGCAATGAAGTTTTTGTGCTACATATGTTACAAATACATCCCTGAACAAGGCAAACACCTTTAAAATGCATTTACTTTACTTTGAACAAAGTAGTAGTCTTTTGGTCTGAAATGCACAGAACAGGCCATTCTAAGCGTTTTCGCACTGTTTCCAGCCTCAGTATTTCTTTAAGCTGCTGCATCTTAATGCAAGCAATGGCAATAAAGTTTTTGTGCTAGATATGTTACAAATACATCCCTGAAGAAGGCAAACACCTTTAAAATGCTTTGAAATCACTTTGACTAGAGTAGTGTTCTTTTGGTCTGAATTGCACAGAACAGGCCATTCTAAGCGTTTTCGCACTGTTTCCAGCCTCAGTATTTCTTTAAGCTGCTGCATCTTAATGCAAGCAATGGCAATGAAGTTTTTGTGCTAGATATGTTACAAATACATCCCTGAACAAGGCAAACACCTTTAAAATGCATTTACTTTACTTTGAACAAAGTAGTAGTCTTTTGGTCTGAAATGTACAGAACAGGCCATTCTAAGCGTTTTCGCACTGTTTCCAGCCTCAGTATTTCTTTAAGCTACTGCATCTTAATGCAAGCAATGACAATGAAGTTTTTGTGCTAAATATGATCCAAATACATCCCTGAAGAAGGCAAACACCTTTAAAATGCTTTGAAATCACTTTGACTAAAATAGTGTTCTTTTGGTCTGAAATGCACAGAACAGGGCATTCTAAGCGTTTTCGCGCTGTTTTCAGCCTCAGTATTTCTTTAAGCTGCTGCATCTTAATGCAAGCAATGGCAATGAAGTTTTTGTGCTAGATATGTTACAAACACATCCCTGAAGAAGGCAAACACCTCTAAAATGCTTTGAAATCACTTTGACTAAAGTAGTGTTCTTTTGGTCTGAATTGCACAGAACAGGCCATTCTAAGCGTTTCCGCACTGTTTCCAGCCTCAGTATTTCTTTAAGCTGCTGCATCTTAATGCAAGCAATGGCAATGAAGTTTTTGTGCTAGATATGTTACAATTATATCCCTGAACAAGACAAACACCTTTAAAATGCATTTACTTTACATTGAACTAAGTTGTGTTCTTTTGGTCTGAAATGCACAGAACAGGCCATTCTAAGCGTTTTCGCACTGTTTCCAGTCTCAGAATTTCTTTAAGCTGCTGCATCTTAATGCAAGCAATGGCAATGAAGTTTTTGTGCTAGATATGTTACAAATACATCCCTGAAGAAGGCAAACACCTTTAAAATGGTTTGAAATCACTTTGACAACAGTAGTGTTCTTTTGGTCTGAAATGCACAGAACAGCCCATTCTAAGCGTTTTCGCACTGTTTACAGCCCCTGTATCTCTTTAAGCTGCTGCATCTTAATGCAAGCAATGACAATGAAGTTTTTGTGCTAGATATGATCCAAATACATCCCTGAAGAAGATGCAGCAGCTTAAAGAAATACTGAGGCTGGAAACAGCGCGAAAACCCTAAGAATGGCCTGTTCTGTGCATTTCAGACCAAAAGAACACTACTTTAGTCAAAGTGATTTCAAAGCATTTTAAAGGTGTTTGCCTTCTTCAGGGATGTATTTGTAACATATCTAGAACAAAAACTTCATTGCCATTGCTTGCATTAAGATGCAGCAGCTTAAAGAAATACTGAGGCATGAAACAGTGCGACAACGCTTAGAATGGCCCGTTCAGTGCATTTCAGACCAAAAGAACACTACTTTGTTCAAAGTAAAATAAATTTCTTTTAAAGGTGTTTGCCTTATTCAGGGATGTATTTGTAACATATCTAGAACAAAAACTTCATTGCCATTGCTTGCAGTAAGATGCAGCAGCTTAAAGAAATACTGAGGCTGAAAACAGTGCGAAAATGCTTAGAATGGCCTGTTCTGTGCATTTCAGACCAAAAGAACACTACTTTGTTCAAAGTAAAGTAAATGCTTTTTAAAGGTGTTTGCCTTATTCAGGGATGTATTTGGAACATATCTAGCACAAAAACTTCATTGCCATTGCTTGCATCAAGATGCAGCAGCTTAAAGAAATACTGAGGCTGAAAACAGTGCGAAAATGCTTAGAATGGCCTGTTCTGTGCATTTCAGACCAAAAGAACACTACTTTAGTCAAAGTGATTTCAAAGCATTTTAAAGGTGTTTGCCTTCTTCAGGGATGTATTTGTAACATATCTAGAACAAAAACTTCATTGCCATTGCTTGCATTAAGATGCAGTAGCTTAAAGAAATACTGAGGCTGGAAACAGTGCAAAAACACTTAGAATGGCCTGTTCTGTGCATTTCAGACCAAAAGACTATTACTTTGTTCAATGTAAAGTAAATGCATTTTAAACGTGTTTGCCTTCTTCAGGGATGTATTTTGAACACATATGGCACAAAAACTTCATTGCCATTGCTTGCATTAAGATGCAGCAGCTTAAAGAAATACTGAGGTTGAAAACAGTGCGAAAACGCTTAGAATGGCCTGTTCTGTGCATTTCAGACCTAAAGGCTTCTACTTTGGTCAAAGTGATTTCAAAGCAATTTAAAGGTGTTTTCCTCCTTCAGGGATGTATTTGGAACACATCTAGCACAAAAACTTTATTGCCATTGCTTGCATTAAGATGCAACAGCTTAAAGAAACACTGAGGCTGGAAACAGTGTGGAAACGCTTAGAATGGCCTGTTCTGTAAATTTCAGACCAAAAGACTACTACTCTTGTCAAAGTGATTTCAACGCATTTTAAATGTGTTTGCCTTGTTCAGGGATGTATTTGTAACCTATCTAGCACAAAAACTTCATTACCATTGCTTGCATTAAGATGCAGCAGCTTAAAGAAAAACTGAGGCTGGAAACAGTGCGAAAACGCTTAGAATGGCCTGTTCTGTGCATTTCAGACCAACAGACTACTACTCTTGTCAAAGTGATTTCAAAGCATTTTAAAGGTGTTTGCCTTGTTCAGGGATGTATTTGGAACATATCTGGCACAAAAACTTCATTGCCATTGCTTGCATTAAGAACCAGCAGTTTAAAGAAACACTGAAGCTGGAAACAGTGCGAAAACGCTTAGAATGGCCTGTTCTGTGCATTTCAGACGAAATGACTATTACTTTGTTCAATGTAAAGTAAATGCATTTTAAAGGTGTTTGCCTTCTTCAGGGATGTATTTGAATCATATCTAGCACAAAAACTTTATTGCCATTGCCTCCTTTCAGAGACAGCAGCTTAAAGAAATACTGAGGCTGGAAACAGTGCGAAAACGCTTAGAATGGCCTGTTCTGTGCATTTCAGACCAAAAGACTATTACTTTGTTCAATGTAAAGTAAATGCATTTTAAAGGTGTTTGCCTTCTTCAGGGATGTATTTGTAACATATCTAGCACAAAAACTTCATTGCCATTGCTTGCATTAAGAACCAGCAGCTTAAAGAAATACTGAGGCTGGAAACAGTGCGAAAACGCTTAGAATGGCCTGTTCTGTGCATTTCAGACCAAAAGGCTTCTACTTTGGTCAAAGTGATTTCAAAGCAATTTAAAGGTGTTTGCCTTGTTCAGGGATGTATTTGGAACATATCTGGCACAAAAACTTCATTGCCATTGCTTGCATTAAGATGCAGCAGCTTAAAGAAATACTGAGGCTGAAAACAGTGCGAAAACGCTTAGAATGGCCTGTTCTGTGCATTTCAGACCAACAGACTACTACTCTTGTCAAAGTGATTTCAAAGCATTTTAAAGGTGTTTGCCTTGTTCAGGGATGTATTTGGAACATATCTGGCACAAAAACTTCATTGCCATTGCTTGCATTAAGAACCAGCAGCTTAAAGAAACACTGAGGCTGGAAACAGTGCGAAAACGCTTAGAATGGCCTGTTCTGTGCATTTCAGACCAACAGACTACTACTCTTGTCAAAGTGATTTCAAAGCATTTTAAAGGTGTTTGCCTTGTTCAGGGATGTATTTGTAACAAATCTAGCACAAAAACTTCATTGTCATTGCTTGCATTAAGATGCAGCAGCTTAAATAAACACTGAGGCTGGAAACAGTGAGAAAACGCTTAGAATGGCCTGTTCTGTGCATTTCAGACCAAAAGACTATTACTTTGTTCAATGTAAAGTAAATGCATTTTAAAGGTGTTTGCCTTCTTCAGGGATGTATTTGGAACATATCTGGCACAAAAACTTCATTGCCATTGCTTGCATTAAGAACCAGCAGCTTAAAGAAATACTGAGGCTGGAAACAGTGCGAAAACGCTTACAATGGCCTGTTCTGTGCATTTCAGACCAAAAGGCTTCTACTTTGGTCAAAGTGATTTCAAAGCAATTTAAAGGTGTTTTCCTCCTTCAGGGATGTATTTGGAACACATCTAGCACAAAAACTTTATTGCCATTGCTTGCATTAAGATACAACAGCTTAAAGAAACACTGAGGCTGGAAACAGTGCGAAAACGCTTAGAATGGCCTGTTCTGTGCATTTCAGACCAAAAGACTATTACTTTGTTCAATGTAAAGTAAATGCATTTTAAAGGTGTTTGCCTTCTTCAGGGATGTATTTGTAACATATCTAGCACAAAAACTTCATTGCCATTGCTTGCATTAAGATGCAGCAGCTTAAAGAAATACTGAGTTTGGAAACAGTGCAAAGACGCTTAGAATGGCCTGTTCTGTGCATTTCAGACCAAAAGACTACTACTATTGTCAAAGTGATTTGAAAGCATTTTAAAGGTGTTTGCCTTGTTCAGGGATGTATTTGGAACATATCTGGCACAAAAACTTCATTGCCATTGCTTGCATTAAGAACCAGCAGCTTAAAGAAACACTGAAGCTGGAAACAGTGCGAAAACGCTTAGAATGGCCTGTTCTGTGCATTTCAGACCAAAAGGCCTCTACTTTGGTCAAAGTGATTTCAAAGCAATTTAAAGGTGTTTTCCTCCTTCAGGGATGTATTTGTAACATATCTAGCACAAAAACTTCATTGCCATTGCTTGCATTAAGATGCAGCAGCTTAAAGAAATACTGAGGCTGGAAACAGTGCGAAAACGCTTAGAATGGCCTGTTCTGTGCATTTCAGACCAAAAGACTATTACTTTGATCAATGTAAAGTAAATGCATTTTAAAGGTGTTTGCCTTCTTCAGGGATGTATTTGGAACACATCTAGCACAAAAACTTTATTGCCATTGCTTGCATTAAGAACCAGCAGCTTAAAGAAACACTGAGGCTGGAAACAGTGCGAAAACGCTTAGAATGGCCTGTTCTGTGCATTTCAGACCAACAGACTACTACTCTTGTCAAAGTGATTTCAAAGCATTTTAAAGGTGTTTGCCTTGTTCAGGGATGTATTTGTAACAAATCTAGCACAAAAACTTCATTGTCATTGCTTGCATTAAGATGCAGCAGCTTAAATAAACACTGAGGCTGGAAACAGTGAGAAAACGCTTAGAATGGCCTGTTCTGTGCATTTCAGACCAAAAGACTATTACTTTGTTCAATGTAAAGTAAATGCATTTTAAAGGTGTTTGCCTTCTTCAGGGATGTATTTGGAACATATCTGGCACAAAAACTTCATTGCCATTGCTTGCATTAAGAACCAGCAGCTTAAAGAAATACTGAGGCTGGAAACAGTGCGAAAACGCTTACAATGGCCTGTTCTGTGCATTTCAGACCAAAAGGCTTCTACTTTGGTCAAAGTGATTTCAAAGCAATTTAAAGGTGTTTTCCTCCTTCAGGGATGTATTTGGAACACATCTAGCACAAAAACTTTATTGCCATTGCTTGCATTAAGATACAACAGCTTAAAGAAACACTGAGGCTGGAAACAGTGCGAAAACGCTTAGAATGGCCTGTTCTGTGCATTTCAGACCAAAAGACTATTACTTTGTTCAATGTAAAGTAAATGCATTTTAAAGGTGTTTGCCTTCTTCAGGGATGTATTTGTAACATATCTAGCACAAAAACTTCATTGCCATTGCTTGCATTAAGATGCAGCAGCTTAAAGAAATACTGAGTTTGGAAACAGTGCAAAGACGCTTAGAATGGCCTGTTCTGTGCATTTCAGACCAAAAGACTACTACTATTGTCAAAGTGATTTGAAAGCATTTTAAAGGTGTTTGCCTTGTTCAGGGATGTATTTGGAACATATCTGGCACAAAAACTTCATTGCCATTGCTTGCATTAAGAACCAGCAGCTTAAAGAAACACTGAAGCTGGAAACAGTGCGAAAACGCTTAGAATGGCCTGTTCTGTGCATTTCAGACCAAAAGGCCTCTACTTTGGTCAAAGTGATTTCAAAGCAATTTAAAGGTGTTTTCCTCCTTCAGGGATGTATTTGTAACATATCTAGCACAAAAACTTCATTGCCATTGCTTGCATTAAGATGCAGCAGCTTAAAGAAATACTGAGGCTGGAAACAGTGCGAAAACGCTTAGAATGGCCTGTTCTGTGCATTTCAGACCAAAAGACTATTACTTTGATCAATGTAAAGTAAATGCATTTTAAAGGTGTTTGCCTTCTTCAGGGATGTATTTGGAACACATCTAGCACAAAAACTTTATTGCCATTGCTTGCATTAAGAACCAGCAGCTTAAAGAAATACTGAGGCTGGAAACAGTGCGAAAACGCTTAGAATGGCCTGTTCTGTGCATTTCAGACCAAAAGGCTTCTACTTTGGTCAAAGTGATTTCAAAGCAATTTAAAGGTGTTTTCCTCCTTCAGGGATGTATTTGAAAAATATCTAGCACAAAAACTTCATTGCCATTGCTTGCATTAAGAACCAGCAGCTTAAAGAAATACTGAGGCTGGAAACAGTGCGAAAACGCTTAGAATGGCCTGTTCTGTGCATTTCAGACCAAAAGAACACTACTTTGGTCAAAGTGATTTCAAAGCATTTTAAAGGTGTTTGCCTTCTTCAGGGATGTATTTGTAACATATCTAGAACAAAAACTTCATTGCCATTGCTTGCAGTAAGATGCAGCAGCTTAAAGAAATACTGAGGCTGAAAACAGTGCGAAAATGCTTAGAATGGCCTGTTCTGTGCATTTCAGACCAAAAGAACACTACTTTGTTCAAAGTAAAGTAAATGCTTTTTAAAGGTGTTTGCCTTATTCAGGGATGTATTTGGAACATATCTAGCACAAAAACTTCATTGCCATTGCTTGCATAAAGATGCAGCAGCTTAAAGAAATACTGAGGCTGGAAACAGTACGAAAACGCTTAGAATGGCCTGTTCTGTGCATTTCAGACCAAAAGAACACTACTTTGGTCAAAGTGATTTCAAAGCATTTTAAAGGTGTTTGCCTTCTTCAGGGATGTATTTGTAACATATCTAGAACAAAAACTTCATTGTCATTGCTTGCATTAAGATGCAGCAGCTTAAAGAAATACTGAGGCTGAAAACAGTGCGAAAATGCTTAGAATGACCTGTTCTGTGCATTTCAGACCAAAAGAACACTACTTTGTTCAAAGTAAAGTAAATGCTTTTTAAAGGTGTTTGCCTTATTCAGGGATGTATTTGTAACATATCTAGAACAAAAACTTCATTGCCATTGCTTGCATCAAGATGCAGCAGCTTAAAGAAATACTGAGGCTGAAAACAGTGCGAAAATGCTTAGAATGGCCTGTTCTGTGCATTTCAGACCAAAAGAACACTACTTTAGTCAAAGTGATTTCAAAGCATTTTAAAGGTGTTTGCCTTCTTCAGGGATGTATTTGTAACATATCTAGAACAAAAACTTCATTGCCATTGCTTGCATTAAGATGCAGTAGCTTAAAGAAATACTGAGGCTGGAAACAGTGCAAAAACACTTAGAATGGCCTGTTCTGTGCATTTCAGACCAAAAGACTATTACTTTGTTCAATGTAAAGTAAATGCATTTTAAACGTGTTTGCCTTCTTCAGGGATGTATTTTGAACACATATGGCACAAAAACTTCATTGCCATTGCTTGCATTAAGATGCAGCAGCTTAAAGAAATACTGAGGTTGAAAACAGTGCGAAAACGCTTAGAATGGCCTGTTCTGTGCATTTCAGACCTAAAGGCTTCTACTTTGGTCAAAGTGATTTCAAAGCAATTTAAAGGTGTTTTCCTCCTTCAGGGATGTATTTGGAACACATCTAGCACAAAAACTTTATTGCCATTGCTTGCATTAAGATGCAACAGCTTAAAGAAACACTGAGGCTGGAAACAGTGTGAAAACGCTTAGAATGGCCTGTTCTGTAAATTTCAGACCAAAAGACTACTACTCTTGTCAAAGTGATTTCAACGCATTTTAAATGTGTTTGCCTTGTTCAGGGATGTATTTGTAACCTATCTAGCACAAAAACTTCATTACCATTGCTTGCATTAAGATGCAGCAGCTTAAAGAAAAACTGAGGCTGGAAACAGTGCGAAAACGCTTAGAATGGCCTGTTCTGTGCATTTCAGACCAACAGACTACTACTCTTGTCAAAGTGATTTCAAAGCATTTTAAAGGTGTTTTCCTCCTTCAGGGATGTATTTGAAAAATATCTAGCACAAAAACTTCATTGCCATTGCTTGCATTAAGAACCAGCAGTTTAAAGAAACACTGAAGCTGGAAACAGTGCGAAAACGCTTAGAATGGCCTGTTCTGTGCATTTCAGACGAAATGACTATTACTTTGTTCAATGTAAAGTAAATGCATTTTAAAGGTGTTTGCCTTCTTCAGGGATGTATTTGAATCATATCTAGCACAAAAACTTTATTGCCATTGCCTCCTTTCAGAGACAGCAGCTTAAAGAAATACTGAGGCTGGAAACAGTGCGAAAACGCTTAGAATGGCCTGTTCTGTGCATTTCAGACCAAAAGACTATTACTTTGTTCAATGTAAAGTAAATGCATTTTAAAGGTGTTTGCCTTCTTCAGGGATGTATTTGTAACATATCTAGCACAAAAACTTCATTGCCATTGCTTGCATTAAGAACCAGCAGCTTAAAGAAATACTGAGGCTGGAAACAGTGCGAAAACGCTTAGAATGGCCTGTTCTGTGCATTTCAGACCAAAAGACTATTACTTTGTTCAATGTAAAGTAAATGCATTTTAAAGGTGTTTGCCTTCTTCAGGGATGTATTTGGAACACATATGGCACAAAAACTTCATTGCCATTGCTTGCATTAAGATGCAGCAGCTTAAAGAAATACTGAGGCTGAAAACAGTGCGAAAACGCTTAGAATGGCCTGTTCTGTGCATTTCAGACCAACAGACTACTACTCTTGTCAAAGTGATTTCAAAGCATTTTAAAGGTGTTTGCCTTGTTCAGGGATGTATTTGGAACATATCTGGCACAAAAACTTCATTGCCATTGCTTGCATTAAGAACCAGCAGCTTAAAGAAACACTGAGGCTGGAAACAGTGCGAAAACGCTTAGAATGGCCTGTTCTGTGCATTTCAGACCAACAGACTACTACTCTTGTCAAAGTGATTTCAAAGCATTTTAAAGGTGTTTGCCTTGTTCAGGGATGTATTTGTAACAAATCTAGCACAAAAACTTCATTGTCATTGCTTGCATTAAGATGCAGCAGCTTAAATAAACACTGAGGCTGGAAACAGTGAGAAAACGCTTAGAATGGCCTGTTCTGTGCATTTCAGACCAAAAGACTATTACTTTGTTCAATGTAAAGTAAATGCATTTTAAAGGTGTTTGCCTTCTTCAGGGATGTATTTGGAACATATCTGGCACAAAAACTTCATTGCCATTGCTTGCATTAAGAACCAGCAGCTTAAAGAAATACTGAGGCTGGAAACAGTGCGAAAACGCTTACAATGGCCTGTTCTGTGCATTTCAGACCAAAAGGCTTCTACTTTGGTCAAAGTGATTTCAAAGCAATTTAAAGGTGTTTTCCTCCTTCAGGGATGTATTTGGAACACATCTAGCACAAAAACTTTATTGCCATTGCTTGCATTAAGATACAACAGCTTAAAGAAACACTGAGGCTGGAAACAGTGCGAAAACGCTTAGAATGGCCTGTTCTGTGCATTTCAGACCAAAAGACTATTACTTTGTTCAATGTAAAGTAAATGCATTTTAAAGGTGTTTGCCTTCTTCAGGGATGTATTTGTAACATATCTAGCACAAAAACTTCATTGCCATTGCTTGCATTAAGATGCAGCAGCTTAAAGAAATACTGAGTTTGGAAACAGTGCAAAGACGCTTAGAATGGCCTGTTCTGTGCATTTCAGACCAAAAGACTACTACTATTGTCAAAGTGATTTGAAAGCATTTTAAAGGTGTTTGCCTTGTTCAGGGATGTATTTGGAACATATCTGGCACAAAAACTTCATTGCCATTGCTTGCATTAAGAACCAGCAGCTTAAAGAAACACTGAAGCTGGAAACAGTGCGAAAACGCTTAGAATGGCCTGTTCTGTGCATTTCAGACCAAAAGGCCTCTACTTTGGTCAAAGTGATTTCAAAGCAATTTAAAGGTGTTTTCCTCCTTCAGGGATGTATTTGTAACATATCTAGCACAAAAACTTCATTGCCATTGCTTGCATTAAGATGCAGCAGCTTAAAGAAATACTGAGGCTGGAAACAGTGCGAAAACGCTTAGAATGGCCTGTTCTGTGCATTTCAGACCAAAAGACTATTACTTTGATCAATGTAAAGTAAATGCATTTTAAAGGTGTTTGCCTTCTTCAGGGATGTATTTGGAACACATCTAGCACAAAAACTTTATTGCCATTGCTTGCATTAAGAACCAGCAGCTTAAAGAAATACTGAGGCTGGAAACAGTGCGAAAACGCTTAGAATGGCCTGTTCTGTGCATTTCAGACCAAAAGGCTTCTACTTTGGTCAAAGTGATTTCAAAGCAATTTAAAGGTGTTTTCCTCCTTCAGGGATGTATTTGAAAAATATCTAGCACAAAAACTTCATTGCCATTGCTTGCATTAAGAACCAGCAGCTTAAAGAAATACTGAGGCTGGAAACAGTGCGAAAACGCTTAGAATGGCCTGTTCTGTGCATTTCAGACCAAAAGACTATTACTTTGTTCAATGTAAAGTAAATGCATTTTAAAGGTGTTTGCCTTCTTCAGGGATGTATTTGTAACATATCTAGCACAAAAACTTCATTGCCATTGCTTGCATTAAGAACCAGCAGCTTAAAGAAATACTGAGGCTGGAAAGTGTGCGAAAACGCTTTGAATGGCCTGTTCTGTGCATTTCAGACCAAAAGACTATTACTTTGTTCAATGTAAAGTAAATGCATTTTAAAGGTGTTTGCCTTGTTCAGGGATGTATTTGGAACATATCTGGCACAAAAACTTCATTGCCATTGCTTGCATTAAGAACCAGCAGCTTAAAGAAACACTGAGGCTGGAAACAGTGCGAAAACGCTTGGAATGGCCTGTTCTGTGCATTTCAGACCAACAGACTACTACTCTTGTCAAAGTGATTTCAAAGCATTTTAAAGGTGTTTGCCTTGTTCAGGGATGTATTTGTAACAAATCTAGCACAAAAACTTCATTGTCATTGCTTGCATTAAGATGCAGCAGCTTAAATAAACACTGAGGCTGGAAACAGTGAGAAAACGCTTAGAATGGCCTGTTCTGTGCATTTCAGACCAAAAGACTATTACTTTGTTCAATGTAAAGTAAATGCATTTTAAAGGTGTTTGCCTTCTTCAGGGATGTATTTGGAACATATCTGGCACAAAAACTTCATTGCCATTGCTTGCATTAAGAACCAGCAGCTTAAAGAAATACTGAGGCTGGAAACAGTGCGAAAACGCTTAGAATGGCCTGTTCTGTGCATTTCAAACCAAATGACTATTACTTTGTTCAATGTAAAGTAAATGCATTTTAAAGGTGTTTGCCTTCTTCAGGGATGTATTTGGAACATATCTAGTACAAAAACTTCATTGCCATTGCTTGCATTAAGAACCAGCAGCTTAAAGAAATACTGAGGCTGGAAACAGTGCGAAAACGCTTAGAATGGCCTGTTCTGTGCATTTCAGACCAAAAGGCTTCTACTTTGGTCAAAGTGATTTCAAAGCAATTTAAAGGTGTTTTCCTCCTTCAGGGATGTATTTGGAACATATCTAGCACAAAAACTTCATTACCATTGCTTGCATTAAGATACAGCATCCATCCATCCATCCATCTTCTTCCGCTTTTTCCCCGAAGGGGTCGCGGGCGTGCTGGAGCCTATCCCAGCTGGCTTTGGGCGAGAGGCAGGGTACACCCTGGACAGATCGCCAGTCCATCGCAGGGCCACATATATAGACACACAATCACAGTCATACACACACTCACACCTATGGGCAATTTACGCATCCAACCAATTGACCTAACTGCATGTCTTTTGACTGTGGGAGGAAACCGGAGACCCCGGAGAAAACCCACGCAGACACGGGGAGAACATGCAAACTCCACACAGAAAGGCCCCCGGTCGCCTCCGGGAATCAAACCCGGGACCTTCTTGCTGTGAGGCGACAGCGCTAACCACCACACCACCGTGCCGCCCTTAAACAGCAGCTTAAAGAAATACTGAGGCTGGAAACAGTGCGAAAACGCTTAGAATGGCCTGTTCTGTGCATTTCAGACCAAAAGACTATTACTTTGTTCAATGTAAAGTAAATGCATTTTAAAGGTGTTTGCCTTGTTCAGGGATGTATTTGGAACACATCTGGCACAAAAACTTCATTGCCATTGCTTGCATTAAGAACCAGCAGCTTAAAGTAATACTGAGGCTGGAAACAGTGCAAAAACGCTTAGAATGGCCTGTTCTGTGCATTTCAGACCAACAGAACACTACTTTGTTCAATGTAAAGTAAATGCATTTTAAAGGTGTTTGCCTTCTTAAGGGATGTATTTGTAACATATCTAGCACAAAAACTTTATTGCCATTGCTTGCATTAAGAACCAGCAGCTTAAAGAAATACTGAGGCTGGAAACAGTGCGAAAACGCTTAGAATGGCCTGTTCTGTGCATTTCAGACCAAAAGGCTTCTACTTTGCTCAAAGTGATTTCAAAGCAATTTAAAGGTGTTTTCCTCCTTCGGGGATGTATTTGGAACACATCTAGCACAAAAACTTTATTGCCATTGCTTGCATTAAGAACCAGCAGCTTAAAGAAACACTGAGGCTGGAAACAGTGCGAAAACGCTTAGAATGGCCTGTTCTGTGCATTTCAGACCAAAAGGCTTCTACTTTGGTCAAAGTGATTTCAAAGCAATTTAAAGGTGTTTTCCTCCTTCAGGGATGTATTTGTAACATATCTAGCACAAAAACTTCATTGCCATTGCTTGCATTAAGATGCAGCAGCTTAAAGAAATACTGAGGCTGGAAACAGTGCGAAAACGCTTAGAATGGCCTGTTCTGTGCATTTCAGACCAAAAGACTATTACTTTGATCAATGTAAAGTAAATGCATTTTAAAGGTGTTTGCCTTCTTCAGGGATGTATTTGGAACACATCTGGCACAAAAACTTCATTGTCATTGCTTGCATTAAGAACCAGCAGCTTAAAGAAATACTGAGGCTGGAAACAGTGCGAAAACGCTTAGAATGGCCTGTTCTGTGCATTTCAGACCAAAAGGCTTCTACTTTGGTCAAAGTGATTTCAAAGCAATTTAAAGGTGTTTGCCTTGTTCAGGGATGTATTTGGAACATATCTGGCACAAAAACTTCATTGCCATTGCTTGCATTAAGAACCAGCAGCTTAAAGAAACACTGAGGCTGGAAACAGTGCGAAAACGCTTAGAATGGCCTGTTCTGTGCATTTCAGACCAACAGACTACTACTCTTGTCAAAGTGATTTCAAAGCATTTTAAAGGTGTTTGCCTTGTTCAGGGATGTATTTGTAACAAATCTAGCACAAAAACTTCATTGTCATTGCTTGCATTAAGCTGCAGCAGCTTAAATAAACACTGAGGCTGGAAACAGTGAGAAAACGCTTAGAATGGCCTGTTCTGTGCATTTCAGACCAAAAGACTATTACTTTGTTCAATGTAAAGTAAATGCATTTTAAAGGTGTTTGCCTTCTTCAGGGATGTATTTGGAACATATCTGGCACAAAAACTTCATTGCCATTGCTTGCAGTAAGAACCAGCAGCTTAAAGAAATACTGAGGCTGGAAACAGTGCGAAAACGCTTACAATGGCCTGTTCTGTGCATTTCAGACCAAAAGACTATTACTTTGTTCAATGTAAAGTAAATGCATTTTAAAGGTGTTTGCCTTCTTCAGGGATGTATTTGTAACATATCTAGCACAAAAACTTCATTGCCATTGCTTGCATTAAGAACCAGCAGCTTAAAGAAATACTGAGGCTGGAAACAGTGCGAAAACGCTTAGAATGGCCTGTTCTGTGCATTTCAGACCAAAAGACTATTACTTTGTTCAATGTAAAGTAAATGCATTTTAAAGGTGTTTGCCTTCTTCAGGGATGTATTTGGAACACATATGGCACAAAAACTTCATTGCCATTGCTTGCATTAAGATGCAGCAGCTTAAAGAAATACTGAGGCTGAAAACAGTGCGAAAACGCTTAGAATGGCCTGTTCTGTGCATTTCAGACCAACAGACTACTACTCTTGTCAAAGTGATTTCAAAGCATTTTAAAGGTGTTTGCCTTGTTCAGGGATGTATTTGTAACAAATCTAGCACAAAAACTTAATTGTCATTGCTTGCATTAAGATGCAGCAGCTTAAATAAACACTGAGGCTGGAAACAGTGAGAAAACGCTTAGAATGGCCTGTTCTGTGCATTTCAGACCAAAAGACTATTACTTTGTTCAATGTAAAGTAAATGCATTTTAAAGGTGTTTGCCTTCTTCAGGGATGTATTTGGAACATATCTGGCACAAAAACTTCATTGCCATTGCTTGCATTAAGAACCAGCAGCTTAAAGAAATACTGAGGCTGGAAACAGTGCGAAAACGCTTACAATGGCCTGTTCTGTGCATTTCAGACCAAAAGGCTTCTACTTTGGTCAAAGTGATTTCAAAGCAATTTAAAGGTGTTTTCCTCCTTCAGGGATGTATTTGGAACACATCTAGCACAAAAACTTTATTGCCATTGCTTGCATTAAGATACAACAGCTTAAAGAAACACTGAGGCTGGAAACAGTGCGAAAACGCTTAGAATGGCCTGTTCTGTGCATTTCAGACCAAAAGACTATTACTTTGTTCAATGTAAAGTAAATGCATTTTAAAGGTGTTCGCCTTCTTCAGGGATGTATTTGTAACATATCTAGCACAAAAACTTCATTGCCATTGCTTGCATTAAGATGCAGCAGCTTAAAGAAATACTGAGTTTGGAAACAGTGCAAAGACGCTTAGAATGGCCTGTTCTGTGCATTTCAGACCAAAAGACTACTACTATTGTCAAAGTGATTTCAAAGCATTTTAAAGGTGTTTGCCTTGTTCAGGGATGTATTTGGAACATATCTGGCACAAAAACTTCATTGCCATTGCTTGCATTAAGAACCAGCAGCTTAAAGAAACACTGAGGCTGGAAACAGTGCGAAAACGCTTAGAATGGCCTGTTCTGTGCATTTCAGACCAAAAGGCTTCTACTTTGGTCAAAGTGATTTCAAAGCAATTTAAAGGTGTTTTCCTCCTTCAGGGATGTATTTGTAACATATCTAGCACAAAAACTTCATTGCCATTGCTTGCATTAAGATGCAGCAGCTTAAAGAAATACTGAGGCTGGAAACAGTGCGAAAACGCTTAGAATGGCCTGTTCTGTGCATTTCAGACCAAAAGACTATTACTTTGATCAATGTAAAGTAAATGCATTTTAAAGGTGTTTGCCTTCTTCAGGGATGTATTTGTAACATATCTAGCACAAAAACTTCATTGCCATTGCTTGCATTAAGAACCAGCAGCTTAAAGAAATACTGAGGCTGGAAACAGTGCGAAAACGCTTAGAATGGCCTGTTCTGTGCATTTCAGACCAAAAGACTATTACTTTGTTCAATGTAAAGTAAATGCATTTTAAAGGTGTTTGCCTTCTTCAGGGATGTATTTGGAACACATATGGCACAAAAACTTCATTGCCATTGCTTGCATTAAGATGCAGCAGCTTAAAGAAATACTGAGGCTGAAAACAGTGCGAAAACGCTTAGAATGGCCTGTTCTGTGCATTTCAGACCAAAAGACTATTACTTTGTTCAATGTAAAGTAAATGCATTTTAAAGGTGTTTGCCTTCTTCAGGGATGTATTTGTAACATATCTAGCACAAAAACTTCATTGCCATTGCTTGCATTAAGATGCAGCAGCTTAAAGAAATACTGAGGCTGGAAACAGTGCGAAAACGCTTAGAATGGCCTGTTCTGTGCATTTCAGACCAAAAGGCTTCTACTTTGGTCAAAGTGATTTCAAAGCAATTTAAAGGTGTTTTCCTCCTTCAGGGATGTATTTGGAACACATCTAGCACAAAAACTTTATTGCCATTGCTTGCATTAAGATACAACAGCTTAAAGAAACACTGAGGCTGGAAACAGTGCGAAAACGCTTAGAATGGCCTGTTCTGTGCATTTCAGACCAAAAGACTATTACTTTGTTCAATGTAAAGTAAATGCATTTTAAAGGTGTTTGCCTTCTTCAGGGATGTATTTGTAACATATCTAGCACAAAAACTTCATTGCCATTGCTTGCATTAAGATGCAGCAGCTTAAAGAAATACTGAGGCTGGAAACAGTGCAAAAACGCTTAGAATGGCCTGTTCTGTGCATTTCAGACCAACAGAACACTACTTTGTTCAATGTAAAGTAAATGCATTTTAAAGGTGTTTGCCTTCTTCAGGGATGTATTTGTAACATATCTAGCACAAAAACTTTATTGCCATTGCTTGCATTAAGAACCAGCAGCTTAAAGAAATACTGAGGCTGGAAACAGTGCGAAAACGCTTAGAATGGCCTGTTCTGTGCATTTCAGACCAAAAGACTATTACTTTGGTCAAAGTGATTTCAAAGCAATTTAAAGGTGTTTTCCTCCTTCAGGGATGTATTTGTAACATATCTAGCACAAAAACTTCATTGCCATTGCTTGCATTAAGATGCAGCAGCTTAAAGAAATACTGAGGCTGGAAACAGTGCGAAAACGCTTAGAATGGCCTGTTCTGTGCATTTCAGACCAAAAGGCTTCTACTTTGGTCAAAGTGATTTCAAAGCAATTTAAAGGTGTTTTCCTCCTTCAGGGATGTATTTGGAACACATCTAGCACAAAAACTTTATTGCCATTGCTTGCATTAAGATTCAACAGCTTAAAGAAACACTGAGGCTGGAAACAGTGCGAAAACGCTTAGAATGGCCTGTTCTGTGCATTTCAGACCAAAGACTATTACTTTGTTCAATGTAAAGTAAATGCATTTTAAAGGTGTTTGCCTTCTTCAGGGATGTATTTGTAACATATCTAGCACAAAAACTTCATTGCCATTGCTTGCATTAAGAACCAGCAGCTTAAAGAAATACTGAGGCTGGAAACAGTGCGAAAACGCTTAGAATGGCCTGTTCTGTGCATTTCAGACCAAAAGGCTTCTACTTTGGTCAAAGTAATTTCAAAGCAATTTAAAGGTGTTTTCCTCCTTCAGGGATGTAGTTGTAACATATCTAACACAAAAACTTCATTACCATTGCTTGCATTAAGATGCAGCAGCTTAAAGAAAAACTGAGGCTGGAAACAGTGCGAAAACGCTTAGAATGGCCTGTTCTGTGCATTTCAGACCAAAAGACTATTACTTTGATCAATGTAAAGTAAATGCATTTTAAAGGTGTTTGCCTTCTTCAGGGATGTATTTGTAACATATCTAGCACAAAAACTTCATTGCCATTGCTTGCATTAAGAACCAGCAGCTTAAAGAAATACTGAGGCTGGAAACAGTGCGAAAACGCTTAGAATGGCCTGTTCTGTGCATTTCAGACCAAAAGGCTTCTACTTTGCTCAAAGTGATTTCAAAGCAATTTAAAGGTGTTTTCCTCCTTCAGGGATGTATTTGGAACACATCTAGCACAAAAACTTTATTGCCATTGCTTGCATTAAGAACCAGCAGCTTAAAGAAATACTGAGGATGGAAACAGTGCGAAAACGCTTAGAATGGCCTGTTCTGTGCATTTCAGACCAAAAGACTATTACTTTGTTCAATGTAAAGTAAATGCATTTTAAAGGTGTTTGCCCTTCTTCAGGGATGTATTTGGAACACATCTGGCACAAAAACTTTATTGCCATTGCCTCCTTTCAGAGACAGCAGCTTAAAGAAATACTGAGGCTGGAAACTGTGCGAAAACGCTTAGAATGGCCTGTTCTGTGCATTTCAGACCAAAAGACTATTACTTTGTTCAATGTAAAGTAAATGCATTTTAAAGGTGTTTGCCTTGTTCAGGGATGTATTTGGAACATATCTGGCACAAAAACTTCATTGCCATCGCTTGCATTAAGAACCAGCAGCTTAAAGAAACACTGAGGCTGGAAACAGTGCGAAAACGCTTAGAATGGCCTGTTCTGTGCATTTCAGACCAACAGACTACTACTCTTGTCAAAGTGATTTCAAAGCATTTTAAAGGTGTTTGCCTTCTTCAGGGGTGTATTTGGAACATATCTGGCACAAAAACTTCATTGCCATTGCTTGCATTAAGAACCAGCAGCTTAAAGAAATACTGAGGCTGGAAACAGTGCGAAAACGCTTAGAATGGCCTGTTCTGTGCATTTCAAACCAAATGACTATTACTTTGTTCAATGTAAAGTAAATGCATTTTAAAGGTGTTTGCCTTCTTCAGGGATGTATTTGGAACATATCTGGCACAAAAACTTCATTGCCATTGCTTGCATTAAGAACCAGCAGCTTAAAGAAATACTGAGGCTGGAAACAGTGCGAAAACGCTTAGAATGGCCTGTTCTGTGCATTTCAAACCAAATGACTATTACTTTGTTCAGTGTAAAGTAAATGCATTTTAAAGGTGTTTGCCTTCTTCAGGGATGTATTTGGAACATATCTGGCACAAAAACTTCATTGCCATTGCTTGCATTAAGAACCAGCAGCTTAAAGAAATACTGAGGCTGAAAACAGTGCGAAAACGCTTAGAATGGCCTGTTCTGTGCATTTCAGACCAAAAGGCTTCTACTTTGGTCAAAGTGATTTCAAAGCAATTTAAAGGTGTTTTCCTCCTTCAGGGATGTATTTGGAACATATCTAGTACAAAAACTTCATTGCCATTGCTTGCATTAAGAACCAGCAGCTTAAAGAAATACTGAGGCTGGAAACAGTGCGAAAACGCTTAGAATGGCCTGTTCTGTGCATTTCAGACCAAAAGGCTTCTACTTTGGTCAAAGTGATTTCAAAGCAATTTAAAGGTGTTTTCCTCCTTCAGGGATGTATTTGGAACATATCTAGCACAAAAACTTCATTACCATTGCTTGCATTAAGATACAGCATCCATCCATCCATCCATCTTCTTCCGCTTTTTCCCCGAAGGGGTCGCGGGCGTGCTGGAGCCTATCCCAGCTGGCTTTGGGCGAGAGGCAGGGTACACCCTGGACAGATCGCCAGTCCATCGCAGGGCCACATATATAGACACACAATCACAGTCATACACACACTCACACCTATGGGCAATTTACGCATCCAACCAATTGACCTAACTGCATGTCTTTTGACTGTGGGAGGAAACTGGAGACCCCGGAGAAAACCCACGCAGACACGGGGAGAACATGCAAACTCCACACAGAAAGGCCCCCGGTCGCCTCCGGGAATCAAACCCGGGACCTTCTTGCTGTGAGGCGACAGCGCTAACCACCACACCACCGTGCCGCCCTTAAACAGCAGCTTAAAGAAATACTGAGGCTGGAAACAGTGCGAAAACGCTTAGAATGGCCTGTTCTGTGCATTTCAGACCAAAAGACTATTACTTTGTTCAATGTAAAGTAAATGCATTTTAAAGGTGTTTGCCTTGTTCAGGGATGTATTTGGAACACATCTGGCACAAAAACTTCATTGCCATTGCTTGCATTAAGAACCAGCAGCTTAAAGTAATACTGAGGCTGGAAACAGTGCAAAAACGCTTAGAATGGCCTGTTCTGTGCATTTCAGACCAACAGAACACTACTTTGTTCAATGTAAAGTAAATGCATTTTAAAGGTGTTTGCCTTCTTAAGGGATGTATTTGTAACATATCTAGCACAAAAACTTTATTGCCATTGCTTGCATTAAGAACCAGCAGCTTAAAGAAATACTGAGGCTGGAAACAGTGCGAAAACGCTTAGAATGGCCTGTTCTGTGCATTTCAGACCAAAAGGCTTCTACTTTGCTCAAAGTGATTTCAAAGCAATTTAAAGGTGTTTTCCTCCTTCGGGGATGTATTTGGAACACATCTAGCACAAAAACTTTATTGCCATTGCTTGCATTAAGGACCAGCAGCTTAAAGAAACACTGAGGCTGGAAACAGTGCGAAAACGCTTAGAATGGCCTGTTCTGTGCATTTCAGACCAAAAGGCTTCTACTTTGGTCAAAGTGATTTCAAAGCAATTTAAAGGTGTTTTCCTCCTTCAGGGATGTATTTGTAACATATCTAGCACAAAAACTTCATTGCCATTGCTTGCATTAAGAACCAGCAGCTTAAAGAAATACTGAGGATGGAAACAGTGCGAAAACGCTTAGAATGGCCTGTTCTGTGCATTTCAGACCAAAAGACTATTACTTTGTTCAATGTAAAGTAAATGCATTTTAAAGGTGTTTGCCCTTCTTCAGGGATGTATTTGGAACACATCTGGCACAAAAACTTTATTGCCATTGCCTCCTTTCAGAGACAGCAGCTTAAAGAAATACTGAGGCTGGAAACTGTGCGAAAACGCTTAGAATGGCCTGTTCTGTGCATTTCAGACCAAAAGACTATTACTTTGTTCAATGTAAAGTAAATGCATTTTAAAGGTGTTTGCCTTGTTCAGGGATGTATTTGGAACATATCTGGCACAAAAACTTCATTGCCATCGCTTGCATTAAGAACCAGCAGCTTAAAGAAACACTGAGGCTGGAAACAGTGCGAAAACGCTTAGAATGGCCTGTTCTGTGCATTTCAGACCAACAGACTACTACTCTTGTCAAAGTGATTTCAAAGCATTTTAAAGGTGTTTTCCTCCTTCAGGGGTGTATTTGGAACATATCTGGCACAAAAACTTCATTGCCATTGCTTGCATTAAGAACCAGCAGCTTAAAGAAATACTGAGGCTGGAAACAGTGCGAAAACGCTTAGAATGGCCTGTTCTGTGCATTTCAGACCAAAAGGCTTCTACTTTGGTCAAAGTGATTTCAAAGCAATTTAAAGGTGTTTTCCTCCTTCAGGGATGTATTTGGAACATATCTAGCACAAAAACTTCATTACCATTGCTTGCATTAAGATACAGCATCCATCCATCCATCCATCTTCTTCCGCTTTTTCCCCGAAGGGGTCGCGGGCGTGCTGGAGCCTATCCCAGCTGGCTTTGGGCGAGAGGCAGGGTACACCCTGGACAGATCGCCAGTCCATCGCAGGGCCACATATATAGACACACAATCACAGTCATACACACACTCACACCTATGGGCAATTTACGCATCCAACCAATTGACCTAACTGCATGTCTTTTGACTGTGGGAGGAAACCGGAGGCCCCGGAGAAAACCCACGCAGACACGGGGAGAACATGCAAACTCCACACAGAAAGGCCCCCGGTCGCCTCCGGGAATCAAACCCGGGACCTTCTTGCTGTGAGGCGACAGCGCTAACCACCACACCACCGTGCCGCCCTTAAACAGCAGCTTAAAGAAATACTGAGGCTGGAAACAGTGCGAAAACGCTTAGAATGGCCTGTTCTGTGCATTTCAGACCAAAAGACTATTACTTTGTTCAATGTAAAGTAAATGCATTTTAAAGGTGTTTGCCTTGTTCAGGGATGTATTTGGAACACATCTGGCACAAAAACTTCATTGCCATTGCTTGCATTAAGAACCAGCAGCTTAAAGTAATACTGAGGCTGGAAACAGTGCAAAAACGCTTAGAATGGCCTGTTCTGTGCATTTCAGACCAACAGAACACTACTTTGTTCAATGTAAAGTAAATGCATTTTAAAGGTGTTTGCCTTCTTAAGGGATGTATTTGTAACATATCTAGCACAAAAACTTTATTGCCATTGCTTGCATTAAGAACCAGCAGCTTAAAGAAATACTGAGGCTGGAAACAGTGCGAAAACCCTTAGAATGGCCTGTTCTGTGCATTTCAGACCAAAAGGCTTCTACTTTGCTCAAAGTGATTTCAAAGCAATTTAAAGGTGTTTTCCTCCTTCGGGGATGTATTTGGAACACATCTAGCACAAAAACTTTATTGCCATTGCTTGCATTAAGGACCAGCAGCTTAAAGAAACACTGAGGCTGGAAACAGTGCGAAAACGCTTAGAATGGCCTGTTCTGTGCATTTCAGACCAAAAGGCTTCTACTTTGGTCAAAGTGATTTCAAAGCAATTTAAAGGTGTTTTCCTCCTTCAGGGATGTATTTGTAACATATCTAGCACAAAAACTTCATTGCCATTGCTTGCATTAAGATGCAGCAGCTTAAAGAAATACTGAGGCTGGAAACAGTGCGAAAACGCTTAGAATGGCCTGTTCTGTGCATTTCAGACCAAAAGACTATTACTTTGATCAATGTAAAGTAAATGCATTTTAAAGGTGTTTGCCTTCTTCAGGGATGTATTTGGAACACATCTAGCACAAAAACTTTATTGCCATTGCTTGCATTAAGAACCAGCAGCTTAAAGAAATACTGAGGCTGGAAACAGTGCGAAAACGCTTAGAATGGCCTGTTCTGTGCATTTCAGACCAAAAGGCTTCTACTTTGGTCAAAGTGATTTCAAAGCAATTTAAAGGTGTTTTCCTCCTTCAGGGATGTATTTGGAACATATCTAGCACAAAAACTTCATTGCCATTGCTTGCATTAAGAACCAGCAGCTTAAAGAAATACTGAGGCTGGAAACAGTGCGAAAACGCTTAGAATGGCCTGTTCTGTGCATTTCAGACCAAAAGACTATTACTTTGTTCAATGTAAAGTAAATGCATTTTAAAGGTGTTTGGCTTCTTCAGGGATGTATTTGTAACATATCTAGCACAAAAACTTCATTGCCATTGCTTGCATTAAGAACCAGCAGCTTAAAGAAATACTGAGGCTGGAAACAGTGCGAAAACGCTTAGAATGGCCTGTTCTGTGCATTTCAGACCAAAAGACTATTACTTTGTTCAATGTAAAGTAAATGCATTTTAAAGGTGTTTGCCTTCTTCAGGGATGTATTTGGAACACATATGGCACAAAAACTTCATTGCCATTGCTTGCATTAAGATGCAGCAGCTTAAAGAAATACTGAGGCTGAAAACAGTGCGAAAACGCTTAGAATGGCCTGTTCTGTGCATTTCAGACCAACAGACTACTACTCTTGTCAAAGTGATTTCAAAGCATTTTAAAGGTGTTTGCCTTGTTCAGGGATGTATTTGGAACATATCTGGCACAAAAACTTCATTGCCATTGCTTGCATTAAGAACCAGCAGCTTAAAGAAACACTGAGGCTGGAAACAGTGCGAAAACGCTTAGAATGGCCTGTTCTGTGCATTTCAGACGAACAGACTACTACTCTTGTCAAAGTGATTTCAAAGCATTTTAAAGGTGTTTGCCTTGTTCAGGGATGTATTTGTAACAAATCTAGCACAAAAACTTCATTGTCATTGCTTGCATTAAGATGCAGCAGCTTAAATAAACACTGAGGCTGGAAACAGTGAGAAAACGCTTAGAATGGCCTGTTCTGTGCATTTCAGACCAAAAGACTATTACTTTGTTCAATGTAAAGTAAATGCATTTTAAAGGTGTTTGCCTTCTTCAGGGATGTATTTGGAACATATCTGGCACAAAAACTTCATTGCCATTGCTTGCATTAAGAACCAGCAGCTTAAAGAAATACTGAGGCTGGAAAAAGTGCGAAAACGCTTACAATGGCCTGTTCTGTGCATTTCAGACCAAAAGGCTTCTACTTTGGTCAAAGTGATTTCAAAGCAATTTAAAGGTGTTTTCCTCCTTCAGGGATGTATTTGGAACACATCTAGCACAAAAACGTTATTGCCATTGCTTGCATTAAGATACAACAGCTTAAAGAAACACTGAGGCTGGAAACAGTGCGAAAACGCTTAAAATGGCCTGTTCTGTGCATTTCAGACCAAAAGACTATTACTTTGTTCAATGTAAAGTAAATGCATTTTAAAGGTGTTTGCCTTCTTCAGGGATGTATTTGTAACATATCTAGCACAAAAACTTCATTGCCATTGCTTGCATTAAGATGCAGCAGCTTAAAGAAATACTGAGGCTGGAAACAGTGCGCAAACGCTTAGAATGGCCTGTTCTGTGCATTTCAGACCAAAAGACTATTACTTTGGTCAAAGTGATTTCAAAGCAATTTAAAGGTGTTTTCCTCCTTCAGGGATGTATTTGTAACATATCTAGCACAAAAACTTCATTGCCATTGCTTGCATTAAGATGCAGCAGCTTAAAGAAATACTGAGGCTGGAAACAGTGCGAAAACGCTTAGAATGGCCTGTTCTGTGCATTTCAGACCAAAAGGCTTCTACTTTGGTCAAAGTGATTTCAAAGCAATTTAAAGGTGTTTTCCTCCTTCAGGGATGTATTTGGAACACATCTAGCACAAAAACTTTATTGCCATTGCTTGCATTAAGATTCAACAGCTTAAAGAAACACTGAGGCTGGAAACAGTGCGAAAACGCTTAGAATGGCCTGTTCTGTGCATTTCAGACCAAAAGACTATTACTTTGTTCAATGTAAAGTAAATGCATTTTAAAGGTGTTTGCCTTCTTCAGGGATGTATTTGTAACATATCTAGCACAAAAACTTCATTGCCATTGCTTGCATTAAGAACCAGCAGCTTAAAGAAATACTGAGGCTGGAAACAGTGCGAAAACGCTTAGAATGGCCTGTTCTGTGCATTTCAGACCAAAAGACTATTACTTTGTTCAATGTAAAGTAAATGCATTTTAAAGGTGTTTGCCCTTCTTCAGGGATGTATTTGGAACACATCTGGCACAAAAACTTTATTGCCATTGCCTCCTTTCAGAGACAGCAGCTTAAAGAAATACTGAGGCTGGAAACAGTGCGAAAACGCTTAGAATGGCCTGTTCTGTGCATTTCAGACCAAAAGGCTTCTACTTTGGTCAAAGTGATTTCAAAGCAATTTAAAGGTGTTTTCCTCCTTCAGGGATGTATTTGGAACACATCTAGCACAAAAACTTTATTGCCATTGCTTGCATTAAGATTCAACAGCTTAAAGAAACACTGAGGCTGGAAACAGTGCGAAAACGCTTAGAATGGCCTGTTCTGTGCATTTCAGACCAAAAGACTATTACTTTGTTCAATGTAAAGTAAATGCATTTTAAAGGTGTTTGCCTTCTTCAGGGATGTATTTGTAACATATCTAGCACAAAAACTTCATTGCCATTGCTTGCATTAAGAACCAGCAGCTTAAAGAAATACTGAGGCTGGAAACAGTGCGAAAACGCTTAGAATGGCCTGTTCTGTGCATTTCAGACCAAAAGACTATTACTTTGTTCAATGTAAAGTAAATGCATTTTAAAGGTGTTTGCCCTTCTTCAGGGATGTATTTGGAACACATCTGGCACAAAAACTTTATTGCCATTGCCTCCTTTCAGAGACAGCAGCTTAAAGAAATACTGAGGCTGGAAACTGTGCGAAAACGCTTAGAATGGCCTGTTCTGTGCATTTCAGACCAAAAGACTATTACTTTGTTCAATGTAAAGTAAATGCATTTTAAAGGTGTTTGCCTTGTTCAGGGATGTATTTGGAACATATCTGGCACAAAAACTTCATTGCCATCGCTTGCATTAAGAACCAGCAGCTTAAAGAAACACTGAGGCTGGAAACAGTGCGAAAACGCTTAGAATGGCCTGTTCTGTGCATTTCAGACCAAAAGACTATTACTTTGTTCAATGTAAAGTAAATGCATTTTAAAGGTGTTTGCCTTGTTCAGGGATGTATTTGGAACATATCTGGCACAAAAACTTCATTGCCATTGCTTGCATTAAGAACCAGCAGCTTAAAGAAATACTGAGGCTGGAAAAAGTGCGAAAACGCTTACAATGGCCTGTTCTGTGCATTTCAGACCAAAAGGCTTCTACTTTGGTCAAAGTGATTTCAAAGCAATTTAAAGGTGTTTTCCTCCTTCAGGGATGTATTTGGAACACATCTAGCACAAAAACTTTATTGCCATTGCTTGCATTAAGATACAACAGCTTAAAGAAACACTGAGGCTGGAAACAGTGCGAAAACGCTTAAAATGGCCTGTTCTGTGCATTTCAGACCAAAAGACTATTACTTTGTTCAATGTAAAGTAAATGCATTTTAAAGGTGTTTGCCTTCTTCAGGGATGTATTTGTAACATATCTAGCACAAAAACTTCATTGCCATTGCTTGCATTAAGATGCAGCAGCTTAAAGAAATACTGAGGCTGGAAACAGTGCGAAAACGCTTAGAATGGCCTGTTCTGTGCATTTCAGACCAAAAGACTATTACTTTGGTCAAAGTGATTTCAAAGCAATTTAAAGGTGTTTTCCTCCTTCAGGGATGTATTTGTAACATATCTAGCACAAAAACTTCATTGCCATTGCTTGCATTAAGATGCAGCAGCTTAAAGAAATACTGAGGCTGGAAACAGTGCGAAAACGCTTAGAATGGCCTGTTCTGTGCATTTCAGACCAAAAGGCTTCTACTTTGGTCAAAGTGATTTCAAAGCAATTTAAAGGTGTTTTCCTCCTTCAGGGATGTATTTGGAACACATCTAGCACAAAAACTTTATTGCCATTGCTTGCATTAAGATTCAACAGCTTAAAGAAACACTGAGGCTGGAAACAGTGCGAAAACGCTTAGAATGGCCTGTTCTGTGCATTTCAGACCAAAAGACTATTACTTTGTTCAATGTAAAGTAAATGCATTTTAAAGGTGTTTGCCTTCTTCAGGGATGTATTTGTAACATATCTAGCACAAAAACTTCATTGCCATTGCTTGCATTAAGAACCAGCAGCTTAAAGAAATACTGAGGCTGGAAACAGTGCGAAAACGCTTAGAATGGCCTGTTCTGTGCATTTCAGACCAAAAGACTATTACTTTGTTCAATGTAAAGTAAATGCATTTTAAAGGTGTTTGCCCTTCTTCAGGGATGTATTTGGAACACATCTGGCACAAAAACTTTATTGCCATTGCCTCCTTTCAGAGACAGCAGCTTAAAGAAATACTGAGGCTGGAAACAGTGCGAAAACGCTTAGAATGGCCTGTTCTGTGCATTTCAGACCAAAAGGCTTCTACTTTGGTCAAAGTGATTTCAAAGCAATTTAAAGGTGTTTTCCTCCTTCAGGGATGTATTTGGAACACATCTAGCACAAAAACTTTATTGCCATTGCTTGCATTAAGATTCAACAGCTTAAAGAAACACTGAGGCTGGAAACAGTGCGAAAACGCTTAGAATGGCCTGTTCTGTGCATTTCAGACCAAAAGACTATTACTTTGTTCAATGTAAAGTAAATGCATTTTAAAGGTGTTTGCCTTCTTCAGGGATGTATTTGTAACATATCTAGCACAAAAACTTCATTGCCATTGCTTGCATTAAGAACCAGCAGCTTAAAGAAATACTGAGGCTGGAAACAGTGCGAAAACGCTTAGAATGGCCTGTTCTGTGCATTTCAGACCAAAAGACTATTACTTTGTTCAATGTAAAGTAAATGCATTTTAAAGGTGTTTGCCCTTCTTCAGGGATGTATTTGGAACACATCTGGCACAAAAACTTTATTGCCATTGCCTCCTTTCAGAGACAGCAGCTTAAAGAAATACTGAGGCTGGAAACTGTGCGAAAACGCTTAGAATGGCCTGTTCTGTGCATTTCAGACCAAAAGACTATTACTTTGTTCAATGTAAAGTAAATGCATTTTAAAGGTGTTTGCCTTGTTCAGGGATGTATTTGGAACATATCTGGCACAAAAACTTCATTGCCATCGCTTGCATTAAGAACCAGCAGCTTAAAGAAATACTGAGGCTGGAAACAGTGCGAAAACGCTTAGAATGGCCTGTTCTGTGCATTTCAAACCAAATGACTATTACTTTGTTCAATGTAAAGTAAATGCATTTTAAAGGTGTTTGCCTTCTTCAGGGATGTATTTGGAACATATCTGGCACAAAAACTTCATTGCCATTGCTTGCATTAAGATGCAGCAGCTTAAAGAAATACTGAGGCTGAAAACAGTGCGAAAACGCTTAGAATGGCCTGTTCTCTGCATTTCAGACCAACAGACTACTACTCTTGTCAAAGTGATTTCAAAGCATTTTAAAGGTGTTTGCCTTGTTCAGGGATGTATTTGTAACAAATCTAGCACAAAAACTTCATTGTCATTGCTTGCATTAAGATGCAGCAGCTTAAATAAACACTGAGGCTGGAAACAGTGCGAAAACGCTTAGAATGGCCTGTTCTGTGCATTTCAGACCAAAAGACTATTACTTTGTTCAATGTAAAGTAAATGCATTTTAAAGGTGTTTGCCTTCTTCAGGGATGTATTTGGAACATATCTGGCACAAAAACTTCATTGCCATTGCTTGCATTAAGAACCAGCAGCTTAAAGAAATACTGAGGCTGAAAACAGTGCGAAAACGCTTAGAATGGCCTGTTCTGTGCATTTCAGACCAAAAGGCTTCTACTTTGGTCAAAGTGATTTCAAAGCAATTTAAAGGTGTTTTCCTCCTTCAGGGATGTATTTGGAACATATCTAGCACAAAAACTTCATTACCATTGCTTGCATTAAGATACAGCATCCATCCATCCATCCATCTTCTTCCGCTTTTTCCCCGAAGGGGTCGCGGGCGTGCTGGAGCCTATCCCAGCTGGCTTTGGGCGAGAGGCAGGGTACACCCTGGACAGATCGCCAGTCCATCGCAGGGCCACATATATAGACACACAATCACAGTCATACACACACTCACACCTATGGGCAATTTACGCATCCAACCAATTGACCTAAGTGCATGTCTTTTGACTGTGGGAGGAAACCGGAGACCCCGGAGAAAACCCACGCAGACACGGGGAGAACATGCAAACTCCACACAGAAAGGCCCCCGGTCGCCTCCGGGAATCAAACCCGGGACCTTCTTGCTGTGAGGCGACAGCGCTAACCACCACACCACCGTGCCGCCCTTAAACAGCAGCTTAAAGAAATACTGAGGCTGGAAACAGTGCGAAAACGCTTAGAATGGCCTGTTCTGTGCATTTCAGACCAAAAGACTATTACTTTGTTCAATGTAAAGTAAATGCATTTTAAAGGTGTTTGCCTTGTTCAGGGATGTATTTGGAACACATCTGGCACAAAAACTTCATTGCCATTGCTTGCATTAAGAACCAGCAGCTTAAAGTAATACTGAGGCTGGAAACAGTGCAAAAACGCTTAGAATGGCCTGTTCTGTGCATTTCAGACCAACAGAACACTACTTTGTTCAATGTAAAGTAAATGCATTTTAAAGGTGTTTGCCTTCTTAAGGGATGTATTTGTAACATATCTAGCACAAAAACTTTATTGCCATTGCTTGCATTAAGAACCAGCAGCTTAAAGAAATACTGAGGCTGGAAACAGTGCGAAAACGCTTAGAATGGCCTGTTCTGTGCATTTCAGACCAAAAGGCTTCTACTTTGCTCAAAGTGATTTCAAAGCAATTTAAAGGTGTTTTCCTCCTTCGGGGATGTATTTGGAACACATCTAGCACAAAAACTTTATTGCCATTGCTTGCATTAAGAACCAGCAGCTTAAAGAAATACTGAGGATGGAAACAGTGCGAAAACGCTTAGAATGGCCTGTTCTGTGCATTTCAGACCAACAGACTACTACTCTTGTCAAAGTGATT
Organism: Macropodus opercularis; assembly: GCA_030770545.1. NCBI lineage: Eukaryota > Metazoa > Chordata > Actinopteri > Anabantiformes > Osphronemidae > Macropodus > Macropodus opercularis. Next base: position 16,067,108 of record CM061098.1, on the reverse strand, counting down.
TCAAAGCATTTTAAAGGTGTTTGCCTTCTTCAGGGATGTATTTGGAACATATCTGGCACAAAAACTTCATTGCCATTGCTTGCATTAAGAACCAGCAGCTTAAAGAAATACTGAGGCTGAAAACAGTGCGAAAACGCTTAGAATGGCCTGTTCTGTGCATTTCAGACCAAAAGAACACTACTTTGGTGAAAGTGATTTCAAAGCAATTTAAAGGTGTTTTCCTCCTTCAGGGATGTATTTGGAACACATCTAGCACAAAAACTTTATTGCCATTGCTTGCATTAAGAACCAGCAGCTTAAAGAAATACTGAGGCTGGAAACAGTGCGAAAACGCTTAGAATGGCCTGTTCTGTGCATTTCAGACCAAAAGGCTTCTACTTTGGTCAAAGTGATTTCAAAGCAATTTAAAGGTGTTTTCCTCCTTCAGGGATGTATTTGTAACATATCTAGCACAAAAACTTCATTGCCATTGCTTGCATTAAGATACAGCAGCTTAAAGAAATACTGAGGCTGGAAACAGTGCGAAAACGCTTAGAATGGCCTGTTCTGTGCATTTCAGACCAAAAGACTATTACCGTATTTTGCGCACGAAAAGACGCACCGCATCAAAAGGCGCACCTTCAATAAATGACGTATTTTAATTATTTTTACATATATAAGGCGCATCGCATCATAAGGCGCACCTTTAATAAAACGCTTCGCATAAGGCGCTAAAGTAGAGGCTGGAGTTACGGTGCGTTATGCATCCATTAGATGCATAACGCATCCATTAGATCAGGGGTCGGGGACTTATGGCTCGCGAGTCACATGTGGCTCTTTTGACGACTGCATCTGGCTCTCAGATAAATCTTAACTTATATTCCTTAACACGATATGTAAGAAATAATTCCGCTGGAAATCACAGTGTTAAAATAACGATCACACTGTAACTTAGAGCTTTAGCTGCTTGGGCTGTTTCCGCAGAGATTTTGACTCTTACAAAGATCATCGCTGTATGAAACGATGCCACACTCTGTGATATTTCCTGACAATAGAACGCTAGTCACGCACAGAGAGAGAGAGAGTGTGACATCCTCACTGCAGAAAGGATCTGTGTTCACACAGACACAACAGCGCTGAACCAAACAGGTGACAGCGTCTTAGCAGAAGTGGAGCGCATTTCACTTTTCCTGCGTTTTACTCGTTTTTAATTAATTAAGTGCAAATAAATCTTGTGCTTATCAACGATTAGCGCCAATTTGTGATTTCAATAAATATACTTAAAATATTTTGGTCCTGTGTTGTGCCTCGTGTGTGCCTGACTGATGGATGCGTTATGCATCTAATGATTAGCAGTCAGATAGGTCAGTCAAACTTTATTAACAAGAAAACAAAACAACAAAGCAACAAGCAACAAGAACAATAATAACTCTGTAAACGTAAAGCTCACTTTCTCAGTTCCTTATCTAAAATCCCTCGAAAACTTCTTCTTCCGTGTCCGAATTGAACAGCTGGGCTATTGCGGCATCCAAAACGCCTGGCTCCGTCTTATCAAAGTCATCATTAACCGAGTCAGTGTCGCTGCTGTTGTCTGGCAGTTCGGTGACAATTCCTGCCTTCCTAAAAGCTCGGACCACAGTTGTGACTGATATACCAGCCCAGGCATTTACTATCCACTTGCAGATATTAGCATATGTCGTCCGGCGCTGTCTCCCCGTCTTGGTGAACGTGTGTTCGCCTTCGGTCATCCACTGCTCCCACGCAGTTCGCAGTCGAGCTTTGAATGCTCTGTTGACGCCAACATCGAGCGGCTGGAGTTCTTTTGTTAATCCACCCGGAATGACGGCGAGCACTGAATTAGTGTGCTTCACTTGTTTTTTGACATGCTCGGTGATATGTGAGCGCATGGAGTCATAGATCAATAGGGACGGAGCTGTGTGAAAAAAACCACCCGGTCTCTTCACATAAATTTCTCTCAACCACTCACTCATCTTTTCTTCATCCATCCATCCCTTCGAGTTAGCTTTTATGACAATGCCAGCTGGAAAGTTTTCTTTCGGCAAGGTCTTCCTCTTGAAAATAACCATGGGTGGAAGTTTGTGGCCATTAGCCTGGCAGGCGAGAACTACAGTGAAGGACGTTTTCTCATTCCCTGTGGTGCGAATATTCACCGTACGTGCTCCTGTTTTATCCACAGTGCGGTTTACAGGGATATCGAAGGTGAGTGGAACCTCGTCCATATTGATGATATGCTCTGGCTGGATCTTTTTTTCAGTTATCTTGTTTCTGCAGTATGTGCGGAAAGTGGCCAACTTTTCCTGATAATCAGCTGGTAGTTGTTGTGACACAGTAGTGCGCGTACGGATGGAGAGATGACGTCGTTTCATAAAACGGAAGCACCAAGAAGGACCGCCTCTGAATTCACTGATGTTATGTTCGCGAGCTAGCGCTATTGCCTTCATACGAATTGTGACTGTACTAACACTTCTGCTTGCTGCTCTTTGTTCAGCAACCCACTGTTCAACTTTGTCCTCTAACTGTGGCCATCTCGCTTTGTTCCCGCGGAAACTCTGTGTTGTCTTCTTTACTTGGCGGAGCTCATCCTCATACTTCCTCCACTTCCTCACCATTGATTCATTGATATTAAATTCTCTCGCTGCTGCTCTATTGCCGTGTTCTTGTGCGTGGCTTATCGCCTTGAGTTTAAACTCAGCGTTGTACGCGTGTCTTTTGGTAGGAGCCATTTCAGGGTATTTACAAAAATATTAAAATGGAAATGAAACGCCAGTTTCCCGGTATCCCAGCATGCACTGCGCACTATTACGGGGGAAAATCGAGTCGCGGCTGCTTACCGTAACTGAGACCTGTATGCGTTTTAATACTGGGCCATATACAAGGCGCATTGTATTATTAGGCGCATGATCAGCTTTTGAAACGATTGAAGGCGTTTAGGTGCGCCTAATCGTGCGGAAAATACGGTACTTTGTTCAATGTAAAGTAAATGCATTTTAAAGGTGTTTGCCTTCTTCAGGGATGTATTTGTAACATATCTGGCACAAAAACTTCATTGCCATTGCTTGCATTAAGATGCAGCAGCTTAAAGAAATACTGAGTTTGGAAACAGTGCAAAGACGCTTAGAATGGCCTGTTCTGTGCATTTCAGACCAAAAGACTACTACTATTGTCAAAGTGATTTCAAAGCATTTTAAAGGTGTTTGCCTTGTTCAGGGATGTATTTGGAACATATCTGGCACAAAAACTTCATTGCCATTGCTTGCATTAAGAACCAGCAGCTTAAAGAAACACTGAGGCTGGAAACAGTGCGAAAACGCTTAGAATGGCCTGTTCTGTGCATTTCAGACCAAAAGGCTTCTACTTTGGTCAAAGTGATTTCAAAGCAATTTAAAGGTGTATTCCTCCTTCAGGGATGTATTTGTAACATATCTAGCACAAAAACTTCATTGCCATTGCTTGCATTAAGATGCAGCAGCTTAAAGAAATACTGAGGCTGGAAACAGTGCGAAAACGCTTAGAATGGCCTGTTCTGTGCATTTCAGACCAAAAGGCTTCTACTTTGGTCAAAGTGATTTCAAAGCAATTTAAAGGTGTTTTCCTCCTTCAGGGATGTATTTGTAACATATCTAGCACAAAAACTTCATTGCCATTGCTTGCATTAAGATGCAGCAGCTTAAAGAAATACTGAGGCTGGAAACAGTGCGAAAACGCTTAGAATGGCCTGTTCTGTGCATTTCAGACCAAAAGGCTTCTACTTTGGTCAAAGTGATTTCAAAGCAATTTAAAGGTGTTTTCCTCCTTCAGGGATGTATTTGGAACACATCTAGCACAAAAACTTTATTGCCATTGCTTGCATTAAGATTCAACAGCTTAAAGAAACACTGAGGCTGGAAACAGTGCGAAAACGCTTAGAATGGCCTGTTCTGTGCATTTTAGACCAAAAGACTATTACTTTGATCAATGTAAAGTAAATGCATTTTAAAGGTGTTTGCCTTCTTCAGGGATGTATTTGGAACATATCTGGCACAAAAACTTCATTGCCATTGCTTGCATTAAGAACCAGCAGCTTAAAGAAAAACTGAGGCTGGAAACAGTGCGAAAACGCTTAGAATGGCCTGTTCTGTGCATTTCAGACCAAAAGGCTTTTACTTTGGTCAAAGTGATTTCAAAGCAATTAAAAGGTGTTTTCCTCCTTCAGGGATGTATTTGGAACACATCTAGCACAAAAACTTTATTGCCATTGCTTGCATTAAGATGCAACAGCTTAAAGAAACACTGAGGCTGGAAACAGTGCGAAAACGCTTAGAATGGCCTGTTCTGTGCATTTCAGACCAAAGACTATTACTTTGTTCAATGTAAAGTAAATGCATTTTAAAGGTGTTTGCCTTCTTCAGGGATGTATTTGTAACATATCTAGCACAAAAACTTCATTGCCATTGCTTGCATTAAGATACAGCAGCTTAAAGAAATACTGAGGCTGGAAACAGTGCGAAAACGCTTAGAATGGCCTGTTCTGTGCATTTCAGACCAAAAGACTATTACTTTGTTCAATGTAAAGTAAATGCATTTTAAAGGAGTTTGCCTTCTTCAGGGATGTATTTGTAACATATCTAGCACAAAAACTTCATTGCCATTGCTTGCATTAAGATGCAGCAGCTTAAAGAAATACTGAGTTTGGAAACAGTGCAAAGACGCTTAGAATGGCCTGTTCTGTGCATTTCAGACCAAAAGACTACTACTTTGGTCAAAGTGATTTCAAAGCAATTTAAAGGTGTTTTCCTCCTTCAGGGATGTATTTGTAACATATCTAGCACAAAAACTTCATTGCCATTGCTTGCATTAAGATGCAGCAGCTTAAAGAAATACTGAGGCTGGAAACAGTGCGAAAACGCTTAGAATGGCCTGTTCTGTGCATTTCAGACCAAAAGGCTTCTACTTTGGTCAAAGTGATTTCAAAGCAATTTAAAGGTGTTTTCCTCCTTCAGGGATGTATTTGGAACACATCTAGCACAAAAACTTTATTGCCATTGCTTGCATTAAGATTCAACAGCTTAAAGAAACACTGAGGCTGGAAACAGTGCGAAAACGCTTAGAATGGCCTGTTCTGTGCATTTCAGACCAAAAGACTATTACTTTGATCAATGTAAAGTAAATGCATTTTAAAGGTGTTTGCCTTCTTCAGGGATGTATTTGGAACATATCTGGCACAAAAACTTCATTGCCATTGCTTGCATTAAGAACCAGCAGCTTAAAGAAAAACTGAGGCTGGAAACAGTGCGAAAACGCTTAGAATGGCCTGTTCTGTGCATTTCAGACCAAAAGGCTTTTACTTTGGTCAAAGTGATTTCAAAGCAATTAAAAGGTGTTTTCCTCCTTCAGGGATGTATTTGGAACACATCTAGCACAAAAACTTTATTGCCATTGCTTGCATTAAGATGCAACAGCTTAAAGAAACACTCAGGCTGGAAACAGTGCGAAAACGCTTAGAATGGCCTGTTCTGTGCATTTCAGACCAAAGACTATTACTTTGTTCAATGTAAAGTAAATGCATTTTAAAGGTGTTTGCCTTCTTCAGGGATGTATTTGTAACATATCTAGCACAAAAACTTTATTGCCATTGCTTGCATTAAGATGCAACAGCTTAAAGAAACACTGAGGCTGGAAACAGTGTGAAAACGCTTAGAATGGCCTGTTCTGTGCATTTCAGACCAAAAGACTACTACTCTTGTCAAAGTGATTTCAAAGCATTTTAAATGTGTTTGCCTTGTTCAGGGATGTATTTGTAACCTATCTAGCACAAAAACTTCATTACCATTGCTTGCATTAAGATGCAGCAGCTTAAAGAAAAACTGAGGCTGGAAACAGTGCGAAAACGCTTAGAATGGCCTGTTCTGTGCATTTCAGACCAAAAGGCTTCTACTTTGGTCAAAGTGATTTCAAAGCAATTTAAAGGTGTTTTCCTCCTTCAGGGATGTATTTGTAACATATCTGGCACAAAAACTTCATTGCCATTGCTTGCATTAAGAACCAGCAGTTTAAAGAAACACTGAAGCTGGAAACAGTGCGAAAACGCTTAGAATGGCCTGTTCTGTGCATTTCAGACAAAAAGACTATTACTTTGTTCAATGTAAAGTAAATGCATTTTAAAGGTGTTTGCCTTGTTCAGGGATGTATTTGTAACCTATCTACCACAAAAACTTTATTGCCATTGCTTGCATTAAGATGCAGCAGCTTAAAGAAATACTGAGGCTGGAAACAGTGCGAAACGCATTTCAGACCAAAAGACTATTACTTTGTTCAATGTAAAGTAAATGCATTTTAAAGGTGTTTGCCTTCTTCAGGGATGTATTTGGAACACATCTAGCACAAAAACTTTATTGCCATTGCTTGCATTAAGATGCAACAGCTTAAAGAAATACTGAGGCTGGAAACAGTGCGAAAACGCTTAGAATGGCCTGTTCTGTGCATTTCAGACCAAAAGGCTTCTACTTTGGTCAAAGTGATTTCAAAGCAATTTAAAGGTGTTTTCCTCCTTCAGGGATGTATTTGGAACATATCTAGCACAGAAACTTCATTGCCATTGCTTGCATTAAGAACCAGCAGCTTAAAGAAATACTGAGGCTGGAAACAGTGCGAAAACGCTTAGAATGGCCTGTTCTGTGCATTTCAGACCAAAAGACTATTACTTTGTTCAATGTAAAGTAAATGCATTTTAAAGGTGTTTGCTTTCTTCAGGGATGTATTTGAATCATATCTAGCACAAAAACTTTATTGCCATTGCCTCCTTTCAGAGACAGCAGCTTAAAGAAATACTGAGGCTGGAAACTGTGCGAAAACGCTTAGAATGGCCTGTTCTGTGGATTTCAGACAAAAAGACTATTACTTTGTTCAATGTAAAGTAAATGCATTTTAAAGGTGTTTGCCTTGTTCAGGGATGTATTTGTAACCTATCTACCACAAAAACTTTATTGCCATTGCTTGCATTAAGATGCAGCAGCTTAAAGAAATACTGAGGCTGGAAACAGTGCGAAACGCATTTCAGACCAAAAGACTATTACTTTGTTCAATGTAAAGTAAATGCATTTTAAAGGTGTTTGCCTTCTTCAGGGATGTATTTGGAACACATCTAGCACAAAAACTTTATTGCCATTGCTTGCATTAAGATGCAACAGCTTAAAGAAATACTGAGGCTGGAAACAGTGCGAAAACGCTTAGAATGGCCTGTTCTGTGCATTTCAGACCAAAAGGCTTCTACTTTGGTCAAAGTGATTTCAAAGCAATTTAAAGGTGTTTTCCTCCTTCAGGGATGTATTTGGAACATATCTAGCACAGAAACTTCATTGCCATTGCTTGCATTAAGAACCAGTAGCTTAAAGAAATACTGAGGCTGGAAACAGTGCGAAAACGCTTAGAATGGCCTGTTCTGTGCATTTCAGACCAAAAGACTATTACTTTGTTCAATGTAAAGTAAATGCATTTTAAAGGTGTTTGCCTTCTTCAGGGATGTATTTGGAACACATATGGCACAAAAACTTCATTGCCATTGCTTGCATTAAGATGCAGCAGCTTAAAGAAATACTGAGGCTGAAAACAGTGCGAAAACGCTTACAATGGCCTGTTCTGTGCATTTCAGACCAACAGACTACTACTCTTGTCAAAGTGATTTCAAAGCAATTTAAAGGTGTTTTCCTCCTTCAGGGATGTATTTGGAACATATCTAGCACAAAAACTTCATTGTCATTGCTTGCATTAAGATGCAGCAGCTTAAATAAACACTGAGGCTGGAAACAGTGAGAAAACGCTTAGAATGGCCTGTTCTGTGCATTTCAGACCAAAAGACTATTACTTTGTTCAATGTAAAGTAAATGCATTTTAAAGGTGTTTGCCTTCTTCAGGGATGTATTTGGAACATATCTGGCACAAAAACTTCATTGTCATTGCTTGCATTAAGAACCAGCAGCTTAAAGAAATACTGAGGCTGGAAACAGTGCGAAAACGCTTACAATGGCCTGTTCTGTGCATTTCAGACCAAAAGGCTTTTACTTTGGTCAAAGTGATTTCAAAGCAATTTAAAGGTGTTTTCCTCCTTCAGGGATGTATTTGGAACATATCTAGCACAGAAACTTCATTGCCATTGCTTGCATTAAGAACCAGCAGCTTAAAGAAATACTGAGGCTGGAAACAGTGCGAAAACGCTTAGAATGGCCTGTTCTGTGCATTTCAGACCAAAAGACTATTACTTTGTTCAATGTAAAGTAAATGCATTTTAAAGGTGTTTGCCTTCTTCAGGGATGTATTTGTAACATATCTAGCACAAAAACTTCATTGCCATTGCTTGCATTAAGAACCAGCAGCTTAAAGAAATACTGAGGCTGGAAACAGTGCGAAAACGCTTAGAATGGCCTGTTCTGTGCATTTCAGACCAAAAGACTATTACTTTGTTCAATGTAAAGTAAATGCATTTTAAAGGTGTTTGCCTTCTTCAGGGATGTATTTGGAACACATATGGCACAAAAACTTCATTGCCATTGCTTGCATTAAGATGCAGCAGCTTAAAGAAATACTGAGGCTGAAAACAGTGCGAAAACGCTTACAATGGCCTGTTCTGTGCATTTCAGACCAACAGACTACTACTCTTGTCAAAGTGATTTCAAAGCAATTTAAAGGTGTTTTCCTCCTTCAGGGATGTATTTGGAACATATCTAGCACAAAAACTTCATTGTCATTGCTTGCATTAAGATGCAGCAGCTTAAATAAACACTGAGGCTGGAAACAGTGAGAAAACGCTTAGAATGGCCTGTTCTGTGCATTTCAGACCAAAAGACTATTACTTTGTTCAATGTAAAGTAAATGCATTTTAAAGGTGTTTGCCTTCTTCAGGGATGTATTTGGAACATATCTGGCACAAAAACTTCATTGTCATTGCTTGCATTAAGAACCAGCAGCTTAAAGAAATACTGAGGCTGGAAACAGTGCGAAAACGCTTACAATGGCCTGTTCTGTGCATTTCAGACCAAAAGGCTTTTACTTTGGTCAAAGTGATTTCAAAGCAATTTAAAGGTGTTTTCCTCCTTCAGGGATGTATTTGGAACACATCTAGCACAAAAACTTTATTGCCATTGCTTGCATTAAGATACAACAGCTTAAAGAAACACTGAGGCTGGAAACAGTGCGAAAACGCTTAGAATGGCCTGTTCTGTGCATTTCAGACCAAAAGACTATTACTTTGTTCAATGTAAAGTAAATGCATTTTAAAGGTGTTTGCCTTCTTCAGGGATGTATTTGTAACATATCTAGCACAAAAACTTCATTGCCATTGCTTGCATTAAGAACCAGCAGCTTAAAGAAACACTGAGGCTGGAAACAGTGCGAAAACGCTTAGAATGGCCTGTTCTGTGCATTTCAGACCAAAAGGCTTCTACTTTGGTCAAAGTGATTTCAAAGCAATTTAAAGGTGTTTTCCTCCTTCAGGGATGTATTTGTAACATATCTAGCACAAAAACTTCATTGCCATTGCTTGCATTAAGATGCAGCAGCTTAAAGAAATACTGAGGCTGGAAACAGTGCGAAAACGCTTAGAATGGCCTGTTCTGTGCATTTCAGACCAAAAGGCTTCTACTTTGGTCAAAGTGATTTCAAAGCAATTTAAAGGTGTTTTCCTCCTTCAGGGATGTATTTGGAACACATCTAGCACAAAAACTTTATTGCCATTGCTTGCATTAAGATTCAACAGCTTAAAGAAACACTGAGGCTGGAAACAGTGCGAAAACGCTTAGAATGGCCTGTTCTGTGCATTTCAGACCAAAAGACTATTACTTTGATCAATGTAAAGTAAATGCATTTTAAAGGTGTTTGCCTTCTTCAGGGATGTATTTGGAACATATCTGGCACAAAAACTTCATTGCCATTGCTTGCATTAAGAACCAGCAGCTTAAAGAAAAACTGAGGCTGGAAACAGTGCGAAAACGCTTAGAATGGCCTGTTCTGTGCATTTCAGACCAAAAGGCTTTTACTTTGGTCAAAGTGATTTCAAAGCAATTTAAAGGTGTTTTCCTCCTTCAGGGATGTATTTGGAACATATCTAGCACAGAAACTTCATTGCCATTGCTTGCATTAAGAACCAGCAGCTTAAAGAAATACTGAGGCTGGAAACAGTGCGAAAACGCTTAGAATGGCCTGTTCTGTGCATTTCAGACCAAAAGACTATTACTTTGTTCAATGTAAAGTAAATGCATTTTAAAGGTGTTTGCCTTCTTCAGGGATGTATTTGTAACATATCTAGCACAAAAACTTCATTGCCATTGCTTGCATTAAGAACCAGCAGCTTAAAGAAATACTGAGGCTGGAAACAGTGCGAAAACGCTTAGAATGGCCTGTTCTGTGCATTTCAGACCAAAAGACTATTACTTTGTTCAATGTAAAGTAAATGCATTTTAAAGGTGTTTGCCTTCTTCAGGGATGTATTTGGAACACATATGGCACAAAAACTTCATTGCCATTGCTTGCATTAAGATGCAGCAGCTTAAAGAAATACTGAGGCTGAAAACAGTGCGAAAACGCTTACAATGGCCTGTTCTGTGCATTTCAGACCAACAGACTACTACTCTTGTCAAAGTGATTTCAAAGCAATTTAAAGGTGTTTTCCTCCTTCAGGGATGTATTTGGAACATATCTAGCACAAAAACTTCATTGTCATTGCTTGCATTAAGATGCAGCAGCTTAAATAAACACTGAGGCTGGAAACAGTGAGAAAACGCTTAGAATGGCCTGTTCTGTGCATTTCAGACCAAAAGACTATTACTTTGTTCAATGTAAAGTAAATGCATTTTAAAGGTGTTTGCCTTCTTCAGGGATGTATTTGGAACATATCTGGCACAAAAACTTCATTGTCATTGCTTGCATTAAGAACCAGCAGCTTAAAGAAATACTGAGGCTGGAAACAGTGCGAAAACGCTTACAATGGCCTGTTCTGTGCATTTCAGACCAAAAGGCTTTTACTTTGGTCAAAGTGATTTCAAAGCAATTTAAAGGTGTTTTCCTCCTTCAGGGATGTATTTGGAACACATCTAGCACAAAAACTTTATTGCCATTGCTTGCATTAAGATACAACAGCTTAAAGAAACACTGAGGCTGGAAACAGTGCGAAAACGCTTAGAATGGCCTGTTCTGTGCATTTCAGACCAAAAGACTATTACTTTGTTCAATGTAAAGTAAATGCATTTTAAAGGTGTTTGCCTTCTTCAGGGATGTATTTGTAACATATCTAGCACAAAAACTTCATTGCCATTGCTTGCATTAAGAACCAGCAGCTTAAAGAAACACTGAGGCTGGAAACAGTGCGAAAACGCTTAGAATGGCCTGTTCTGTGCATTTCAGACCAAAAGGCTTCTACTTTGGTCAAAGTGATTTCAAAGCAATTTAAAGGTGTTTTCCTCCTTCAGGGATGTATTTGTAACATATCTAGCACAAAAACTTCATTGCCATTGCTTGCATTAAGATGCAGCAGCTTAAAGAAATACTGAGGCTGGAAACAGTGCGAAAACGCTTAGAATGGCCTGTTCTGTGCATTTCAGACCAAAAGGCTTCTACTTTGGTCAAAGTGATTTCAAAGCAATTTAAAGGTGTTTTCCTCCTTCAGGGATGTATTTGGAACACATCTAGCACAAAAACTTTATTGCCATTGCTTGCATTAAGATTCAACAGCTTAAAGAAACACTGAGGCTGGAAACAGTGCGAAAACGCTTAGAATGGCCTGTTCTGTGCATTTCAGACCAAAAGACTATTACTTTGATCAATGTAAAGTAAATGCATTTTAAAGGTGTTTGCCTTCTTCAGGGATGTATTTGGAACATATCTGGCACAAAAACTTCATTGCCATTGCTTGCATTAAGAACCAGCAGCTTAAAGAAAAACTGAGGCTGGAAACAGTGCGAAAACGCTTAGAATGGCCTGTTCTGTGCATTTCAGACCAAAAGGCTTTTACTTTGGTCAAAGTGATTTCAAAGCAATTAAAAGGTGTTTTCCTCCTTCAGGGATGTATTTGGAACACATCTAGCACAAAAACTTTATTGCCATTGCTTGCATTAAGATGCAACAGCTTAAAGAAACACTGAGGCTGGAAACAGTGAGAAAACGCTTAGAATGGCCTGTTCTGTGCATTTCAGACCAAAGACTATTACTTTGTTCAATGTAAAGTAAATGCATTTTAAAGGTGTTTGCCTTCTTCAGGGATGTATTTGTAACATATCTAGCACAAAAACTTCATTGCCATTGCTTGCATTAAGAACCAGCAGTTTAAAGAAACACTGAAGCTGGAAACAGTGCGAAAACGCTTAGAATGGCCTGTTCTGTGCATTTCAGACGAAATGACTATTACTTTGTTCAATGTAAAGTAAATGCATTTTAAAGGTGTTTGCCTTCTTCAGGGATGTATTTGAATCATATCTAGCACAAAAACTTTATTGCCATTGCCTCCTTTCAGAGACAGCAGCTTAAAGAAATACTGAGGCTGGAAACTGTGCGAAAACGCTTAGAATGGCCTGTTCTGTGCATTTCAGACCAACAGACTACTACTCTTGTCAAAGTGATTTCAAAGCATTTTAAAGGTGTTTGCCTTGTTCAGGGATGTATTTGGAACATATCTGGCACAAAAACTTCATTGCCATTGCTTGCATTAAGAACCAGCAGCTTAAAGAAACACTGAGGCTGGAAACAGTGCGAAAACGCTTAGAATGGCCTGTTCTGTGCATTTCAGACCAACAGACTACTACTCTTGTCAAAGTGATTTCAAAGCATTTTAAAGGTGTTTGCCTTGTTCAGGGATGTATTTGTAACAAATCTAGCACAAAAACTTCATTGTCATTGCTTGCATTAAGATACAACAGCTTAAAGAAACACTGAGGCTGGAAACAGTGTGAAAACGCTTAGAATGGCCTGTTCTGTGCATTTCAGACCAAAAGACTATTACTTTGTTCAATGTAAAGTAAATGCATTTTAAAGGTGTTTGCCTTCTTCAGGGATGTATTTGGAACATATCTGGCACAAAAACTTCATTGCCATTGCTTGCATTAAGAACCAGCAGCTTAAAGAAATACTGAGGCTGGAAACAGTGCGAAAACGCTTACAATGGCCTGTTCTGTGCATTTCAGACCAAAAGGCTTCTACTTTGGTCAAAGTGATTTCAAAGCATATTAAAGGTGTTTTCCTCCTTCAGGGATGTATTTGGAACACATCTAGCACAAAAACTTTATTGCCATTGCTTGCATTAAGATACAACAGCTTAAAGAAACACTGAGGCTGGAAACAGTGCGAAAACGCTTAGAATGGCCTGTTCTGTGCATTTCAGACCAAAAGACTATTACTTTGTTCAATGTAAAGTAAATGCATTTTAAAGGTGTTTGCCTTCTTCAGGGATGTATTTGTAACATATCTAGCACAAAAACTTCATTGCCATTGCTTGCATTAAGATGCAGCAGCTTAAAGAAATACTGAGTTTGGAAACAGTGCAAAGACGCTTAGAATGGCCTGTTCTGTGCATTTCAGACCAAAAGACTACTACTATTGTCAAAGTGATTTCAAAGCATTTTAAAGGTGTTTGCCTTGTTCAGGGATGTATTTGGAACATATCTGGCACAAAAACTTCATTGCCATTGCTTGCATTAAGAACCAGCAGCTTAAAGAAACACTGAGGCTGGAAACAGTGCGAAAACGCTTAGAATGGCCTGTTCTGTGCATTTCAGACCAAAAGGCTTCTACTTTGGTCAAAGTGATTTCAAAGCAATTTAAAGGTGTTTTCCTCCTTCAGGGATTTATTTGTAACATATCTAGCACAAAAACTTCATTGCCATTGCTTGCATTAAGATGCAGCAGCTTAAAGAAATACTGAGGCTGGAAACAGTGCGAAAACGCTTAGAATGGCCTGTTCTGTGCATTTCAGACCAAAAGGCTTCTACTTTGGTCAAAGTGATTTTAAAGCAATTTAAAGGTGTTTTCCTCCTTCAGGGATGTATTTGTAACATATCTAGCACAAAAACTTCATTGCCATTGCTTGCATTAAGATGCAGCAGCTTAAAGAAATACTGAGGCTGGAAACAGTGCGAAAACGCTTAGAATGGCCTGTTCTGTGCATTTCAGACCAAAAGGCTTCTACTTTGGTCAAAGTGATTTCAAAGCAATTTAAAGGTGTTTTCCTCCTTCAGGGATGTATTTGGAACACATCTAGCACAAAAACTTTATTGCCATTGCTTGCATTAAGATTCAACAGCTTAAAGAAACACTGAGGCTGGAAACAGTGCAAAAACGCTTAGAATGGCCTGTTCTGTGCATTTCAGACCAAATGACTATTACTTTGTTCAATGTAAAGTAAATGCATTTTAAAGGTGTTTGCCTTCTTCAGGGATGTATTTGGAACACATCTGGCACAAAAACTTCATTGCCATTGCTTGCATTAAGAACCAGCAGCTTAAAAAAATACTGAGGCTGGAAACAGTGCGAAAACGCTTAGAATGGCCTGTTCTGTGCATTTCAGACCAAATGACTATTACTTTGTTCAATGTAAAGCAAATGCATTTTAAAGGTGTTTGCCTTCTTCAGGGATGTATTTGGAACATATCTGGCACAAAAACTTCATTGCCATTGCTTGCATTAAGAACCAGCAGCTTAAAGAAATACTGAGGCTGGAAACAGTGCGAAAACGCTTAGAATGGCCTGTTCTGTGCATTTCAGACCAAAAGGCTTCTACTTTGGTCAAAGTGATTTCAAAGCAATTTAAAGGTGTTTTCCTCCTTCAGGGATGTATTTGTAACATATCTAGCACAAAAACTTCATTGCCATTGCTTGCATTAAGATGCAGCAGCTTAAAGAAAAACTGAGGCTGGAAACAGTGCGAAAACGCTTAGAATGGCCTGTTCTGTGCATTTCAGACCAAAAGACTATTACTTTGATCAATGTAAAGTAAATGCATTTTAAAGGTGTTTGCCTTCTTCAGGGATGTATTTGGAACACATCTAGCACAAAAACTTTATTGCCATTGCTTGCATTAAGATTCAACAGCTTAAAGAAACACTGAGGCTGGAAACAGTGCGAAAACGCTTAGAATGGCCTGTTCTGTGCATTTCAGACCAAAAGACTATTACTTTGATCAATGTAAAGTAAATGCATTTTAAAGGTGTTTGCCTTCTTCAGGGATGTATTTGGAACACATCTAGCACAAAAACTTTATTGCCATTGCTTGCATTAAGATTCAACAGCTTAAAGAAACACTGAGGCTGGAAACAGTGCGAAAACGCTTAGAATGGCCTGTTCTGTGCATTTCAGACCAAAAGACTATTACTTTGATCAATGTAAAGTAAATGCATTTTAAAGGTGTTTGCCTTCTTCAGGGATGTATTTGGAACATATCTGGCACAAAAACTTCATTGCCATTGCTTGCATTAAGAACCAGCAGCTTAAAGAAAAACTGAGGCTGGAAACAGTGCGAAAACGTTTAGAATGGCCTGTTTCTTTGCATTTCAGACCAAAAGGCTTTTACTTTGGTCAAAGTGATTTCAAAGCAATTAAAAGGTGTTTTCCTCCTTCAGGGATGTATTTGGAACACATCTAGCACAAAAACTTTATTGCCATTGCTTGCATTAAGATGCAACAGCTTAAAGAAACACTGAGGCTGGAAACAGTGCGAAAACGCTTAGAATGGCCTGTTCTGTGCATTTCAGACCAAAGACTATTACTTTGTTCAATGTAAAGTAAATGCATTTTAAAGGTTTTTGCCTTCTTCAGGGATGTATTTGTAACATATCTAGCACAAAAACTTCATTGCCATTGCTTGCATTAAGAACCAGCAGCTTAAAGAAATACTGAGGCTGGAAACAGTGCGAAAACGCTTAGAATGGCCTGTTCTGTGCATTTCAGACCAAAAGGCTTCTACTTTGGTCAAAGTAATTTCAAAGCAATTTAAAGGTGTTTTCCTCCTTCAGGGATGTATTTGTAACATATCTAACACAAAAACTTCATTACCATTGCTTGCATTAAGATGCAGCAGCTTAAAGAAAAACTGAGGCTGGAAACAGTGCGAAAACGCTTAGAATGGCCTGTTCTGTGCATTTCAGACCAAAAGACTATTACTTTGATCAATGTAAAGTAAATGCATTTTAAAGGTGTTTGCCTTCTTCAGGGATGTATTTGTAACATATCTAGCACAAAAACTTCATTGCCATTGCTTGCATTAAGAACCAGCAGCTTAAAGAAATACTGAGGCTGGAAACAGTGCGAAAACGCTTAGAATGGCCTGTTCTGTGCATTTCAGACCAAAAGGCTTCTACTTTGCTCAAAGTGATTTCAAAGCAATTTAAAGGTGTTTTCCTCCTTCAGGGATGTATTTGGAACACATCTAGCACAAAAACTTTATTGCCATTGCTTGCATTAAGAACCAGCAGCTTAAAGAAATACTGAGGCTGGAAACAGTGCGAAAACGCTTAGAATGGCCTGTTCTGTGCATTTCAGACCAAAAGACTATTACTTTGATCAATGTAAAGTAAATGCATTTTAAAGGTGTTTGCCTTCTTCAGGGATGTATTTGGAACACATCTAGCACAAAAACTTTATTGCCATTGCTTGCATTAAGATTCAACAGCTTAAAGAAACACTGAGGCTGGAAACAGTGCGAAAACGCTTAGAATGGCCTGTTCTGTGCATTTCAGACCAAAAGACTATTACTTTGATCAATGTAAAGTAAATGCATTTTAAAGGTGTTTGCCTTCTTCAGGGATGTATTTGGAACATATCTGGCACAAAAACTTCATTGCCATTGCTTGCATTAAGAACCAGCAGCTTAAAGAAAAACTGAGGCTGGAAACAGTGCGAAAACGTTTAGAATGGCCTGTTTCTTTGCATTTCAGACCAAAAGGCTTTTACTTTGGTCAAAGTGATTTCAAAGCAATTAAAAGGTGTTTTCCTCCTTCAGGGATGTATTTGGAACACATCTAGCACAAAAACTTTATTGCCATTGCTTGCATTAAGATGCAACAGCTTAAAGAAACACTGAGGCTGGAAACAGTGCGAAAACGCTTAGAATGGCCTGTTCTGTGCATTTCAGACCAAAGACTATTACTTTGTTCAATGTAAAGTAAATGCATTTTAAAGGTTTTTGCCTTCTTCAGGGATGTATTTGTAACATATCTAGCACAAAAACTTCATTGCCATTGCTTGCATTAAGAACCAGCAGCTTAAAGAAATACTGAGGCTGGAAACAGTGCGAAAACGCTTAGAATGGCCTGTTCTGTGCATTTCAGACCAAAAGGCTTCTACTTTGGTCAAAGTAATTTCAAAGCAATTTAAAGGTGTTTTCCTCCTTCAGGGATGTATTTGTAACATATCTAACACAAAAACTTCATTACCATTGCTTGCATTAAGATGCAGCAGCTTAAAGAAAAACTGAGGCTGGAAACAGTGCGAAAACGCTTAGAATGGCCTGTTCTGTGCATTTCAGACCAAAAGACTATTACTTTGATCAATGTAAAGTAAATGCATTTTAAAGGTGTTTGCCTTCTTCAGGGATGTATTTGTAACATATCTAGCACAAAAACTTCATTGCCATTGCTTGCATTAAGAACCAGCAGCTTAAAGAAATACTGAGGCTGGAAACAGTGCGAAAACGCTTAGAATGGCCTGTTCTGTGCATTTCAGACCAAAAGGCTTCTACTTTGCTCAAAGTGATTTCAAAGCAATTTAAAGGTGTTTTCCTCCTTCAGGGATGTATTTGGAACACATCTAGCACAAAAACTTTATTGCCATTGCTTGCATTAAGAACCAGCAGCTTAAAGAAATACTGAGGCTGGAAACAGTGCGAAAACGCTTAGAATGGCCTGTTCTGTGCATTTCAGACCAAAAGACTATTACTTTGTTCAGTGTAAAGTAAATGCATTTTAAAGGTGTTTGCCTTCTTCAGGGATGTATTTGGAACACATCTGGCACAAAAACTTTATTGCCATTGCCTCCTTTCAGAGACAGCAGCTTAAAGAAATACTGAGGCTGGAAACTGTGCGAAAACGCTTAGAATGGCCTGTTCTGTGCATTTCAGACCAAAAGACTATTACTTTGTTCAATGTAAAGTAAATGCATTTTAAAGGTGTTTGCCTTGTTCAGGGATGTATTTGGAACATATCTGGCACAAAAACTTCATTGCCATCGCTTGCATTAAGAACCAGCAGCTTAAAGAAACACTGAGGCTGGAAACAGTGCGAAAACGCTTAGAATGGCCTGTTCTGTGCATTTCAGACCAACAGACTACTACTCTTGTCAAAGTGATTTCAAAGCATTTTAAAGGTGTTTGCCTTCTTCAGGGGTGTATTTGGAACATATCTGGCACAAAAACTTCATTGCCATTGCTTGCATTAAGATCCAGCAGCTTAAAGAAATACTGAGGCTGGAAACAGTGCAAAAACGCTTAGAATGGCCTGTTCTGTGCATTTCAGACCAAATGACTATTACTTTGTTCAGTGAAAAGTAAATGCATTTTAAAGGTGTTTGCCTTCTTCAGGGATGTATTTGGAACACATCTGGCACAAAAACTTCATTGCCATTGCTTGCATTAAGAACCAGCAGCTTAAAGAAATACTGAGGCTGGAAACAGTGCGAAAACGCTTAGAATGGCCTGTTCTGTGCATTTCAAACCAAATGACTATTACTTTGTTCAATGTAAAGTAAATGCATTTTAAAGGTGTTTGCCTTCTTCAGGGATGTATTTGTAACATATCTAGCACAAAAACTTTATTGCCATTGCTTGCATTAAGAACCAGCAGCTTAAAGAAATACTGAGGCTGGAAACAGTGCGAAAACGCTTAGAATGGCCTGTTCTGTGCATTTCAGACCAAAAGGCTTCTACTTTGCTCAAAGTGATTTCAAAGCAATTTAAAGGTGTTTTCCTCCTTCGGGGATGTATTTGGAACACATCTAGCACAAAAACTTTATTGCCATTGCTTGCATTAAGAACCAGCAGCTTAAAGAAATACTGAGGATGGAAACAGTGCGAAAACGCTTAGAATGGCCTGTTCTGTGCATTTCAGACCAAAAGACTATTACTTTGTTCAATGTAAAGTAAATACATTTTAAAGGTGTTTGCCTTCTTCAGGGATGTATTTGGAACACATCTGGCACAAAAACTTTATTGCCATTGCCTCCTTTCAGAGACAGCAGCTTAAAGAAATACTGAGGCTGGAAACTGTGCGAAAACGCTTAGAATGGCCTGTTCTGTGCATTTCAGACCAAAAGACTATTACTTTGTTCAATGTAAAGTAAATGCATTTTAAAGGTGTTTGCCTTCTTCAGGGATGTATTTGGAACATATCTGGCACAAAAACTTCATTGCCATTGCTTGCATTAAGAACCAGCAGCTTAAAGAAATACTGAGGCTGGAAACAGTGCGAAAACGCTTAGAATGGCCTGTTCTGTGCATTTCAGACCAAAAGGCTTCTACTTTGGTCAAAGTGATTTCAAAGCAATTTAAAGGTGTTTTCCTCCTTCAGGGATGTATTTGGAACACATCTAGCACAAAAACTTCATTGCCATTGCTTGCATTAAGAACCAGCAGCTTAAAGAAACACTGAGGCTGGAAACAGTGCGAAAACGCTTAGAATGGCCTGTTCTGTGCATTTCAGACCAACAGACTACTACTCTTGTCAAAGTGATTTCAAAGCATTTTAAAGGTGTTTGCCTTCTTCAGGGATGTATTTGGAACACATCTAGCACAAAAACTTTATTGCCATTGCTTGCATTAAGAACCAGCAGCTTAAAGAAATACTGAGGCTGGAAACAGTGCGAAAACGCTTAGAATGGCCTGTTCTGTGCATTTCAGACCAAAAGAACACTACTTTGGTCAAAGTGATTTCAAAGCAATTTAAAGGTGTTTTCCTCCTTCAGGGATGTATTTGGAACACATCTAGCACAAAAACTTTATTGCCATTGCTTGCATTAAGAACCAGCAGCTTAAAGAAATACTGAGGCTGGAAACAGTGCGAAAACGCTTAGAATGGCCTGTTCTGTGCATTTCAGACCAAAAGGCTTCTACTTTGGTCAAAGTGATTTCAAAGCAATTTAAAGGTGTTTTCCTCCTTCAGGGATGTATTTGTAACATATCTAGCACAAAAACTTCATTGCCATTGCTTGCATTAAGATACAGCAGCTTAAAGAAATACTGAGGCTGGAAACAGTGCGAAAACGCTTAGAATGGCCTGTTTTGTGCATTTCAGACCAAAAGACTATTACTTTGTTCAATGTAAAGTAAATGCATTTTAAAGGTGTTTGCGTTCTTCAGGGATTATTTGGAACATATCTGGCACAAAAACTTCATTGCCATTGCTTGCATTAAGAACCAGCAGCTTAAAGAAATACTGAGGCTGAAAACAGTGCGAAAACGCTTACAATGGCCTGTTCTGAGCACGTGAGGCATAGGACGCTGAGGAGTGTGGACTTTGTTTCCCTCTGTATTTCTTTCTAGTTTTTTGCTATTTTGTCTAGCTTTTTTGGATTGTTCTTTTTGTGTTTTTAGCGTTTTTGCTCTCTTCCTCTGTTTTCCAGCCCCCAGCTAGTGCCGCTGGCTGGGGGGGGGCTTTTAACGCGGTCTAGTTTTTTCTCGCTTTTTCCATATATCTTTTCCCCTATTTTTTGGACGGACGACATGGCTGAGACAATTGGACCGGCATGTGCGTTAACGGCAAGGCAAGACGGATTCAACGGTAACGATACAGGACGAAGGATGACGGAAGGATTTGAGTACAGACAGGATTTAACAGTCTCTGTGGAGCTAGAGGGTGAGGGCGCCGTAGCGCCGATGGAACTGATGAAATATACGCGTGAGATGTGTGGAGGTTTGCTCGCATGTAGGCACGCTGGAGGGCGGAAGTATGAAATAACTATGAGTTCTGTGAAGGGTAAAGAGAAACTTTTGGACGGATTTAAAATAGGAGATGTGCGTGTCCTGGCCAGGGACCTGTGTAATGATGAATTAGTGGTGTCTTTCTTGGGCCTGCCAGCTTACATCCCGGATGAGGACATTTTGAAAAAGTTAAGCGGCTGGGGAGTAAAAGCAGTCTCTCTCATAAGACGACGCATGTGGCCAGGCACACGGATCGCAGATGGTACTAGGTATGTGAAAGTCAAGTTTACTGACACTGTACAATCGCTCCCTTACTCAGCAAAATTCAATACCGCCACCGGCCCCGAGTATTTTCGAATCATACATGACAGGCAAGTCAGGGTATGCAGACTATGCATGAAGCCAGGGCACATCCTTCGGGAATGCCCGGAGTTCACTTGCCATCGTTGCGGTGCCCAGGGGCATTTTGCCAGAGAATGCAGCCAGTTCTCAACCAGGTGCAGCCTGTGCAATAATGCGTCAGCTGAATGTACCTGTCTGAGGAGCGACTCCGACCGGAGCTCACCTGCTCAGTCAGAGAAGGAGGTGGGTGGGGAGGAGCAGCAGCTGAGTGGAAAACTGAGTTTCGATGTCGTAGAGGAGACAGACATGGAGACGTCCAGCAACGAGGAAGAGACTGGTTTGAGCGAAAACGAGGCACCGCAGCCGCGGCGCGCCGTGATCGGCAGCAACATAGACATCGGCTCGAGTTTGGACACGGTGTCGCTAGATCTATCTGTTGGGCGCAACGAGGGTGTCCACCAGGCGGAGGAGGATCGCGCGTCATCCGAGCTATGCGCCTCGGAGAAAACCTTTCCTCTTAGTGCCTTGACCGAGGCGGCTGCTTCGCAGTCTGCTCAGATAATCCGTGCGCACCGTGCGCCACCGCATGAATCCCAGGACGGCGATTCGGATCTGGAGGTGGATGTCGCACGGCTTTCAGCTGTGCGTAAAAAGGCCCGTATATTTCAGGAGACTAAGGCGCACAGGACTGTTACCAGAGACAAGTGTAAGAAATGATAACGACCATATTTAACTATCCCTTTTATGGTTTCGATTTTATCCTTCAATGCCGCCGGATTGCGCTCGAGCAATAAAATTAACAGTTTCTTTGCCACGGTGGAGGCTGACGTCATTTGCCTTCAGGAAACTCATTGGGATTCCTGCACGGAGCAATACGTGAAGACGAAGTGGGGGGGACCCATCTTTACTTCCCCGGGGACGGATAGATCTTGTGGCGTTGCCGTGTGTTTTAAAGGCACGGTTGCGCACGTGCAGCATGTCCATAATGATATGGATGGTAGATTTATTGTTTGTGCGTTCGTGGTGCATTCTGTCACATATACACTGTTGAATGTATACGCTCCTAATGTAGAAGCGGACAGAAGACGATTTTTCCAGCATATCTCTCAGTACTGTGTGCAAAACTGCTTGCTGGTGGGGGATTTTAATGTTGCCCTCACCCCGACGGATGTCTCTAACAATAATGTATTTAGGGGGGATGTCAGCCGCCCTGCACTTTATACACTCATTCAAACGCACGGACTTGTTGATATCTGGAGGGTGACACACCCACGTGCCAGGAGATTCTCCCGCAGGCAACAAGTGCTGAGCACTGTGAAGCAGTCTAGGATCGATCTTTGCCTAGTCTCTTCAGGGATGGTTAAATATGTTTCTGACGCGGGCTATACTTTTAATGCATGGAGTGACCACGCGTTCCTCACCTTTAAGATAAATGGGCCACGCACCCCGCGCACCAAAGGCTCATGGTGCCTAAATACATCATTACTGCTGGACAAGGCCTACAGAGACCAAATATACTTATTCCTTGCCAAAGCTGCAGCGGATGCCCCCTTCGTGGAAAACGTCTCCCTTTGGTGGGAATACATAAAGGCAAAAATTAAATCACTCAGCATCATGTACAGCAAGAAGCGGACAAGAGAGTCGCTGCAGAGGGAGACTGCTTTACGTAGTCAGTTAGAGCAGGAGGCATGCAACATCGATGCTGTCCCTCATTACTCAATAGAACCTTATCTGCACATCAAAGAACAGCTGGATAAGATGGAGAAGGACAGATGCAGAGGAGCAGCAGTTCGAAGCCGGGCCCGGTACTTGGCCGAAGGAGAGAAGTGTACTGCCTTTTTCCTGGGCCTAGAAAAATACAGACAGGGAGGCAGGGTCATCCACAAGCTAACGAACCGTAATGGAGGCATCACCACAGATCCGGCGGATATAATCAAGGAAACACACAATTTTTATAAAGAGCTTTTTCAATCACAGGACACAGCATCGCAGCCCATTGACTCTTTGCTCTCTGTTATAGGCAAGACGCTTTCGGAGGAGGACCGGAAGCACTGTGATGATCCCCTCACTGCGCAGGAGGTGTCTACCGCCATCGAGGGTCTGAAAAGCAACCGGAGTCCCGGTTCGGATGGACTCCCCGGCGAGTTTTATAAGGTGTTTAGGAATCAGCTCACCCCAATTTTGATCAGGCTGTTCCACTTTATGGAGCACACTCGTGTCACGCCAGACTCCTTCACTCTGGGCCTGATCTCCCTGATTTTCAAGAGGAGAGGGGACAGCTCACTTTTGGAAAATTACAGACCGATCAGTTTATTAAATACAGATTATAAAATTCTCACCAAGACACTAGCTAATAGACTCAAGACGGTGATAGGCACAATTATCGGTCAGAACCAGACATATGGTATCCCGGGCAGAGACATCTCTGATTCTATCAACACCATCAGAGACACTTTATCCACTATGTCCTGTCAGGGTGGCATCCTCCTCACCGTCGATCTGGAAAAAGCCTTTGACAGGGTTGAACACCAATTTTTATACAGTACACTGCGAGCATTTGGCTTTGGAAATAACTTCATTGACTGGATCAGTTTGTTGTACAGCAATGCGTACAGCAGAGTCAAAATCAATGGCACGTTTACTGATACTTTCAGGCTAAACAGATCTGTGAGACAAGGCTGTCCTCTCTCCGCCCTGCTGTATAGCATCGCCGCAGAACCCCTGGCCCTCCTCATTCTGCGGGATCCGAAAGTCAGAGGGATTCCAACCCCACAGGGGAACGCCATCAAATTGGTTCAATATGCTGATGATATAACGTTGACAGTCAGGGATGAGCGAGACATTCAGCGAATCATTCAACATATACATACATATGAGAGGGCGTCAGGGGCCAAGCTTAATGTTAATAAATCTGAGATCCTCTACTGTGGCAATGCCTCTAAAACTATAGGCAAATGGGGATTTAGGGAGGTCGGGTCCATGGTGCGGGTGCTTGGAGTTTATTTGGGCCTCGATGCGAGCGAAGCCAGAGATCGTAGTTGGGGTGAGTTGATCCAAAAAATGAAGGGGGTCTTCTCCCTATGGAGGTTGAGAGGGCTCTCCATCAAAGGAAGAGTGGTTGTGGCCAATGCACTGGTCCTCTCCAAGCTGAATCACATGTTACACGTTCATGACATGCCGGCAACGGTTCTGCGAGAACTAAACCGTACAGTAACACGCTTTTTGTGGAGAGCAAAGCAAAATCTTGTAGCGCACAACACTCTCATCGCTGGCATTGAAAATGGTGGTTTAGGTTTACTAGACATCCCAAGTAAGCTTAATGCAATCCGTATCAAAACGGTCAGGAAATTCCTTGATAACTCAGCACATCTTCTGTGGAAAGACACAATGCACTATTGGCTGTGCAAGATTGGGCCTCATGGAATCTATAATTTGTGCACCATTCCCACAGCACACAGTCTGCAGGGCCTTCCCCCGTTTTATAGGGAGGTCTTGCAAGCATGGGCGACCCTTCGCCCGCATCTCCATAGCTTATTAGATAGCAGGGACCAGGTTTTGGCGCAGCCTCTATTTAGAAACCCTTGTCTGACTCGCCGGGGGGGAGCTTTGACCTGCAAGGCCCTTGATGCTGCGGGCTTGCGCAGTGTGGGGGACATCACACATGACGCCTGTATAGTGAATGTCCAGAGAGTAGAGAGGGAGGTACGGGCCAGGGGAATAGTGTATAGCAAGACTGCTGTCTCCTCTTTCTGCCATAGGTTGGAGAATGCTTTCCCTGACAGGTGGAAACACCTTATTTCAAGCAACAGCAAGGGGGAGCGGTGTGACTCCCCGGATTTCGTGCTGTGCGTCAATGAGGCGCAACACCCCCTGCAGGAGACCAGCACTGGAATCATCTACAAATTTCTCATCCCTGGCATTTCCAAAAGGCCTGCTGCGGAGGTTCAGTGGTCGAAGCTCTTCCCTGGAAAGGATGTCACCCGCATATGGCTGAACATTAGGTTCAAATACATTCCTCACCAGGTCTTCAACACCGACTTTAAAATCAGGCACAGGAAAATCCTCTGTGGCGCTGTCTTGCAGCACATTCACAAAACTCGCTTCCCTGAATCATGCACCAGGTGCGGGCACAAGAGGGAAACGCTCGAACACGTGCTCTGGGAATGCTCAGCTGCAAAACAGTTAAGAGACTTCGTGTGGGATTTCCTCGCTGCCACCTGCAATTTCAAATCTTTGGAGGACGTTGACTGGACATGGCTTTTCGGGTGGTCAGACGTTCGCTACAAGGTCAACGGTCTGGCAGTCAACACTGCACTAGCCATAGCTCGACATTCTAATCTGCTTTGCAGAAACTACTCCTTCTATGAGGGAAAAACTCTGGACGCGAGGATAATCTTCAGAAACTCGCTGAGGCTCCACCTGAGAACTGTCTATTTGATAGACAGAGAATCATTTAACGATGACTATATGAAAGATACTAAATGGTGTCAATTGAACAATGAGCAGCTGCTCTTTCTGTTTTAATATTGCTGTGTAACTGAGCTACAAATAAAAAGAAAAAAAAAAAAAAAAAAAAAAAAGCTTAAAGAAATACTGAGGCTGGAAACAGTGCAAAAACGCTTAGAATGGCCTGTTCTGTGCATTTCAGACCAAATGACTATTACTTTGTTCAATGTAAAGTAAATGCATTTTAAAGGTGTTTGCCTTCTTCAGGGATGTATTTGGAACACATCTGGCACAAAAACTTTATTGCCATTGCCTCCTTTCAGAGACAGCAGCTTAAAGAAATACTGAGGCTGGAAACTGTGCGAAAACGCTTAGAATGGCCTGTTCTGTGCATTTCAGACCAAAAGGCTTCTACTTTGGTCAAAGTGATTTCAAAGCAATTTAAAGGTGTTTTCCTCCTTCAGGGATGTATTTGGAACACATCTAGCACAAAAACTTCATTGCCATTGCTTGCATTAAGAACCAGCAGCTTAAAGAAACACTGAGGCTGGAAACAGTGCGAAAACGCTTAGAATGGCCTGTTCTGTGCATTTCAGACCAACAGACTACTACTCTTGTCAAAGTGATTTCAAAGCATTTTAAAGGTGTTTGCCTTCTTCAGGGATGTATTTGGAACACATCTAGCACAAAAACTTTATTGCCATTGCTTGCATTAAGAACCAGCAGCTTAAAGAAATACTGAGGCTGGAAACAGTGCGAAAACGCTTAGAATGGCCTGTTCTGTGCATTTCAGACCAAAAGAACACTACTTTGGTCAAAGTGATTTCAAAGCAATTTAAAGGTGTTTTCCTCCTTCAGGGATGTATTTGGAACACATCTAGCACAAAAACTTCATTGCCATTGCTTGCATTAAGAACCAGCAGCTTAAAGAAATACTGAGGCTGGAAACAGTGCGAAAACGCTTAGAATGGCCTGTTCTGTGCATTTCAGACCAAAAGGCTTCTACTTTGGTCAAAGTGATTTCAAAGCAATTTAAAGGTGTTTTCCTCCTTCAGGGATGTATTTGTAACATATCTAGCACAAAAACTTCATTGCCATTGCTTGCATTAAGATACAGCAGCTTAAAGAAATACTGAGGCTGGAAACAGTGCGAAAACGCTTAGAATGGCCTGTTTTGTGCATTTCAGACCAAAAGACTATTACTTTGTTCAATGTAAAGTAAATGCATTTTAAAGGTGTTTGCGTTCTTCAGGGATTATTTGGAACATATCTGGCACAAAAACTTCATTGCCATTGCTTGCATTAAGAACCAGCAGCTTAAAGAAATACTGAGGCTGGAAACAGTGCAAAAACGCTTAGAATGGCCTGTTCTGTGCATTTCAGACCAAATGACTATTACTTTGTTCAATGTAAAGCAAATGCATTTTAAAGGTGTTTGCCTTCTTCAGGGATGTATTTGGAACATATCTGGCACAAAAACTTCATTGCCATTGCTTGCATTAAGAACCAGCAGCTTAAAGAAATACTGAGGCTGAAAACAGTGCGAAAACGCTTAGAATGGCCTGTTCTGTGCATTTCAGACCAAAAGGCTTCTACTTTGGTCAAAGTGATTTCAAAGCAATTTAAAGGTGTTTTCCTCCTTCAGGGATGTATTTGGAACATATCTAGCACAAAAACTTCATTACCATTGCTTGCATTAAGATACAGCAGCTTAAAGAAATACTGAGGCTGGAAACAGTGCGAAAACGCTTAGAATGGCCTGTTCTGTGCATTTCAGACCAAAAGACTATTACTTTGTTAAATGTAAAGTAAATGCATTTTAAAGGTGTTTGCCTTGTTCAGGGATGTATTTGGAACACATCTGGCACAAAAACTTCATTGCCATTGCTTGCATTAAGAACCAGCAGCTTAAAGTAATACTGAGGCTGGAAACAGTGCAAAAACGCTTAGAATGGCCTGTTCTGTGCATTTCAGACCAACAGAACACTACTTTGTTCAATGTAAAGTAAATGCATTTTAAAGGTGTTTGCCTTCTTCAGGGATGTATTTGTAACATATCTAGCACAAAAACTTCATTGCCATTGCTTGCATTAAGAACCAGCAGCTTAAAGAAATACTGAGGCTGTAAACAGTGCGAAAACGCTTAGAATGGCCTGTTCTGTGCATTTCAGACCAAATGACTATTACTTTGTTCAATGTAAAGTAAATGCATTTTAAAGGTGTTTGCCTTCTTCAGGGATGTATTTGAATCATATCTAGCACAAAAACTTTATTGCCATTGCCTCCTTTCAGAGACAGAAGCTTAAAGAAATACTGAGGCTGGAAACAGTGCAAAAACGCTTAGAATGGCCTGTTCTGTGCATTTCAGACCAACAGAACACTACTTTGTTCAATGTAAAGTAAATGCATTTTAAAGGTGTTTGCCTTCTTCAGGGATGTATTTGTAACATATCTAGCACAAAAACTTCATTGCCATTGCTTGCATTAAGAACCAGCAGCTTAAAGAAATACTGAGGCTGTAAACAGTGCGAAAACGCTTAGAATGGCCTGTTCTGTGCATTTCAGACCAAATGACTATTACTTTGTTCAATGTAAAGTAAATGCATTTTAAAGGTGTTTGCCTTCTTCAGGGATGTATTTGAATCATATCTAGCACAAAAACTTTATTGCCATTGCCTCCTTTCAGAGACAGAAGCTTAAAGAAATACTGAGGCTGGAAACAGTGCAAAAACGCTTAGAATGGCCTGTTCTGTGCATTTCAGACCAACAGAACACTACTTTGTTCAATGTAAAGTAAATGCATTTTAAAGGTGTTTGCCTTCTTCAGGGATGTATTTGTAACATATCTAGCACAAAAACTTCATTGCCATTGCTTGCATTAAGAACCAGCAGCTTAAAGAAATACTGAGGCTGGAAACAGTGCAAAAACGCTTAGAATGGCCTGTTCTGTGCATTTCAGACCAAATGAATATTACTTTGTTCAATGTAAAGTAAATGCATTTTAAAGGTGTTTGCCTTCTTCAGGGATGTATTTGGAACACATCTGGCACAAAAACTTCATTGCCATTGCTTGCATTAAGAACCAGCAGCTTAAATAAACACTGAGGCTGGAAACAGTGCGAAAACGCTTAGAATGGCCTGTTCTGTGCATTTCAGACCAAATGACTATTACTTTGTTCAATGTAAAGTAAATGCATTTTAAAGGTGTTTGCGTTCTTCAGGGATTATTTGGAACATATCTGGCACAAAAACTTCATTGCCATTGCTTGCATTAAGAACCAGCAGCTTAAAGAAATACTGAGGCTGGAAACAGTGCAAAAACGCTTAGAATGGCCTGTTCTGTGCATTTCAGACCAAATGACTATTACTTTGTTCAATGTAAAGCAAATGCATTTTAAAGGTGTTTGCCTTCTTCAGGGATGTATTTGGAACATATCTGGCACAAAAACTTCATTGCCATTGCTTGCATTAAGAACCAGCAGCTTAAAGAAATACTGAGGCTGAAAACAGTGCGAAAACGCTTAGAATGGCCTGTTCTGTGCATTTCAGACCAAAAGGCTTCTACTTTGGTCAAAGTGATTTCAAAGCAATTTAAAGGTGTTTTCCTCCTTCAGGGATGTATTTGGAACATATCTAGCACAAAAACTTCATTACCATTGCTTGCATTAAGATACAGCAGCTTAAAGAAATACTGAGGCTGGAAACAGTGCGAAAACGCTTAGAATGGCCTGTTCTGTGCATTTCAGACCAAAAGACTATTACTTTGTTAAATGTAAAGTAAATGCATTTTAAAGGTGTTTGCCTTGTTCAGGGATGTATTTGGAACACATCTGGCACAAAAACTTCATTGCCATTGCTTGCATTAAGAACCAGCAGCTTAAAGTAATACTGAGGCTGGAAACAGTGCAAAAACGCTTAGAATGGCCTGTTCTGTGCATTTCAGACCAACAGAACACTACTTTGTTCAATGTAAAGTAAATGCATTTTAAAGGTGTTTGCCTTCTTCAGGGATGTATTTGTAACATATCTAGCACAAAAACTTCATTGCCATTGCTTGCATTAAGAACCAGCAGCTTAAAGAAATACTGAGGCTGTAAACAGTGCGAAAACGCTTAGAATGGCCTGTTCTGTGCATTTCAGACCAAATGACTATTACTTTGTTCAATGTAAAGTAAATGCATTTTAAAGGTGTTTGCCTTCTTCAGGGATGTATTTGAATCATATCTAGCACAAAAACTTTATTGCCATTGCCTCCTTTCAGAGACAGAAGCTTAAAGAAATACTGAGGCTGGAAACAGTGCAAAAACGCTTAGAATGGCCTGTTCTGTGCATTTCAGACCAACAGAACACTACTTTGTTCAATGTAAAGTAAATGCATTTTAAAGGTGTTTGCCTTCTTCAGGGATGTATTTGTAACATATCTAGCACAAAAACTTCATTGCCATTGCTTGCATTAAGAACCAGCAGCTTAAAGAAATACTGAGGCTGGAAACAGTGCAAAAACGCTTAGAATGGCCTGTTCTGTGCATTTCAGACCAAATGAATATTACTTTGTTCAATGTAAAGTAAATGCATTTTAAAGGTGTTTGCCTTCTTCAGGGATGTATTTGGAACACATCTGGCACAAAAACTTCATTGCCATTGCTTGCATTAAGAACCAGCAGCTTAAATAAACACTGAGGCTGGAAACAGTGCGAAAACGCTTAGAATGGCCTGTTCTGTGCATTTCAGACCAAATTACTATTACTTTGTTCAATGTAAAGTAAATGCATTTTAAAGGTGTTTGCCTTCTTCAGGGATGTATTTGGAACATATCTGGCACAAAAACTTCATTGCCATTGCTTGCATTAAGAACCAGCAGCTTAAAGAAATACTGAGGCTGAAAACAGTGCGAAAACGCTTAGAATGGCCTGTTCTGTGCATTTCAGACCAAAAGGCTTCTACTTTGGTCAAAGTGATTTCAAAGCAATTTAAAGGTGTTTTCCTCCTTCAGGGATGTATTTGGAACATATCTAGCACAAAAACTTTATTGCCATTGCTTGCATTAGGAACCAGCAGCTTAAAGAAATACTGAGGCTGGAAACAGTGCGACAACGCTTAGAATGGCCTGTTCTGTGCATTTCAGACCAACAGAACACTACTTTGTTCAATGTAAAGTAAATGCATTTTAAAGGTGTTTGCCTTCTTCAGGGATGTATTTGTAACATATCTAGCACAAAAACTTCATTGCCATTGCTTGCATTAAGAACCAGCAGCTTAAAGAAATACTGAGGCTGGAAACAGTGCAAAAACGCTTAGAATGGCCTGTTCTGTGCATTTCAGACCAAATGAATATTACTTTGTTCAATGTAAAGTAAATGCATTTTAAAGGTGTTTGCCTTCTTCAGGGATGTATTTGGAACACATCTGGCACAAAAACTTCATTGCCATTGCTTGCATTAAGAACCAGCAGCTTAAATAAACACTGAGGCTGGAAACAGTGCGAAAACGCTTAGAATGGCCTGTTCTGTGCATTTCAGACCAAATGACTATTACTTTGTTCAATGTAAAGTAAATGCATTTTAAAGGTGTTTGCCTTCTTCAGGGATGTATTTGGAACATATCTGGCACAAAAACTTCATTGCCATTGCTTGCATTAAGAACCAGCAGCTTAAAGAAATACTGAGGCTGAAAACAGTGCGAAAACGCTTAGAATGGCCTGTTCTGTGCATTTCAGACCAAAAGGCTTCTACTTTGGTCAAAGTGATTTCAAAGCAATTTAAAGGTGTTTTCCTCCTTCAGGGATGTATTTGGAACATATCTAGCACAAAAACTTCATTACCATTGCTTGCATTAAGATACAGCAGCTTAAAGAAATACTGAGGCTGGAAACAGTGCGAAAACGCTTAGAATGGCCTGTTCTGTGCATTTCAGACCAAAAGACTATTACTTTGTTCAATGTAAAGTAAATGCATTTTAAAGGTGTTTGCGTTCTTCAGGGATGTATTTGGAACATATCTGGCACAAAAACTTCATTGCCATTGCTTGCATTAAGAACCAGCAGCTTAAAGAAATACTGAGGCTGGAAACAGTGCAAAAACGCTTAGAATGGCCTGTTCTGTGCATTTCAGACCAAATGACTATTACTTTGTTCAATGTAAAGTAAATGCATTTTAAAGGTGTTTGCCTTCTTCAGGGATGTATTTGGAACATATCTGGCACAAAAACTTCATTGCCATTGCTTGCATTAAGAACCAGCAGCTTAAAGAAATACTGAGGCTGAAAACAGTGCGAAAACGCTTAGAATGGCCTGTTCTGTGCATTTCAGACCAAAAGGCTTCTACTTTGGTCAAAGTGATTTCAAAGCAATTTAAAGGTGTTTTCCTCCTTCAGGGATGTATTTGGAACATATGTAGCACAAAAACTTCATTACCATTGCTTGCATTAAGATACAGCAGCTTAAAGAAATACTGAGGCTGGAAACAGTGCGAAAACGCTTAGAATGGCCTGTTCTGTGCATTTCAGACCAAAAGACTATTACTTTGTTCAATGTAAAGTAAATGCATTTTAAAGGTGTTTGCCTTGTTCAGGGATGTATTTGGAACACATCTGGCACAAAAACTTCATTGCCATTGCTTGCATTAAGAACCAGCAGCTTAAAGTAATACTGAGGCTGGAAACAGTGCAAAAACGCTTAGAATGGCCTGTTCTGTGCATTTCAGACCAACAGAACACTACTTTGTTCAATGTAAAGTAAATGCATTTTAAAGGTGTTTGCCTTCTTCAGGGATGTATTTGTAACATATCTAGCACAAAAACTTTATTGCCATTGCTTGCATTAAGAACCAGCAGCTTAAAGAAATACTGAGGCTGGAAACAGTGCGAAAACACTTAGAATGGCCTGTTCTGTGCATTTCAGACCAAAAGGCTTCTACTTTGCTCAAAGTGATTTCAAAGCAATTTAAAGGTGTTTTCCTCCTTCGGGGATGTATTTGGAACACATCCAGCACAAAAACTTTATTGCCATTGCTTGCATTAAGAACCAGCAGCTTAAAGAAATACTGAGGATGGAAACAGTGCGAAAACGCTTAGAATGGCCTGTTCTGTGCATTTCAGACCAAAAGACTATTACTTTGTTCAATGTAAAGTAAATACATTTTAAAGGTGTTTGCCTTCTTCAGGGATGTATTTGGAACACATCTGGCACAAAAACTTTATTGCCATTGCCTCCTTTCAGAGACAGCAGCTTAAAGAAATACTGAGGCTGGAAACTGTGCGAAAACGCTTAGAATGGCCTGTTCTGTGCATTTCAGACCAAAAGACTATTACTTTGTTCAATGTAAAGTAAATGCATTTTAAAGGTGTTTGCCTTCTTCAGGGATGTATTTGGAACATATCTGGCACAAAAACTTCATTGCCATTGCTTGCATTAAGAACCAGCAGCTTAAAGAAATACTGAGGCTGAAAACAGTGCGAAAACGCTTAGAATGGCCTGTTCTGTGCATTTCAGACCAAAAGGCTTCTACTTTGGTCAAAGTGATTTCAAAGCAATTTAAAGGTGTTTTCCTCCTTCAGGGATGTATTTGGAACATATCTAGCACAAAAACTTCATTACCATTGCTTGCATTAAGATACAGCAGCTTAAAGAAATACTGAGGCTGGAAACAGTGCGAAAACGCTTAGAATGGCCTGTTCTGTGCATTTCAGACCAAAAGACTATTACTTTGTTCAATGTAAAGTAAATGCATTTTAAAGGTGTTTGCGTTCTTCAGGGATGTATTTGGAACATATCTGGCACAAAAACTTCATTGCCATTGCTTGCATTAAGAACCAGCAGCTTAAAGAAATACTGAGGCTGGAAACAGTGCAAAAACGCTTAGAATGGCCTGTTCTGTGCATTTCAGACCAAAAGACTATTACTTTGTTCAATGTAAAGTAAATGCATTTTAAAGGTGTTTTCCTCCTTTAGGGATGTATTTGGAACACATCTGGCACAAAAACTTCATTGCCATTGCTTGCATTAAGAACCAGCAGCTTAAAGAAATACTGAGGCTGGAAACAGTGCGAAAACGCTTAGAATGGCCTGTTCTGTGCATTTCAGACCAAATGACTATTACTTTGTTCAATGTAAAGTAAATGCATTTTAAAGGTGTTTGCCTTCTTCAGGGATGTATTTGGAACATATCTGGCACAAAAACTTCATTTCCATTGCTTGCATTAAGAACCAGCAGCTTCAAGAAATACTGAGGCTGAAAACAGTGCGAAAACGCTTAGAATGGCCTGTTCTGTGCATTTCAGACCAAAAGGCTTCTACTTTGGTCAAAGTGATTTCAAAGCAATTTAAAGGTGTTTTCCTCCTTCAGGGATGTATTTGGAACATATCTAGCACAAAAACTTCATTACCATTGCTTGCATTGAGATACAGCAGCTTAAAGAAATACTGAGGCTGGAAACAGTGCGAAAACGCTTAGAATGGCCTGTTCTGTGCATTTCAGACCAAAAGACTATTACTTTGTTAAATGTAAAGTAAATGCATTTTAAAGGTGTTTGCCTTGTTCAGGGATGTATTTGGAACACATCTGGCACAAAAACTTCATTGCCATTGCTTGCATTAAGAACCAGCAGCTTAAAGAAATACTGAGGCTGGAAACAGTGCGAAAACGCTTAGAATGGCCTGTTCTGTGCATTTCAAACCAAATGACTATTACTTTGTTCAATGTAACGTAAATGCATTTTAAAGGTGTTTGCCTTCTTCAGGGATGTATTTGGAACATATCTGGCACAAAAACTTCATTGCCATTGCTTGCATTAAGAACCAGCAGCTTCAAGAAATACTGAGGCTGAAAACAGTGCGAAAACGCTTAGAATGGCCTGTTCTGTGCATTTCAGACCAAAAGGCTTCTACTTTGGTCAAAGTGATTTCAAAGCAATTTAAAGGTGTTTTCCTCCTTCAGGGATGTATTTGGAACATATCTAGCACAAAAACTTCATTACCATTGCTTGCATTAAGTAACAGCAGCTTAAAGAAATACTGAGGCTGGAAACAGTGCGAAAACGCTTAGAATGGCCTGTTCTCTGCATTTCAGACCAACAGAACACTACTTTGTTCAATGTAAAGTAAATGCATTTTAAAGGTGTTTGCCTTCTTCAGGGATGTATTTGTAACATATCTAGCACAAAAACTTTATTGCCATTGCTTGCATTAAGAACCAGCAGCTTAAAGAAATACTGAGGCTGGAAACAGTGCGAAAACGCTTAGAATGGCCTGTTCTGTGCATTTCAGACCAAAAGGCTTCTACTTTGCTCAAAGTGATTTCAAAGCAATTTAAAGGTGTTTTCCTCCTTCGGGGATGTATTTGGAACACATCTAGCACAAAAACTTTATTGCCATTGCTTGCATTAAGATGCAGCAGCTTAAAGAAATACTGAGGATGGAAACAGTGCGAAAACGCTTAGAATGGCCTGTTCTGTGCATTTCAGACCAAAAGACTATTACTTTGTTCAATGTAAAGTAAATACATTTTAAAGGTGTTTGCCTTCTTCAGGGATGTATTTGGAACACATCTGGCACAAAAACTTTATTGCCATTGCCTCCTTTCAGAGACAGCAGCTTAAAGAAATACTGAGGCTGGAAACTGTGCGAAAACGCTTAGAATGGCCTGTTCTGTGCATTTCAGACCAAATGACTATTACTTTGTTAAATGTAAAGTAAATGCATTTTAAAGGTGTTTGCCTTCTTCAGGGATGTATTTGGAACACATCTGGCACAAAAACTTCATTGCCATTGCTTGCATTAAGAACCAGCAGCTTAAAGAAATACTGAGGCTGGAAACAGTGCGAAAACGCTTAGAATGGCCTGTTCTGTGCATTTCAGACCAAAAGACTATTACTTTGTTCAATGTAAAGTAAATGCATTTTAAAGGTGTTTGCCTTCTTCAGGGATGTATTTGGAACATATCTGGCACAAAAACTTCATTGCCATTGCTTGCATTAAGATACAGCAGCTTAAAGAAATACTGAGGCTGAAAACAGTGCGAAAACGCTTAGAATGGCCTGTTCTGTGCAATTCAGACCAAAAGGCTTCTACTTTGGTCAAAGTGATTTCAAAGCAATTTAAAGGTGTTTTCCTTCTTCAGGGATGTATTTGGAACATATCTAGCACAAAAACTTCATTACCATTGCTTGCATAAAGATACAGCAGCTTAAAGAAATACTGAGGCTGGAAACAGTGCGAAAACGCTTAGAATGGCCTGTTCTGTGCATTTCAGACCAAAAGACTATTACTTTGTTAAATGTAAAGTAAATGCATTTTAAAGGTGTTTGCCTTGTTCAGGGATGTATTTGGAACACATCTGGCACAAAAACTTCATTGCCATTGCTTGCATTAAGAACCAGCAGCTTAAAGAAATACTGAGGCTGGAAACAGTGCGAAAACGCTTAGAATGGCCTGTTCTGTGCATTTCAGACCAAAAGGCTTCTACTTTGGTCAAAGTGATTTCAAAGCAATTTAAAGGTGTTTTCCTCCTTCAGGGATGTATTTGGAACACATCTAGCACAAAAACTTTATTGCCATTGCTTGCAATAAGATGCAACAGCTTAGATAGATAGATAGATAGATAAGACTTTATTAATCCCGCAGTGGGGAAATTCTGGTGACCCAGCAGCAGCAAGAGAAAAAAAAACAGTTGGAAAAAAATAAAGAGTAAAAATATGTTATGCATTATATACAAAAGAAAGACAAAAAATGTACATATCTCACATAAACATAAAGTGCAAAAGTGCCGAATGAAAAAAAACATTTAAAAAAAAAAAAAAAAAAAAAAAGCTTAAAGAAACACTGAGGCTGGAAACAGTACGAAAACGCTTAGAATGGCCTGTTCTGTGCATTTCAGACCAAAAGACTATTACTTTGTTCAATGTAAAGTAAATGCATTTTAAAGGTGTTTGCCTTGTTCAGGGATGTATTTGGAACATATCTGGCACAAAAACTTCATTGCCATTGCTTGCATTAAGAACCAGCAGCTTAAAGAAACACTGAGGCTGGAAACAGTGCGAAAACGCTTAGAATGGCCTGTTCTGTGCATTTCAGACCAACAGACTACTACTCTTGTCAAAGTGATTTCAAAGCATTTTAAAGGTGTTTGCCTTCTTCAGGGGTGTATTTGGAACATATCTGGCACAAAAACTTCATTGCCATTGCTTGCATTAAGAACCAGCAGCTTAAAGAAATACTGAGGCTGGAAACAGTGCAAAAACGCTTAGAATGGCCTGTTCTGTGCATTTCAGACCAAAAGACTGTTACTTTGTTCAATGTAAAGTAAATGCATTTTAAAGGTGTTTGCCTTCTTCAGGGATGTATTTGGAACACATCTGGCACAAAAACTTCATTGCCATTGCTTGCATTAAGAACCAGCAGCTTAAAGAAATACTGAGGCTGAAAACAGTGCGAAAACGCTTAGAATGGCCTGTTCTGTGCATTTCAGACCAAAAGGCTTCTACTTTGGTCAAAGTGATTTCAAAGCAATTTAAAGGTGTTTTCCTCCTTCAGGGATGTATTTGGAACATATCTAGCACAAAAACTTTATTGCCATTGCTTGCATTAGGAACCAGCAGCTTAAAGAAATACTGAGGCTGGAAACAGTGCGACAACGCTTAGAATGGCCTGTTCTGTGCATTTCAGACCAACAGAACACTACTTTGTTCAATGTAAAGTAAATGCATTTTAAAGGTGTTTGCCTTCTTCAGGGATGTATTTGGAACATATCTAGCACAAAAACTTCATTGCCATTGCTTGCATTAAGAACCAGCAGCTTAAAGAAATACTGAGGCTGGAAACAGTGCAAAAACGCTTAGAATGGCCTGTTCTGTGCATTTCAGACCAAATGAATATTACTTTGTTCAATGTAAAGTAAATGCATTTTAAAGGTGTTTGCCTTCTTCAGGGATGTATTTGGAACACATCTGGCACAAAAACTTCATTGCCATTGCTTGCATTAAGAACCAGCAGCTTAAATAAACACTGAGGCTGGAAACAGTGCGAAAACGCTTAGAATGGCCTGTTCTGTGCATTTCAGACCAAATGACTATTACTTTGTTCAATGTAAAGTAAATGCATTTTAAAGGTGTTTGCCTTCTTCAGGGATGTATTTGGAACACATCTGGCACAAAAACTTCATTGCCATTGCTTGCATTAAGAACCAGCAGCTTAAATAAACACTGAGGCTGGAAACAGTGCGAAAACGCTTAGAATGGCCTGTTCTGTGCATTTCAGACCAAATGACTATTACTTTGTTCAATGTAAAGTAAATGCATTTTAAAGGTGTTTGCCTTCTTCAGGGATGTATTTGGAACATATCTGGCACAAAAACTTCATTGCCATTGCTTGCATTAAGAACCAGCAGCTTAAAGAAATACTGAGGCTGAAAACAGTGCGAAAACGCTTAGAATGGCCTGTTCTGTGCATTTCAGACCAAAAGGCTTCTACTTTGGTCAAAGTGATTTCAAAGCAATTTAAAGGTGTTTTCCTCCTTCAGGGATGTATTTGGAACATATCTAGCACAAAAACTTCATTACCATTGCTTGCATTAAGATACAGCAGCTTAAAGAAATACTGAGGCTGGAAACAGTGCGAAAACGCTTAGAATGGCCTGTTCTGTGCGTTTCAGACCAAAAGACTATTACTTTGTTCAATGTAAAGTAAATGCATTTTAAAGGTGTTTGCGTTCTTCAGGGATGTATTTGGAACATATCTGGCACAAAAACTTCATTGCCATTGCTTGCATTAAGAACCAGCAGCTTAAAGAAATACTGAGGCTGGAAACAGTGCAAAAACGCTTAGAATGGCCTGTTCTGTGCATTTCAGACCAAATGACTATTACTTTGTTCAATGTAAAGTAAATGCATTTTAAAGGTGTTTGCCTTCTTCAGGGATGTATTTGGAACATATCTGGCACAAAAACTTCATTGCCATTGCTTGCATTAAGAACCAGCAGCTTAAAGAAATACTGAGGCTGAAAACAGTGCGAAAACGCTTAGAATGGCCTGTTCTGTGCATTTCAGACCAAAAGGCTTCTACTTTGGTCAAAGTGATTTCAAAGCAATTTAAAGGTGTTTTCCTCCTTCAGGGATGTATTTGGAACATATGTAGCACAAAAACTTCATTACCATTGCTTGCATTAAGATACAGCAGCTTAAAGAAATACTGAGGCTGGAAACAGTGCGAAAACGCTTAGAATGGCCTGTTCTGTGCATTTCAGACCAAAAGACTATTACTTTGTTCAATGTAAAGTAAATGCATTTTAAAGGTGTTTGCCTTGTTCAGGGATGTATTTGGAACACATCTGGCACAAAAACTTTATTGCCATTGCCTCCTTTCAGAGACAGCAGCTTAAAGAAATACTGAGGCTGGAAACTGTGCGAAAACGCTTAGAATGGCCTGTTCTGTGCATTTCAGACCAACAGAACACTACTTTGTTCAATGTAAAGTAAATGCATTTTAAAGGTGTTTGCCTTCTTCAGGGATGTATTTGTAACATATCTAGCACAAAAACTTTATTGCCATTGCTTGCATTAAGAACCAGCAGCTTAAAGAAATACTGAGGCTGGAAACAGTGCGAAAACACTTAGAATGGCCTGTTCTGTGCATTTCAGACCAAAAGGCTTCTACTTTGCTCAAAGTGATTTCAAAGCAATTTAAAGGTGTTTTCCTCCTTCGGGGATGTATTTGGAACACATCCAGCACAAAAACTTTATTGCCATTGCTTGCATTAAGAACCAGCAGCTTAAAGAAATACTGAGGATGGAAACAGTGCGAAAACGCTTAGAATGGCCTGTTCTGTGCATTTCAGACCAAAAGACTATTACTTTGTTCAATGTAAAGTAAATACATTTTAAAGGTGTTTGCCTTCTTCAGGGATGTATTTGGAACACATCTGGCACAAAAACTTTATTGCCATTGCCTCCTTTCAGAGACAGCAGCTTAAAGAAATACTGAGGCTGGAAACTGTGCGAAAACGCTTAGAATGGCCTGTTCTGTGCATTTCAGACCAAAAGACTATTACTTTGTTCAATGTAAAGTAAATGCATTTTAAAGGTGTTTGCCTTCTTCAGGGATGTATTTGGAACATATCTGGCACAAAAACTTCATTGCCATTGCTTGCATTAAGAACCAGCAGCTTAAAGAAATACTGAGGCTGAAAACAGTGCGAAAACGCTTAGAATGGCCTGTTCTGTGCATTTCAGACCAAAAGGCTTCTACTTTGGTCAAAGTGATTTCAAAGCAATTTAAAGGTGTTTTCCTCCTTCAGGGATGTATTTGGAACATATCTAGCACAAAAACTTCATTACCATTGCTTGCATTAAGATACAGCAGCTTAAAGAAATACTGAGGCTGGAAACAATGCGAAAACGCTTAGAATGGCCTGTTCTGTGCATTTCAGACCAAAAGACTATTACTTTGTTCAATGTAAAGTAAATGCATTTTAAAGGTGTTTGCGTTCTTCAGGGATGTATTTGGAACATATCTGGCACAAAAACTTCATTGCCATTGCTTGCATTAAGAACCAGCAGCTTAAAGAAATACTGAGGCTGGAAACAGTGCAAAAACGCTTAGAATGGCCTGTTCTGTGCATTTCAGACCAAATGACTATTACTTTGTTCAATGTAAAGTAAATGCATTTTAAAGGTGTTTTCCTCCTTTAGGGATGTATTTGGAACACATCTGGCACAAAAACTTCATTGCCATTGCTTGCATTAAGAACCAGCAGCTTAAAGAAATACTGAGGCTGGAAACAGTGCGAAAACGCTTAGAATGGCCTGTTCTGTGCATTTCAGACCAAATGACTATTACTTTGTTCAATGTAAAGTAAATGCATTTTAAAGGTGTTTGCCTTCTTCAGGGATGTATTTGGAACATATCTGGCACAAAAACTTCATTGCCATTGCTTGCATTAAGAACCAGCAGCTTCAAGAAATACTGAGGCTGAAAACAGTGCGAAAACGCTTAGAATGGCCTGTTCTGTGCATTTCAGACCAAAAGGCTTCTACTTTGGTCAAAGTGATTTCAAAGCAATTTAAAGGTGTTTTCCTCCTTCAGGGATGTATTTGGAACATATCTAGCACAAAAACTTCATTACCATTGCTTGCATTAAGATACAGCAGCTTAAAGAAATACTGAGGCTGGAAACAGTGCGAAAACGCTTAGAATGGCCTGTTCTGTGCATTTCAGACCAAAAGACTATTACTTTGTTAAATGTAAAGTAAATGCATTTTAAAGGTGTTTGCCTTGTTCAGGGATGTATTTGGAACACATCTGGCACAAAAACTTCATTGCCATTGCTTGCATTAAGAACCAGCAGCTTAAAGAAATACTGAGGCTGGAAACAGTGCGAAAACGCTTAGAATGGCCTGTTCTGTGCATTTCAAACCAAATGACTATTACTTTGTTCAATGTAACGTAAATGCATTTTAAAGGTGTTTGCCTTCTTCAGGGATGTATTTGGAACATATCTGGCACAAAAACTTCATTGCCATTGCTTGCATTAAGAACCAGCAGCTTCAAGAAATACTGAGGCTGAAAACAGTGCGAAAACGCTTAGAATGGCCTGTTCTGTGCATTTCAGACCAAAAGGCTTCTACTTTGGTCAAAGTGATTTCAAAGCAATTTAAAGGTGTTTTCCTCCTTCAGGGATGTATTTGGAACATATCTAGCACAAAAACTTCATTACCATTGCTTGCATTAAGTAACAGCAGCTTAAAGAAATACTGAGGCTGGAAACAGTGCGAAAACGCTTAGAATGGCCTGTTCTGTGCATTTCAGACCAAAAGACTATTACTTTGTTAAATGTAAAGTAAATGCATTTTAAAGGTGTTTGCCTTGTTCAGGGATGTATTTGGAACACATCTGGCACAAAAACTTCATTGCCATTGCTTGCATTAAGAACCAGCAGCTTAAAGAAATACTGAGGCTGGAAACAGTGCGAAAACGCTTAGAATGGCCTGTTCTGTGCATTTCAAACCAAATGACTATTACTTTGTTCAATGTAACGTAAATGCATTTTAAAGGTGTTTGCCTTCTTCAGGGATGTATTTGGAACATATCTGGCACAAAAACTTCATTGCCATTGCTTGCATTAAGAACCAGCAGCTTCAAGAAATACTGAGGCTGAAAACAGTGCGAAAACGCTTAGAATGGCCTGTTCTGTGCATTTCAGACCAAAAGGCTTCTACTTTGGTCAAAGTGATTTCAAAGCAATTTAAAGGTGTTTTCCTCCTTCAGGGATGTATTTGGAACATATCTAGCACAAAAACTTCATTACCATTGCTTGCATTAAGTAACAGCAGCTTAAAGAAATACTGAGGCTGGAAACAGTGCGAAAACGCTTAGAATGGCCTGTTCTCTGCATTTCAGACCAACAGAACACTACTTTGTTCAATGTAAAGTAAATGCATTTTAAAGGTGTTTGCCTTCTTCAGGGATGTATTTGTAACATATCTAGCACAAAAACTTTATTGCCATTGCTTGCATTAAGAACCAGCAGCTTAAAGAAATACTGAGGCTGGAAACAGTGCGAAAACGCTTAGAATGGCCTGTTCTGTGCATTTCAGACCAAAAGGCTTCTACTTTGCTCAAAGTGATTTCAAAGCAATTTAAAGGTGTTTTCCTCCTTCGGGGATGTATTTGGAACACATCTAGCACAAAAACTTTATTGCCATTGCTTGCATTAAGAACCAGCAGCTTAAAGAAATACTGAGGATGGAAACAGTGCGAAAACGCTTAGAATGGCCTGTTCTGTGCATTTCAGACCAAAAGACTATTACTTTGTTCAATGTAAAGTAAATACATTTTAAAGGTGTTTGCCTTCTTCAGGGATGTATTTGGAACACATCTGGCACAAAAACTTTATTGCCATTGCCTCCTTTCAGAGACAGCAGCTTAAAGAAATACTGAGGCTGGAAACTGTGCGAAAACGCTTAGAATGGCCTGTTCTGTGCATTTCAGACCAAAAGACTATTACTTTGTTCAATGTAAAGTAAATGCATTTTAAAGGTGTTTGCCTTCTTCAGGGATGTATTTGGAACATATCTGGCACAAAAACTTCATTGCCATTGTAGTAGAAAACAGGTGATGTCTTATAGGTCATATGTAATCTGTAGTTAATTCCTCATAAGTGCAGGCATAAAGTAGAATAGTCAGGTCATGAGATTAGAGTTTCTGTGTCCAGGACCTATTGGCAGGACAAACAGGCTGATGTCTCCCATTTCGGGGAAGTTCATATTGTGAAAGTTCTTGGCGTGTGTGGCTGCTCTGGGAACACAGACATGCCGGGTCGGAGTGACCCGACATGTGGATAGTTCCACGTCATTAATCCAAAATATCAAGGGCAAGAGCCAAATTTGGACAACAGCTCTCTTGCGACTAACGCAAGTTGAGGGTTTAAAAACCAACACCCCCAAAGCAGGGGGAGGAGAGTTTTGTTGCCGGCCTAGGAGATAACTTGTTCTCTGTGGTCGGGACCGGAGCTCCCCCGCGCGCCAGCGAGCTTAACCCCTGCAGGGAGGAAGAAGGTGACTTCGTATATCTGCCTTGTGTACATCTTTACACCACTTAGGTGAAATAAACCATTTGGATTATTGTTGAATCTCAGAGCTGTGTTTGACTGAATCCTTTCAGTGAGGAGTCTCGGAAAACAACTACAGAATTCTTGGCGTCACGAACAGGACTATAGCATTGGCAGATCATTTCTGGTGGTGTGGAGGTCAACGTCTTTACTCAGTTCTGCCAGTAGATTGGGCAGGTAGGTGTGCTAGGGTGCAAATAGCGCAGGAGTTAATCACCTTTAAAGGTGATGAGCGGGGAAAGAACAGCAGCAGCACTCGGGCTAAGAGGGGATTTAATCCAGACCCTAAAGTGTACCTGGACTCAATTGGTCAACCCAGGGGAATCCCTAGTGAGTTTAAAGCTAGAAATGAAATTGCGTCAGGATTTGAGTCAATTCTGCCCTGGATAACCGCTAACAAAAATACTGAGTGGATCAACTACATTTATTACAACCAACAGCGTTTCATTAATTACACTGATGAAGCCTTGGGTGCTCTAGGAGAGCAGGTGAGTGCCACTAGTGCTATGGCGTGGCAGAACCGACAGGCCATTGATTGGATGTTGGCTGAGAA
Organism: Macropodus opercularis; assembly: GCA_030770545.1. Taxonomy (NCBI): domain Eukaryota; kingdom Metazoa; phylum Chordata; class Actinopteri; order Anabantiformes; family Osphronemidae; genus Macropodus; species Macropodus opercularis. The sequence continues at coordinate 16,023,310 of CM061098.1, read as the reverse complement.
AGGAGGTGTGTGTGCTCTCATTGGTGAATATTGCTGCACTTACATTCCAGGACACACAGCGCCTGATGGAGCCTTTACTGAAGCAATGAGGAAACTGAAAGCCCTGAAGGCAGAGGTGAAAGAGAACGCCGGCAGGGATGCAGATGTGAGCTGGATTAGTTGGTTGGAGAACACTGCTAGTGGTTGGAAGCAGGGGTTAATTAGATTAGTCATAACAGTGTCGATAGGAGTGGTAGTGATGGGATTCATCCTGTGTTGTTGCATTCCTCTGATGAAGTCACTGGCCCTTAGAGCAGTCAAGAAAGAGAGTTTACAGATGACAGTGATGAAACAGGGAAGAGAGCAAATAAAGCAGAGTAGGATCGCTGAGGACAAAATGGACCACGACCTGTTTCCTGTGCCGGAATGGATCCATATCAGGAAGGACGACGATGACGAGAGTGATGAAGTAGACGAGGGAGAAGAGTGAGACCAGAGCTGAGCCGGAAGATCTTCACTCATTAATGTTTTTGTATTCTCAAATATACACATGATTCACATACAGGCCTATTGCATTCATTACTTCTAGCCTCTGACTTCCCCACACTACACTATTGTATTACTGAATTTATGTAGGATATATCAGCTTTTGTGCCTCATATAACTATTCAATCTATAGTCACCATAACGTGAAGTCAGAGGGTTATATTCATAATTTGCAACACATACTCTAAGATGTGCCCAATTCTAGTGATTTGCCTGATGTCTGTTCTTTTCTTTCTGCCCAGATTTGCTGCAACTCCGAATCGGCTGCACCCGTGGATCAACGGAGGCTGTTGCTCCCGGAAGAGACATCCTGGGACCCCCTTGGTTGGCGAGTGTGGCTGGGACGATAATTGTAGTGAATCTTTTGCTTATAAGGACATTGATGTGAAATCATGGATTGTGTGAATTCTGTTCTTGTGGGCCGAGTACGGAGAATCACCTCTTCCACCTGCAGGACCTTTGAAATGTTAAGTCTAGTTTAGATTTATGTGTGTCTGTAGGATAACTGTTGATGTTTTGGGTTAGGACAGGGATAGGCATTCAAGCCAAGGCTAAAATTAATGGGGGTAACAAAGTTCAGTCTCTTGTTTAGTCCAAGGGTTAAAGGTAGTCAGGGCTGAGATAAGAGTAGAATAGTTTGACGGGATTCAGTAATCCCGTGAGGGGGAAAGTCTGTAGTAGAAAACAGGTGATGTCTTATAGGTCATATGTAATCTGTAGTTAATTCCTCATAAGTGCAGGCATAAAGTAGAATAGTCAGGTCATGAGATTAGAGTTTCTGTGTCCAGGACCTATTGGCAGGACAAACAGGCTGATGTCTCCCATTTCGGGGAAGTTCATATTGTGAAAGTTCTTGGCGTGTGTGGCTGCTCTGGGAACACAGACATGCCGGGTCGGAGTGACCCGACATGTGGATAGTTCCACGTCATTAATCCAAAATATCAAGGGCAAGAGCCAAATTTGGACAACAGCTCTCTTGCGACTAACGCAAGTTGAGGGTTTAAAAACCAACACCCCCAAAGCAGGGGGAGGAGAGTTTTGTTGCCGGCCTAGGAGATAACTTGTTCTCTGTGGTCGGGACCGGAGCTCCCCCGCGCGCCAGCGAGCTTAACCCCTGCAGGGAGGAAGAAGGTGACTTCGTATATCTGCCTTGTGTACATCTTTACACCACTTAGGTGAAATAAACCATTTGGATTATTGTTGAATCTCAGAGCTGTGTTTGACTGAATCCTTTCAGTGAGGAGTCTCGGAAAACAACTACACCATTGCTTGCATTAAGAACCAGCAGCTTAAAGAAATACTGAGGCTGGAAACAGTGCGAAAACGCTTAGAATGGCCTGTTCTGTGCATTTCAGACCAAAAGGCTTCTACTTTGGTCAAAGTGATTTCAAAGCAATTTAAAGGTGTTTTCCTCCTTCAGGGATGTATTTGGAACACATCTAGCAAAAAAACTTTATTGCCATTGCTTGCAATAAGATGCAACAGCTTAAAGAAACACTGAGGCTGGAAACAGTACGAAAACGCTTAGAATGGCCTGTTCTGTGCATTTCAGACCAAAAGACTATTACTTTGTTCAATGTAAAGTAAATGCATTTTAAAGGTGTTTGCCTTGTTCAGGGATGTATTTGGAACATATCTGGCACAAAAACTTCATTGCCATTGCTTGCATTAAGAACCAGCAGCTTAAAGAAACACTGAGGCTGGAAACAGTGCGAAAACGCTTAGAATGGCCTGTTCTGTGCATTTCAGACCAAATGACTATTACTTTGTTAAATGTAAAGTAAATGCATTTTAAAGGTGTTTGCCTTCTTCAGGGATGTATTTGGAACACATCTGGCACAAAAACTTCATTGCCATTGCTTGCATTAAGAACCAGCAGCTTAAAGAAATACTGAGGCTGGAAACAGTGCGAAAACGCTTAGAATGGCCTGTTCTGTGCATTTCAGACCAAAAGACTATTACTTTGTTCAATGTAAAGTAAATGCATTTTAAAGGTGTTTGCCTTCTTCAGGGATGTATTTGGAACATATCTGGCACAAAAACTTCATTGCCATTGCTTGCATTAAGATACAGCAGCTTAAAGAAATACTGAGGCTGAAAACAGTGCGAAAACGCTTAGAATGGCCTGTTCTGTGCAATTCAGACCAAAAGGCTTCTACTTTGGTCAAAGTGATTTCAAAGCAATTTAAAGGTGTTTTCCTTCTTCAGGGATGTATTTGGAACATATCTAGCACAAAAACTTCATTACCATTGCTTGCATAAAGATACAGCAGCTTAAAGAAATACTGAGGCTGGAAACAGTGCGAAAACGCTTAGAATGGCCTGTTCTGTGCATTTCAGACCAAAAGACTATTACTTTGTTAAATGTAAAGTAAATGCATTTTAAAGGTGTTTGCCTTGTTCAGGGATGTATTTGGAACACATCTGGCACAAAAACTTCATTGCCATTGCTTGCATTAAGAACCAGCAGCTTAAAGAAATACTGAGGCTGGAAACAGTGCGAAAACGCTTAGAATGGCCTGTTCTGTGCATTTCAGACCAAAAGGCTTCTACTTTGGTCAAAGTGATTTCAAAGCAATTTAAAGGTGTTTTCCTCCTTCAGGGATGTATTTGGAACACATCTAGCACAAAAACTTTATTGCCATTGCTTGCAATAAGATGCAACAGCTTAGATAGATAGATAGATAGATAAGACTTTATTAATCCCGCAGTGGGGAAATTCTGGTGACCCAGCAGCAGCAAGAGAAAAAAAAACAGTTGGAAAAAAATAAAGAGTAAAAATATGTTATGCATTATATACAAAAGAAAGACAAAAAATGTACATATCTCACATAAACATAAAGTGCAAAAGTGCCGAATGAAAAAAAACATTAAAAAAAAAAAAAAAAAAAAAAAAGCTTAAAGAAACACTGAGGCTGGAAACAGTACGAAAACGCTTAGAATGGCCTGTTCTGTGCATTTCAGACCAAAAGACTATTACTTTGTTCAATGTAAAGTAAATGCATTTTAAAGGTGTTTGCCTTGTTCAGGGATGTATTTGGAACATATCTGGCACAAAAACTTCATTGCCATTGCTTGCATTAAGAACCAGCAGCTTAAAGAAACACTGAGGCTGGAAACAGTGCGAAAACGCTTAGAATGGCCTGTTCTGTGCATTTCAGACCAACAGACTACTACTCTTGTCAAAGTGATTTCAAAGCATTTTAAAGGTGTTTGCCTTCTTCAGGGGTGTATTTGGAACATATCTGGCACAAAAACTTCATTGCCATTGCTTGCATTAAGAACCAGCAGCTTAAAGAAATACTGAGGCTGGAAACAGTGCAAAAACGCTTAGAATGGCCTGTTCTGTGCATTTCAAACCAAATGACTATTACTTTGTTCAATGTAAAGTAAATGCATTTTAAAGGTGTTTGCCTTCTTCAGGGATGTATTTGGAACATATCTGGCACAAAAACTTCATTGCCATTGCTTGCATTAAGAACCAGCAGCTTAAAGAAATACTGAGGCTGAAAACAGTGCGAAAACGCTTAGAATGGCCTGTTCTGTGCATTTCAGACCAAAAGAACACTACTTTGGTCAAAGTGATTTCAAAGCAATTTAAAGGTGTTTTCCTCCTTCAGGGATGTATTTGGAACACATCTAGCACAAAAACTTTATTGCCATTGCTTGCATTAAGAACCAGCAGCTTAAAGAAATACTGAGGCTGGAAACAGTGCGAAAACGCTTAGAATGGCCTGTTCTGTGCATTTCAGACCAAAAGGCTTCTACTTTGGTCAAAGTGATTTCAAAGCAATTTAAAGGTGTTTTCCTCCTTCAGGGATGTATTTGGAACATATCTAGCACAAAAACTTCATTGCCATTGCTTGCATTAAGAACCAGCAGCTTAAAGAAATACTGAGGCTGAAAACAGTGCGAAAACGCTTAGAATGGCCTGTTCTGTGCATTTCAGACCACAAGACTATTACTTTGTTCAATGTAAAGTAAATGCATTTTAAAGGTGTTTGCCTTCTTCAGGGATGTATTTGGAACACATCTGGCACAAAAACTTTATTGCCATTGCCTCCTTTCAGAGACAGCGGCTTAAAGAAATACTGAAGCTGGAAACTGTGCGAAAACGCTTAGAATGGCCTGTTCTGTGCATTTCAGACCAAAAGACTATTACTTTGTTCAATGTAAAGTAAATGCATTTTAAAGGTGTTTGCCTTCTTCAGGGATGTATTTGGAACATATCTGGCACAAAAACTTCATTGCCATTGCTTGCATTAAGAACCAGCAGCTTAAAGAAATACTGAGGCTGGAAACAGTGCGAAAACGCTTACAATGGCCTGTTCTGTGCATTTCAGACCAAAAGGCTTCTACTTTGGTCAAAGTGATTTCAAAGCAATTTAAAGGTGTTTTCCTCCTTCAGGGATGTATTTGGAACACATCTAGCACAAAAACTTTATTGCCATTGCTTGCAATAAGATGCAACAGCTTAGATAGATAGATAGATAGATAAGACTTTATTAATCCCGCAGTGGGGAAATTCTGGTGACCCAGCAGCAGCAAGAGAAAAAAAAACAGTTGGAAAAAAATAAAGAGTAAAAATATGTTATGCATTATATACAAAAGAAAGACAAAAAATGTACATATCTCACATAAACATAAAGTGCAAAAGTGCCGAATGAAAAAAAACATTAAAAAAAAAAAAAAAAAAAAAAAAGCTTAAAGAAACACTGAGGCTGGAAACAGTACGAAAACGCTTAGAATGGCCTGTTCTGTGCATTTCAGACCAAAAGACTATTACTTTGTTCAATGTAAAGTAAATGCATTTTAAAGGTGTTTGCCTTGTTCAGGGATGTATTTGGAACATATCTGGCACAAAAACTTCATTGCCATTGCTTGCATTAAGAACCAGCAGCTTAAAGAAACACTGAGGCTGGAAACAGTGCGAAAACGCTTAGAATGGCCTGTTCTGTGCATTTCAGACCAACAGACTACTACTCTTGTCAAAGTGATTTCAAAGCATTTTAAAGGTGTTTGCCTTCTTCAGGGGTGTATTTGGAACATATCTGGCACAAAAACTTCATTGCCATTGCTTGCATTAAGAACCAGCAGCTTAAAGAAATACTGAGGCTGGAAACAGTGCAAAAACGCTTAGAATGGCCTGTTCTGTGCATTTCAAACCAAATGACTATTACTTTGTTCAATGTAAAGTAAATGCATTTTAAAGGTGTTTGCCTTCTTCAGGGATGTATTTGGAACATATCTGGCACAAAAACTTCATTGCCATTGCTTGCATTAAGAACCAGCAGCTTAAAGAAATACTGAGGCTGAAAACAGTGCGAAAACGCTTAGAATGGCCTGTTCTGTGCATTTCAGACCAAAAGAACACTACTTTGGTCAAAGTGATTTCAAAGCAATTTAAAGGTGTTTTCCTCCTTCAGGGATGTATTTGGAACACATCTAGCACAAAAACTTTATTGCCATTGCTTGCATTAAGAACCAGCAGCTTAAAGAAATACTGAGGCTGGAAACAGTGCGAAAACGCTTAGAATGGCCTGTTCTGTGCATTTCAGACCAAAAGGCTTCTACTTTGGTCAAAGTGATTTCAAAGCAATTTAAAGGTGTTTTCCTCCTTCAGGGATGTATTTGGAACATATCTAGCACAAAAACTTCATTGCCATTGCTTGCATTAAGAACCAGCAGCTTAAAGAAATACTGAGGCTGAAAACAGTGCGAAAACGCTTAGAATGGCCTGTTCTGTGCATTTCAGACCACAAGACTATTACTTTGTTCAATGTAAAGTAAATGCATTTTAAAGGTGTTTGCCTTCTTCAGGGATGTATTTGGAACACATCTGGCACAAAAACTTTATTGCCATTGCCTCCTTTCAGAGACAGCGGCTTAAAGAAATACTGAAGCTGGAAACTGTGCGAAAACGCTTAGAATGGCCTGTTCTGTGCATTTCAGACCAAAAGACTATTACTTTGTTCAATGTAAAGTAAATGCATTTTAAAGGTGTTTGCCTTCTTCAGGGATGTATTTGGAACATATCTGGCACAAAAACTTCATTGCCATTGCTTGCATTAAGAACCAGCAGCTTAAAGAAATACTGAGGCTGGAAACAGTGCGAAAACGCTTACAATGGCCTGTTCTGTGCATTTCAGACCAAAAGGCTTCTACTTTGGTCAAAGTGATTTCAAAGCAATTTAAAGGTGTTTTCCTCCTTCAGGGATGTATTTGGAACACATCTAGCACAAAAACTTTATTGCCATTGCTTGCAATAAGATGCAACAGCTTAGATAGATAGATAGATAAGACTTTATTAATCCCGCAGTGGGGAAATTCTGGTGACCCAGCAGCAGCAAGAGAAAAAAAAACAGTTGGAAAAAAATAAAGAGTAAAAATATGTTATGCATTATATACAAAAGAAAGACAAAAAATGTACATATCTCACATAAACATAAAGTGCAAAAGTGCCGAATGAAAAAAAACATTAAAAAAAAAAAAAAAAAAAAAAAAAAAGCTTAAAGAAACACTGAGGCTGGAAACAGTACGAAAACGCTTAGAATGGCCTGTTCTGTGCATTTCAGACCAAAAGACTATTACTTTGTTCAATGTAAAGTAAATGCATTTTAAAGGTGTTTGCCTTCTTCAGGGATGTATTTGGAACATATCTGGCACAAAAACTTCATTGCCATTGCTTGCATTAAGAACCAGCAGCTTAAAGAAACACTGAGGCTGGAAACAGTGCGAAAACGCTTAGAATGGCCTGTTCTGTGCATTTCAGACCAACAGACTACTACTCTTGTCAAAGTGATTTCAAAGCATTTTAAAGGTGTTTGCCTTCTTCAGGGGTGTATTTGGAACATATCTGGCACAAAAACTTCATTGCCATTGCTTGCATTAAGAACCAGCAGCTTAAAGAAATACTGAGGCTGGAAACAGTGCAAAAACGCTTAGAATGGCCTGTTCTGTGCATTTCAGACCAAAAGACTGTTACTTTGTTCAATGTAAAGTAAATGCATTTTAAAGGTGTTTGCCTTCTTCAGGGATGTATTTGGAACACATCTGGCACAAAAACTTCATTGCCATTGCTTGCATTAAGAACCAGCAGCTTAAAGAAATACTGAGGCTGGAAACAGTGCGAAAACGCTTAGAATGGCCTGTTCTGTGCATTTCAGACCACAAGACTATTACTTTGTTAAATGTAAAGTAAATGCATTTTAAAGGTGTTTGCCTTCTTCAGGGATGTATTTGGAACACATCTGGCACAAAAACTTTATTGCCATTGCCTCCTTTCAGAGACAGCGGCTTAAAGAAATACTGAAGCTGGAAACTGTGCGAAAACGCTTAGAATGGCCTGTTCTGTGCATTTCAGACCAAAAGACTATTACTTTGTTCAATGTAAAGTAAATGCATTTTAAAGGTGTTTGCCTTCTTCAGGGATGTATTTGGAACATATCTGGCACAAAAACTTCATTGCCATTGCTTGCATTAAGAACCAGCAGCTTAAAGAAATACTGAGGCTGGAAACAGTGCGAAAACGCTTACAATGGCCTGTTCTGTGCATTTCAGACCAAAAGGCTTCTACTTTGGTCAAAGTGATTTCAAAGCAATTTAAAGGTGTTTTCCTCCTTCAGGGATGTATTTGGAACACATCTAGCACAAAAACTTTATTGCCATTGCTTGCATTAAGATACAACAGCTTAAAGAAACCCTGAGGCTGGAAACAGTGCGAAAACGCTTAGAATGGCCTGTTCTGTGCATTTCAGACCAAAAGACTATTACTTTGTTCAATGTAAAGTAAATGCATTTTAAAGGTGTTTGCCTTCTTCAGGGATGTATTTGTAACATATCTAGCACAAAAACTTCATTGCCATTGCTTGCATTAAGAACCAGCAGCTTAAAGAAACACTGAGGCTGGAAACAGTGCGAAAACGCTTAGAATGGCCTGTTCTGTGCATTTCAGACCAAAAGACTACTACTCTTGTCAAAGTGATTTCAAAGCATTTTAAAGGTGTTTGCCTTGTTCAGGGATGTATTTGGAACATATCTGGCAAAAAAACTTCATTGCCATTGCTTGCATTAAGATGCAGCAGCTTAAAGAAATACTGAGGCTGGAAACAGTGCGAAAACGCTTAGAATGGCCTGTTCTGTGCATTTCAGACCAAAAGGCTTCTACTTTGGTCAAAGTGATTTCAAAGCAATTTAAAGGTGTTTTCCTCCTTCAGGGATGTATTTGGAACACATCTAGCACAAAAACTTCATTGCCATTGCTTGCATTAAGATGCAACAGCTTAAAGAAACACTGAGGCTGGAAACAGTGCGAAAACGCTTAGAATGGCCTGTTCTGTGCATTTCTGACCAAAAGACTATTACTTTGTTCAATGTAAAGTAAATGCATTTTAAAGGTGTTTGCCTTCTTCAGGGATGTATTTGGAACATATCTGGCACAAAAACTTCATTGCCATTGCTTGCATTAAGAACCAGCAGCTTAAAGAAAAACTGACGCTGGAAACAGTGCGAAAACGCTTAGAATGGCCTGTTCTGTGCATTTCAGACCAAATGACTATTACTTTGTTCAATGTAAAGTAAATGCATTTTAAAGGTGTTTGCCTTCTTCAGGGATGTATTTGAATCATATCTAGCACAAAAACTTTATTGCCATTGCCTCCTTTCAGAGACAGCAGCTTAAAGAAATACTGAGGTTGGAAACAGTGCAAAAACGCTTAGAATGGCCTGTTCTGTGCATTTCAGACCAAAAGGCTTCTACTTTGCTCAAAGTGATCTCAAAGCAATTTAAAGGTGTTTTCCTCCTTCAGGGATGTATTTGGAACACATCTAGCACAAAAACTTTATTGCCATTGCTTGCATTAGGAACCAGCAGCTTAAAGAAATACTGAGGCTGGAAACAGTGCGACAACGCTTAGAATGGCCTGTTCTGTGCATTTCAGACCAAAAGACTATTACTTTGTTCAATGTAAAGTAAATGCATTTTAAAGGTGTTTGCCTTCTTCAGGGATGTATTTGGAACATATCTGGCACAAAAACTTCATTGCCATTGCTTGCATTAAGAACCAGCAGCTTAAAGAAAAACTGACGCTGGAAACAGTGCGAAAACGCTTAGAATGGCCTGTTCTGTGCATTTCAGACCAAATGACTATTACTTTGTTCAATGTAAAGTAAATGCATTTTAAAGGTGTTTGCGTTCTTCAGGGATGTATTTGGAACATATCTGGCACAAAAACTTCATTGCCATTGCTTGCATTAAGAACCAGCAGCTTAAAGAAATACTGAGGCTGGAAACAGTGCAAAAACGCTTAGAATGGCCTGTTCTGTGCATTTCAGACCAAATGACTATTACTTTGTTCAATGTAAAGTAAATGCATTTTAAAGGTGTTTGCCTTCTTCAGGGATGTATTTGGAACACATCTGGCACAAAAACTTCATTGCCATTGCTTGCATTAAGAACCAGCAGCTTAAAGTAATACTGAGGCTGGAAACAGTGCAAAAACGCTTAGAATGGCCTGTTCTGTGCATTTCAGACCAACAGAACACTACTTTGTTCAATGTAAAGTAAATGCATTTTAAAGGTGTTTGCCTTCTTCAGGGATGTATTTGAATCATATCTAGCACAAAAACTTTATTGCCATTGCCTCCTTTCAGAGACAGCAGCTTAAAGAAATACGGAGGCTGGAAACTGTGCGACAACGCTTAGAATGGCCTGTTCTGTGCATTTCAGACCAAAAGACTATTACTTTGTTCAATGTAAAGTAAATGCATTTTAAAGGTGTTTGCGTTCTTCAGGGATGTATTTGGAACATATCTGGCACAAAAACTTCATTGCCATTGCTTGCATTAAGAACCAGCAGCTTAAAGAAATACTGAGGCTGGAAACAGTGCAAAAACGCTTAGAATGGCCTGTTCTGTGCATTTCAGACCAACAGACTACTACTCTTGTCAAAGTGATTTCAAAGCATTTTAAAGGTGTTTGCCTTCTTCAGGGGTGTATTTGGAACATATCTGGCACAAAAACTTCATTGCCATTGCTTGCATTAAGAACCAGCAGCTTAAAGAAATACTGAGGCTGGAAACAGTGCAAAAACGCTTAGAATGGCCTGTTCTGTGCATTTCAGACCAAAAGACTATTACTTTGTTCAATGTAAAGTAAATGCATTTTAAAGGTGTTTGCGTTCTTCAGGGATGTATTTGGAACATATCTGGCACAAAAACTTCATTGCCATTGCTTGCATTAAGAACCAGCAGCTTAAAGAAATACTGAGGCTGGAAACAGTGCAAAAACGCTTAGAATGGCCTGTTCTGTGCATTTCAGACCAAATGACTATTACTTTGTTAAATGTAAAGTAAATGCATTTTAAAGGTGTTTGCCTTCTTCAGGGATGTATTTGGAACACATCTGGCACAAAAACTTCATTGCCATTGCTTGCATTAAGAACCAGCAGCTTAAAGAAATACTGAGGCTGGAAACAGTGCGAAAACGCTTAGAATGGCCTGTTCTGTGCATTTCAGACCAAAAGACTATTACTTTGTTCAATGTAAAGTAAATGCATTTTAAAGGTGTTTGCGTTCTTCAGGGATGTATTTGGAACATATCTGGCACAAAAACTTCATTGCCATTGCTTGCATTAAGAACCAGCAGCTTAAAGAAATACTGAGGCTGAAAACAGTGCGAAAACGCTTAGAATGGCCTGTTCTGTGCAATTCAGACCAAAAGGCTTCTACTTTGGTCAAAGTGATTTCAAAGCAATTTAAAGGTGTTTTCCTTCTTCAGGGATGTATTTGGAACATATCTAGCACAAAAACTTCATTACCATTGCTTGCATAAAGATACAGCAGCTTAAAGAAATACTGAGGCTGGAAACAGTGCGAAAACGCTTAGAATGGCCTGTTCTGTGCATTTCAGACCAAAAGACTATTACTTTGTTCAATGTAAAGTAAATGCATTTTAAAGGTGTTTGCCTTCTTCAGGGATGTATTTGGAACATATCTGGCACAAAAACTTCATTGCCATTGCTTGCATTAAGAACCAGCAGCTTAAAGAAATACTGAGGCTGGAAACAGTGCGAAAACGCTTAGAATGGCCTGTTCTGTGCATTTCAGACCAAAAGACTATTACTTTGTTCAATGTAAAGTAAATGCATTTTAAAGGTGTTTGCCTTCTTCAGGGATGTATTTGGAACACATATGGCACAAAAACTTCATTGCCATTGCCTCCTTTCAGAGACAGCAGCTTAAAGAAATACTGAGGTTGGAAACAGTGCAAAAACGCTTAGAATGGCCTGTTCTGTGCATTTCAGACCAAAAGGCTTCTACTTTGCTCAAAGTGATCTCAAATCAATTTAAAGGTGTTTTCCTCCTTCAGGGATGTATTTGGAACACATCTAGCACAAAAACTTTATTGCCATTGCTTGCATTAGGAACCAGCAGCTTAAAGAAATACTGAGGCTGGAAACAGTGCGACAACGCTTAGAATGGCCTGTTCTGTGCATTTCAGACCAAAAGACTATTACTTTGTTCAATGTAAAGTAAATGCATTTTAAAGGTGTTTGCCTTCTTCAGGGATGTATTTGGAACATATCTGGCGCAAAAACTTCATTGCCATTGCTTGCATTAAGAACCAGCAGCTTAAAGAAAAACTGACGCTGGAAACAGTGCGAAAACGCTTAGAATGGCCTGTTCTGTGCATTTCAGACCAAATGACTATTACTTTGTTCAATGTAAAGTAAATGCATTTTAAAGGTGTTTGCGTTCTTCAGGGATGTATTTGGAACATATCTGGCACAAAAACTTCATTGCCATTGCTTGCATTAAGAACCAGCAGCTTAAAGAAATACTGAGGCTGGAAACAGTGCAAAAACGCTTAGAATGGCCTGTTCTGTGCATTTCAGACCAAATGACTATTACTTTGTTCAATGTAAAGTAAATGCATTTTAAAGGTGTTTGCCTTCTTCAGGGATGTATTTGGAACACATCTGGCACAAAAACTTCATTGCCATTGCTTGCATTAAGAACCAGCAGCTTAAAGTAATACTGAGGCTGGAAACAGTGCAAAAACGCTTAGAATGGCCTGTTCTGTGCATTTCAGACCAACAGAACACTACTTTGTTCAATGTAAAGTAAATGCATTTTAAAGGTGTTTGCCTTCTTCAGGGATGTATTTGAATCATATCTAGCACAAAAACTTTATTGCCATTGCCTCCTTTCAGAGACAGCAGCTTAAAGAAATACGGAGGCTGGAAACTGTGCGACAACGCTTAGAATGGCCTGTTCTGTGCATTTCAGACCAAAAGACTATTACTTTGTTCAATGTAAAGTAAATGCATTTTAAAGGTGTTTGCGTTCTTCAGGGATGTATTTGGAACATATCTGGCACAAAAACTTCATTGCCATTGCTTGCATTAAGAACCAGCAGCTTAAAGAAATACTGAGGCTGGAAACAGTGCAAAAACGCTTAGAATGGCCTGTTCTGTGCATTTCAGACCAACAGACTACTACTCTTGTCAAAGTGATTTCAAAGCATTTTAAAGGTGTTTGCCTTCTTCAGGGGTGTATTTGGAACATATCTGGCACAAAAACTTCATTGCCATTGCTTGCATTAAGAACCAGCAGCTTAAAGAAATACTGAGGCTGGAAACAGTGCAAAAACGCTTAGAATGGCCTGTTCTGTGCATTTCAGACCAAAAGACTATTACTTTGTTCAATGTAAAGTAAATGCATTTTAAAGGTGTTTGCGTTCTTCAGGGATGTATTTGGAACATATCTGGCACAAAAACTTCATTGCCATTGCTTGCATTAAGAACCAGCAGCTTAAAGAAATACTGAGGCTGGAAACAGTGCAAAAACGCTTAGAATGGCCTGTTCTGTGCATTTCAGACCAAATGACTATTACTTTGTTAAATGTAAAGTAAATGCATTTTAAAGGTGTTTGCCTTCTTCAGGGATGTATTTGGAACACATCTGGCACAAAAACTTCATTGCCATTGCTTGCATTAAGAACCAGCAGCTTAAAGAAATACTGAGGCTGGAAACAGTGCGAAAACGCTTAGAATGGCCTGTTCTGTGCATTTCAGACCAAAAGACTATTACTTTGTTCAATGTAAAGTAAATGCATTTTAAAGGTGTTTGCCTTCTTCAGGGATGTATTTGGAACATATCTGGCACAAAAACTTCATTGCCATTGCTTGCATTAAGAACCAGCAGCTTAAAGAAATACTGAGGCTGAAAACAGTGCGAAAACGCTTAGAATGGCCTGTTCTGTGCAATTCAGACCAAAAGGCTTCTACTTTGGTCAAAGTGATTTCAAAGCAATTTAAAGGTGTTTTCCTTCTTCAGGGATGTATTTGGAACATATCTAGCACAAAAACTTCATTACCATTGCTTGCATAAAGATACAGCAGCTTAAAGAAATACTGAGGCTGGAAACAGTGCGAAAACGCTTAGAATGGCCTGTTCTGTGCATTTCAAACCAAATGACTATTACTTTGTTCAATGTAAAGTAAATGCATTTTAAAGGTGTTTGCCTTCTTCAGGGATGTATTTGGAACATATCTGGCACAAAAACTTCATTGCCATTGCTTGCATTAAGAACCAGCAGCTTAAAGAAATACTGAGGCTGAAAACAGTGCGAAAACGCTTAGAATGGCCTGTTCTGTGCATTTCAGACCAAAAGAACACTACTTTGGTCAAAGTGATTTCAAAGCAATTTAAAGGTGTTTTCCTCCTTCAGGGATGTATTTGGAACACATCTAGCACAAAAACTTTATTGCCATTGCTTGCATTAAGAACCAGCAGCTTAAAGAAATACTGAGGCTGGAAACAGTGCGAAAACGCTTAGAATGGCCTGTTCTGTGCATTTCAGACCAAAAGGCTTCTACTTTGGTCAAAGTGATTTCAAAGCAATTTAAAGGTGTTTTCCTCCTTCAGGGATGTATTTGGAACATATCTAGCACAAAAACTTCATTGCCATTGCTTGCATTAAGAACCAGCAGCTTAAAGAAATACTGAGGCTGAAAACAGTGCGAAAACGCTTAGAATGGCCTGTTCTGTGCATTTCAGACCACAAGACTATTACTTTGTTCAATGTAAAGTAAATGCATTTTAAAGGTGTTTGCCTTCTTCAGGGATGTATTTGGAACACATCTGGCACAAAAACTTTATTGCCATTGCCTCCTTTCAGAGACAGCGGCTTAAAGAAATACTGAAGCTGGAAACTGTGCGAAAACGCTTAGAATGGCTTGTTCTGTGCATTTCAGACCAAAAGACTATTACTTTGTTCAATGTAAAGTAAATGCATTTTAAAGGTGTTTGCCTTCTTCAGGGATGTATTTGGAACATATCTGGCACAAAAACTTCATTGCCATTGCTTGCATTAAGAACCAGCAGCTTAAAGAAATACTGAGGCTGGAAACAGTGCGAAAACGCTTACAATGGCCTGTTCTGTGCATTTCAGACCAAAAGGCTTCTACTTTGGTCAAAGTGATTTCAAAGCAATTTAAAGGTGTTTTCCTCCTTCAGGGATGTATTTGGAACACATCTAGCACAAAAACTTTATTGCCATTGCTTGCAATAAGATGCAACAGCTTAGATAGATAGATAGATAAGACTTTATTAATCCCGCAGTGGGGAAATTCTGGTGACCCAGAAGCAGCAAGAGAAAAAAAAACAGTTGGAAAAAAATAAAGAGTAAAAATATGTTATGCATTATATACAAAAGAAAGACAAAAAATGTACATATCTCACATAAACATAAAGTGCAAAAGTGCCGAATGAAAAAAAACATTAAAAAAAAAAAAAAAAAAAAAAAAAGCTTAAAGAAACACTGAGGCTGGAAACAGTACGAAAACGCTTAGAATGGCCTGTTCTGTGCAATTCAGACCAAAAGGCTTCTACTTTGGTCAAAGTGATTTCAAAGCAATTTAAAGGTGTTTTCCTTCTTCAGGGATGTATTTGGAACATATCTGGCACAAAAACTTCATTGCCATTGCTTGCATTAAGAACCAGCAGCTTAAAGAAACACTGAGGCTGGAAACAGTGCGAAAACGCTTAGAATGGCCTGTTCTGTGCATTTCAGACCAACAGACTACTACTCTTGTCAAAGTGATTTCAAAGCATTTTAAAGGTGTTTGCCTTCTTCAGGGGTGTATTTGGAACATATCTGGCACAAAAACTTCATTGCCATTGCTTGCATTAAGAACCAGCAGCTTAAAGAAATACTGAGGCTGGAAACAGTGCAAAAACGCTTAGAATGGCCTGTTCTGTGCATTTCAGACCAAAAGACTGTTACTTTGTTCAATGTAAAGTAAATGCATTTTAAAGGTGTTTGCCTTCTTCAGGGATGTATTTGGAACACATCTGGCACAAAAACTTTATTGCCATTGCCTCCTTTCAGAGACAGCGGCTTAAAGAAATACTGAAGCTGGAAACTGTGCGAAAACGCTTAGAATGGCCTGTTCTGTGCATTTCAGACCAAAAGGCTTCTACTTTGGTCAAAGTGATTTCAAAGCAATTTAAAGGTGTTTTCCTCCTTCAGGGATGTATTTGGAACACATCTAGCACAAAAACTTTATTGCCATTGCTTGCATTAAGATGCAGCAGCTTAAAGAAATACTGAGTTTGGAAACAGTGCAAAGACGCTTAGAATGGCCTGTTCTGTGCATTTCAGACCAAAAGACTACTACTCTTGTCAAAGTGATTTCAAAGCATTTTAAAGGTGTTTGCCTTGTTCAGGGATGTATTTGGAACATATCTGGCAAAAAAACTTCATTGCCATTGCTTGCATTAAGATGCAGCAGCTTAAAGAAATACTGAGGCTGGAAACAGTGCGAAAACGCTTAGAATGGCCTGTTCTGTGCATTTCAGACCAAAAGGCTTCTACTTTGGTCAAAGTGATTTCAAAGCAATTTAAAGGTGTTTTCCTCCTTCAGGGATGTATTTGGAACACATCTAGCACAAAAACTTTATTGCCATTGCTTGCATTAAGATGCAACAGCTTAAAGAAACACTGAGGCTGGAAACAGTGCGAAAACGCTTAGAATGGCCTGTTCTGTGCATTTCTGACCAAAAGACTATTACTTTGTTCAATGTAAAGTAAATGCATTTTAAAGGTGTTTGCCTTCTTCAGGGATGTATTTGGAACATATCTGGCACAAAAACTTCATTGCCATTGCTTGCATTAAGAACCAGCAGCTTAAAGAAAAACTGACGCTGGAAACAGTGCGAAAACGCTTAGAATGGCCTGTTCTGTGCATTTCAGACCAAATGACTATTACTTTGTTCAATGTAAAGTAAATGCATTTTAAAGGTGTTTGCCTTCTTCAGGGATGTATTTGAATCATATCTAGCACAAAAACTTTATTGCCATTGCCTCCTTTCAGAGACAGCAGCTTAAAGAAATACTGAGGTTGGAAACAGTGCAAAAACGCTTAGAATGGCCTGTTCTGTGCATTTCAGACCAAAAGGCTTCTACTTTGCTCAAAGTGATCTCAAAGCAATTTAAAGGTGTTTTCCTCCTTCAGGGATGTATTTGGAACACATCTAGCACAAAAACTTTATTGCCATTGCTTGCATTAGGAACCAGCAGCTTAAAGAAATACTGAGGCTGGAAACAGTGCGACAACGCTTAGAATGGCCTGTTCTGTGCATTTCAGACCAAAAGACTATTACTTTGTTCAATGTAAAGTAAATGCATTTTAAAGGTGTTTGCCTTCTTCAGGGATGTATTTGGAACATATCTGGCACAAAAACTTCATTGCCATTGCTTGCATTAAGAACCAGCAGCTTAAAGAAAAACTGACGCTGGAAACAGTGCGAAAACGCTTAGAATGGCCTGTTCTGTGCATTTCAGACCAAATGACTATTACTTTGTTCAATGTAAAGTAAATGCATTTTAAAGGTGTTTGCGTTCTTCAGGGATGTATTTGGAACATATCTGGCACAAAAACTTCATTGCCATTGCTTGCATTAAGAACCAGCAGCTTAAAGAAATACTGAGGCTGGAAACAGTGCAAAAACGCTTAGAATGGCCTGTTCTGTGCATTTCAGACCAAATGACTATTACTTTGTTCAATGTAAAGTAAATGCATTTTAAAGGTGTTTGCCTTCTTCAGGGATGTATTTGGAACACATCTGGCACAAAAACTTCATTGCCATTGCTTGCATTAAGAACCAGCAGCTTAAAGTAATACTGAGGCTGGAAACAGTGCAAAAACGCTTAGAATGGCCTGTTCTGTGCATTTCAGACCAACAGAACACTACTTTGTTCAATGTAAAGTAAATGCATTTTAAAGGTGTTTGCCTTCTTCAGGGATGTATTTGAATCATATCTAGCACAAAAACTTTATTGCCATTGCCTCCTTTCAGAGACAGCAGCTTAAAGAAATACTGAGGCTGGAAACAGTGCAAAAACGCTTAGAATGGCCTGTTCTGTGCATTTCAGACCAAAAGGCTTCTACTTTGGTCAAAGTGATTTCAAAGCAATTTAAAGGTGTTTTCCTCCTTCAGGGATGTATTTGGAACACATCTAGCACAAAAACTTTATTGCCATTGCTTGCATTAAGATGCAACAGCTTAAAGAAACACTGAGGCTGGAAACAGTGCGAAAACGCTTAGAATGGCCTGTTCTGTGCATTTCAGACCAAATGAATATTACTTTGTTCAATGTAAAGTAAATGCATTTTAAAGGTGTTTGCCTTCTTCAGGGATGTATTTGAATCATATCTAGCACAAAAACTTTATTGCCATTGCCTCCTTTCAGAGACAGCAGCTTAATGAAATACTGAGGCTGGAAACAGTGCGAAAACGCTTAGAATGGCCTGTTCTGTGCATTTCAGACCAAAAGACTATTACTTTTTTCAATGTAAAGTAAATGCATTTTAAAGGTGTTTGCCTTCTTCAGGGATGTATTTGTAACATATCTAGCACAAAAACTTCATTGCCATTGCTTGCATTAAGAACCAGCAGCTTAAAGAAATACTGAGGCTGGAAACAGTGCGAAAACGCTTAGAATGGCCTGTTCTGTGCATTTCAGACCAAAAGGCTTCTACTTTGGTCAAAGTGATTTCAAAGCAATTTAAAGGTGTTTTCCTCCTTCAGGGATGTATTTGGAACACATCTAGCACAAAAACTTTATTGCCATTGCTTGCATTAAGATGCAACAGCTTAAAGAAACACTGAGGCTGGAAACAGTGCGAAAACGCTTAGAATGGCCTGTTCTGTGCATTTCAGACCAAATGACTATTACTTTGTTCAATGTAAAGTAAATGCATTTTAAAGGTGTTTGCGTTCTTCAGGGATGTATTTGGAACATATCTGGCACAAAAACTTCATTGCCATTGCTTGCATTAAGAACCAGCAGCTTAAAGAAATACTGAGGCTGGAAACAGTGCAAAAACGCTTAGAATGGCCTGTTCTGTGCATTTCAGACCAAATGACTATTACTTTGTTCAATGTAAAGTAAATGCATTTTAAAGGTGTTTGCCTTCTTCAGGGATGTATTTGGAACACATCTGGCACAAAAACTTCATTGCCATTGCTTGCATTAAGAACCAGCAGCTTAAAGTAATACTGAGGCTGGAAACAGTGCAAAAACGCTTAGAATGGCCTGTTCTGTGCATTTCAGACCAAAAGGCTTCTACTTTGGTCAAAGTGATTTCAAAGCAATTTAAAGGTGTTTTCCTCCTTCAGGGATGTATTTGGAACATATCTGGCACAAAAACTTCATTGCCATTGCTTGCATTAAGAACCAGCAGCTTAAAGAAATACTGAGGCTGGAAACAGTGCAAAAACGCTTAGAATGGCCTGTTCTGTGCATTTCAGACCAACAGAACACTACTTTGTTCAATGTAAAGTAAATGCATTTTAAAGGTGTTTGCCTTCTTCAGGGATGTATTTGAATCATATCTAGCACAAAAACTTTATTGCCATTGCCTCCTTTCAGAGACAGCAGCTTAAAGAAATACGGAGGCTGGAAACTGTGCGACAACGCTTAGAATGGCCTGTTCTGTGCATTTCAGACCAAAAGACTATTACTTTGTTCAATGTAAAGTAAATGCATTTTAAAGGTGTTTGCGTTCTTCAGGGATGTATTTGGAACATATCTGGCACAAAAACTTCATTGCCATTGCTTGCATTAAGAACCAGCAGCTTAAAGAAATACTGAGGCTGGAAACAGTGCAAAAACGCTTAGAATGGCCTGTTCTGTGCATTTCAGACCAAATGACTATTACTTTGTTCAATGTAAAGTAAATGCATTTTAAAGGTGTTTGCCTTCTTCAGGGATGTATTTGGAACATATCTGGCACAAAAACTTCATTGCCATTGCTTGCATTAGGAACCAGCAGCTTAAAGAAAAACTGAGGCTGGAAACAGTGCGAAAACGCTTAGAATGGCCTGTTCTGTGCATTTCAGACCAAATGAATATTACTTTGTTCAATGTAAAGTAAATGCATTTTAAAGGTGTTTGCCTTCTTCAGGGATGTATTTGGAACACATCTGGCACAAAAACTTCATTGCCATTGCTTGCATTAAGAACCAGCAGCTTAAAGAAATACTGAGGCTGGAAACAGTGCAAAAACGCTTAGAATGGCCTGTTCTGTGCATTTCAGACCAAATGACTATTACTTTGTTCAATGTAAAGTAAATGCATTTTAAAGGTGTTTGCCTTCTTCAGGGATGTATTTGGAACACATCTGGCACAAAAACTTCATTGCCATTGCTTGCATTAAGAACCAGCAGCTTAAAGTAATACTGAGGCTGGAAACAGTGCAAAAACGCTTAGAATGGCCTGTTCTGTGCATTTCAGACCAAAAGGCTTCTACTTTGGTCAAAGTGATTTCAAAGCAATTTAAAGGTGTTTTCCTCCTTCAGGGATGTATTTGGAACATATCTGGCACAAAAACTTCATTGCCATTGCTTGCATTAAGAACCAGCAGCTTAAAGAAATACTGAGGCTGGAAACAGTGCAAAAACGCTTAGAATGGCCTGTTCTGTGCATTTCAGACCAAATGACTATTACTTTGTTCAATGTAAAGTAAATGCATTTTAAAGGTGTTTGCCTTCTTCAGGGATGTATTTGAATCATATCTAGCACAAAAACTTTATTGCCATTGCCTCCTTTCAGAGACAGCAGCTTAAAGAAATACTGAGGCTGGAAACAGTGCAAAAACGCTTAGAATGGCCTGTTCTGTGCATTTCAGACCAAAAGGCTTCTACTTTGGTCAAAGTGATTTCAAAGCAATTTAAAGGTGTTTTCCTCCTTCAGGGATGTATTTGGAACACATCTAGCACAAAAACTTTATTGCCATTGCTTGCATTAAGAACCAGCAGCTTAAAGAAATACTGAGGCTGGAAACAGTGCGAAAACGCTTAGAATGGCCTGTTCTGTGCATTTCAGACCAAAAGACTATTACTTTGTTCAATGTAAAGTAAATGCATTTTAAAGGTGTTTGCCTTCTTCAGGGATGTATTTGGAACATATCTGGCACAAAAACTTCATTGCCATTGCTTGCATTAAGAACCAGCAGCTTAAAGAAAAACTGAGGCTGGAAACAGTGCGAAAACGCTTAGAATGGCCTGTTCTGTGCATTTCAGACCAAATGAATATTACTTTGTTCAATGTAAAGTAAATGCATTTTAAAGGTGTTTGCCTTCTTCAGGGATGTATTTGGAACATATCTGGCACAAAAACTTCATTGCCATTGCTTGCATTAAGAACCAGCAGCTTAAAGAAATACTGAGGCTGGAAACAGTGCAAAAACGCTTAGAATGGCCTGTTCTGTGCATTTCAGACCAACAGAACACTACTTTGTTCAATGTAAAGTAAATGCATTTTAAAGGTGTTTGCCTTCTTCAGGGATGTATTTGAATCATATCTAGCACAAAAACTTTATTGCCATTGCCTCCTTTCAGAGACAGCAGCTTAAAGAAATACGGAGGCTGGAAACTGTGCGACAACGCTTAGAATGGCCTGTTCTGTGCATTTCAGACCAAAAGACTATTACTTTGTTCAATGTAAAGTAAATGCATTTTAAAGGTGTTTGCGTTCTTCAGGGATGTATTTGGAACATATCTGGCACAAAAACTTCATTGCCATTGCTTGCATTAAGAACCAGCAGCTTAAAGAAATACTGAGGCTGGAAACAGTGCAAAAACGCTTAGAATGGCCTGTTCTGTGCATTTCAGACCAAATGACTATTACTTTGTTCAATGTAAAGTAAATGCATTTTAAAGGTGTTTGCCTTCTTCAGGGATGTATTTGGAACATATCTGGCACAAAAACTTCATTGCCATTGCTTGCATTAGGAACCAGCAGCTTAAAGAAAAACTGAGGCTGGAAACAGTGCGAAAACGCTTAGAATGGCCTGTTCTGTGCATTTCAGACCAAATGAATATTACTTTGTTCAATGTAAAGTAAATGCATTTTAAAGGTGTTTGCCTTCTTCAGTGATGTATTTGTAACATATCTAGCACAAAAACTTTATTGCCATTGCTTGCATTAAGAACCAGCAGCTTAAAGAAATACTGAGGCTGGAAACAGTGCGAAAACGCTTAGAATGGCCTGTTCTGTGCATTTCAGACCAAAAGACTATTACTTTGTTCAATGTAAAGTAAATGCATTTTAAAGGTGTTTGTGTTCTTCAGGGATGTATTTGGAACATATCTGGCACAAAAACTTCATTGCCATTGCTTGCATTAAGAACCAGCAGCTTAAAGAAATACTGAGGCTGGAAACAGTGCAAAAACGCTTAGAATGGCCTGTTCTGTGCATTTCAGACCAAATGACTATTACTTTTTTCAATGTAAAGTAAATGCATTTTAAAGGTGTTTGCCTTCTTCAGGGATGTATTTGGAACACATCTGGCACAAAAACTTCATTGCCATTGCTTGCATTAAGAACCAGCAGCTTAAAGTAATACTGAGGCTGGAAACAGTGCAAAAACGCTTAGAATGGCCTGTTCTGTGCATTTCAGACCAAAAGGCTTCTACTTTGGTCAAAGTGATTTCAAAGCAATTTAAAGGTGTTTTCCTCCTTCAGGGATGTATTTGGAACACATCTAGCACAAAAACTTTATTGCCATTGCTTGCATTAAGAACCAGCAGCTTAAAGAAAAACTGAGGCTGGAAACAGTGCGAAAACGCTTAGAATGGCCTGTTCTGTGCATTTCAGACCAAATGAATATTACTTTGTTCAATGTAAAGTAAATGCATTTTAAAGGTGTTTGCCTTCTTCAGGGATGTATTTGGAACATATCTGGCACAAAAACTTCATTGCCATTGCTTGCATTAAGAACCAGCAGCTTAAAGAAATACTGAGGCTGGAAACAGTGCAAAAACGCTTAGAATGGCCTGTTCTGTGCATTTCAGACCAACAGAACACTACTTTGTTCAATGTAAAGTAAATGCATTTTAAAGGTGTTTGCCTTCTTCAGGGATGTATTTGAATCATATCTAGCACAAAAACTTTATTGCCATTGCCTCCTTTCAGAGACAGCAGCTTAAAGAAATACGGAGGCTGGAAACTGTGCGACAACGCTTAGAATGGCCTGTTCTGTGCATTTCAGACCAAAAGACTATTACTTTGTTCAATGTAAAGTAAATGCATTTTAAAGGTGTTTGCGTTCTTCAGGGATGTATTTGGAACATATCTGGCACAAAAACTTCATTGCCATTGCTTGCATTAAGAACCAGCAGCTTAAAGAAATACTGAGGCTGGAAACAGTGCAAAAACGCTTAGAATGGCCTGTTCTGTGCATTTCAGACCAAATGACTATTACTTTGTTCAATGTAAAGTAAATGCATTTTAAAGGTGTTTGCCTTCTTCAGGGATGTATTTGGAACATATCTGGCACAAAAACTTCATTGCCATTGCTTGCATTAGGAACCAGCAGCTTAAAGAAAAACTGAGGCTGGAAACAGTGCGAAAACGCTTAGAATGGCCTGTTCTGTGCATTTCAGACCAAAAGACTACTACTTTGTTCAATGTAAAGTAAATGCATTTTAAAGGTGTTTGCCTTCTTCAGTGATGTATTTGAATCATATCTAGCACAAAAACTTTATTGCCATTGCCTCCTTTCAGAGACAGCAGCTTAAAGAAATACTGAGGCTGGAAACAGTGCGAAAACGCTTAGAATGGCCTGTTCTGTGCATTTCAGACCAAAAGACTATTACTTTTTTCAATGTAAAGTAAATGCATTTTAAAGGTGTTTGCCTTCTTCAGGAATGTATTTGTAACATATCTAGCACAAAAACTTTATTGCCATTGCTTGCATTAAGAACCAGCAGCTTAAAGAAATACTGAGGCTGGAAACAGTGCGAAAACGCTTAGAATGGCCTGTTCTGTGCATTTCAGACCAAAAGACTATTACTTTGTTCAATGTAAAGTAAATGCATTTTAAAGGTGTTTGTGTTCTTCAGGGATGTATTTGGAACATATCTGGCACAAAAACTTCATTGCCATTGCTTGCATTAAGAACCAGCAGCTTAAAGAAATACTGAGGCTGGAAACAGTGCAAAAACGCTTAGAATGGCCTGTTCTGTGCATTTCAGACCAAATGACTATTACTTTTTTCAATGTAAAGTAAATGCATTTTAAAGGTGTTTGCCTTCTTCAGGGATGTATTTGGAACACATCTGGCACAAAAACTTCATTGCCATTGCTTGCATTAAGAACCAGCAGCTTAAAGAAATACTGAGGCTGGAAACAGTGCGACAACGCTTAGAATGGCCTGTTCTGTGCATTTCAGACCAAAAGACTATTACTTTGTTCAATGTAAAGTAAATGCATTTTAAAGGTGTTTGCGTTCTTCAGGGATGTATTTGGAACATATCTGGCACAAAAACTTCATTGCCATTGCTTGCATTAAGAACCAGCAGCTTAAAGAAATACTGAGGCTGGAAACAGTGCAAAAACGCTTAGAATGGCCTGTTCTGTGCATTTCAGACCAAATGACTATTACTTTGTTCTATGTAAAGTAAATGCATTTTAAAGGTGTTTGCCTTCTTCAGGGATGTATTTGGAACACATCTGGCACAAAAACTTCATTGCCATTGCTTGCATTAAGAACCAGCAGCTTAAAGTAATACTGAGGCTGGAAACAGTGCAAAAACGCTTAGAATGGCCTGTTCTGTGCATTTCAGACCAACAGAACACTACTTTGTTCAATGTAAAGTAAATGCATTTTAAAGGTGTTTGCCTTCTTCAGGGATGTATTTGAATCATATCTAGCACAAAAACTTTATTGCCATTGCCTCCTTTCAGAGACAGCAGCTTAAAGAAATACTGAGGCTGGAAACAGTGCAAAAACGCTTAGAATGGCCTGTTCTGTGCATTTCAGACCAAAAGGCTTCTACTTTGGTCAAAGTGATTTCAAAGCAATTTAAAGGTGTTTTCCTCCTTCAGGGATGTATTTGGAACACATCTAGCACAAAAACTTTATTGCCATTGCTTGCATTAAGAACCAGCAGCTTAAAGAAATACTGAGGCTGGAAACAGTGCGAAAACGCTTAGAATGGCCTGTTCTGTGCATTTCAGACCAAAAGACTATTACTTTGTTCAATGTAAAGTAAATGCATTTTAAAGGTGTTTGCCTTCTTCAGGGATGTATTTGGAACATATCTGGCACAAAAACTTCATTGCCATTGCTTGCATTAAGAACCAGAAGCTTAAAGAAAAACTGACGCTGGAAACAGTGCGAAAACGCTTAGAATGGCCTGTTCTGTACATTTCAGACCAAATGACTATTACTTTGTTCAATGTAAAGTAAATGCATTTTAAAGGTGTTTGCCTTCTTCAGGGATGTATTTGAATCATATCTAGCACAAAAACTTTATTGCCATTGCCTCCTTTCAGAGACAGCAGCTTAAAGAAATACTGAGGCTGGAAACAGTGCGAAAACGCTTAGAATGGCCTGTTCTGTGCATTTCAGACCAAAAGACTATTACTTTGTTCAATGTAAAGTAAATGCATTTTAAAGGTGTTTGCGTTCTTCAGGGATGTATTTGGAACATATCTGGCACAAAAACTTCATTGCCATTGCTTGCATTAAGAACCAGCAGCTTAAAGAAATACTGAGGCTGGAAACAGTGCAAAAACGCTTAGAATGGCCTGTTCTGTGCATTTCAGACCAAATGACTATTACTTTGTTCAATGTAAAGTAAATGCATTTTAAAGGTGTTTTCCTCCTTCATGGATGTATTTGGAACACATCTGGCACAAAAACTTCATTGCCATTGCTTGCATTAAGAACCAGTAGCTTAAAGAAATACTGAGGCTGGAAACAGTGCGAAAACGCTTAGAATGGCCTGTTCTGTGCATTTCAGACCAAATGACTATTACTTTTTTCAATGTAAAGTAAATGCATTTTAAAGGTGTTTGCCTTCTTCAGGGATGTATTTGGAACACATCTGGCACAAAAACTTCATTGCCATTGCTTGCATTAAGAACCAGCAGCTTAAAGAAAAACTGAGGCTGGAAACAGTGCGAAAACGCTTAGAATGGCCTGTTCTGTGCATTTCAGACCAAATGAATATTACTTTGTTCAATGTAAAGTAAATGCATTTTAAAGGTGTTTGCCTTCTTCAGGGATGTATTTGGAACATATCTGGCACAAAAACTTCATTGCCATTGCTTGCATTAAGAACCAGCAGCTTAAAGAAATACTGAGGCTGGAAACAGTGCAAAAACGCTTAGAATGGCCTGTTCTGTGCATTTCAGACCAACAGAACACTACTTTGTTCAATGTAAAGTAAATGCATTTTAAAGGTGTTTGCCTTCTTCAGGGATGTATTTGAATCATATCTAGCACAAAAACTTTATTGCCATTGCCTCCTTTCAGAGACAGCAGCTTAAAGAAATACGGAGGCTGGAAACTGTGCGACAACGCTTAGAATGGCCTGTTCTGTGCATTTCAGACCAAAAGACTATTACTTTGTTCAATGTAAAGTAAATGCATTTTAAAGGTGTTTGCGTTCTTCAGGGATGTATTTGGAACATATCTGGCACAAAAACTTCATTGCCATTGCTTGCATTAAGAACCAGCAGCTTAAAGAAATACTGAGGCTGGAAACAGTGCAAAAACGCTTAGAATGGCCTGTTCTGTGCATTTCAGACCAAATGACTATTACTTTGTTCAATGTAAAGTAAATGCATTTTAAAGGTGTTTGCCTTCTTCAGGGATGTATTTGGAACATATCTGGCACAAAAACTTCATTGCCATTGCTTGCATTAGGAACCAGCAGCTTAAAGAAAAACTGAGGCTGGAAACAGTGCGAAAACGCTTAGAATGGCCTGTTCTGTGCATTTCAGACCAAATGAATATTACTTTGTTCAATGTAAAGTAAATGCATTTTAAAGGTGTTTGCCTTCTTCAGTGATGTATTTGAATCATATCTAGCACAAAAACTTTATTGCCATTGCCTCCTTTCAGAGACAGCAGCTTAAAGAAATACTGAGGCTGGAAACAGTGCGAAAACGCTTAGAATGGCCTGTTCTGTGCATTTCAGACCAAAAGACTATTACTTTTTTCAATGTAAAGTAAATGCATTTTAAAGGTGTTTGCCTTCTTCAGGAATGTATTTGTAACATATCTAGCACAAAAACTTTATTGCCATTGCTTGCATTAAGAACCAGCAGCTTAAAGAAATACTGAGGCTGGAAACAGTGCGAAAACGCTTAGAATGGCCTGTTCTGTGCATTTCAGACCAAAAGACTATTACTTTGTTCAATGTAAAGTAAATGCATTTTAAAGGTGTTTGTGTTCTTCAGGGATGTATTTGGAACATATCTGGCACAAAAACTTCATTGCCATTGCTTGCATTAAGAACCAGCAGCTTAAAGAAATACTGAGGCTGGAAACAGTGCAAAAACGCTTAGAATGGCCTGTTCTGTGCATTTCAGACCAAATGACTATTACTTTGTTCAATGTAAAGTAAATGCATTTTAAAGGTGTTTGCCTTCTTCAGGGATGTATTTGAATCATATCTAGCACAAAAACTTTATTGCCATTGCCTCCTTTCAGAGACAGCAGCTTAAAGAAATACTGAGGCTGGAAACAGTGCGAAAACGCTTAGAATGGCCTGTTCTGTGCATTTCAGACCAAAAGACTATTACTTTGTTCAATGTAAAGTAAATGCATTTTAAAGGTGTTTGCGTTCTTCAGGGATGTATTTGGAACATATCTGGCACAAAAACTTCATTGCCATTGCTTGCATTAAGAACCAGCAGCTTAAAGAAATACTGAGGCTGGAAACAGTGCAAAAACGCTTAGAATGGCCTGTTCTGTGCATTTCAGACCAAATGACTATTACTTTGTTCAATGTAAAGTAAATGCATTTTAAAGGTGTTTGCCTTCTTCATGGATGTATTTGGAACACATCTGGCACAAAAACTTCATTGCCATTGCTTGCATTAAGAACCAGTAGCTTAAAGAAATACTGAGGCTGGAAACAGTGCGAAAACGCTTAGAATGGCCTGTTCTGTGCATTTCAGACCAAAAGGCTTCTACTTTGCTCAAAGTGATCTCAAAGCAATTTAAGGGTGTTTTCCTCCTTCAGGGATGTATTTGGAACACATCTAGCACAAAAACTTTATTGCCATTGCTTGCATTAAGAACCAGCAGCTTAAAGAAATACTGAGGCTGGAAACAGTGCGACAACGCTTAGAATGGCCTGTTCTGTGCATTTCAGACCAAAAGACTATTACTTTGTTCAATGTAAAGTAAATGCATTTTAAAGGTGTTTGCGTTCTTCAGGGATGTATTTGGAACATATCTGGCACAAAAACTTCATTGCCATTGCTTGCATTAAGAACCAGCAGCTTAAAGAAATACTGAGGCTGTAAACAGTGCAAAAACGCGTAGAATGGCCTGTTCTGTGCATTTCAGACCAAATGACTATTACTTTGTTCAATGTAAAGTAAATGCATTTTAAAGGTGTTTGCCTTCTTCAGGGATGTATTTGGAACACATCTGGCACAAAAACTTCATTGCCATTGCTTGCATTAAGAACCAGCAGCTTAAAGTAATACTGAGGCTGGAAATAGTGCAAAAACGCTTAGAATGGCCTGTTCTGTGCATTTCAGACCAACAGAACACTACTTTGTTCAATGTAAAGTAAATGCATTTTAAAGGTGTTTGCCTTCTTCAGGGATGTATTTGAATCATATCTAGCACAAAAACTTTATTGCCATTGCCTCCTTTCAGAGACAGCAGCTTAAAGAAATACTGAGGCTGGAAACAGTGCGAAAACGCTTAGAATGGCCTGTTCTGTGCATTTCAGACCAAAAGGCTTCTACTTTGGTCAAAGTGATTTCAAAGCAATTTAAAGGTGTTTTCCTCCTTCAGGGATGTATTTGGAACACATCTAGCACAAAAACTTTATTGCCATTGCTTGCATTAAGATGCAACAGCTTAAAGAAACACTGAGGCTGGAAACAGTGCGAAAACGCTTAGAATGGCCTGTTCTGTGCATTTCAGACCAAAAGACTATTACTTTGATCAATGTAAAGTAAATGCATTTTAAAGGTGTTTGCCTTCTTCAGGGATGTATTTGTAACATATCTAGCACAAAAACTTCATTGCCATTGCTTGCATTAAGAACCAGCAGCTTAAAGAAATACTGAGGCTGGAAACAGTGCGAAAACGCTTAGAATGGCCTGTTCTGTGCATTTCAGACCAAAAGACTATTACTTTGTTCAATGTAAAGTAAATGCATTTTAAAGGTGTTTGCCTTCTTCAGGGATGTATTTGTAACATATCTAGCACAAAAACTTCATTGCCATTGCTTGCATTAAGATGCAGCAGCTTAAAGAAATACTGAGTTTGGAAACAGTGCGAAGACGCTTAGAATGGCCTGTTCTGTGCATTTCAGACCAAAAGGCTTCTACTTTGCTCAAAGTGATCTCAAAGCAATTTAAGGGTGTTTTCCTCCTTCAGGGATGTATTTGGAACACATCTAGCACAAAAACTTTATTGCCATTGCTTGCATTAAGAACCAGCAGCTTAAAGAAATACTGAGGCTGGAAACAGTGCGACAACGCTTAGAATGGCCTGTTCTGTGCATTTCAGACCAAAAGACTATTACTTTGTTCAATGTAAAGTAAATGCATTTTAAAGGTGTTTGCGTTCTTCAGGGATGTATTTGGAACATATCTGGCACAAAAACTTCATTGCCATTGCTTGCATTAAGAACCAGCAGCTTAAAGAAATACTGAGGCTGTAAACAGTGCAAAAACGCGTAGAATGGCCTGTTCTGTGCATTTCAGACCAAATGACTATTACTTTGTTCAATGTAAAGTAAATGCATTTTAAAGGTGTTTGCCTTCTTCAGGGATGTATTTGGAACACATCTGGCACAAAAACTTCATTGCCATTGCTTGCATTAAGAACCAGCAGCTTAAAGTAATACTGAGGCTGGAAATAGTGCAAAAACGCTTAGAATGGCCTGTTCTGTGCATTTCAGACCAACAGAACACTACTTTGTTCAATGTAAAGTAAATGCATTTTAAAGGTGTTTGCCTTCTTCAGGGATGTATTTGAATCATATCTAGCACAAAAACTTTATTGCCATTGCCTCCTTTCAGAGACAGCAGCTTAAAGAAATACTGAGGCTGGAAACAGTGCGAAAACGCTTAGAATGGCCTGTTCTGTGCATTTCAGACCAAAAGGCTTCTACTTTGGTCAAAGTGATTTCAAAGCAATTTAAAGGTGTTTTCCTCCTTCAGGGATGTATTTGGAACACATCTAGCACAAAAACTTTATTGCCATTGCTTGCATTAAGATGCAACAGCTTAAAGAAACACTGAGGCTGGAAACAGTGCGAAAACGCTTAGAATGGCCTGTTCTGTGCATTTCAGACCAAAAGACTATTACTTTGATCAATGTAAAGTAAATGCATTTTAAAGGTGTTTGCCTTCTTCAGGGATGTATTTGTAACATATCTAGCAAAAAAACTTCATTGCCATTGCTTGCATTAAGAACCAGCAGCTTAAAGAAATACTGAGGCTGGAAACAGTGCGAAAACGCTTAGAATGGCCTGTTCTGTGCATTTCAGAGCAAAAGGCTTTTACTTTGATCAAAGTGATTTCAAAGCAATTTAAAGGTGTTTTCCTCCTTCAGGGATGTATTTGGAACACATCTAGCACAAAAACTTTATTGCCATTGCTTGCATTAAGATGCAACAGCTTAAAGAAACACTGAGGCTGGAAACAGTGCGAAAACGCTTAGAATGGCCCGTTCTGTGCATTTCAGACCAAAAGACTATTACTTTGATCAATGTAAAGTAAATGCATTTTAAAGGTGTTTGCCTTCTTCAGGGATGTATTTGGAACATATCTGGCACAAAAACTTCATTGCCATTGCTTGCATTAAGAACCAGCAGCTTAAAGAAAAACTGACGCTGGAAACAGTGCGAAAACGCTTAGAATGGCCTGTTCTGTGCATTTCAGACCAAATGACTATTACTTTGTTCAATGTAAAGTAAATGCATTTTAAAGGTGTTTGCCTTCTTCAGGGATGTATTTGAATCATATCTAGCACAAAAACTTTATTGCCATTGCCTCCTTTCAGAGACAGCAGCTTAAAGAAATACGGAGGCTGGAAACTGTGCGATAACGCTTAGAATGGCCTGTTCTGTGCATTTCAGACCAAAAGACTATTACTTTGTTCAATGTAAAGTAAATGCATTTTAAAGGTGTTTGCGTTCTTCAGGGATGTATTTGGAACATATCTGGCACAAAAACTTCATTGCCATTGCTTGCATTAAGAACCAGCAGCTTAAAGAAATACTGAGGCTGGAAACAGTGCAAAAACGCTTAGAATGGCCTGTTCTGTGCATTTCAGACCAAATGACTATTACTTTGTTCAATGTAAAGTAAATGCATTTTAAAGGTGTTTGCCTTCTTCAGGGATGTATTTGGAACACATCTGGCACAAAAACTTCATTGCCATTGCTTGCATTAAGATGCAGCAGCTTAAAGAAATACTGAGGCTGGAAACAGTGCGAAAACGCTTAGAATGGCCTGTTCTGTGCATTTCAGACCAAAAGGCTTCTACTTTGGTCAAAGTGATTTCAAAGCAATTTAAAGGTGTTTTCCTCCTTCAGGGATGTATTTGTAACATATCTAGCACAAAAACTTCATTGCCATTGCTTGCATTAAGATGCAGCAGCTTAAAGAAATACTGAGGCTGGAAACAGTGCGAAAACGCTTAGAATGGCCTGTTCTGTGCACTTCAGACCAAAAGGCTTCTACTTTGGTCAAAGTGATTTCAAAGCAATTTAAAGGTGTTTTCCTCCTTCAGGGATGTATTTGGAACACATCTAGCACAAAAACTTTATTGCCATTGCTTGCATTAAGATGCAACAGCTTAAAGAAACACTGAGGCTGGAAACAGTGCGAAAACGCTTAGAATGGCCTGTTCTGTGCATTTCAGACCAAAAGACTATTACTTTGATCAATGTAAAGTAAATGCATTTTAAAGGTGTTTGCCTTTTTAAGGGATGTATTTGTAACATATCTAGCAGAAAAACTTCATTGCCATTGCTTGCATTAAGAACCAGCAGCTTAAAGAAATACTGAGGCTGGAAACAGTGCGAAAACGCTTAGAATGGCCTGTTCTGTGCATTTCAGACCAAAAGGCTTCTACTTTGCTCAAAGTGATTTCAAAGCAATTTAAAGGTGTTTTCCTCCTTCAGGGATGTATTTGGAACACATCTAGCACAAAAACTTTATTGCCATTGCTTGCATTAAGAACCAGCTGCTTAAAGAAATACTGAGGCTGGAAACAGTGCGAAAACGCTTAGAATGGCCTGTTCTGTGCATTTCAGACCAAAAGGCTTCTACTTTGCTCAAAGTGATCTCAAAGCAATTTAAAGGTGTTTTCCTCCTTCAGGGATGTATTTGGAACACATCTAGCACAAAAACTTTATTGCCATTGCTTGCATTAAGAACCAGCAGCTTAAAGAAATACTGAGGCTGGAAACAGTGCGAAAACGCTTAGAATGGCCTGTTCTGTGCATTTCAGACCAAAAGACTATTACTTTGTTCAATGTAAAGTAAATGCATTTTAAAGGTGTTTGCCTTCTTCAGGGATGTATTTGGAACATATCTGGCACAAAAACTTCATTGCCATTGCTTGCATTAAGAACCAGCAGCTTAAAGAAAAACTGACGCTGGAAACAGTGCGAAAACGCTTAGAATGGCCTGTTCTGTGCATTTCAGACCAAATGACTATTACTTTGTTCAATGTAAAGTAAATGCATTTTAAAGGTGTTTGCCTTCTTCAGGGATGTATTTGAATCATATCTAGCACAAAAACTTTATTGCCATTGCCTCCTTTCAGAGACAGCAGCTTAAAGAAATACTGAGGCTGGAAACAGTGCGAAAACGCTTAGAATGGCCTGTTCTGTGCATTTCAGACCAAAAGACTATTACTTTGTTCAATGTAAAGTAAATGCATTTTAAAGGTGTTTGCGTTCTTCAGGGATGTATTTGGAACATATCTGGCACAAAAACTTCATTGCCATTGCTTGCATTAAGAACCAGCAGCTTAAAGAAATACTGAGGCTGGAAACAGTGCAAAAACGCTTAGAATGGCCTGTTCTGTGCATTTCAGACCAAATGACTATTACTTTGTTCAATGTAAAGTAAATGCATTTTAAAGGTGTTTGCCTTCTTCATGGATGTATTTGGAACACATCTGGCACAAAAACTTCATTGCCATTGCTTGCATTAAGAACCAGCAGCTTAAAGAAATACTGAGGCTGGAAACAGTGCGAAAACGCTTAGAATGGCCTGTTCTGTGCATTTCAGACCAAAAGGCTTCTACTTTGCTCAAAGTGATCTCAAAGCAATTTAAGGGTGTTTTCCTCCTTCAGGGATGTATTTGGAACACATCTAGCACAAAAACTTTATTGCCATTGCTTGCATTAAGAACCAGCAGCTTAAAGAAATACTGAGGCTGGAAACAGTGCAAAAACGCTTAGAATGGCCTGTTCTGTGCATTTCAGACCAAATGACTATTACTTTGTTCAATGTAAAGTAAATGCATTTTAAAGGTGTTTGCCTTCTTCAGGGATGTATTTGGAACACATCTGGCACAAAAACTTCATTGCCATTGCTTGCATTAAGAACCAGCAGCTTAAAGTAATACTGAGGCTGGAAATAGTGCAAAAACGCTTAGAATGGCCTGTTCTGTGCATTTCAGACCAACAGAACACTACTTTGTTCAATGTAAAGTAAATGCATTTTAAAGGTGTTTGCCTTCTTCAGGGATGTATTTGAATCATATCTAGCACAAAAACTTTATTGCCATTGCCTCCTTTCAGAGACAGCAGCTTAAAGAAATACTGAGGCTGGAAACAGTGCGAAAACGCTTAGAATGGCCTGTTCTGTGCATTTCAGACCAAAAGGCTTCTACTTTGGTCAAAGTGATTTCAAAGCAATTTAAAGGTGTTTTCCTCCTTCAGGGATGTATTTGGAACACATCTAGCACAAAAACTTTATTGCCATTGCTTGCATTAAGATGCAACAGCTTAAAGAAACACTGAGGCTGGAAACAGTGCGAAAACGCTTAGAATGGCCTGTTCTGTGCATTTCAGACCAAAAGACTATTACTTTGTTCAATGTAAAGTAAATGCATTTTAAAGGTGTTTGTGTTCTTCAGGGATGTATTTGGAACATATCTGGCACAAAAACTTCATTGCCATTGCTTGCATTAAGAACCAGCAGCTTAAAGAAATACTGAGGCTGGAAACAGTGCAAAAACGCTTAGAATGGCCTGTTCTGTGCATTTCAGACCAAATGACTATTACTTTGTTCAATGTAAAGTAAATGCATTTTAAAGGTGTTTGCCTTCTTCAGGGATGTATTTGAATCATATCTAGCACAAAAACTTTATTGCCATTGCCTCCTTTCAGAGACAGCAGCTTAAAGAAATACTGAGGCTGGAAACAGTGCGAAAACGCTTAGAATGGCCTGTTCTGTGCATTTCAGACCAAAAGACTATTACTTTGTTCAATGTAAAGTAAATGCATTTTAAAGGTGTTTGCGTTCTTCAGGGATGTATTTGGAACATATCTGGCACAAAAACTTCATTGCCATTGCTTGCATTAAGAACCAGCAGCTTAAAGAAATACTGAGGCTGGAAACAGTGCAAAAACGCTTAGAATGGCCTGTTCTGTGCATTTCAGACCAAATGACTATTACTTTGTTCAATGTAAAGTAAATGCATTTTAAAGGTGTTTGCCTTCTTCATGGATGTATTTGGAACACATCTGGCACAAAAACTTCATTGCCATTGCTTGCATTAAGAACCAGTAGCTTAAAGAAATACTGAGGCTGGAAACAGTGCGAAAACGCTTAGAATGGCCTGTTCTGTGCATTTCAGACCAAAAGGCTTCTACTTTGCTCAAAGTGATCTCAAAGCAATTTAAGGGTGTTTTCCTCCTTCAGGGATGTATTTGGAACACATCTAGCACAAAAACTTTATTGCCATTGCTTGCATTAAGAACCAGCAGCTTAAAGAAATACTGAGGCTGGAAACAGTGCGACAACGCTTAGAATGGCCTGTTCTGTGCATTTCAGACCAAAAGACTATTACTTTGTTCAATGTAAAGTAAATGCATTTTAAAGGTGTTTGCGTTCTTCAGGGATGTATTTGGAACATATCTGGCACAAAAACTTCATTGCCATTGCTTGCATTAAGAACCAGCAGCTTAAAGAAATACTGAGGCTGTAAACAGTGCAAAAACGCGTAGAATGGCCTGTTCTGTGCATTTCAGACCAAATGACTATTACTTTGTTCAATGTAAAGTAAATGCATTTTAAAGGTGTTTGCCTTCTTCAGGGATGTATTTGGAACACATCTGGCACAAAAACTTCATTGCCATTGCTTGCATTAAGAACCAGCAGCTTAAAGTAATACTGAGGCTGGAAATAGTGCAAAAACGCTTAGAATGGCCTGTTCTGTGCATTTCAGACCAACAGAACACTACTTTGTTCAATGTAAAGTAAATGCATTTTAAAGGTGTTTGCCTTCTTCAGGGATGTATTTGAATCATATCTAGCACAAAAACTTTATTGCCATTGCCTCCTTTCAGAGACAGGAGCTTAAAGAAATACTGAGGCTGGAAACAGTGCGAAAACGCTTAGAATGGCCTGTTCTGTGCATTTCAGACCA
This sequence comes from Macropodus opercularis, assembly GCA_030770545.1. NCBI lineage: Eukaryota > Metazoa > Chordata > Actinopteri > Anabantiformes > Osphronemidae > Macropodus > Macropodus opercularis. Next base: position 15,987,611 of record CM061098.1, on the reverse strand, counting down.
AAAGGCTTCTACTTTGGTCAAAGTGATTTCAAAGCAATTTAAAGGTGTTTTCCTCCTTCAGGGATGTATTTGGAACACATCTAGCACAAAAACTTTATTGCCATTGCTTGCATTAAGATGCAACAGCTTAAAGAAACACTGAGGCTGGAAACAGTGCGAAAACGCTTAGAATGGCCTGTTCTGTGCATTTCAGACCAAAAGACTATTACTTTGATCAATGTAAAGTAAATGCATTTTAAAGGTGTTTGCCTTCTTCAGGGATGTATTTGTAACATATCTAGCAAAAAAACTTCATTGCCATTGCTTGCATTAAGAACCAGCAGCTTAAAGAAATACTGAGGCTGGAAACAGTGCGAAAACGCTTAGAATGGCCTGTTCTGTGCATTTCAGAGCAAAAGGCTTTTACTTTGATCAAAGTGATTTCAAAGCAATTTAAAGGTGTTTTCCTCCTTCAGGGATGTATTTGGAACACATCTAGCACAAAAACTTTATTGCCATTGCTTGCATTAAGATGCAACAGCTTAAAGAAACACTGAGGCTGGAAACAGTGCGAAAACGCTTAGAATGGCCCGTTCTGTGCATTTCAGACCAAAAGACTATTACTTTGATCAATGTAAAGTAAATGCATTTTAAAGGTGTTTGCCTTCTTCAGGGATGTATTTGGAACATATCTGGCACAAAAACTTCATTGCCATTGCTTGCATTAAGAACCAGCAGCTTAAAGAAAAACTGACGCTGGAAACAGTGCGAAAACGCTTAGAATGGCCTGTTCTGTGCATTTCAGACCAAATGACTATTACTTTGTTCAATGTAAAGTAAATGCATTTTAAAGGTGTTTGCCTTCTTCAGGGATGTATTTGAATCATATCTAGCACAAAAACTTTATTGCCATTGCCTCCTTTCAGAGACAGCAGCTTAAAGAAATACGGAGGCTGGAAACTGTGCGATAACGCTTAGAATGGCCTGTTCTGTGCATTTCAGACCAAAAGACTATTACTTTGTTCAATGTAAAGTAAATGCATTTTAAAGGTGTTTGCGTTCTTCAGGGATGTATTTGGAACATATCTGGCACAAAAACTTCATTGCCATTGCTTGCATTAAGAACCAGCAGCTTAAAGAAATACTGAGGCTGGAAACAGTGCAAAAACGCTTAGAATGGCCTGTTCTGTGCATTTCAGACCAAATGACTATTACTTTGTTCAATGTAAAGTAAATGCATTTTAAAGGTGTTTGCCTTCTTCAGGGATGTATTTGGAACACATCTGGCACAAAAACTTCATTGCCATTGCTTGCATTAAGATGCAGCAGCTTAAAGAAATACTGAGGCTGGAAACAGTGCGAAAACGCTTAGAATGGCCTGTTCTGTGCATTTCAGACCAAAAGGCTTCTACTTTGGTCAAAGTGATTTCAAAGCAATTTAAAGGTGTTTTCCTCCTTCAGGGATGTATTTGAATCATATCTAGCACAAAAACTTTATTGCCATTGCCTCCTTTCAGAGACAGCAGCTTAAAGAAATACTGAGGCTGGAAACAGTGCGAAAACGCTTAGAATGGCCTGTTCTGTGCATTTCAGACCAAAAGACTATTACTTTGTTCAATGTAAAGTAAATGCATTTTAAAGGTGTTTGCGTTCTTCAGGGATGTATTTGGAACATATCTGGCACAAAAACTTCATTGCCATTGCTTGCATTAAGAACCAGCAGCTTAAAGAAATACTGAGGCTGGAAACAGTGCAAAAACGCTTAGAATGGCCTGTTCTGTGCATTTCAGACCAAATGACTATTACTTTGTTCAATGTAAAGTAAATGCATTTTAAAGGTGTTTGCCTTCTTCATGGATGTATTTGGAACACATCTGGCACAAAAACTTCATTGCCATTGCTTGCATTAAGAACCAGCAGCTTAAAGAAATACTGAGGCTGGAAACAGTGCGAAAACGCTTAGAATGGCCTGTTCTGTGCATTTCAGACCAAAAGGCTTCTACTTTGCTCAAAGTGATCTCAAAGCAATTTAAGGGTGTTTTCCTCCTTCAGGGATGTATTTGGAACACATCTAGCACAAAAACTTTATTGCCATTGCTTGCATTAAGAACCAGCAGCTTAAAGAAATACTGAGGCTGGAAACAGTGCGACAACGCTTAGAATGGCCTGTTCTGTGCATTTCAGACCAAAAGACTATTACTTTGTTCAATGTAAAGTAAATGCATTTTAAAGGTGTTTGCGTTCTTCAGGGATGTATTTGGAACATATCTGGCACAAAAACTTCATTGCCATTGCTTGCATTAAGAACCAGCAGCTTAAAGAAATACTGAGGCTGGAAACAGTGCAAAAACGCGTAGAATGGCCTGTTCTGTGCATTTCAGACCAAATGACTATTACTTTGTTCAATGTAAAGTAAATGCATTTTAAAGGTGTTTGCCTTCTTCAGGGATGTATTTGGAACACATCTGGCACAAAAACTTCATTGCCATTGCTTGCATTAAGAACCAGCAGCTTAAAGTAATACTGAGGCTGGAAATAGTGCAAAAACGCTTAGAATGGCCTGTTCTGTGCATTTCAGACCAACAGAACACTACTTTGTTCAATGTAAAGTAAATGCATTTTAAAGGTGTTTGCCTTCTTCAGGGATGTATTTGAATCATATCTAGCACAAAAACTTTATTGCCATTGCCTCCTTTCAGAGACAGCAGCTTAAAGAAATACTGAGGCTGGAAACAGTGCGAAAACGCTTAGAATGGCCTGTTCTGTGCATTTCAGACCAAAAGGCTTCTACTTTGGTCAAAGTGATTTCAAAGCAATTTAAAGGTGTTTTCCTCCTTCAGGGATGTATTTGGAACACATCTAGCACAAAAACTTTATTGCCATTGCTTGCATTAAGATGCAACAGCTTAAAGAAACACTGAGGCTGGAAACAGTGCGAAAACGCTTAGAATGGCCTGTTCTGTGCATTTCAGACCAAAAGACTATTAGTTTGATCAATGTAAAGTAAATGCATTTTAAAGGTGTTTGCCTTCTTCAGGGATGTATTTGTAACATATCTAGCACAAAAACTTCATTGCCATTGCTTGCATTAAGAACCAGCAGCTTAAAGAAATACTGAGGCTGGAAACAGTGCGAAAACGCTTAGAATGGCCTGTTCTGTGCATTTCAGAGCAAAAGGCTTTTACTTTGCTCAAAGTGATTTCAAAGCAATTTAAAGGTGTTTTCCTCCTTCAGGGATGTATTTGGAACACATCTAGCACAAAAACTTTATTGCCATTGCTTGCATTAAGAACCAGCAGCTTAAAGAAATACTGAGGCTGGAAACAGTGCGAAAACGCTTAGAATGGCCTGTTCTGTGCATTTCAGACCAAATGACTATTACTTTGTTCAATGTAAAGTAAATGCATTTTAAAGGTGTTTGCCTTCTTCAGGGATGTATTTGAATCATATCTAGCACAAAAACTTTATTGCCATTGCCTCCTTTCAGAGACAGCAGCTTAAAGAAATACGGAGGCTGGAAACTGTGCGATAACGCTTAGAATGGCCTGTTCTGTGCATTTCAGACCAAAAGACTATTACTTTGTTCAATGTAAAGTAAATGCATTTTAAAGGTGTTTGCGTTCTTCAGGGATGTATTTGGAACATATCTGGCACAAAAACTTCATTGCCATTGCTTGCATTAAGAACCAGCAGCTTAAAGAAATACTGAGGCTGGAAACAGTGCAAAAACGCTTAGAATGGCCTGTTCTGTGCATTTCAGACCAAATGACTATTACTTTGTTCAATGTAAAGTAAATGCATTTTAAAGGTGTTTGCCTTCTTCAGGGATGTATTTGGAACACATCTGGCACAAAAACTTCATTGCCATTGCTTGCATTAAGATGCAGCAGCTTAAAGAAATACTGAGGCTGGAAACAGTGCGAAAACGCTTAGAATGGCCTGTTCTGTGCATTTCAGACCAAAAGGCTTCTACTTTGGTCAAAGTGATTTCAAAGCAATTTAAAGGTGTTTTCCTCCTTCAGGGATGTATTTGGAACACATCTAGCACAAAAACTTTATTGCCATTGCTTGCATTAAGAACCAGCAGCTTAAAGAAAAACTGACGCTGGAAACAGTGCGAAAACGCTTAGAATGGCCTGTTCTGTGCATTTCAGACCAAATGACTATTACTTTGTTCAATGTAAAGTAAATGCATTTTAAAGGTGTTTGCCTTCTTCAGGGATGTATTTGAATCATATCTAGCACAAAAACTTTATTGCCATTGCCTCCTTTCAGAGACAGCAGCTTAAAGAAATACTGAGGCTGGAAACAGTGCGAAAACGCTTAGAATGGCCTGTTCTGTGCATTTCAGACCAAAAGACTATTACTTTGTTCAATGTAAAGTAAATGCATTTTAAAGGTGTTTGCGTTCTTCAGGGATGTATTTGGAACATATCTGGCACAAAAACTTCATTGCCATTGCTTGCATTAAGAACCAGCAGCTTAAAGAAATACTGAGGCTGGAAACAGTGCAAAAACGCTTAGAATGGCCTGTTCTGTGCATTTCAGACCAAATGACTATTACTTTGTTCAATGTAAAGTAAATGCATTTTAAAGGTGTTTGCCTTCTTCATGGATGTATTTGGAACACATCTGGCACAAAAACTTCATTGCCATTGCTTGCATTAAGAACCAGCAGCTTAAAGAAATACTGAGGCTGGAAACAGTGCGAAAACGCTTAGAATGGCCTGTTCTGTGCATTTCAGACCAAAAGGCTTCTACTTTGCTCAAAGTGATCTCAAAGCAATTTAAGGGTGTTTTCCTCCTTCAGGGATGTATTTGGAACACATCTAGCACAAAAACTTTATTGCCATTGCTTGCATTAAGAACCAGCAGCTTAAAGAAATACTGAGGCTGGAAACAGTGCGACAACGCTTAGAATGGCCTGTTCTGTGCATTTCAGACCAAAAGACTATTACTTTGTTCAATGTAAAGTAAATGCATTTTAAAGGTGTTTGCGTTCTTCAGGGATGTATTTGGAACATATCTGGCACAAAAACTTCATTGCCATTGCTTGCATTAAGAACCAGCAGCTTAAAGAAATACTGAGGCTGGAAACAGTGCAAAAACGCGTAGAATGGCCTGTTCTGTGCATTTCAGACCAAATGACTATTACTTTGTTCAATGTAAAGTAAATGCATTTTAAAGGTGTTTGCCTTCTTCAGGGATGTATTTGGAACACATCTGGCACAAAAACTTCATTGCCATTGCTTGCATTAAGAACCAGCAGCTTAAAGTAATACTGAGGCTGGAAATAGTGCAAAAACGCTTAGAATGGCCTGTTCTGTGCATTTCAGACCAACAGAACACTACTTTGTTCAATGTAAAGTAAATGCATTTTAAAGGTGTTTGCCTTCTTCAGGGATGTATTTGAATCATATCTAGCACAAAAACTTTATTGCCATTGCCTCCTTTCAGAGACAGCAGCTTAAAGAAATACTGAGGCTGGAAACAGTGCGAAAACGCTTAGAATGGCCTGTTCTGTGCATTTCAGACCAAAAGGCTTCTACTTTGGTCAAAGTGATTTCAAAGCAATTTAAAGGTGTTTTCCTCCTTCAGGGATGTATTTGGAACACATCTAGCACAAAAACTTTATTGCCATTGCTTGCATTAAGATGCAACAGCTTAAAGAAACACTGAGGCTGGAAACAGTGCGAAAACGCTTAGAATGGCCTGTTCTGTGCATTTCAGACCAAAAGACTATTAGTTTGATCAATGTAAAGTAAATGCATTTTAAAGGTGTTTGCCTTCTTCAGGGATGTATTTGTAACATATCTAGCACAAAAACTTCATTGCCATTGCTTGCATTAAGAACCAGCAGCTTAAAGAAATACTGAGGCTGGAAACAGTGCGAAAACGCTTAGAATGGCCTGTTCTGTGCATTTCAGAGCAAAAGGCTTTTACTTTGCTCAAAGTGATTTCAAAGCAATTTAAAGGTGTTTTCCTCCTTCAGGGATGTATTTGGAACACATCTAGCACAAAAACTTTATTGCCATTGCTTGCATTAAGAACCAGCAGCTTAAAGAAATACTGAGGCTGGAAACAGTGCGAAAACGCTTAGAATGGCCTGTTCTGTGCATTTCAGACCAAATGACTATTACTTTGTTCAATGTAAAGTAAATGCATTTTAAAGGTGTTTGCCTTCTTCAGGGATGTATTTGGAACATATCTGGCACAAAAACTTCATTGCCATTGCTTGCATTAGGAACCAGCAGCTTAAAGAAAAACTGAGGCTGGAAACAGTGCGAAAACGCTTAGAATGGCCTGTTCTGTGCATTTCAGACCAAATGAATATTACTTTGTTCAATGTAAAGTAAATGCATTTTAAAGGTGTTTGCCTTCTTCAGGGATGTATTTGAATCATATCTAGCACAAAAACTTTATTGCCATTGCCTCCTTTCAGAGACAGCAGCTTAAAGAAATACGGAGGCTGGAAACTGTGCGATAACGCTTAGAATGGCCTGTTCTGTGCATTTCAGACCAAAAGACTATTACTTTGTTCAATGTAAAGTAAATGCATTTTAAAGGTGTTTGCGTTCTTCAGGGATGTATTTGGAACATATCTGGCACAAAAACTTCATTGCCATTGCTTGCATTAAGAACCAGCAGCTTAAAGAAATACTGAGGCTGGAAACAGTGCAAAAACGCTTAGAATGGCCTGTCCTGTGCATTTCAGACCAAATGACTATTACTTTGTTCAATGTAAAGTAAATGCATTTTAAAGGTGTTTGCCTTCTTCAGGGATGTATTTGGAACACATCTGGCACAAAAACTTCATTGCCATTGCTTGCATTAAGATGCAGCAGCTTAAAGAAATACTGAGGCTGGAAACAGTGCGAAAACGCTTAGAATGGCCTGTTCTGTGCATTTCAGACCAAAAGGCTTCTACTTTGGTCAAAGTGATTTCAAAGCAATTTAAAGGTGTTTTCCTCCTTCAGGGATGTATTTGTAACATATCTAGCACAAAAATTTCATTGCCATTGCTTGCATTAAGATGCAGCAGCTTAAAGAAATACTGAGGCTGGAAACAGTGCGAAAACGCTTAGAATGGCCTGTTCTGTGCACTTCAGACCAAAAGGCTTCTACTTTGGTCAAAGTGATTTCAAAGCAATTTAAAGGTGTTTTCCTCCTTCAGGGATGTATTTGGAACACATCTAGCACAAAAACTTTATTGCCATTGCTTGCATTAAGATGCAACAGCTTAAAGAAACACTGAGGCTGGAAACAGTGCGAAAACGCTTAGAATGGCCTGTTCTGTGCATTTCAGACCAAAAGGCTTCTACTTTGCTCAAAGTGATTTCAAAGCAATTTAAAGGTGTTTTCCTCCTTCAGGGATGTATTTGGAACACATCTAGCACAAAAACTTTATTGCCATTGCTTGCATTAAGAACCAGCAGCTTAAAGAAATACTGAGGCTGGAAACAGTGCGAAAACGCTTAGAATGGCCTGTTCTGTGCATTTCAGACCAAAAGGCTTCTACTTTGCTCAAAGTGATCTCAAAGCAATTTAAAGGTGTTTTCCTCCTTCAGGGATGTATTTGGAACACATCTAGCACAAAAACTTCATTGCCATTGCTTGCATTAAGAACCAGCAGCTTAAAGAAATACTGAGGCTGGAAACAGTGCAAAAACGCTTAGAATGGCCTGTTCTGTGCATTTCAGACCAAAAGGCTTCTACTTTGCTCAAAGTGATCTCAAAGCAATTTAAAGGTGTTTTCCTCCTTCAGGGATGTATTTGGAACACATCTAGCACAAAAACTTTATTGCCATTGCTTGCATTAAGAACCAGCAGCTTAAAGAAATACTGAGGCTGGAAACAGTGCAAAAACGCTTAGAATGGCCTGTTCTGTGCATTTCAGACCAAATGACTATTACTTTGTTCAATGTAAAGTAAATGCATTTTAAAGGTGTTTGCCTTCTTCAGGGATGTATTTAAATCATATCTAGTACAAAAACTTTATTGCCATTGCCTCCTTTCAGAGACAGCAGCTTAAAGAAATACTGAGGCTGGAAACAGTGCAAAAACGCTTAGAATGGCCTGTTCTGTGCATTTCAGACCAAAAGGCTTCTACTTTGCTCAAAGTGATCTCAAAGCAATTTAAAGGTGTTTTCCTCCTTCAGGGATGTATTTGGAACACATCTAGCACAAAAACTTTATTGCCATTGCTTGCATTAAGAACCAGCAGCTTAAAGAAATACTGAGGCTGGAAACAGTGCAAAAACGCTTAGAATGGCCTGTTCTGTGCATTTCAGACCAAATGACTATTACTTTGTTCAATGTAAAGTAAATGCATTTTAAAGGTGTTTGCCTTCTTCAGGGATGTATTTAAATCATATCTAGTACAAAAACTTTATTGCCATTGCCTCCTTTCAGAGACAGCAGCTTAAAGAAATACTGAGGCTGGAAACAGTGCAAAAACGCTTAGAATGGCCTGTTCTGTGCATTTCAGACCAAAAGGCTTCTACTTTGGTCAAAGTGATTTCAAAGCAATTTAAAGGTGTTTTCCTCCTTCAGGGATGTATTTGGAACACATCTAGCACAAAAACTTCATTGCCATTGCTTGCATTAAGAACCAGCAGCTTAAAGAAAAACTGACGCTGGAAACAGTGCGAAAACGCTTAGAATGGCCTGTTCTGTGCATTTCAGACCAAAAGACTATTACTTTGTTCAATGTAAAGTAAATGCATTTTAAAGGTGTTTGCCTTCTTCAGGGATGTATTTGGAACATATCTGGCACAAAAACTTCATTGCCATTGCTTGCATTAAGAACCAGCAGCTTAAAGTAATACTGAGGCTGGAAATAGTGCAAAAACGCTTAGAATGGCCTGTTCTGTGCATTTCAGACCAACAGAACACTACTTTGTTCAATGTAAAGTAAATGCATTTTAAAGGTGTTTGCCTTCTTCAGGGATGTATTTGAATCATATCTAGCACAAAAACTTTATTGCCATTTCCTCCTTTCAGAGACAGCAGCTTAAAGAAATACTGAGGCTGGAAACAGTGCGAAAACGCTTAGAATGGCCTGTTCTGTGCATTTCAGACCAAAAGGCTTCTACTTTGGTCAAAGTGATTTCAAAGCAATTTAAAGGTGTTTTCCTCCTTCAGGGATGTATTTGGAACACATCTAGCACAAAAACTTTATTGCCATTGCTTGCATTAAGATGCAACAGCTTAAAGAAACACTGAGGCTGGAAACAGTGCGAAAACGCTTAGAATGGCCTGTTCTGTGCATTTCAGACCAAAAGACTATTACTTTGATCAATGTAAAGTAAATGCATTTTAAAGGTGTTTGCCTTCTTCAGGGATGTATTTGTAACATATCTAGCACAAAAACTTCATTGCCATTGCTTGCATTAAGAACCAGCAGCTTAAAGAAATACTGAGGCTGGAAACAGTGCGAAAACGCTTAGAATGGCCTGTTCTGTGCATTTCAGAGCAAAAGGCTTCTACTTTGCTCAAAGTGATTTCAAAGCAATTTAAAGGTGTTTTCCTCCTTCAGGGATGTATTTGTAACATATCTAGCACAAAAACTTTATTGCCATTGCTTGCATTAAGAACCAGCAGCTTAAAGAAATACTGAGGCTGGAAACAGTGCGAAAACGCTTAGAATGGCCTGTTCTGTGCATTTCAGACCAAAAGACTATTACTTTGTTCAATGTAAAGTAAATGCATTTTAAAGGTGTTTGCGTTCTTCAGGGATGTATTTGGAACATATCTGGCACAAAAACTTCATTGCCATTGCTTGCATTAAGAACCAGCAGCTTAAAGAAATACTGAGGCTGGAAACAGTGCAAAAACGCTTAGAATGGCCTGTCCTGTGCATTTCAGACCAAATGACTATTACTTTGTTCAATGTAAAGTAAATGCATTTTAAAGGTGTTTGCCTTCTTCAGGGATGTATTTGGAACACATCTGGCACAAAAACTTCATTGCCATTGCTTGCATTAAGATGCAGCAGCTTAAAGAAATACTGAGGCTGGAAACAGTGCGAAAACGCTTAGAATGGCCTGTTCTGTGCATTTCAGACCAAAAGGCTTCTACTTTGGTCAAAGTGATTTCAAAGCAATTTAAAGGTGTTTTCCTCCTTCAGGGATGTATTTGTAACATATCTAGCACAAAAATTTCATTGCCATTGCTTGCATTAAGATGCAGCAGCTTAAAGAAATACTGAGGCTGGAAACAGTGCGAAAACGCTTAGAATGGCCTGTTCTGTGCACTTCAGACCAAAAGGCTTCTACTTTGGTCAAAGTGATTTCAAAGCAATTTAAAGGTGTTTTCCTCCTTCAGGGATGTATTTGGAACACATCTAGCACAAAAACTTTATTGCCATTGCTTGCATTAAGATGCAACAGCTTAAAGAAACACTGAGGCTGGAAACAGTGCGAAAACGCTTAGAATGGCCTGTTCTGTGCATTTCAGACCAAAAGGCTTCTACTTTGCTCAAAGTGATTTCAAAGCAATTTAAAGGTGTTTTCCTCCTTCAGGGATGTATTTGGAACACATCTAGCACAAAAACTTTATTGCCATTGCTTGCATTAAGAACCAGCAGCTTAAAGAAATACTGAGGCTGGAAACAGTGCGAAAACGCTTAGAATGGCCTGTTCTGTGCATTTCAGACCAAAAGGCTTCTACTTTGCTCAAAGTGATCTCAAAGCAATTTAAAGGTGTTTTCCTCCTTCAGGGATGTATTTGGAACACATCTAGCACAAAAACTTCATTGCCATTGCTTGCATTAAGAACCAGCAGCTTAAAGAAATACTGAGGCTGGAAACAGTGCAAAAACGCTTAGAATGGCCTGTTCTGTGCATTTCAGACCAAAAGGCTTCTACTTTGCTCAAAGTGATCTCAAAGCAATTTAAAGGTGTTTTCCTCCTTCAGGTATGTATTTGGAACACATCTAGCACAAAAACTTTATTGCCATTGCTTGCATTAAGAACCAGCAGCTTAAAGAAATACTGAGGCTGGAAACAGTGCAAAAACGCTTAGAATGGCCTGTTCTGTGCATTTCAGACCAACAGAACACTACTTTGTTCAATGTAAAGTAAATGCATTTTAAAGGTGTTTGCCTTCTTCAGGGATGTATTTGAATCATATCTAGCACAAAAACTTTATTGCCATTTCCTCCTTTCAGAGACAGCAGCTTAAAGAAATACTGAGGCTGGAAACAGTGCGAAAACGCTTAGAATGGCCTGTTCTGTGCATTTCAGACCAAAAGGCTTCTACTTTGGTCAAAGTGATTTCAAAGCAATTTAAAGGTGTTTTCCTCCTTCAGGGATGTATTTGGAACACATCTAGCACAAAAACTTTATTGCCATTGCTTGCATTAAGATGCAACAGCTTAAAGAAACACTGAGGCTGGAAACAGTGCGAAAACGCTTAGAATGGCCTGTTCTGTGCATTTCAGACCAAAAGACTATTACTTTGATCAATGTAAAGTAAATGCATTTTAAAGGTGTTTGCCTTCTTCAGGGATGTATTTGTAACATATCTAGCACAAAAACTTCATTGCCATTGCTTGCATTAAGAACCAGCAGCTTAAAGAAATACTGAGGCTGGAAACAGTGCGAAAACGCTTAGAATGGCCTGTTCTGTGCATTTCAGAGCAAAAGGCTTCTACTTTGCTCAAAGTGATTTCAAAGCAATTTAAAGGTGTTTTCCTCCTTCAGGGATGTATTTGTAACATATCTAGCACAAAAACTTTATTGCCATTGCTTGCATTAAGAACCAGCAGCTTAAAGAAATACTGAGGCTGGAAACAGTGCGAAAACGCTTAGAATGGCCTGTTCTGTGCATTTCAGACCAAAAGACTATTACTTTGTTCAATGTAAAGTAAATGCATTTTAAAGGTGTTTGCCTTCTTCAGGGATGTATTTGGAACATATCTGGCACAAAAACTTCATTGCCATTGCTTGCATTAAGAACCAGCAGCTTAAAGAAAAACGGAGGCTGGAAACTGTGCGATAACGCTTAGAATGGCCTGTTCTGTGCATTTCAGACCAAAAGACTATTACTTTGTTCAATGTAAAGTAAATGCATTTTAAAGGTGTTTGCGTTCTTCAGGGATGTATTTGGAACATATCTGGCACAAAAACTTTATTGCCATTGCCTCCTTTCAGAGACAGCAGCTTAAAGAAATACTGAGGCTGGAAACAGTGCGAAAACGCTTAGAATGGCCTGTTCTGTGCATTTCAGACCAAAAGGCTTCTACTTTGGTCAAAGTGATTTCAAAGCAATTTAAAGGTGTTTTCCTCCTTCAGGGATGTATTTGGAACACATCTAGCACAAAAACTTTATTGCCATTGCTTGCATTAAGATGCAACAGCTTAAAGAAACACTGAGGCTGGAAACAGTGCGAAAACGCTTAGAATGGCCTGTTCTGTGCATTTCAGACCAAAAGACTATTACTTTGATCAATGTAAAGTAAATGCATTTTAAAGGTGTTTGCCTTCTTCAGGGATGTATTTGTAACATATCTAGCACAAAAACTTCATTGCCATTGCTTGCATTAAGAACCAGCAGCTTAAAGAAATACTGAGGCTGGAAACAGTGCGAAAACGCTTAGAATGGCCTGTTCTGTGCATTTCAGACCAAAAGACTATTACTTTGATCAATGTAAAGTAAATGCATTTTAAAGGTGTTTGCCTCCTTCAGGGATGTATTTGGAACACATCTAGCACAAAAACTTTATTGCCATTGCTTGCATTAAGATGCAACAGCTTAAAGAAACACTGAGGCTGGAAACAGTGCGAAAACGCTTAGAATGGCCTGTTCTGTGCATTTCAGACCAAAAGACTATTACTTTGTTCAATGTAAAGTAAATGCATTTTAAAGGTGTTTGCCTTCTTCAGGGATGTATTTGGAACATATCTGGCACAAAAACTTCATTGCCATTGCTTGCATTAAGAACCAGCAGCTTAAAGAAAAACGGAGGCTGGAAACTGTGCGATAACGCTTAGAATGGCCTGTTCTGTGCATTTCAGACCAAAAGACTATTACTTTGTTCAATGTAAAGTAAATGCATTTTAAAGGTGTTTGCGTTCTTCAGGGATGTATTTGGAACATATCTGGCACAAAAACTTTATTGCCATTGCCTCCTTTCAGAGACAGCAGCTTAAAGAAATACTGAGGCTGGAAACAGTGCGAAAACGCTTAGAATGGCCTGTTCTGTGCATTTCAGACCAAAAGGCTTCTACTTTGGTCAAAGTGATTTCAAAGCAATTTAAAGGTGTTTTCCTCCTTCAGGGATGTATTTGGAACACATCTAGCACAAAAACTTTATTGCCATTGCTTGCATTAAGATGCAACAGCTTAAAGAAACACTGAGGCTGGAAACAGTGCGAAAACGCTTAGAATGGCCTGTTCTGTGCATTTCAGACCAAAAGACTATTACTTTGATCAATGTAAAGTAAATGCATTTTAAAGGTGTTTGCCTTCTTCAGGGATGTATTTGTAACATATCTAGCACAAAAACTTCATTGCCATTGCTTGCATTAAGAACCAGCAGCTTAAAGAAATACTGAGGCTGGAAACAGTGCGAAAACGCTTAGAATGGCCTGTTCTGTGCATTTCAGAGCAAAAGGCTTCTACTTTGCTCAAAGTGATTTCAAAGCAATTTAAAGGTGTTTTCCTCCTTCAGGGATGTATTTGGAACACATCTAGCACAAAAACTTTATTGCCATTGCTTGCATTAAGAACCAGCAGCTTAAAGAAATACTGAGGCTGGAAACAGTGCGAAAACGCTTAGAATGGCCTGTTCTGTGCATTTCAGACCAAAAGACTATTACTTTGTTCAATGTAAAGTAAATGCATTTTAAAGGTGTTTGCCTTCTTCAGGGATGTATTTGGAACATATCTGGCACAAAAACTTCATTGCCATTGCTTGCATTAAGAACCAGCAGCTTAAAGAAAAACGGAGGCTGGAAACTGTGCGATAACGATTAGAATGGCCTGTTCTGTGCATTTCAGACCAAAAGACTATTACTTTGTTCAATGTAAAGTAAATGCATTTTAAAGGTGTTTGCGTTCTTCAGGGATGTATTTGGAACATATCTGGCACAAAAACTTCATTGCCATTGCTTGCATTAAGAACCAGCAGCTTAAAGAAATACTGAGGCTGGAAACAGTGCAAAAACGCTTAGAATGGCCTGTTCTGTGCATTTCAGACCAACAGAACACTACTTTGTTCAATGTAAAGTAAATGCATTTTAAAGGTGTTTGCCTTCTTCAGGGATGTATTTGGAACACATCTGGCACAAAAACTTCATTGCCATTGCTTGCATTAAGAACCAGCAGCTTAAAGAAATACTGAGGCTGGAAACAGTGCGAAAACGCTTAGAATGGCCTGTTCTGTGCATTTCAGAGCAAAAGGCTTCTACTTTGCTCAAAGTGATTTCAAAGCAATTTAAAGGTGTTTTCCTCCTTCAGGGATGTATTTGGAACACATCTAGGACAAAAACTTTATTGCCATTGCTTGCATTAAGATACAACAGCTTAAAGAAACACTGAGGCTGGAAACAGTGCGAAAACGCTTAGAATGGCCTGTTCTGTGCATTTCAGACCAAAAGACTATTACTTTGTTCAATGTAAAGTAAATGCATTTTAAAGGTGTTTGCCTTCTTCAGGGATGTATTTGTAACATATCTAGCACAAAAACTTCATTGCCATTGCTTGCATTAAGATGCAGCAGCTTAAAGAAATACTGAGTTTGGAAACAGTGCAAAGACGCTTAGAATGGCCTGTTCTGTGCATTTCAGACCAAAAGACTACTACTCTTGTCAAAGTGATTTCAAAGCATTTTAAAGGTGTTTGCCATGTTCAGGGATGTATTTGGAACATATCTGGCACAAAAACTTCATTGCCATTGCTTGCATTAAGAACCAGCAGCTTAAAGAAACACTGAGGCTGGAAACAGTGCGAAAACGCTTAGAATGGCCTGTTCTGTGCATTTCAGACCAAAAGGCTTCTACTTTAGTCAAAGTGATTTCAAAGCAATTTAAAGGTGTTTTCCTCCTTCAGGGATGTATTTGTAACATATCTAGCACAAAAACTTCATTGCCATTGCTTGCATTAAGATGCAGCAGCTTAAAGAAATATTGAGGCTGGAAACAGTGCGAAAACGCTTAGAATGGCCTGTTCTGTGCATTTCAGACCAAAAGGCTTCTACTTTGGTCAAAGTGATTTCAAAGCAATTTAAAGGTGTTTTCCTCCTTCAGGGATGTATTTGTAACATATCTAGCACAAAAACTTCATTGCCATTGCTTGCATTAAGATGCAGCAGCTTAAAGAAATACTGAGGCTGGAAACAGTGCGAAAACGCTTAGAATGGCCTGTTCTGTGCACTTCAGACCAAAAGGCTTCTACTTTGGTCAAAGTGATTTCAAAGCAATTTAAAGGTGTTTTCCTCCTTCAGGGATGTATTTGGAACACATCTAGCACAAAAACTTTATTGCCATTGCTTGCATTAAGATGCAACAGCTTAAAGAAACACTGAGGCTGGAAACAGTGCGAAAACACTTAGAATGGCCTGTTCTGTGCATTTCAGACCAAAAGACTATTACTTTGATCAATGTAAAGTAAATGCATTTTAAAGGTGTTTGCCTTTTTCAGGGATGTATTTGTAACATATCTAGCACAAAAACTTCATTGCCATTGCTTGCATTAAGAACCAGCAGCTTAAAGAAATACTGAGGCTGGAAACAGTGCGAAAACGCTTAGAATGGCCTGTTTTGTGCATTTCAGACCAAAAGGCTTCTACTTTGCTCAAAGTGATTTCAAAGCAATTTAAAGGTGTTTTCCTCCTTCAGGGATGTATTTGGAACACATCTAGCACAAAAACTTTATTGCCATTGCTTGCATTAAGAACCAGCAGCTTAAAGAAATACTGAGGCTGGAAACAGTGCGAAAACGCTTAGAATGGCCTGTTCTGTGCATTTCAGACCAAAAGGCTTCTACTTTGCTCAAAGTGATCTCAAAGCAATTTAAAGGTGTTTTCCTCCTTCAGGGATGTATTTGGAACACATCTAGCACAAAAACTTTATTGCCATTGCTTGCATTAAGAACCAGCAGCTTAAAGAAATACTGAGGCTGGAAACAGTGCAAAAACGCTTAGAATGGCCTGTTCTGTGCATTTCAGACCAAAAGGCTTCTACTTTAGTCAAAGTGATTTCAAAGCAATTTAAAGGTGTTTTCCTCCTTCAGGGATGTATTTGTAACATATCTAGCACAAAAACTTCATTGCCATTGCTTGCATTAAGATGCAGCAGCTTAAAGAAATATTGAGGCTGGAAACAGTGCGAAAACGCTTAGAATGGCCTGTTCTGTGCATTTCAGACCAAAAGGCTTCTACTTTGGTCAAAGTGATTTCAAAGCAATTTAAAGGTGTTTTCCTCCTTCAGGGATGTATTTGTAACATATCTAGCACAAAAACTTCATTGCCATTGCTTGCATTAAGATGCAGCAGCTTAAAGAAATACTGAGGCTGGAAACAGTGCGAAAACGCTTAGAATGGCCTGTTCTGTGCACTTCAGACCAAAAGGCTTCTACTTTGGTCAAAGTGATTTCAAAGCAATTTAAAGGTGTTTTCCTCCTTCAGGGATGTATTTGGAACACATCTAGCACAAAAACTTTATTGCCATTGCTTGCATTAAGATGCAACAGCTTAAAGAAACACTGAGGCTGGAAACAGTGCGAAAACGCTTAGAATGGCCTGTTCTGTGCATTTCAGACTAAAAGACTATTACTTTGATCAATGTAAAGTAAATGCATTTTAAAGGTGTTTGCCTTCTTCAGGGATGTATTTGGAACACATCTGGCACAAGAACTTTATTGCCATTGCCTCCTTTCAGAGACAGCAGCTTAAAGAAATACTGAGGCAGGAAACTGTGCGAAAACGCTTAGAATGGCCTGTTCTGTGCATTTCAGACCAAAAGACTATTACTTTGTTCAATGTAAAGTAAATGCATTTTAAAGGTGTTTGCCTTCTTCAGGGATGTATTTGTAACATATCTAGCACAAAAACTTCATTGCCATTGCTTGCATTAAGATGCAGCAGCTTAAAGAAATACTGAGTTTGGAAACAGTGCAAAGACGCTTAGAATGGCCTGTTCTGTGCATTTCAGACCAAAAGACTACTACTCTTGTCAAAGTGATTTCAAAGCATTTTAAAGGTGTTTGCCTTGTTCAGGGATGTATTTGGAATATATCTGGCACAAAAACTTCATTGCCATTGCTTGCATTAAGAACCAGCAGCTTAAAGAAACACTGAGGCTGGAAACAGTGCGAAAACGCTTAGAATGGCCTGTTCTGTGCATTTCAGACCAAAAGGCTTCTACTTTAGTCAAAGTGATTTCAAAGCAATTTAAAGGTGTTTTCCTCCTTCAGGGATGTATTTGTAACATATCTAGCACAAAAACTTCATTGCCATTGCTTGCATTAAGATGCAGCAGCTTAAAGAAATATTGAGGCTGGAAACAGTGCGAAAACGCTTAGAATGGCCTGTTCTGTGCATTTCAGACCAAAAGGCTTCTACTTTGGTCAAAGTGATTTCAAAGCAATTTAAAGGTGTTTTCCTCCTTCAGGGATGTATTTGTAACATATCTAGCACAAAAACTTCATTGCCATTGCTTGCATTAAGATGCAGCAGCTTAAAGAAATACTGAGGCTGGAAACAGTGCGAAAACGCTTAGAATGGCCTGTTCTGTGCACTTCAGACCAAAAGGCTTCTACTTTGGTCAAAGTGATTTCAAAGCAATTTAAAGGTGTTTTCCTCCTTCAGGGATGTATTTGGAACACATCTAGCACAAAAACCTTATTGCCATTGCTTGCATTAAGATGCAACAGCTTAAAGAAACACTGAGGCTGGAAACAGTGCGAAAACGCTTAGAATGGCCTGTTCTGTGCATTTCAGACCAAAAGACTATTACTTTGATCAATGTAAAGTAAATGCATTTTAAAGGTGTTTGCCTTTTTCAGGGATGTATTTGTAACATATCTAGCACAAAAACTTCATTGCCATTGCTTGCATTAAGAACCAGCAGCTTAAAGAAATACTGAGGCTGGAAACAGTGCGAAAACGCTTAGAATGGCCTGTTCTGTGCATTTCAGACCAAAAGGCTTCTACTTTGGTCAAAGTGATTTCAAAGCAATTTAAAGGTGTTTTCCTCCTTCAGGGATGTATTTGGAACACATCTAGCACAAAAACTTTATTGCCATTGCTTGCATTAAGAACCAGCAGCTTAAAGAAATACTGAGGCTGGAAACAGTGCGAAAACGCTTAGAATGGCCTGTTCTGTGCATTTCAGACCAAAAGACTATTACTTTGTTCAATGTAAAGTAAATGCATTTTAAAGGTGTTTGCCTTCTTCAGGGATGTATTTGGAACATATCTGGCACAAAAACTTTGCTCAAAGTGATCTCAAAGCAATTTAAGGGTGTTTTCCTCCTTCAGGGATGTATTTGGAACACATCTAGCACAAAAACTTTATTGCCATTGCTTGCATTAAGAACCAGCAGCTTAAAGAAATACTGAGGCTGGAAACAGTGCGACAACGCTTAGAATGGCCTGTTCTGTGCATTTCAGACCAAAAGACTATTACTTTGTTCAATGTAAAGTAAATGCATTTTAAAGGTGTTTGCCTTCTTCAGGGATGTATTTGGAACATATCTGGCACAAAAACTTCATTGCCATTGCTTGCATTAAGAACCAGCAGCTTAAAGAAAAACTGACGCTGGAAACAGTGCGAAAACGCTTAGAATGGCCTGTTCTTTGCATTTTAGACCAAATGACTATTACTTTGTTCAATGTAAAGTAAATGCATTTTAAAGGTGTTTGCGTTCTTCAGGGATGTATTTGGAACATATCTGGCACAAAAACTTCATTGCCATTGCTTGCATTAAGAACCAGCAGCTTAAAGTAATACTGAGGCTGGAAATAGTGCAAAAACGCTTAGAATGGCCTGTTCTGTGCATTTCAGACCAACAGAACACTACTTTGTTCAATGTAAAGTAAATGCATTTTAAAGGTGTTTGCCTTCTTCAGGGATGTATTTGAATCATATCTAGCACAAAAACTTTATTGCCATTGCCTCCTTTCAGAGACAGCAGCTTAAAGAAATACTGAGGCTGGAAACAGTGCGAAAACGCTTAGAATGGCCTGTTCTGTGCATTTCAGACCAAAAGGCTTCTACTTTGGTCAAAGTGATTTCAAAGCAATTTAAAGGTGTTTTCCTCCTTCAGGGATGTATTTGGAACACATCTAGCACAAAAACTTTATTGCCATTGCTTGCATTAAGATGCAACAGCTTAAAGAAACACTGAGGCTGGAAACAGTGCGAAAACGCTTAGAATGGCCTGTTCTGTGCATTTCAGACCAAAAGACTATTACTTTGTTCAATGTAAAGTAAATGCATTTTAAAGGTGTTTGCGTTCTTCAGGGATGTATTTGGAACATATCTGGCACAAAAACTTCATTGCCATTGCTTGCATTAAGAACCAGCAGCTTAAAGAAATACTGAGGCTGGAAACAGTGCGAAAACGCTTAGAATGGCCTGTTCTGTGCATTTCAGACCAAAAGGCTTCTACTTTGCTCAAAGTGATTTCAAAGCAATTTAAAGGTGTTTTCCTCCTTCAGGGATGTATTTGGAACACATCTAGGACAAAAACTTTATTGCCATTGCTTGCATTAAGATACAACAGCTTAAAGAAACACTGAGGCTGGAAACAGTGCGAAAACGCTTAGAATGGCCTGTTCTGTGCATTTCAGACCAAAAGACTATTACTTTGTTCAATGTAAAGTAAATGCATTTTAAAGGTGTTTGCCTTCTTCAGGGATGTATTTGTAACATATCTAGCACAAAAACTTCATTGCCATTGCTTGCATTAAGAACCAGCAGCTTAAAGAAATACTGAGTTTGGAAACAGTGCAAAGACGCTTAGAATGGCCTGTTCTGTGCATTTCAGACCAAAAGACTACTACTCTTGTCAAAGTGATTTCAAAGCATTTTAAAGGTGTTTGCCTTGTTCAGGGATGTATTTGTAACATATCTAGCACAAAAACTTCATTGCCATTGCTTGCATTAAGATGCAGCAGCTTAAAGAAATATTGAGGCTGGAAACAGTGCGAAAACGCTTAGAATGGCCTGTTCTGTGCATTTCAGACCAAAAGGCTTCTACTTTGGTCAAAGTGATTTCAAAGCAATTTAAAGGTGTTTTCCTCCTTCAGGGATGTATTTGTAACATATCTAGCACAAAAACTTCATTGCCATTGCTTGCATTAAGATGCAGCAGCTTAAAGAAATACTGAGGCTGGAAACAGTGCGAAAACGCTTAGAATGGCCTGTTCTGTGCACTTCAGACCAAAAGGCTTCTACTTTGGTCAAAGTGATTTCAAAGCAATTTAAAGGTGTTTTCCTCCTTCAGGGATGTATTTGGAACACATCTAGCACAAAAACTTTATTGCCATTGCTTGCATTAAGATGCAACAGCTTAAAGAAACACTGAGGCTGGAAACAGTGCGAAAACGCTTAGAATGGCCTGTTCTGTGCATTTCAGACCAAAAGACTATTACTTTGATCAATGTAAAGTAAATGCATTTTAAAGGTGTTTGCCTTTTTCAGGGATGTATTTGTAACATATCTAGCACAAAAACTTCATTGCCATTGCTTGCATTAAGAACCAGCAGCTTAAAGAAATACTGAGGCTGGAAACAGTGCGAAAACGCTTAGAATGGCCTGTTCTGTGCATTTCAGACCAAAAGGCTTCTACTTTGCTCAAAGTGATTTCAAAGCAATTTAAAGGTGTTTTCCTCCTTCAGGGATGTATTTGGAACACATCTAGCACAAAAACTTTATTGCCATTGCTTGCATTAAGAACCAGCAGCTTAAAGAAATACTGAGGCTGGAAACAGTGCGAAAACGCTTAGAATGGCCTGTTCTGTGCATTTCAGACCAAAAGACTATAACTTTGTTCAATGTAAAGTAAATGCATTTTAAAGGTGTTTGCCTTCTTCAGGGATGTATTTGGAACATATCTGGCACAAAAACTTCATTGCCATTGCTTGCATTAAGAACCAGCAGCTTAAAGAAAAACTGACGCTGGAAACAGTGCGAAAACGCTTAGAATGGCCTGTTCTGTGCATTTCAGACCAAATGACTATTACTTTGTTCAATGTAAAGTAAATGCATTTTAAAGGTGTTTGCCTTCTTCAGGGATGTATTTGAATCATATCTAGCACAAAAACTTTATTGCCATTGCCTCCTTTCAGAGACAGCAGCTTAAAGAAATACGGAGGCTGGAAACTGTGCGACAACGCTTAGAATGGCCTGTTCTGTGCATTTCAGACCAAAAGACTATTACTTTGTTCAATGTAAAGTAAATGCATTTTAAAGGTGTTTGCCTTGTTCAGGGATGTATTTGGAACATATCTGGCACAAAAACTTCATTGCCATTGCTTGCATTAAGAACCAGCAGCTTAAAGAAATACTGAGGCTGGAAACAGTGCGAAAACGCTTAGAATGGCCTGTTCTGTGCATTTCAGACCAAAAGGCTTCTAGTTTGCTCAAAGTGATTTCAAAGCAATTTAAAGGTGTTTTCCTCCTTCAGGGATGTATTTGGAACACATCTAGCACAAAAACTTTATTGCCATTGCTTGCATTAAGAACCAGCAGCTTAAAGAAATACTGAGGCTGGAAACAGTGCGAAAACGCTTAGAATGGCCTGTTCTGTGCATTTCAGACCAAAAGACTATTACTTTGTTCAATGTAAAGTAAATGCATTTTAAAGGTGTTTGCCTTCTTCAGGGATGTATTTGGAACATATCTGGCACAAAAACTTCATTGCCATTGCTTGCATTAAGAACCAGCAGCTTAAAGAAAAACTGAGGCTGGAAACAGTGCGAAAACGCTTAGAATGGCCTGTTCTGTGCATTTCAGACCAAAAGGCTTCTACTTTGGTCAAAGTGATTTCAAAGCAATTTAAAGGTGTTTTCCTCCTTCAGGGATGTATTTGGAACATATCTAGCACAAAAACTTCATTACCATTGCTTACATTAAGATACAGCAGCTTAAAGAAATACTGAGGCTGGAAACAGTGCGAAAACGCTTAGAATGGCCTGTTCTGTGCATTTCAGACCAAAAGACTATTACTTTGGTCAATGTAAAGTAAATGCATTTTAAAGGTGTTTGCCTTCTTCAGGGATGTATTTGGAACACATCTGGCACAAAAACTTCATTGCCATTGCTTGCATTAAGAACCAGCAGCTTAAAGTAATACTGAGGCTGGAAACAGTGCAAAAACGCTTAGAATGGCCTGTTCTGTGCATTTCAGACCAACAGAACACTACTTTGGTCAATGTAAAGTAAATGCATTTTAAAGGTTTTGCCTTGTTCAGGGATGGATTTGTAACATATCTAGCACAAAAACTTCATTGCCATTGCTTGCATTAAGATGCAGCAGCTTAAAGAAATACTGAGGCTGGAAACGGTGCGAAAACGCTTAGAATGGCCTGTTCTGTGCATTTCAGACCAAAAGACTACTACTCTTGTCAATGTGATTTCAAAGCATTTTAAAGGTGTTTGCCTTGTTCAGGGGTGTTTTTGGAACACATCTAGCACAAAAACTTCATTGCCATTGCTTGCATTAAGAACCAGCAGCTTAAAGAAATACTGAGGCTGGAAACAATGCGAAAACGCTTAGAATGGCCTGTGCATTTCAGACCAAAAGGCTTCTACTTTGGTCAAAGTGATTTCAAAGCAATTTAAAGGTGTTTTCCTCCTTTAGGGATGTATTTGGAACATATCTAGCACAAAAACTTCATTACCATTGCTTGCATTAAGATGCAGCATTTTAAAGAAAAACTGAGGCTGGAAACAGTGCGAAAACGCTTAGAATGGCCTGTTCTGTGCATTTCAGACCAAAAGACTATTACTTTGATCAATGTAAAGTAAATGCATTTTAAAGGTGTTTGCCTTCTTCAGGAATGTATTTGTAACATATCTAGCACAAAAACTTCATTGCCATTGCTTGCATTAAGAACCAGCAGCTTAAAGAAATACTGAGGCTGGAAACAGTGCGAAAACGCTTAGAATGGCCTGTTCTGTGCATTTCAGACCAACAGGCTTCTACTTTGCTCAAAGTGATTTCAAAGCAATTTAAAGGTGTTTTCCTCCTTCAGGGATGTATTTGGAACACATCTAGCACAAAAACTTTATTGCCATTGCTTGCATTAAGATGCAACAGCTTAAAGAAACACTGAGGCTGGAAACAGTGCGAAAACGCTTAGAATGGCCTGTTCTGTGCATTTCAGACCAAAAGACTATTACTTTGATCAATGTAAAGTAAATGCATTTTAAAGGTGTTTGCCTTCTTCAGGGATGTATTTGTAACATATCTATCACAAAAACTTCATTGCCATTGCTTGCATTAAGAACCAGCAGCTTAAAGAAATACTGAGGCTGGAAACAGTGCGAAAACACTTAGAATGGCCTGTTCTGTGCATTTCAGACCAAAAGGCTTCTACTTTGCTCAAAGTGATTTCAAAGCAATTTAAAGGTGTTTTCCTCCTTCAGGGATGTATTTGGAACACATCTAGCACAAAAACTTCATTGCCATTGCTTGCATTAAGAACCAGCAGCTTAAAGAAATACTGAGGCTGGAAACAGTGCGAAAACGCTTAGAATGGCCTGTTCTGTGCATTTCAGACCAAAAGACTATTACTTTGTTCAATGTAAAATAAATGCATTTTAAAGGTGTTTGCCTTCTTCAGGGATGTATTTGGAACATATCTGGCACAAAAACTTCATTGCCATTGCTTGCATTAAGAACCAGCAGCTTAAAGAAATACTGAGGCTGGAAACAGTGCGAAAACGCTTACAATGGCCTGTTCTGTGCATTTCAGACCAAAAGACTATTACTTTGTTCAATGTAAAGTAAATGCATTTTAAAGGTGTTTGCCTTCTTCAGGGATGTATTTGGAACATATCTGGCACAAAAACTTCATTGCCATTGCTTGCATTAATAACCAGCTGTTTAAAGAAATACTGAGGCTGGAAACAGTGCCAAAACGCTTACAATGGCCTGTTCTGTGCATTTCAGACCAAAAGGCTTCTACTTTGGTCAAAGTGATTTCAAAGCAATTTAAAGGTGTTTTCCTCCTTCAGGGATGTATTTGGAACATATCTAGCACAAAAACTTCATTACCATTGCTTGCATTAAGATACAGCAGCTTAAAGAAATACTGAGGCTGGAAACAATGTGAAAACGCTTAGAATGGCCTGTTCTGTGCATTTCAGACCAAAAGACTATTACTTTGGTCAAAGTGATTTCAAAGCAATTTAAAGGTGTTTTCCTCCTTCAGGGATGTATTTGGAACACATCTAGCACAAAAACTTTATTGCCATTGCTTGCGTTAAGATGCAGCAGCTTAAAGAAATACTGAGGCTGGAAACAGTGCGAAAACGCTTAGAATGGCCTGTTCTGTGCATTTCAGACCAGAAGACTATTACTTTGTTCAATGTAAAGTAAATGCATTTTAAAGGTGTTTGTCTTGTTCAGGGATGTATTTGGAACACATCTGGCACAAAAACTTCATTGCCATTGCTTGCATTAAGAACCAGCAGCTTAAAGTAATACTGAGGCTGGAAACAGTGCGAAAACGCTTAGAATGGCCTGTTCTGTGCATTTCAGACCAAAAGACTACTACTCTTGTCAAAGTGATTTCAAAGCAATTTAAAGGTGTTTTCCTCCTTCAGGGATGTATTTGGAACACATCTAGCACAAAATTTTTTTTGCCATTGCTTGCATTAAGAACCAGCAGCTTAAAGAAATACTGAGGCTGGAAACAGTGCGAAAACGCTTAGAATGGCCTGTTCTGTGCATTTCAGACCAAAAGACTATTACTTTGTTCAATGTAAAGTAAATGCATTTTAAAGGTGTTTGCCTTCTTCAGGGATGTATTTGGAACATATCTGGCACAAAAACTTCATTGCCATTGCTTGCATTAAGAACCAGCAGCTTAAAGAAAAACTGAGGCTGGAAACAGTGCGAAAACGCTTAGAATGGCCTGTTCTGTGCATTTCAGACCAAATGACTATTACTTTGTTCAATGTAAAGTAAATGCATTTTAAAGGTGTTTGCCTTCTTCAGGGATGTATTTGAATCATATCTAGCACAAAAACTTTATTGCCATTGCCTCCTTTCAGAGACAGCAGCCTAAAGAAATACGGAGGCCGGAAACTGTGCGACAACGCTTAGAATGGCCTGTTCTGTGCATTTCAGACCAAAAGACTACTACTCTTGTCAAAGTGATTTCAAAGCATTTTAAAGGTGTTTGCCTTGTTCAGGGATGTATTTGGAACATATCTGGCACAAAAACTTCATTGCCATTGCTTGCATTAAGATGCAGCAGCTTAAAGAAATACTGAGGCTGGAAACAGTGCGAAAACGCTTAGAATGGCCTGTTCTGTGCATTTCAGACCAAAAGGCTTCTACTTTGGTCAAAGTGATTTCAAAGCAATTTAAAGGTGTTTTCCTCCTTCAGGGATGTATTTGGAACACATCTAGCACAAAAACTTTATTGCCTTTGCTTGCATTAAGATGAAACAGCTTAAAGAAATACTGAGGCTGGAAACAGTGCGAAAACGCTTAGAATGGCCTGTTCTGTGCATTTCAGACCAAAAGACTATTACTTTGATCAATGTAAAGTAAATGCATTTTAAAGGTGTTTGCCTTCTTCAGGGATGTATTTGGAACATATCTGGCACAAAAACTTCATTGCCATTGCTTGCATTAAGAACCAGCAGCTTAAAGAAATACTGAGGCTGGAAACAGTGCAAAAACGCTTAGAATGGACTGTTCTGTGCATTTCAGACCAAATGAAAATTACTTTGTTCAATGTAAAGTAAATGCATTTTAAAGGTGTTTGCCTTCTTCAGGGATGTATTTGTAACATATCTAGCACAAAAACTTCATTGCCATTGCTTGCATTAAGAACCAGCAGCTTAAAGAAATACTGAGGCTGGAAACAGTGCGAAAACGCTTAGAATGGCCTGTTCTGTGCATTTCAGACCAAAAGACTATTACTTTGTTCAATGTAAAGTAAATGCATTTTAAAGGTGTTTGTCTTGTTCAGGGATGTATTTGTAACATATCTAGCACAAAAACTTCATTGCCATTGCTTGCATTAAGAACCAGCAGCTTAAAGAAATACTGAGGCTGGAAACAGTGCGAAAACGCTTAGAATGGCCTGTTCTGTGCATTTCAGACCAACAGAACACCACTTTGTTCAATGTAAAGTAAATGCATTTTAAAGGTTTTGCCTTGTTCAGGGATGGATTTGTAACATATCTAGCACAAAAACTTCATTGCCATTGCTTGCATTAAGATGCAGCAGCTTAAAGAAATACTGAGGCTGGAAACAGTGCGAAAACGCTTAGAATGGCCTGTTCTGTGCATTTCAGACCAAAAGACTACTACTCTTGTCAATGTGATTTCAAAGCATTTTAAAGGTGTTTGCCTTGTTCAGGGGTGTATTTGGAACACATCTAGCACAAAAACTTTATTGCCATTGCTTGCATTAAGAACCAGCAGCTTAAAGAAATACTGAGGCTGGAAACAGTGCGAAAACGCTTAGAATGGCCTGTTCTGTGCATTTCAGACCAAAAGACTATTACTTTGATCAATGTAAAGTAAATGCATTTTAAAGGTGTTTGCCTTCTTCAGGAATGTATTTGTAACATATCTAGCACAAAAACTTCATTGCCATTGCTTGCATTAAGAACCAGCAGCTTAAAGAAATACTGAGGCTGGAAACAGTGCGAAAACGCTTAGAATGGCCTGTTCTGTGCATTTCAGACCAACAGGCTTCTACTTTGCTCAAAGTAATTTCAAAGCAATTTAAAGGTGTTTTCCTCCTTCAGGGATGTATTTGGAACACATCTAGCACAAAAACTTTATTGCCATTGCTTGCATTAAGATGCAACAGCTTAAAGAAACACTGAGGCTGGAAACAGTGCGAAAACGCTTAGAATGGCCTGTTCTGTGCATTTCAGACCAAAAGGCTTCTACTTTGGTCAAAGTGATTTCAAAGCAATTTAAAGGTGTTTTCCTCCTTCAGGGATGTATTTGGAACACATCTAGCACAAAAACTTTATTGCCATTGCTTGCATTAAGATGCAACAGCTTAAAGAAACACTGAGGCTGGAAACAGTGCGAAAACGCTTACAATGGCCTGTTCTGTGCATTTCAGACCAAAAGACTATTACTTTGTTCAATGTAAAGTAAATGCATTTTAAAGGTGTTTGCCTTCTTCAGGGATGTATTTGTAACATATCTAGCACAAAAACTTAATTACCATTGCTTGCATTAAGATGCAGCAGCTTAAAGAAATACTGAGGCTGGAAACAGTGCAAAAACGCTTAGAATGGCCTGTTCTGTGCATTTCAGACCAAATGACTATTACTTTGTTCAATGTAAAGTAAATGCATTTTAAAGGTGTTTGCCTTCTTCAGGGATGTATTTGGAACACATCTGGCACAAAAACTTCATTGCCATTGCTTGCATTAAGAACCAGCAGCTTAAAGAAATACTGAGGCTGGAAACAGTGCGAAAATGCTTAGAATGGCCTGTTCTGTGCATTTCAGACCAAAAGGCTTCTAGTTTGCTCAAAGTGATTTCAAAGCAATTTAAAGGTGTTTTCCTCCTTCAGGGATGTATTTGGAACACATCTAGCACAAAAACTTTATTGCCATTGCTTGCATTAAGAACCAGCAGCTTAAAGAAATACTGAGGCTGGAAACAGTGCGAAAACGCTTAGAATGGCCTGTTCTGTGCATTTCAGACCAAAAGACTATTACTTTGTTCAATGTAAAGTAAATGCATTTTAAAGGTGTTTGCCTTCTTCAGGGATGTATTTGGAACATATCTGGCACAAAAACTTCATTGCCATTGCTTGCATTAAGAACCAGCAGCTTAAAGAAAAACTGACGCTGGAAACAGTGCGAAAACGCTTAGAATGGCCTTTTCTGTGCATTTCAGACCAAATGACTATTACTTTGTTCAATGTAAAGTAAATGCATTTTAAAGGTGTTTGCCTTCTTCAGGGATGTATTTGAATCATATCTAGCACAAAAACTTTATTGCCATTGCCTCCTTTCAGAGACAGCAGCTTAAAGAAATACGGAGGCTGGAAACTGTGCGACAACGCTTAGAATGGCCTGTTCTGTGCATTTCAGACCAAAAGACTATTACTTTGTTCAATGTAAAGTAAATGCATTTTAAAGGTGTTTGCCTTCTTCAGTGATGTTTTTGGAACATATCTGGCACAAAAACTTCATTGCCATTGCTTGCATTAAGAACCAGCAGCTTAAAGAAAAACTGACGCTGGAAACAGTGCGAAAACGCTTAGAATGGCCTGTTCTGTGCATTTCAGACCAAATGACTATTACTTTGTTCAATGTAAAGTAAATGCATTTTAAAGGTGTTTGCCTTCTTCAGGGACGTATTTGAATCATATCTAGCACAAAAACTTTATTGCCATTGCCTCCTTTCAGAGACAGCAGCTTAAAGAAATACTGAGGCTGGAAACAGTGCTAAAACGCTTAGAATGGCCTGTTCTGTGCATTTCAGACCAAAAGACTATTACTTTGTTCAATGTAAAGTAAATGCATTTTAAAGGTGTTTGCGTTCATCAGGGATGTATTTGGAACATATCTGGCACAAAAACTTCATTGCCATTGCTTGCATTAAGAACCAGCAGCTTAAAGAAATACTGAGGCTGGAAACAGTGCGAAAACGCTTAGAATGGCCTGTTCTGTGCATTTCAGACCAAATGACTATTACTTTGTTCAATGTAAAGTAAATGCATTTTAAAGGTGTTTGCCTTCTTCAGGGATGTATTTGGAACATATCTAGCACAAAAACTTCATTGCCATTGCTTGCATTAAGAACCAGCAGCTTAAAGAAATACTGAGGCTGGAAACAGTGCGAAAACGCTTAGAATGGCCTGTTCTGTGCATTTCAGACCAAAAGGCTTCTACTTTGGTCAAAGTGATTTCAAAGCAATTTAAAGGTGTTTTCCTCCTTCAGGGATGTATTTGGAACATATCTAGCACAAAAACTTCATTACCATTGCTTACATTAAGATACAGCAGCTTAAAGAAATACTGAGGCTGGAAACAGTGCGAAAACGCTTAGAATGGCCTGTTCTGTGCATTTCAGACCAAAAGACTATTACTTTGGTCAATGTAAAGTAAATGCATTTTAAAGGTGTTTGCCTTCTTCAGGGATGTATTTGGAACATATCTGGCACAAAAACTTCATTGCCATTGCTTGCATTAAGAACCAGCAGCTTAAAGAAAAACTGACGCTGGAAACAGTGCGAAAACGCTTAGAATGGCCTGTTCTGTGCATTTCAGACCAAATGACTATTACTTTGTTCAATGTAAAGTAAATGCATTTTAAAGGTGTTTGCCTTCTTCAGGGATGTATTTGAATCATATCTAGCACAAAAACTTTATTGCCATTGCCTCCTTTCAGAGACAGCAGCTTAAAGAAATACTGAGGCTGGAAACAGTGCTAAAACGCTTAGAATGGCCTGTTCTGTGCATTTCAGACCAAAAGACTATTACTTTGTTCAATGTAAAGTAAATGCATTTTAAAGGTGTTTGCGTTCTTCAGGGATGTATTTGGAACATATCTGGCACAAAAACTTCATTGCCATTGCTTGCATTAAGAACCAGCAGCTTAAAGAAATACTGAGGCTGAAAACAGTGCGAAAACGCTTAGAATGGCCTGTTCTGTGCATTTCAGACCAAAAGGCTTCTACTTTGGTCAAAGTGATTTCAAAGCAATTTAAAGGTGTTTTCCTCCTTCAGGGATGTATTTGGAAACTTATCTAGCACAAAAACTTCATTACCATTGCTTGCATTAAGATACAGCAGCTTAAAGAAATACTGAGGCTGGAAACAGTGCGAAAACGCTTAGAATGGCCTGTTCTGTGCATTTCAGACCAAATGACTATTACTTTGTTCAATGTAAAGTAAATGCATTTTAAAGGTGTTTGCCTTCTTCAGGGATGTATTTGGAACATATCTAGCACAAAAACTTCATTGCCATTGCTTGCATTAAGAACCAGCAGCTTAAAGAAATACTGAGGCTGGAAACAGTGCGAAAACGCTTAGAATGGCCTGTTCTGTGCATTTCAGACCAAAAGGCTTCTAGTTTGCTCAAAGTGATTTCAAAGCAATTTAAAGGTGTTTTCCTCCTTCAGGGATGTATTTGGAACACATCTAGCACAAAAACTTTATTGCCATTGCTTGCATTAAGAACCAGCAGCTTAAAGAAATACTGAGGCTGGAAACAGTGCGAAAACGCTTAGAATGGCCTGTTCTGTGCATTTCAGACCAAAAGACTATTACTTTGTTCAATGTAAAGTAAATGCATTTTAAAGGTGTTTGCCTTCTTCAGGGATGTATTTGGAACATATCTGGCACAAAAACTTCATTGCCATTGCTTGCATTAAGAACCAGCAGCTTAAAGAAAAACTGACGCTGGAAACAGTGCGAAAACGCTTAGAATGGCCTTTTCTGTGCATTTCAGACCAAATGACTATTACTTTGTTCAATGTAAAGTAAATGCATTTTAAAGGTGTTTGCCTTCTTCAGGGATGTATTTGAATCATATCTAGCACAAAAACTTTATTGCCATTGCCTCCTTTCAGAGACAGCAGCTTAAAGAAATACGGAGGCTGGAAACTGTGCGACAACGCTTAGAATGGCCTGTTCTGTGCATTTCAGACCAAAAGACTATTACTTTGTTCAATGTAAAGTAAATGAATTTTAAAGGTGTTTGCCTTCTTCAGGGATGTTTTTGGAACATATCTGGCACAAAAACTTCATTGCCATTGCTTGCATTAAGAACCAGCAGCTTAAAGAAAAACTGACGCTGGAAACAGTGCGAAAACGCTTAGAATGGCCTGTTCTGTGCATTTCAGACCAAATGACTATTACTTTGTTCAATGTAAAGTAAATGCATTTTAAAGGTGTTTGCCTTCTTCAGGGACGTATTTGAATCATATCTAGCACAAAAACTTTATTGCCATTGCCTCCTTTCAGAGACAGCAGCTTAAAGAAATACTGAGGCTGGAAACAGTGCTAAAACGCTTAGAATGGCCTGTTCTGTGCATTTCAGACCAAAAGACTATTACTTTGTTCAATGTAAAGTAAATGCATTTTAAAGGTGTTTGCGTTCTTCAGGGATGTATTTGGAACATATCTGGCACAAAAACTTCATTGCCATTGCTTGCATTAAGAACCAGCAGCTTAAAGAAATACTGAGGCTGGAAACAGTGCAAAAACGCTTAGAATGGCCTGTTCTGTGCATTTCAGACCAAATGACTATTACTTTGTTCAATGTAAAGTAAATGCATTTTCAAGGTGTTTGCCTTCTTCAGGGATGTATTTGGAACACATCTGGCACAAAAACTTCATTGCCATTGCTTGCATTAAGAACCAGCAGCTTAAAGAAATACTGAGGCTGAAAACAGTGCGAAAACGCTTAGAATGGCCTGTTCTGTGCATTTCAGACCAAAAGGCTTCTACTTTGGTCAAAGTGATTTCAAAGCAATTTAAAGGTGTTTTCCTCCTTCAGGGATGTATTTGGAAACTTATCTAGCACAAAAACTTCATTACCATTGCTTGCATTAAGATACAGCAGCTTAAAGAAATACTGAGGCTGGAAACAGTGCGAAAACGCTTAGAATGGCCTGTTCTGTGCATTTCAGACCAAATGACTATTACTTTGTTCAATGTAAAGTAAATGCATTTTAAAGGTGTTTGCCTTCTTCAGGGATGTATTTGGAACATATCTAGCACAAAAACTTCATTGCCATTGCTTGCATTAAGAACCAGCAGCTTAAAGAAATACTGAGGCTGGAAACAGTGCGAAAACGCTTAGAATGGCCTGTTCTGTGCATTTCAGACCAAAAGGCTTCTACTTTGGTCAAAGTGATTTCAAAGCAATTTAAAGGTGTTTTCCTCCTTCAGGGATGTATTTGGAACATATCTAGCACAAAAACTTCATTACCATTGCTTACATTAAGATACAGCAGCTTAAAGAAATACTGAGGCTGGAAACAGTGCGAAAACGCTTAGAATGGCCTGTTCTGTGCATTTCAGACCAAAAGACTATTACTTTGGTCAATGTAAAGTAAATGCATTTTAAAGGTGTTTGCCTTCTTCAGGGATGTATTTGGAACATATCTGGCACAAAAACTTCATTGCCATTGCTTGCATTAAGAACCAGCAGCTTAAAGAAAAACTGACGCTGGAAACAGTGCGAAAACGCTTAGAATGGCCTGTTCTGTGCATTTCAGACCAAATGACTATTACTTTGTTCAATGTAAAGTAAATGCATTTTAAAGGTGTTTGCCTTCTTCAGGGATGTATTTGAATCATATCTAGCACAAAAACTTTATTGCCATTGCCTCCTTTCAGAGACAGCAGCTTAAAGAAATACGGAGGCTGGAAACTGTGCGACAACGCTTAGAATGGCCTGTTCTGTGCATTTCAGACCAAAAGACTATTACTTTGTTCAATGTAAAGTAAATGCATTTTAAAGGTGTTTGCCTTCTTCAGGGATGTTTTTGGAACATATCTGGCACAAAAACTTCATTGCCATTGCTTGCATTAAGAACCAGCAGCTTAAAGAAAAACTGACGCTGGAAACAGTGCGAAAACGCTTAGAATGGCCTGTTCTGTGCATTTCAGACCAAATGACTATTACTTTGTTCAATGTAAAGTAAATGCATTTTAAAGGTGTTTGCCTTCTTCAGGGACGTATTTGAATCATATCTAGCACAAAAACTTCATTGCCATTGCCTCCTTTCAGAGACAGCAGCTTAAAGAAATACTGAGGCTGGAAACAGTGCGAAAACGCTTAGAATGGCCTGTTCTGTGCATTTCAGACCAAAAGACTATTACTTTGTTCAATGTAAAGTAAATGCATTTTAAAGGTGTTTGCGTTCTTCAGGGATGTATTTGGAACATATCTGGCACAAAAACTTCATTGCCATTGCTTGCATTAAGAACCAGCAGCTTAAAGAAATACTGAGGCTGAAAACAGTGCGAAAACGCTTAGAATGGCCTGTTCTGTGCATTTCAGACCAAAAGGCTTCTACTTTGGTCAAAGTGATTTCAAAGCAATTTAAAGGTGTTTTCCTCCTTCAGGGATGTATTTGGAAACTTATCTAGCACAAAAACTTCATTACCATTGCTTGCATTAAGATACAGCAGCTTAAAGAAATACTGAGGCTGGAAACAGTGCGAAAACGCTTAGAATGGCCTGTTCTGTGCATTTCAGACCAAATGACTATTACTTTGTTCAATGTAAAGTAAATGCATTTTAAAGGTGTTTGCCTTCTTCAGGGATGTATTTGGAACATATCTAGCACAAAAACTTCATTGCCATTGCTTGCATTAAGAACCAGCAGCTTAAAGAAATACTGAGGCTGGAAACAGTGCGAAAACGCTTAGAATGGCCTGTTCTGTGCATTTCAGACCAAAAGGCTTCTAGTTTGCTCAAAGTGATTTCAAAGCAATTTAAAGGTGTTTTCCTCCTTCAGGGATGTATTTGGAACACATCTAGCACAAAAACTTTATTGCCATTGCTTGCATTAAGAACCAGCAGCTTAAAGAAATACTGAGGCTGGAAACAGTGCGAAAACGCTTAGAATGGCCTGTTCTGTGCATTTCAGACCAAAAGACTATTACTTTGTTCAATGTAAAGTAAATGCATTTTAAAGGTGTTTGCCTTCTTCAGGGATGTATTTGGAACATATCTGGCACAAAAACTTCATTGCCATTGCTTGCATTAAGAACCAGCAGCTTAAAGAAAAACTGACGCTGGAAACAGTGCGAAAACGCTTAGAATGGCCTTTTCTGTGCATTTCAGACCAAATGACTATTACTTTGTTCAATGTAAAGTAAATGCATTTTAAAGGTGTTTGCCTTCTTCAGGGATGTATTTGAATCATATCTAGCACAAAAACTTTATTGCCATTGCCTCCTTTCAGAGACAGCAGCTTAAAGAAATACGGAGGCTGGAAACTGTGCGACAACGCTTAGAATGGCCTGTTCTGTGCATTTCAGACCAAAAGACTATTACTTTGTTCAATGTAAAGTAAATGAATTTTAAAGGTGTTTGCCTTCTTCAGGGATGTTTTTGGAACATATCTGGCACAAAAACTTCATTGCCATTGCTTGCATTAAGAACCAGCAGCTTAAAGAAAAACTGACGCTGGAAACAGTGCGAAAACGCTTAGAATGGCCTGTTCTGTGCATTTCAGACCAAATGACTATTACTTTGTTCAATGTAAAGTAAATGCATTTTAAAGGTGTTTGCCTTCTTCAGGGACGTATTTGAATCATATCTAGCACAAAAACTTTATTGCCATTGCCTCCTTTCAGAGACAGCAGCTTAAAGAAATACTGAGGCTGGAAACAGTGCTAAAACGCTTAGAATGGCCTGTTCTGTGCATTTCAGACCAAAAGACTATTACTTTGTTCAATGTAAAGTAAATGCATTTTAAAGGTGTTTGCGTTCTTCAGGGATGTATTTGGAACATATCTGGCACAAAAACTTCATTGCCATTGCTTGCATTAAGAACCAGCAGCTTAAAGAAATACTGAGGCTGGAAACAGTGCAAAAACGCTTAGAATGGCCTGTTCTGTGCATTTCAGACCAAATGACTATTACTTTGTTCAATGTAAAGTAAATGCATTTTCAAGGTGTTTGCCTTCTTCAGGGATGTATTTGGAACACATCTGGCACAAAAACTTCATTGCCATTGCTTGCATTAAGAACCAGCAGCTTAAAGAAATACTGAGGCTGAAAACAGTGCGAAAACGCTTAGAATGGCCTGTTCTGTGCATTTCAGACCAAAAGGCTTCTACTTTGGTCAAAGTGATTTCAAAGCAATTTAAAGGTGTTTTCCTCCTTCAGGGATGTATTTGGAAACTTATCTAGCACAAAAACTTCATTACCATTGCTTGCATTAAGATACAGCAGCTTAAAGAAATACTGAGGCTGGAAACAGTGCGAAAACGCTTAGAATGGCCTGTTCTGTGCATTTCAGACCAAATGACTATTACTTTGTTCAATGTAAAGTAAATGCATTTTAAAGGTGTTTGCCTTCTTCAGGGATGTATTTGGAACATATCTAGCACAAAAACTTCATTGCCATTGCTTGCATTAAGAACCAGCAGCTTAAAGAAATACTGAGGCTGGAAACAGTGCGAAAACGCTTAGAATGGCCTGTTCTGTGCATTTCAGACCAAAAGGCTTCTACTTTGGTCAAAGTGATTTCAAAGCAATTTAAAGGTGTTTTCCTCCTTCAGGGATGTATTTGGAACATATCTAGCACAAAAACTTCATTACCATTGCTTACATTAAGATACAGCAGCTTAAAGAAATACTGAGGCTGGAAACAGTGCGAAAACGCTTAGAATGGCCTGTTCTGTGCATTTCAGACCAAAAGACTATTACTTTGGTCAATGTAAAGTAAATGCATTTTAAAGGTGTTTGCCTTCTTCAGGGATGTATTTGGAACATATCTGGCACAAAAACTTCATTGCCATTGCTTGCATTAAGAACCAGCAGCTTAAAGAAAAACTGACGCTGGAAACAGTGCGAAAACGCTTAGAATGGCCTGTTCTGTGCATTTCAGACCAAATGACTATTACTTTGTTCAATGTAAAGTAAATGCATTTTAAAGGTGTTTGCCTTCTTCAGGGATGTATTTGAATCATATCTAGCACAAAAACTTTATTGCCATTGCCTCCTTTCAGAGACAGCAGCTTAAAGAAATACGGAGGCTGGAAACTGTGCGACAACGCTTAGAATGGCCTGTTCTGTGCATTTCAGACCAAAAGACTATTACTTTGTTCAATGTAAAGTAAATGCATTTTAAAGGTGTTTGCCTTCTTCAGGGATGTTTTTGGAACATATCTGGCACAAAAACTTCATTGCCATTGCTTGCATTAAGAACCAGCAGCTTAAAGAAAAACTGACGCTGGAAACAGTGCGAAAACGCTTAGAATGGCCTGTTCTGTGCATTTCAGACCAAATGACTATTACTTTGTTCAATGTAAAGTAAATGCATTTTAAAGGTGTTTGCCTTCTTCAGGGACGTATTTGAATCATATCTAGCACAAAAACTTTATTGCCATTGCCTCCTTTCAGAGACAGCAGCTTAAAGAAATACTGAGGCTGGAAACAGTGCGAAAACGCTTAGAATGGCCTGTTCTGTGCATTTCAGACCAAAAGACTATTACTTTGTTCAATGTAAAGTAAATGCATTTTAAAGGTGTTTGCGTTCTTCAGGGATGTATTTGGAACATATCTGGCACAAAAACTTCATTGCCATTGCTTGCATTAAGAACCAGCAGCTTAAAGAAATACTGAGGCTGGAAACAGTGCAAAAACGCTTAGAATGGCCTGTTCTGTGCATTTCAGACCAAATGACTATTACTTTGTTCAATGTAAAGTAAATGCATTTTAAAGGTGTTTGCCTTCTTCAGGGATGTATTTGGAACACATCTGGCACAAAAACTTCATTGCCATTGCTTGCATTAAGAACCAGCAGCTTAAAGAAATACTGAGGCTGAAAACAGTGCGAAAACGCTTAGAATGGCCTGTTCTGTGCATTTCAGACCAAAAGGCTTCTACTTTGGTCAAAGTGATTTCAAAGCAATTTAAAGGTGTTTTCCTCCTTCAGGGATGTATTTGGAAACTTATCTAGCACAAAAACTTCATTACCATTGCTTGCATTAAGATACAGCAGCTTAAAGAAATACTGAGGCTGGAAACAGTGCGAAAACGCTTAGAATGGCCTGTTCTGTGCATTTCAGACCAAATGACTATTACTTTGTTTAATGTAAAGTAAATGCATTTTAAAGGTGTTTGCCTTCTTCAGGGATGTATTTGGAACATATCTAGCACAAAAACTTCATTACCATTGCTTGCATTAAGATACAGCAGCTTAAAGAAATACTGAGGCTGGAAACAGTGCGAAAACGCTTAGAATGGCCTGTTCTGTGCATTTCAGACCAGAAGACTATTACTTTGATCAATGTAAAGTAAATGCATTTTAAAGGTGTTTGCCTTCTTCAGGGATGTATTTGTAACATATCTAGCACAAAAACTTCATTGCCATTGCTTGCATTAAGAACCAGCAGCTTAAAGAAATACTGAGGCTGGAAACAGTGCGAAAACGCTTAGAATGGCCTGTTCTGTGCATTTCAGACCAAAAGGCTTCTACTTTGGTCAAAGTGATTTCAAAGCAATTTAAAGGTGTTTTCCTCCTTCAGGGATGTATTTGGAACATATCTAGCACAAAAACTTCATTACCATTGCTTACATTAAGATACAGCAGCTTAAAGAAATACTGAGGCTGGAAACAGTGCGAAAACGCTTAGAATGGCCTGTTCTGTGCATTTCAGAACAAAAGACTATTACTTTGGTCAATGTAAAGTAAATGCATTTTAAAGGTGTTTTCCTCCTTCAGGGATGTATTTGGAACATATCTAGCACAAAAACTTCATTACCATTGCTTACATTAAGATACAGCAGCTTAAAGAAATACTGAGGCTGGAAACAGTGCGAAAACGCTTAGAATGGCCTGTTCTGTGCATTTCAGAACAAAAGACTATTACTTTGTTCAATGTAAAGTAAATGCATTTTAAAGGTGTTTGCCTTGTTCAGGGATGTATTTGTAACATATCTAGCACAAAAACTTCATTGCCATTGCTTGCATTAAGAACCAGCAGCTTAAAGAAATACTGAGGCTGGAAACAATGCGAAAACGCTTAGAATGGCCTGTGCATTTCAGACCAAAAGGCTTCTACTTTGGTCAAAGTGATTTCAAAGCAATTTAAAGGTGTTTTCCTCCTTTAGGGATGTATTTGGAACATATCTAGCACAAAAACTTCATTACCATTGCTTGCATTAAGATGCAGCAGCTTAAAGAAAAACTGAGGCTGGAAACAGTGCGAAAACGCTTAGAATGGCCTGTTCTGTGCATTTCAGACCAAAAGACTATTACTTTGATCAATGTAAAGTAAATGCATTTTAAAGGTGTTTGCCTTCTTCAGGAATGTATTTGTAACATATCTAGCACAAAAACTTCATTGCCATTGCTTGCATTAAGAACCAGCAGCTTAAAGAAATACTGAGGCTGGAAACAGTGCGAAAACGCTTAGAATGGCCTGTTCTGTGCATTTCAGACCAACAGGCTTCTACTTTGCTCAAAGTGATTTCAAAGCAATTTAAAGGTGTTTTCCTCCTTCAGGGATGTATTTGGAACACATCTAGCACAAAAACTTTATTGCCATTGCTTGCATTAAGATGCAACAGCTTAAAGAAACACTGAGGCTGGAAACAGTGCGAAAACGCTTAGAATGGCCTGTTCTGTGCATTTCAGACCAAAAGACTATTACTTTGATCAATGTAAAGTAAATGCATTTTAAAGGTGTTTGCCTTCTTCAGGGATGTATTTGTAACATATCTATCACAAAAACTTCATTGCCATTGCTTGCATTAAGAACCAGCAGCTTAAAGAAATACTGAGGCTGGAAACAGTGCGAAAACACTTAGAATGGCCTGTTCTGTGCATTTCAGACCAAAAGGCTTCTACTTTGCTCAAAGTGATTTCAAAGCAATTTAAAGGTGTTTTCCTCCTTCAGGGATGTATTTGGAACACATCTAGCACAAAAACTTTATTGCCATTGCTTGCATTAAGATGCAACAGCTTAAAGAAACACTGAGGCTGGAAACAGTGCGAAAACGCTTAGAATGGCCTGTTCTGTGCATTTCAGACCAAAAGACTATTACTTTGATCAATGTAAAGTAAATGCATTTTAAAGGTGTTTGCCTTCTTCAGGGATGTATTTGTAACATATCTATCACAAAAACTTCATTGCCATTGCTTGCATTAAGAACCAGCAGCTTAAAGAAATACTGAGGCTGGAAACAGTGCGAAAACACTTAGAATGGCCTGTTCTGTGCATTTCAGACCAAAAGGCTTCTACTTTGCTCAAAGTGATTTCAAAGCAATTTAAAGGTGTTTTCCTCCTTCAGGGATGTATTTGGAACACATCTAGCACAAAAACTTCATTGCCATTGCTTGCATTAAGAACCAGCAGCTTAAAGAAATACTGAGGCTGGAAACAGTGCGAAAACGCTTAGAATGGCCTGTTCTGTGCATTTCAGACCAAAAGACTATTACTTTGTTCAATGTAAAATAAATGCATTTTAAAGGTGTTTGCCTTCTTCAGGGATGTATTTGGAACATATCTGGCACAAAAACTTCATTGCCATTGCTTGCATTAAGAACCAGCAGCTTAAAGAAATACTGAGGCTGGAAACAGTGCGAAAACGCTTAGAATGGCCTGTTCTGTGCATTTCAGACCAAATGACTATTACTTTGTTCAATGTAAAGTAAATGCATTTTAAAGGTGTTTGCCTTCTTCAGGGATGTATTTGAATCATATCTAGCACAAAAACTTTATTGCCATTGCCTCCTTTCAGAGACAGCAGCTTAAAGAAATACGGAGGCTGGAAACTGTGCGACAACGCTTAGAATGGCCTGTTCTGTGCATTTCAGACCAAAAGACTATTACTTTGTTCAATGTAAAGTAAATGCATTTTAAAGGTGTTTGCCTTCTTCAGGGATGTTTTTGGAACATATCTGGCACAAAAACTTCATTGCCATTGCTTGCATTAAGAACCAGCAGCTTAAAGAAAAACTGACGCTGGAAACAGTGCGAAAACGCTTAGAATGGCCTGTTCTGTGCATTTCAGACCAAATGACTATTACTTTGTTCAATGTAAAGTAAATGCATTTTAAAGGTGTTTGCCTTCTTCAGGGACGTATTTGAATCATATCTAGCACAAAAACTTTATTGCCATTGCCTCCTTTCAGAGACAGCAGCTTAAAGAAATACTGAGGCTGGAAACAGTGCGAAAACGCTTAGAATGGCCTGTTCTGTGCATTTCAGACCAAAAGACTATTACTTTGTTCAATGTAAAGTAAATGCATTTTAAAGGTGTTTGCGTTCTTCAGGGATGTATTTGGAACATATCTGGCACAAAAACTTCATTGCCATTGCTTGCATTAAGAACCAGCAGCTTAAAGAAATACTGAGGCTGGAAACAGTGCAAAAACGCTTAGAATGGCCTGTTCTGTGCATTTCAGACCAAATGACTATTACTTTGTTCAATGTAAAGTAAATGCATTTTAAAGGTGTTTGCCTTCTTCAGGGATGTATTTGGAACACATCTGGCACAAAAACTTCATTGCCATTGCTTGCATTAAGAACCAGCAGCTTAAAGAAATACTGAGGCTGAAAACAGTGCGAAAACGCTTAGAATGGCCTGTTCTGTGCATTTCAGACCAAAAGGCTTCTACTTTGGTCAAAGTGATTTCAAAGCAATTTAAAGGTGTTTTCCTCCTTCAGGGATGTATTTGGAAACTTATCTAGCACAAAAACTTCATTACCATTGCTTGCATTAAGATACAGCAGCTTAAAGAAATACTGAGGCTGGAAACAGTGCGAAAACGCTTAGAATGGCCTGTTCTGTGCATTTCAGACCAAATGACTATTACTTTGTTTAATGTAAAGTAAATGCATTTTAAAGGTGTTTGCCTTCTTCAGGGATGTATTTGGAACATATCTAGCACAAAAACTTCATTACCATTGCTTGCATTAAGATACAGCAGCTTAAAGAAATACTGAGGCTGGAAACAGTGCGAAAACGCTTAGAATGGCCTGTTCTGTGCATTTCAGACCAGAAGACTATTACTTTGATCAATGTAAAGTAAATGCATTTTAAAGGTGTTTGCCTTCTTCAGGGATGTATTTGTAACATATCTAGCACAAAAACTTCATTGCCATTGCTTGCATTAAGAACCAGCAGCTTAAAGAAATACTGAGGCTGGAAACAGTGCGAAAACGCTTAGAATGGCCTGTTCTGTGCATTTCAGACCAAAAGGCTTCTACTTTGGTCAAAGTGATTTCAAAGCAATTTAAAGGTGTTTTCCTCCTTCAGGGATGTATTTGGAACATATCTAGCACAAAAACTTCATTACCATTGCTTACATTAAGATACAGCAGCTTAAAGAAATACTGAGGCTGGAAACAGTGCGAAAACGCTTAGAATGGCCTGTTCTGTGCATTTCAGAACAAAAGACTATTACTTTGGTCAATGTAAAGTAAATGCATTTTAAAGGTGTTTGCCTTCTTCAGGGATGTATTTGGAACACATCTGGCACAAAAACTTCATTGCCATTGCTTGCATTAAGAACCAGCAGCTTAAAGAAATACTGAGGCTGGAAACAGTGCGAAAACGCTTAGAATGGCCTGTTCTGTGCATTTCAGACCAAAAGGCTTCTACTTTGGTCAAAGTGATTTCAAAGCAATTTAAAGGTGTTTTCCTCCTTCAGGGATGTATTTGGAACATATCTAGCACAAAAACTTCATTACCATTGCTTACATTAAGATACAGCAGCTTAAAGAAATACTGAGGCTGGAAACAGTGCGAAAACGCTTAGAATGGCCTGTTCTGTGCATTTCAGACCAAAAGACTATTACTTTGGTCAATGTAAAGTAAATGCATTTTAAAGGTGTTTGCCTTCTTCAGGGATGTATTTGGAACATATCTGGCACAAAAACTTCATTGCCATTGCTTGCATTAAGAACCAGCAGCTTAAAGAAAAACTGACGCTGGAAACAGTGCGAAAACGCTTAGAATGGCCTGTTCTGTGCATTTCAGACCAAATGACTATTACTTTGTTCAATGTAAAGTAAAT
Organism: Macropodus opercularis; assembly: GCA_030770545.1. Taxonomy (NCBI): domain Eukaryota; kingdom Metazoa; phylum Chordata; class Actinopteri; order Anabantiformes; family Osphronemidae; genus Macropodus; species Macropodus opercularis. The sequence continues at coordinate 15,945,739 of CM061098.1, read as the reverse complement.
GCATTTTAAAGGTGTTTGCCTTCTTCAGGGATGTATTTGAATCATATCTAGCACAAAAACTTTATTGCCATTGCCTCCTTTCAGAGACAGCAGCTTAAAGAAATACGGAGGCTGGAAACTGTGCGACAACGCTTAGAATGGCCTGTTCTGTGCATTTCAGACCAAAAGACTATTACTTTGTTCAATGTAAAGTAAATGCATTTTAAAGGTGTTTGCCTTCTTCAGGGATGTTTTTGGAACATATCTGGCACAAAAACTTCATTGCCATTGCTTGCATTAAGAACCAGCAGCTTAAAGAAAAACTGACGCTGGAAACAGTGCGAAAACGCTTAGAATGGCCTGTTCTGTGCATTTCAGACCAAATGACTATTACTTTGTTCAATGTAAAGTAAATGCATTTTAAAGGTGTTTGCCTTCTTCAGGGACGTATTTGAATCATATCTAGCACAAAAACTTTATTGCCATTGCCTCCTTTCAGAGACAGCAGCTTAAAGAAATACTGAGGCTGGAAACAGTGCGAAAACGCTTAGAATGGCCTGTTCTGTGCATTTCAGACCAAAAGACTATTACTTTGTTCAATGTAAAGTAAATGCATTTTAAAGGTGTTTGCGTTCTTCAGGGATGTATTTGGAACATATCTGGCACAAAAACTTCATTGCCATTGCTTGCATTAAGAACCAGCAGCTTAAAGAAATACTGAGGCTGGAAACAGTGCAAAAACGCTTAGAATGGCCTGTTCTGTGCATTTCAGACCAAATGACTATTACTTTGTTCAATGTAAAGTAAATGCATTTTAAAGGTGTTTGCCTTCTTCAGGGATGTATTTGGAACACATCTGGCACAAAAACTTCATTGCCATTGCTTGCATTAAGAACCAGCAGCTTAAAGAAATACTGAGGCTGAAAACAGTGCGAAAACGCTTAGAATGGCCTGTTCTGTGCATTTCAGACCAAAAGGCTTCTACTTTGGTCAAAGTGATTTCAAAGCAATTTAAAGGTGTTTTCCTCCTTCAGGGATGTATTTGGAAACTTATCTAGCACAAAAACTTCATTACCATTGCTTGCATTAAGATACAGCAGCTTAAAGAAATACTGAGGCTGGAAACAGTGCGAAAACGCTTAGAATGGCCTGTTCTGTGCATTTCAGACCAAATGACTATTACTTTGTTTAATGTAAAGTAAATGCATTTTAAAGGTGTTTGCCTTCTTCAGGGATGTATTTGGAACATATCTAGCACAAAAACTTCATTACCATTGCTTGCATTAAGATACAGCAGCTTAAAGAAATACTGAGGCTGGAAACAGTGCGAAAACGCTTAGAATGGCCTGTTCTGTGCATTTCAGACCAGAAGACTATTACTTTGATCAATGTAAAGTAAATGCATTTTAAAGGTGTTTGCCTTCTTCAGGGATGTATTTGTAACATATCTAGCACAAAAACTTCATTGCCATTGCTTGCATTAAGAACCAGCAGCTTAAAGAAATACTGAGGCTGGAAACAGTGCGAAAACGCTTAGAATGGCCTGTTCTGTGCATTTCAGACCAAAAGGCTTCTACTTTGGTCAAAGTGATTTCAAAGCAATTTAAAGGTGTTTTCCTCCTTCAGGGATGTATTTGGAACATATCTAGCACAAAAACTTCATTACCATTGCTTACATTAAGATACAGCAGCTTAAAGAAATACTGAGGCTGGAAACAGTGCGAAAACGCTTAGAATGGCCTGTTCTGTGCATTTCAGAACAAAAGACTATTACTTTGGTCAATGTAAAGTAAATGCATTTTAAAGGTGTTTTCCTCCTTCAGGGATGTATTTGGAACATATCTAGCACAAAAACTTCATTACCATTGCTTACATTAAGATACAGCAGCTTAAAGAAATACTGAGGCTGGAAACAGTGCGAAAACGCTTAGAATGGCCTGTTCTGTGCATTTCAGAACAAAAGACTATTACTTTGTTCAATGTAAAGTAAATGCATTTTAAAGGTGTTTGCCTTGTTCAGGGATGTATTTGTAACATATCTAGCACAAAAACTTCATTGCCATTGCTTGCATTAAGAACCAGCAGCTTAAAGAAATACTGAGGCTGGAAACAATGCGAAAACGCTTAGAATGGCCTGTGCATTTCAGACCAAAAGGCTTCTACTTTGGTCAAAGTGATTTCAAAGCAATTTAAAGGTGTTTTCCTCCTTTAGGGATGTATTTGGAACATATCTAGCACAAAAACTTCATTACCATTGCTTGCATTAAGATGCAGCAGCTTAAAGAAAAACTGAGGCTGGAAACAGTGCGAAAACGCTTAGAATGGCCTGTTCTGTGCATTTCAGACCAAAAGACTATTACTTTGATCAATGTAAAGTAAATGCATTTTAAAGGTGTTTGCCTTCTTCAGGAATGTATTTGTAACATATCTAGCACAAAAACTTCATTGCCATTGCTTGCATTAAGAACCAGCAGCTTAAAGAAATACTGAGGCTGGAAACAGTGCGAAAACGCTTAGAATGGCCTGTTCTGTGCATTTCAGACCAACAGGCTTCTACTTTGCTCAAAGTGATTTCAAAGCAATTTAAAGGTGTTTTCCTCCTTCAGGGATGTATTTGGAACACATCTAGCACAAAAACTTTATTGCCATTGCTTGCATTAAGATGCAACAGCTTAAAGAAACACTGAGGCTGGAAACAGTGCGAAAACGCTTAGAATGGCCTGTTCTGTGCATTTCAGACCAAAAGACTATTACTTTGATCAATGTAAAGTAAATGCATTTTAAAGGTGTTTGCCTTCTTCAGGGATGTATTTGTAACATATCTATCACAAAAACTTCATTGCCATTGCTTGCATTAAGAACCAGCAGCTTAAAGAAATACTGAGGCTGGAAACAGTGCGAAAACACTTAGAATGGCCTGTTCTGTGCATTTCAGACCAAAAGGCTTCTACTTTGCTCAAAGTGATTTCAAAGCAATTTAAAGGTGTTTTCCTCCTTCAGGGATGTATTTGGAACACATCTAGCACAAAAACTTTATTGCCATTGCTTGCATTAAGATGCAACAGCTTAAAGAAACACTGAGGCTGGAAACAGTGCGAAAACGCTTAGAATGGCCTGTTCTGTGCATTTCAGACCAAAAGACTATTACTTTGATCAATGTAAAGTAAATGCATTTTAAAGGTGTTTGCCTTCTTCAGGGATGTATTTGTAACATATCTATCACAAAAACTTCATTGCCATTGCTTGCATTAAGAACCAGCAGCTTAAAGAAATACTGAGGCTGGAAACAGTGCGAAAACACTTAGAATGGCCTGTTCTGTGCATTTCAGACCAAAAGGCTTCTACTTTGCTCAAAGTGATTTCAAAGCAATTTAAAGGTGTTTTCCTCCTTCAGGGATGTATTTGGAACACATCTAGCACAAAAACTTCATTGCCATTGCTTGCATTAAGAACCAGCAGCTTAAAGAAATACTGAGGCTGGAAACAGTGCGAAAACGCTTAGAATGGCCTGTTCTGTGCATTTCAGACCAAAAGACTATTACTTTGTTCAATGTAAAATAAATGCATTTTAAAGGTGTTTGCCTTCTTCAGGGATGTATTTGGAACATATCTGGCACAAAAACTTCATTGCCATTGCTTGCATTAAGAACCAGCAGCTTAAAGAAATACTGAGGCTGGAAACAGTGCGAAAACGCTTAGAATGGCCTGTTCTGTGCATTTCAGACCAAATGACTATTACTTTGTTCAATGTAAAGTAAATGCATTTTAAAGGTGTTTGCCTTCTTCAGGGATGTATTTGAATCATATCTAGCACAAAAACTTTATTGCCATTGCCTCCTTTCAGAGACAGCAGCTTAAAGAAATACGGAGGCTGGAAACTGTGCGACAACGCTTAGAATGGCCTGTTCTGTGCATTTCAGACCAAAAGACTATTACTTTGTTCAATGTAAAGTAAATGCATTTTAAAGGTGTTTGCCTTCTTCAGGGATGTTTTTGGAACATATCTGGCACAAAAACTTCATTGCCATTGCTTGCATTAAGAACCAGCAGCTTAAAGAAAAACTGACGCTGGAAACAGTGCGAAAACGCTTAGAATGGCCTGTTCTGTGCATTTCAGACCAAATGACTATTACTTTGTTCAATGTAAAGTAAATGCATTTTAAAGGTGTTTGCCTTCTTCAGGGACGTATTTGAATCATATCTAGCACAAAAACTTTATTGCCATTGCCTCCTTTCAGAGACAGCAGCTTAAAGAAATACTGAGGCTGGAAACAGTGCGAAAACGCTTAGAATGGCCTGTTCTGTGCATTTCAGACCAAAAGACTATTACTTTGTTCAATGTAAAGTAAATGCATTTTAAAGGTGTTTGCGTTCTTCAGGGATGTATTTGGAACATATCTGGCACAAAAACTTCATTGCCATTGCTTGCATTAAGAACCAGCAGCTTAAAGAAATACTGAGGCTGGAAACAGTGCAAAAACGCTTAGAATGGCCTGTTCTGTGCATTTCAGACCAAATGACTATTACTTTGTTCAATGTAAAGTAAATGCATTTTAAAGGTGTTTGCCTTCTTCAGGGATGTATTTGGAACACATCTGGCACAAAAACTTCATTGCCATTGCTTGCATTAAGAACCAGCAGCTTAAAGAAATACTGAGGCTGAAAACAGTGCGAAAACGCTTAGAATGGCCTGTTCTGTGCATTTCAGACCAAAAGGCTTCTACTTTGGTCAAAGTGATTTCAAAGCAATTTAAAGGTGTTTTCCTCCTTCAGGGATGTATTTGGAAACTTATCTAGCACAAAAACTTCATTACCATTGCTTGCATTAAGATACAGCAGCTTAAAGAAATACTGAGGCTGGAAACAGTGCGAAAACGCTTAGAATGGCCTGTTCTGTGCATTTCAGACCAAATGACTATTACTTTGTTTAATGTAAAGTAAATGCATTTTAAAGGTGTTTGCCTTCTTCAGGGATGTATTTGGAACATATCTAGCACAAAAACTTCATTACCATTGCTTGCATTAAGATACAGCAGCTTAAAGAAATACTGAGGCTGGAAACAGTGCGAAAACGCTTAGAATGGCCTGTTCTGTGCATTTCAGACCAGAAGACTATTACTTTGATCAATGTAAAGTAAATGCATTTTAAAGGTGTTTGCCTTCTTCAGGGATGTATTTGTAACATATCTAGCACAAAAACTTCATTGCCATTGCTTGCATTAAGAACCAGCAGCTTAAAGAAATACTGAGGCTGGAAACAGTGCGAAAACGCTTAGAATGGCCTGTTCTGTGCATTTCAGACCAAAAGGCTTCTACTTTGGTCAAAGTGATTTCAAAGCAATTTAAAGGTGTTTTCCTCCTTCAGGGATGTATTTGGAACATATCTAGCACAAAAACTTCATTACCATTGCTTACATTAAGATACAGCAGCTTAAAGAAATACTGAGGCTGGAAACAGTGCGAAAACGCTTAGAATGGCCTGTTCTGTGCATTTCAGAACAAAAGACTATTACTTTGGTCAATGTAAAGTAAATGCATTTTAAAGGTGTTTGCCTTCTTCAGGGATGTATTTGGAACACATCTGGCACAAAAACTTCATTGCCATTGCTTGCATTAAGAACCAGCAGCTTAAAGTAATACTGAGGCTGGAAACAGTGCAAAAACGCTTAGAATGGCCTGTTCTGTGCATTTCAGACCAACAGAACACTACTTTGGTCAATGTAAAGTAAATGCATTTTAAAGGTGTTTGCCTTGTTCAGGGATGTATTTGTAACATATCTAGCACAAAAACTTCATTGCCATTGCTTGCATTAAGATGCAGCAGCTTAAAGAAATACTGAGGCTGGAAACAGTGCGAAAACGCTTAGAATGGCCTGTTCTGTGCATTTCAGACCAAAAGACTATTACTTTGTTCAATGTAAAGTAAATGCATTTTAAAGGTGTTTGCCTTGTTCAGGGATGTATTTGTAACATATCTAGCACAAAAACTTCATTGCCATTGCTTGCATTAAGAACCAGCAGCTTAAAGAAATACTGAGGCTGGAAACAATGCGAAAACGCTTAGAATGGCCTGTGCATTTCAGACCAAAAGGCTTCTACTTTGGTCAAAGTGATTTCAAAGCAATTTAAAGGTGTTTTCCTCCTTTAGGGATGTATTTGGAACATATCTAGCACAAAAACTTCATTACCATTGCTTGCATTAAGATGCAGCAGCTTAAAGAAAAACTGAGGCTGGAAACAGTGCGAAAACGCTTAGAATGGCCTGTTCTGTGCATTTCAGACCAAAAGACTATTACTTTGATCAATGTAAAGTAAATGCATTTTAAAGGTGTTTGCCTTCTTCAGGAATGTATTTGTAACATATCTAGCACAAAAACTTCATTGCCATTGCTTGCATTAAGAACCAGCAGCTTAAAGAAATACTGAGGCTGGAAACAGTGCGAAAACGCTTAGAATGGCCTGTTCTGTGCATTTCAGACCAACAGGCTTCTACTTTGCTCAAAGTGATTTCAAAGCAATTTAAAGGTGTTTTCCTCCTTCAGGGATGTATTTGGAACACATCTAGCACAAAAACTTTATTGCCATTGCTTGCATTAAGATGCAACAGCTTAAAGAAACACTGAGGCTGGAAACAGTGCGAAAACGCTTAGAATGGCCTGTTCTGTGCATTTCAGACCAAAAGACTATTACTTTGATCAATGTAAAGTAAATGCATTTTAAAGGTGTTTGCCTTCTTCAGGGATGTATTTGTAACATATCTATCACAAAAACTTCATTGCCATTGCTTGCATTAAGAACCAGCAGCTTAAAGAAATACTGAGGCTGGAAACAGTGCGAAAACACTTAGAATGGCCTGTTCTGTGCATTTCAGACCAAAAGGCTTCTACTTTGCTCAAAGTGATTTCAAAGCAATTTAAAGGTGTTTTCCTCCTTCAGGGATGTATTTGGAACACATCTAGCACAAAAACTTCATTGCCATTGCTTGCATTAAGAACCAGCAGCTTAAAGAAATACTGAGGCTGGAAACAGTGCGAAAACGCTTAGAATGGCCTGTTCTGTGCATTTCAGACCAAAAGACTATTACTTTGTTCAATGTAAAATAAATGCATTTTAAAGGTGTTTGCCTTCTTCAGGGATGTATTTGGAACATATCTGGCACAAAAACTTCATTGCCATTGCTTGCATTAAGAACCAGCAGCTTAAAGAAATACTGAGGCTGGAAACAGTGCGAAAACGCTTACAATGGCCTGTTCTGTGCATTTCAGACCAAAAGACTATTACTTTGTTCAATGTAAAGTAAATGCATTTTAAAGGTGTTTGCCTTCTTCAGGGATGTATTTGGAACATATCTGGCACAAAAACTTCATTGCCATTGCTTGCATTAAGAACCAGCAGCTTAAAGAAAAACTGAGGCTGGAAACAGTGCGAAAACGCTTAGAATGGCCTGTTCTGTGCATTTCAGACCAAATGACTATTACTTTGTTCAATGTAAAGTAAATGCATTTTAAAGGTGTTTGCCTTCTTCAGGGATGTATTTGAATCATATCTAGCACAAAAACTTTATTGCCATTGCCTCCTTTCAGAGACAGCAGCCTAAAGAAATACGGAGGCCGGAAACTGTGCGACAACGCTTAGAATGGCCTGTTCTGTGCATTTCAGACCAAAAGACTACTACTCTTGTCAAAGAGATTTCAAAGCATTTTAAAGGTGTTTGCCTTGTTCAGGGATGTATTTGGAACATATCTGGCACAAAAACTTTATTGCCTTTGCTTGCATTAAGATGCAACAGCTTAAAGAAATACTGAGGCTGGAAACAGTGCGAAAACGCTTAGAATGGCCTGTTCTGTGCATTTCAGACCAAAAGACTATTACTTTGTTCAATGTAAAGTAAATGCATTTTAAAGGTGTTTGCCTTCTTCAGGGATGTATTTGGAACATATCTGGCACAAAAACTTCATTGCCATTGCTTGCATTAAGAACCAGCAGCTTAAAGAAATACTGAGGCTGGAAACAGTGCAAAAACGCTTAGAATGGACTGTTCTGTGCATTTCAGACCAAATGAAAATTACTTTGTTCAATGTAAAGTAAATGCATTTTAAAGGTGTTTACCTTCTTCAGGGATGTATTTGTAACATATCTAGCACAAAAACTTCATTGCCATTGCTTGCATTAAGAACCAGCAGCTTAAAGAAATACTGAGGCTGGAAACAGTGCGAAAACGCTTAGAATGGCCTGTTCTGTGCATTTCAGACCAAAAGACTATTACTTTGTTCAATGTAAAGTAAATGCATTTTAAAGGTGTTTTCCTCCTTCAGGGATGTATTTGGAACACATCTAGCACAAAAACTTCATTGCCATTGCTTGCATTAAGAACCAGCAGCTTAAAGAAATACTGAGGCTGGAAACAGTGCGAAAACGCTTAGAATGGCCTGTTCTGTGCATTTCAGACCAAAAGACTATTACTTTGTTCAATGTAAAATAAATGCATTTTAAAGGTGTTTGCCTTCTTCAGGGATGTATTTGGAACATATCTGGCACAAAAACTTTATTGCCATTGCCTCCTTTCAGAGACAGCAGCTTAAAGAAATACGGAGGCTGGAAACTGTGCGACAACGCTTAGAATGGCCTGTTCTGTGCATTTCAGACCAAAAGACTATTACTTTGTTTAATGTAAAATAAATGCATTTTAAAGGTGTTTGCCTTCTTCAGGGATGTATTTGAATCATATCTAGCACAAAAACTTTATTGCCATTGCCTCCTTTCAGAGACAGCAGCTTAAAGAAATACGGAGGCTGGAAACTGTGCGACAACGCTTAGAATGGCCTGTTCTGTGCATTTCAGACCAAAAGACTATTACTTTGTTCAATGTAAAGTAAATGCATTTTAAAGGTGTTTGCCTTCTTCAGGGATGTTTTTGGAACATATCTGGCACAAAAACTTCATTGCCATTGCTTGCATTAAGAACCAGCAGCTTAAAGAAAAACTGACGCTGGAAACAGTGCGAAAACGCTTAGAATGGCCTGTTCTGTGCATTTCAGACCAAATGACTATTACTTTGTTCAATGTAAAGTAAATGCATTTTAAAGGTGTTTGCCTTCTTCAGGGACGTATTTGAATCATATCTAGCACAAAAACTTTATTGCCATTGCCTCCTTTCAGAGACAGCAGCTTAAAGAAATACTGAGGCTGGAAACAGTGCGAAAACGCTTAGAATGGCCTGTTCTGTGCATTTCAGACCAAAAGACTATTACTTTGTTCAATGTAAAGTAAATGCATTTTAAAGGTGTTTGCGTTCTTCAGGGATGTATTTGGAACATATCTGGCACAAAAACTTCATTGCCATTGCTTGCATTAAGAACCAGCAGCTTAAAGAAATACTGAGGCTGGAAACAGTGCAAAAACGCTTAGAATGGCCTGTTCTGTGCATTTCAGACCAAATGACTATTACTTTGTTCAATGTAAAGTAAATGCATTTTAAAGGTGTTTGCCTTCTTCAGGGATGTATTTGGAACACATCTGGCACAAAAACTTCATTGCCATTGCTTGCATTAAGAACCAGCAGCTTAAAGAAATACTGAGGCTGAAAACAGTGCGAAAACGCTTAGAATGGCCTGTTCTGTGCATTTCAGACCAAAAGGCTTCTACTTTGGTCAAAGTGATTTCAAAGCAATTTAAAGGTGTTTTCCTCCTTCAGGGATGTATTTGGAACATATCTAGCACAAAAACTTCATTACCATTGCTTACATTAAGATACAGCAGCTTAAAGAAATACTGAGGCTGGAAACAGTGCGAAAACGCTTAGAATGGCCTGTTCTGTGCATTTCAGAACAAAAGACTATTACTTTGGTCAATGTAAAGTAAATGCATTTTAAAGGTGTTTGCCTTCTTCAGGGATGTATTTGGAACACATCTGGCACAAAAACTTCATTGCCATTGCTTGCATTAAGAACCAGCAGCTTAAAGTAATACTGAGGCTGGAAACAGTGCAAAAACGCTTAGAATGGCCTGTTCTGTGCATTTCAGACCAACAGAACACTACTTTGGTCAATGTAAAGTAAATGCATTTTAAAGGTGTTTGCCTTCTTCAGGGATGTATTTGTAACATATCTAGCACAAAAACTTAATTACCATTGCTTGCATTAAGAACCAGCAGCTTAAAGAAATACTGAGGCTGGAAACAGTGCGAAAACGCTTAGAATGGCCTGTTCTGTGCATTTCAGACCAAATGACTATTACTTTGTTCAATGTAAAGTAAATGCATTTTAAAGGTGTTTTCCTCCTTCAGGGATGTATTTGGAACACATCTATCACAAAAACTTTATTGCCATTGCTTGCATTAAGAACCAGCAGCTTAAAGAAATACTGAGGCTGGAAACAGTGCGAAAACGCTTAGAATGGCCTGTTCTGTGCATTTCAGACCAAAAGGCTTCTACTTTGCTCAAAGTGAATTCAAAGCAATTTAAAGGTGTTTTCCTCCTTCAGGGATGTATTTGGAACACATCTAGCACAAAAACTTTATTGCCATTGCTTGCATTAAGAACCAGCAGCTTAAAGAAATACTGAGGCTGGAAACAGTGCGAAAACGCTGAGAATGGCCTGTTCTGTGCATTTCAGACCAAAGACTATTACTTTGTTCAATGTAAAGTAAATGCATTTTAAAGGTGTTTGCCTTCTTCAGGGATGTATTTGGAACATATCTGGCACAAAAACTTCATTGCCATTGCTTGCATTAAGATGGAGCAGCTTAAAGAAATACTGAGTTTGGAAACAGTGCAAAGACGCTTAGAATGGCCTGTTCTGTGCATTTCAGACCAACAGACTACTACTCTTGTCAAAGTGATTTCAAAGCATTTTAAAGGTGTTTTCCTCCTTCAGGGATGTATTTGGAACACATCTAGCACAAAAACTTTATTGCCATTGCTTGCATTAAGATGCAACAGCTTAAAGAAACACTGAGGCTGGAAACAGTGCGAAAACGCTTAGAATGGCCTGTTCTGTGCATTTCAGACCAAAAGACTATTACTTTGATCAATGTAAAGTAAATGCATTTTAAAGGTGTTTGCCTTCTTCAGGGATGTATTTGGAACACATCTAGCACAAAAACTTTATTGCCATTGCTTGCATTAAGAACCAGCAGCTTAAAGTAATACTGAGGCTGGAAACAGTGCAAAAACGCTTAGAATGGCCTGTTCTGTGCATTTCAGACCAAAGACTATTACTTTGTTCAATGTAAAGTAAATGCATTTTAAAGGTGTTTGCCTTCTTCAGGGATGTATTTGTAACATATCTAGCACAAAAACTTTATTGCCATTGCTTGCATTAAGATGCAACAGCTTAAAGAAACACTGAGGCTGGAAACGGTGCAAAAACGCTTAGAATGGCCTGTTCTGTGCATTTCAGACCAACAGAACACTACTTTGTTCAATGTAAAGTAAATGCATTTTAAAGGTTTTGCCTTGTTCAGGGATGGATTTGTAACATATCTAGCACAAAAACTTCATTGCCATTGCTTGCATTAAGATGCAGCAGCTTAAAGAAATACTGAGGCTGGAAACAGTGCGAAAACGCTTAGAATGGCCTGTTCTGTGCATTTCAGACCAAAAGACTACTACTCTTGTCAATGTGATTTCAAAGCATTTTAAAGGTGTTTGCCTTGTTCAGGGGTGTATTTGGAACACATCTAGCACAAAAACTTTATTGCCATTGCTTGCATTAAGAACCAGCAGCTTAAAGAAATACTGAGGCTGGAAACAGTGCGAAAACGCTTAGAATGGCCTGTTCTGTGCATTTCAGACCAAAAGACTATTACTTTGATCAATGTAAAGTAAATGCATTTTAAAGGTGTTTGCCTTCTTCAGGAATGTATTTGTAACATATCTAGCACAAAAACTTCATTGCCATTGCTTGCATTAAGAACCAGCAGCTTAAAGAAATACTGAGGCTGGAAACAGTGCGAAAACGCCTAGAATGGCCTGTTCTGTGCATTTCAGACCAACAGGCTTCTACTTTGCTCAAAGTAATTTCAAAGCAATTTAAAGGTGTTTTCCTCCTTCAGGGATGTATTTGGAACACATCTAGCACAAAAACTTTATTGCCATTGCTTGCATTAAGATGCAACAGCTTAAAGAAACACTGAGGCTGGAAACAGTGCGAAAACGCTTAGAATGGCCTGTTCTGTGCATTTCAGACCAAAAGGCTTCTACTTTGGTCAAAGTGATTTCAAAGCAATTTAAAGGTGTTTTCCTCCTTCAGGGATGTATTTGGAACACATCTAGCACAAAAACTTTATTGCCATTGCTTGCATTAAGATGCAACAGCTTAAAGAAACACTGAGGCTGGAAACAGTGCGAAAACGCTTACAATGGCCTGTTCTGTGCATTTCAGACCAAAAGACTATTACTTTGTTCAATGTAAAGTAAATGCATTTTAAAGGTGTTTGCCTTCTTCATGGATGTATTTGTAACATATCTAGCACAACAACTTAATTACCATTGCTTGCATTAAGATGCAGCAGTTTAAAGATAAACTGAGGCTGGAAACAGTGCGAAAACGCTTAGAATGGCCTGTTCTGTGCATTTCAGACCAAAAGACTATTACTTTGATCAATGTAAAGTAAATGCATTTTAAAGGTGTTTGCCTTCTTCAGGAATGTATTTGTAACATATCTAGCACAAAAACTTCATTGCCATTGCTTGCATTAAGAACCAGCAGCTTAAAGAAATACTGAGGCTGGAAACAGTGCGAAAACGCTTAGAATGGCCTGTTCTGTGCATTTCAGACCAAATGACTATTACTTTGTTCAATGTAAAGTAAATGCATTTTAAAGGTGTTTTCCTCCTTCAGGGATGTATTTGGAACACATCTATCACAAAAACTTTATTGCCATTGCTTGCATTAAGATGCAACAGCTTAAAGAAACACTGAGGCTGGAAACAGTGCCAAAACGCTTAGAATGGCCTGTTCTGTGCATTTCAGACCAAAAGACTATTACTTTGTTCAATGTAAAGTAAATGCATTTTAAAGGTGTTTGCCTTCTTCAGGGATGTATTTGGAACACATCTGGCACAAAAACTTCATTGCCATTGCTTGCATTAAGATGCAGCAGCTTAAAGAAATACTGAGGCTGGAAACAGTGCGAAAACGCTTAGAATGGCCTGTTCTGTGCATTTCAGACCAAAAGACTATTACTTTGTTCAATGTAAAGTAAATGCATTTTAAAGGTGTTTGCCTTCTTCATGGATGTATTTGTAACATATCTAGCACAACAACTTAATTACCATTGCTTGCATTAAGATGCAGCAGTTTAAAGATAAACTGAGGCTGGAAACAGTGCGAAAACGCTTAGAATGGCCTGTTCTGTGCATTTCAGACCAAAAGACTATTACTTTGATCAATGTAAAGTAAATGCATTTTAAAGGTGTTTGCCTTCTTCAGGAATGTATTTGTAACATATCTAGCACAAAAACTTCATTGCCATTGCTTGCATTAAGAACCAGCAGCTTAAAGAAATACTGAGGCTGGAAACAGTGCGAAAACGCTTAGAATGGCCTGTTCTGTGCATTTCAGACCAAATGACTATTACTTTGTTCAATGTAAAGTAAATGCATTTTAAAGGTGTTTTCCTCCTTCAGGGATGTATTTGTAACATATCTAGCACAAAAACTTCATTGCCATTGCTTGCATTAAGAACCAGCAGCTTAAAGAAATACTGAGGCTGGAAACAGTGCGAAAACGCTTAGAATGGCCTGTTCTGTGCATTTCAGACCAAATGACTATTACTTTGTTCAATGTAAAGTAAATGCATTTTAAAGGTGTTTTCCTCCTTCAGGGATGTATTTGTAACATATCTAGCACAAAAACTTCATTGCCATTGCTTGCATTAAGAACCAGCAGCTTAAAGAAATACTGAGGCTGGAAACAGTGCGAAAACGCTTAGAATGGCCTGTTCTGTGCATTTCAGACCAAATGACTATTACTTTGATCAATGTAAAGTAAATGCATTTTAAAGGTGTTTGCCTTCTTCAGGAATGTATTTGTAACATATCTAGCACAAAAACTTCATTGCCATTGCTTGCATTAAGAACCAGCAGCTTAAAGAAATACTGAGGCTGGAAACAGTGCGAAAACGCTTAGAATGGCCTGTTCTGTGCATTTCAGACCAAATGACTATTACTTTGTTCAATGTAAAGTAAATGCATTTTAAAGGTGTTTTCCTCCTTCAGGGATGTATTTGTAACATATCTAGCACAAAAACTTCATTGCCATTGCTTGCATTAAGAACCAGCAGCTTAAAGAAATACTGAGGCTGGAAACAGTGCGAAAACGCTTAGAATGGCCTGTTCTGTGCATTTCAGACCAAATGACTATTACTTTGTTCAATGTAAAGTAAATGCATTTTAAAGGTGTTTTCCTCCTTCAGGGATGTATTTGGAACACATCTATCACAAAAACTTTATTGCCATTGCTTGCATTAAGATGCAACAGCTTAAAGAAATACTGAGGCTGGAAACAGTGCGAAAACGCTTAGAATGGCCTGTTCTGTGCATTTCAGACCAAATGACTATTACTTTGTTCAATGTAAAGTAAATGCATTTTAAAGGTGTTTGCCTTCTTCAGGAATGTATTTGTAACATATCTAGCACAAAAACTTCATTGCCATTGCTTGCATTAAGAACCAGCAGCTTAAAGAAATACTGAGGCTGGAAACAGTGCGAAAACGCTTAGAATGGCCTGTTCTGTGCATTTCAGACCAAAAGGCTTCTACTTTGGTCAAAGTGATTTCAAAGCAATTTAAAGGTGTTTTCCTCCTTCAGGGATGTATTTGGAACACATCTAGCACAAAAACTTTATTGCCATTGCTTGCATTAAGATGCAACAGCTTAAAGAAACACTGAGGCTGGAAACAGTGCGAAAACGCTTACAATGGCCTGTTCTGTGCATTTCAGACCAAAAGACTATTACTTTGTTCAATGTAAAGTAAATGCATTTTAAAGGTGTTTGCCTTCTTCATGGATGTATTTGTAACATATCTAGCACAACAACTTAATTACCATTGCTTGCATTAAGATGCAGCAGTTTAAAGATAAACTGAGGCTGGAAACAGTGCGAAAACGCTTAGAATGGCCTGTTCTGTGCATTTCAGACCAAAAGACTATTACTTTGATCAATGTAAAGTAAATGCATTTTAAAGGTGTTTGCCTTCTTCAGGAATGTATTTGTAACATATCTAGCACAAAAACTTCATTGCCATTGCTTGCATTAAGAACCAGCAGCTTAAAGAAATACTGAGGCTGGAAACAGTGCGAAAACGCTTAGAATGGCCTGTTCTGTGCATTTCAGACCAAATGACTATTACTTTGTTCAATGTAAAGTAAATGCATTTTAAAGGTGTTTTCCTCCTTCAGGGATGTATTTGGAACACATCTATCACAAAAACTTTATTGCCATTGCTTGCATTAAGATGCAACAGCTTAAAGAAACACTGAGGCTGGAAACAGTGCCAAAACGCTTAGAATGGCCTGTTCTGTGCATTTCAGACCAAAAGACTATTACTTTGTTCAATGTAAAGTAAATGCATTTTAAAGGTGTTTGCCTTCTTCAGGGATGTATTTGGAACACATCTGGCACAAAAACTTCATTGCCATTGCTTGCATTAAGATGCAGCAGCTTAAAGAAATACTGAGGCTGGAAACAGTGCGAAAACGCTTAGAATGGCCTGTTTTGTGCATTTCAGACCAAAAGACTATTACTTTGTTCAATGTAAAGTAAATGCATTTTAAAGGTGTTTGCCTTCTTCATGGATGTATTTGTAACATATCTAGCACAACAACTTAATTACCATTGCTTGCATTAAGATGCAGCAGTTTAAAGATAAACTGAGGCTGGAAACAGTGCGAAAACGCTTAGAATGGCCTGTTCTGTGCATTTCAGACCAAAAGACTATTACTTTGATCAATGTAAAGTAAATGCATTTTAAAGGTGTTTGCCTTCTTCAGGAATGTATTTGTAACATATCTAGCACAAAAACTTCATTGCCATTGCTTGCATTAAGAACCAGCAGCTTAAAGAAATACTGAGGCTGGAAACAGTGCGAAAACGCTTAGAATGGCCTGTTCTGTGCATTTCAGACCAAATGACTATTACTTTGTTCAATGTAAAGTAAATGCATTTTAAAGGTGTTTTCCTCCTTCAGGGATGTATTTGTAACATATCTAGCACAAAAACTTCATTGCCATTGCTTGCATTAAGAACCAGCAGCTTAAAGAAATACTGAGGCTGGAAACAGTGCGAAAACGCTTAGAATGGCCTGTTCTGTGCATTTCAGACCAAATGACTATTACTTTGTTCAATGTAAAGTAAATGCATTTTAAAGGTGTTTTCCTCCTTCAGGGATGTATTTGTAACATATCTAGCACAAAAACTTCATTGCCATTGCTTGCATTAAGAACCAGCAGCTTAAAGAAATACTGAGGCTGGAAACAGTGCGAAAACGCTTAGAATGGCCTGTTCTGTGCATTTCAGACCAAATGACTATTACTTTGATCAATGTAAAGTAAATGCATTTTAAAGGTGTTTGCCTTCTTCAGGAATGTATTTGTAACATATCTAGCACAAAAACTTCATTGCCATTGCTTGCATTAAGAACCAGCAGCTTAAAGAAATACTGAGGCTGGAAACAGTGCGAAAACGCTTAGAATGGCCTGTTCTGTGCATTTCAGACCAAATGACTATTACTTTGTTCAATGTAAAGTAAATGCATTTTAAAGGTGTTTTCCTCCTTCAGGGATGTATTTGTAACATATCTAGCACAAAAACTTCATTGCCATTGCTTGCATTAAGAACCAGCAGCTTAAAGAAATACTGAGGCTGGAAACAGTGCGAAAACGCTTAGAATGGCCTGTTCTGTGCATTTCAGACCAAATGACTATTACTTTGTTCAATGTAAAGTAAATGCATTTTAAAGGTGTTTTCCTCCTTCAGGGATGTATTTGGAACACATCTATCACAAAAACTTTATTGCCATTGCTTGCATTAAGATGCAACAGCTTAAAGAAATACTGAGGCTGGAAACAGTGCGAAAACGCTTAGAATGGCCTGTTCTGTGCATTTCAGACCAAATGACTATTACTTTGTTCAATGTAAAGTAAATGCATTTTAAAGGTGTTTGCCTTCTTCAGGAATGTATTTGTAACATATCTAGCACAAAAACTTCATTGCCATTGCTTGCATTAAGAACCAGCAGCTTAAAGAAATACTGAGGCTGGAAACAGTGCGAAAACGCTTAGAATGGCCTGTTCTGTGCATTTCAGACCAACAGGCTTCTACTTTGCTCAAAGTAATTTCAAAGCAATTTAAAGGTGTTTTCCTCCTCCAGGGATGTATTTGGAACACATCTAGCACAAAAACTTTATTGCCATTGCTTGCATTAAGATGCAACAGCTTAAAGAAACACTGAGGCTGGAAACAGTGCGAAAACGCTTAGAATGGCCTGTTCTGTGCATTTCAGACCAAAAGGCTTCTACTTTGGTCAAAGTGATTTCAAAGCAATTTAAAGGTGTTTTCCTCCTTCAGTGATGTATTTGGAACACATCTAGCACAAAAACTTTATTGCCATTGCTTGCATTAAGATGCAACAGCTTAAAGAAACACTGAGGCTGGAAACAGTGCGAAAACGCTTAGAATGGCCTGTTCTGTGCATTTCAGACCAAAAGACTATTACTTTGCTCAAAGTGATCTCAAAGCAATTTAAAGGTGTTTTCCTTCTTCATGGATGTATTTGGAACACATCTAGCACAAAAACTTTATTGCCATTGCTTGCATTAAGATGCAACAGCTTAAAGAAATACTGAGGCTGGAAACAGTGCGAAAACGCTTACAATGGCCTGTTCTGTGCATTTCAGACCAAAAGACTATTACTTTGTTCAATGTAAAGTAAATGCATTTTAAAGGTGTTTGCCTTCTTCATGGATGTATTTGTAACATATCTAGCACAACAACTTAATTACCATTGCTTGCATTAAGATGCAGCAGTTTAAAGATAAACTGAGGCTGGAAACAGTGCGAAAACGCTTAGAATGGCCTGTTCTGTGCATTTCAGACCAAAAGACTATTACTTTGATCAATGTAAAGTAAATGCATTTTAAAGGTGTTTGCCTTCTTCAGGAATGTATTTGTAACATATCTAGCACAAAAACTTCATTGCCATTGCTTGCATTAAGAACCAGCAGCTTAAAGAAATACTGAGGCTGGAAACAGTGCGAAAACGCTTAGAATGGCCTGTTCTGTGCATTTCAGACCAAATGACTATTACTTTGTTCAATGTAAAGTAAATGCATTTTAAAGGTGTTTTCCTCCTTCAGGGATGTATTTGGAACACATCTATCACAAAAACTTTATTGCCATTGCTTGCATTAAGATGCAACAGCTTAAAGAAACACTGAGGCTGGAAACAGTGCCAAAACGCTTAGAATGGCCTGTTCTGTGCATTTCAGACCAAAAGACTATTACTTTGTTCAATGTAAAGTAAATGCATTTTAAAGGTGTTTGCCTTCTTCAGGGATGTATTTGGAACACATCTGGCACAAAAACTTCATTGCCATTGCTTGCATTAAGATGCAGCAGCTTAAAGAAATACTGAGGCTGGAAACAGTGCGAAAACGCTTAGAATGGCCTGTTCTGTGCATTTCAGACCAAAAGACTATTACTTTGTTCAATGTAAAGTAAATGCATTTTAAAGGTGTTTGCCTTCTTCATGGATGTATTTGTAACATATCTAGCACAACAACTTAATTACCATTGCTTGCATTAAGATGCAGCAGTTTAAAGATAAACTGAGGCTGGAAACAGTGCGAAAACGCTTAGAATGGCCTGTTCTGTGCATTTCAGACCAAAAGACTATTACTTTGATCAATGTAAAGTAAATGCATTTTAAAGGTGTTTGCCTTCTTCAGGAATGTATTTGTAACATATCTAGCACAAAAACTTCATTGCCATTGCTTGCATTAAGAACCAGCAGCTTAAAGAAATACTGAGGCTGGAAACAGTGCGAAAACGCTTAGAATGGCCTGTTCTGTGCATTTCAGACCAAATGACTATTACTTTGTTCAATGTAAAGTAAATGCATTTTAAAGGTGTTTTCCTCCTTCAGGGATGTATTTGTAACATATCTAGCACAAAAACTTCATTGCCATTGCTTGCATTAAGAACCAGCAGCTTAAAGAAATACTGAGGCTGGAAACAGTGCGAAAACGCTTAGAATGGCCTGTTCTGTGCATTTCAGACCAAATGACTATTACTTTGTTCAATGTAAAGTAAATGCATTTTAAAGGTGTTTTCCTCCTTCAGGGATGTATTTGGAACACATCTATCACAAAAACTTTATTGCCATTGCTTGCATTAAGATGCAACAGCTTAAAGAAATACTGAGGCTGGAAACAGTGCGAAAACGCTTAGAATGGCCTGTTCTGTGCATTTCAGACCAAATGACTATTACTTTGTTCAATGTAAAGTAAATGCATTTTAAAGGTGTTTGCCTTCTTCAGGAATGTATTTGTAACATATCTAGCACAAAAACTTCATTGCCATTGCTTGCATTAAGAACCAGCAGCTTAAAGAAATACTGAGTTTGGAAACAGTGCGAAGACGCTTAGAATGGCCTGTTCTGTGCATTTCAGACCAACAGACTACTACTCTTGTCAAAGTGATTTCAAAGCAATTTAAAGGTGTTTTCCTCCTTCAGGGATGTATTTGGAAAACATCTAGCACAAAAACTTTATTGCCATTGCTTGCATTAAGATGCAACAGCTTAAAGAAACACTGAGGCTGGAAACAGTGCGAAAACGCTTAGAATGGCCTGTTCTGTGCATTTCAGACCAAAGACTATTACTTTGTTCAATGTAAAGTAAATGCATTTTAAAGGTGTTTGCCTTCTTCAGGGATGTATTTGGAACACATCTGGCACAAAAACTTCATTGCCATTGCTTGCATTAAGAACCAGCAGCTTAAAGTAATACTGAGGCTGGAAACAGTGCAAAAACGCTTAGAATGGCCTGTTCTGTGCATTTCAGACCAACAGAACACTACTTTGTTCAATGTAAAGTAAATGCATTTTAAAGGTTTTGCCTTGTTCAGGGATGGATTTGGAACACATCTAGCACAAAAACTTTATTGCCATTGCTTGCATTAAGATGCAACAGCTTAAAGAAACACTGAGGCTGGAAACAGTGCGAAAACGCTTACAATGGCCTGTTCTGTGCATTTCAGGCCAAAAGACTATTACTTTGTTCAATGTAAAGTAAATGCATTTTAAAGGTGTTTGCCTTCTTCAGGGATGTATTTGTAACATATCTAGCACAAAAACTTAATTACCATTGCTTGCATTAAGATGCAGCAGTTTAAAGATAAACTGAGGCTGGAAACAGTGCGAAAACGCTTACAATGGCCTGTTCTGTGCATTTCAGGCCAAAAGACTATTACTTTGTTCAATGTAAAGTAAATGCATTTTAAAGGTGTTTGCCTTCTTCAGGGATGTATTTGTAACATATCTAGCACAAAAACTTAATTACCATTGCTTGCATTAAGATGCAGCAGTTTAAAGATAAACTGAGGCTGGAAACAGTGCGAAAACGCTTAGAATGGCCTGTTCTGTGCATTTCAGACCAAAAGACTATTACTTTGATCAATGTAAAGTAAATGCATTTTAAAGGTGTTTGCCTTCTTCAGGAATGTATTTGTAACATATCTAGCACAAAAACTTCATTGCCATTGCTTGCATTAAGAACCAGCAGCTTAAAGAAATACTGAGGCTGGAAACAGTGCGAAAACGCTTAGAATGGCCTGTTCTGTGCATTTCAGACCAAATGATTATTACTTTGTTCAATGTAAAGTAAATGCATTTTAAAGGTGTTTGCCTTCTTCAGGGATGTATTTGTAACATATCTAGCACAAAAACTTCATTGCCATTGCTTGCATTAAGAACCAGCAGCTTAAAGAAATACTGAGGCTGGAAACAGTGCGAAAACGCTTAGAATGGCCTGTTCTGTGCATTTCAGACCAAAAGACTATTACTTTGTTCAATGTAAAGTAAATGCATTTTAAAGGTGTTTGTCTTGTTCAGGGATGGATTTGTAACATATCTAGCACAAAAACTTCATTGCCATTGCTTGCATTAAGATGCAGCAGCTTAAAGAAATACTGAGGCTGGAAACAGTGCGAAAACGCTTAGAATGGCCTGTTCTGTGCATTTCAGACCAAAAGACTACTACTCTTGTCAATGTGATTTCAAAGCATTTTAAAGGTGTTTGCCTTGTTCAGGGGTGTATTTGGAACACATCTAGCACAAAAACTTTATTGCCATTGCTTGCATTAAGAACCAGCAGCTTAAAGAAGTACTGAGGCTGGAAACAGTGCGAAAACGCTTAGAATGGCCTGTTCTGTGCATTTCAGACCAAAAGACTATTACTTTGATCAATGTAAAGTAAATGCATTTTAAAGGTGTTTGCCTTCTTCAGGAATGTATTTGTAACATATCTAGCACAAAAACTTCATTGCCATTGCTTGCATTAAGAACCAGCAGCTTAAAGAAATACTGAGGCTGGAAACAGTGCGAAAACGCTTAGAATGGCCTGTTCTGTGCATTTCAGACCAACAGGCTTCTACTTTGCTCAAAGTAATTTCAAAGCAATTTAAAGGTGTTTTCCTCCTTCAGGGATGTATTTGGAACACATCTAGCACAAAAACTTTATTGCCATTGCTTGCATTAAGATGCAACAGCTTAAAGAAACACTGAGGCTGGAAACAGTGCGAAAACGCTTAGAATGGCCTGTTCTGTGCATTTCAGACCAAAAGGCTTCTACTTTGGTCAAAGTGATTTCAAAGCAATTTAAAGGTGTTTTCCTCCTTCAGGGATGTATTTGGAACACATCTAGCACAAAAACTTTATTGCCATTGCTTGCATTAAGATGCAACAGCTTAAAGAAACACTGAGGCTGGAAACAGTGCGAAAACGCTTACAATGGCCTGTTCTGTGCATTTCAGACCAAAAGACTATTACTTTGTTCAATGTAAAGTAAATGCATTTTAAAGGTGTTTGCCTTCTTCATGGATGTATTTGTAACATATCTAGCACAACAACTTAATTACCATTGCTTGCATTAAGATGCAGCAGTTTAAAGATAAACTGAGGCTGGAAACAGTGCGAAAACGCTTAGAATGGCCTGTTCTGTGCATTTCAGACCAAAAGACTATTACTTTGATCAATGTAAAGTAAATGCATTTTAAAGGTGTTTGCCTTCTTCAGGAATGTATTTGTAACATATCTAGCACAAAAACTTCATTGCCATTGCTTGCATTAAGAACCAGCAGCTTAAAGAAATACTGAGGCTGGAAACAGTGCGAAAACGCTTAGAATGGCCTGTTCTGTGCATTTCAGACCAAATGACTATTACTTTGTTCAATGTAAAGTAAATGCATTTTAAAGGTGTTTTCCTCCTTCAGGGATGTATTTGGAACACATCTATCACAAAAACTTTATTGCCATTGCTTGCATTAAGATGCAACAGCTTAAAGAAACACTGAGGCTGGAAACAGTGCCAAAACGCTTAGAATGGCCTGTTCTGTGCATTTCAGACCAAAAGACTATTACTTTGTTCAATGTAAAGTAAATGCATTTTAAAGGTGTTTGCCTTCTTCAGGGATGTATTTGGAACACATCTGGCACAAAAACTTCATTGCCATTGCTTGCATTAAGATGCAGCAGCTTAAAGAAATACTGAGGCTGGAAACAGTGCGAAAACGCTTAGAATGGCCTGTTCTGTGCATTTCAGACCAAATGACTATTACTTTGTTCAATGTAAAGTAAATGCATTTTAAAGGTGTTTGCCTTCTTCAGGAATGTATTTGTAACATATCTAGCACAAAAACTTCATTGCCATTGCTTGCATTAAGAACCAGCAGCTTAAAGAAATACTGAGTTTGGAAACAGTGCGAAGACGCTTAGAATGGCCTGTTCTGTGCATTTCAGACCAAAAGGCTTCTACTTTGGTCAAAGTGATTTTAAAGCAATTTAAAGGTGTTTTCCTCCTTCAGGGATGTATTTGTAACATATCTAGCACAAAAACTTCATTGCCATTGCTTGCATTAAGATGCAGCAGCTTAAAGAAATACTGAGGCTGGAAACAGTGCGAAAACGCTTAGAATGGCCTGTTCTGTGCATTTCAGACCAAAAGGCTTCTACTTTGGTCAAAGTGATTTCAAAGCAATTTAAAGGTGTTTTCCTCCTTCAGGGATGTATTTGGAACACATCTAGCACAAAAACTTTATTGCCATTGCTTGCATTAAGATGCAACAGCTTAAAGAAACACTGAGGCTGGAAACAGTGCGAAAACGCTTAGAATGGCCTGTTCTGTGCATTTCAGACCAAAGACTATTACTTTGTTCAATGTAAAGTAAATGCATTTTAAAGGTGTTTGCCTTCTTCAGGGATGTATTTGGAACACATCTGGCACAAAAACTTCATTGCCATTGCTTGCATTAAGAACCAGCAGCTTAAAGTAATACTGAGGCTGGAAACAGTGCAAAAACGCTTAGAATGGCCTGTTCTGTGCATTTCAGACCAACAGAACACTACTTTGTTCAATGTAAAGTAAATGCATTTTAAAGGTTTTGCCTTGTTCGGGGATGGATTTGTAACATATCTAGCACAAAAACTTCATTGCCATTGCTTGCATTAAGATGCAGCAGCTTAAAGAAATACTGAGGCTGGAAACAGTGCGAAAACGCTTAGAATGGCCTGTTCTGTGCATTTCAGACCAAAAGACTACTACTCTTGTCAATGTGATTTCAAAGCATTTTAAAGGTGTTTGCCTTGTTCAGGGGTGTATTTGGAACACATCTAGCACAAAAACTTTATTGGCATTGCTTGCATTAAGATACAACAGCTTAAAGAAACACTGAGGCTGGAAACAGTGCGAAAACGCTTAGAATGGCCTGTTCTGTGCATTTCAGACCAAAAGACTATTACTTTGTTCAATGTAAAGTAAATGCATTTTAAAGGTGTTTGCCTTCTTCAGGGATGTATTTGTAACATATCTAGCACAAAAACTTCATTGCCATTGCTTGCATTAAGATGCAGCAGCTTAAAGAAATACTGAGTTTGGAAACAGTGCAAAGACGCTTAGAATGGCCTGTTCTGTGCATTTCAGACCAAAAGACTACTACTCTTGTCAAAGTGATTTCAAAGCATTTTAAAGGTGTTTGCCTTGTTCAGGGATGTATTTGGAACATATCTGGCACAAAAACTTCATTGCCATTGCTTGCATTAAGAACCAGCAGCTTAAAGAAACACTGAGGCTGGAAACAGTGCGAAAACGCTTAGAATGGCCTGTTCTGTGCATTTCAGACCAAAAGGCTTCTACTTTGGTCAAAGTGATTTCAAAGCAATTTAAAGGTGTTTTCCTCCTTCAGGGATGTATTTGTAACATGTCTAGCACAAAAACTTCATTGCCATTGCTTGCATTAAGATGCAGCAGCTTAAAGAAATACTGAGGCTGGAAACAGTGCGAAAACGCTTAGAATGGCCTGTTCTGTGCACTTCAGACCAAAAGGCTTCTACTTTGGTCAAAGTGATTTCAAAGCAATTTAAAGGTGTTTTCCTCCTTCAGGGATGTATTTGGAACACATCTAGCACAAAAACTTTATTGCCATTGCTTGCATTAAGATGCAACAGCTTAAAGAAACACTGAGGCTGGAAACAGTGCGAAAACGCTTAGAATGGCCTGTTCTGTGCACTTCAGACCAAAAGGCTTCTACTTTGGTCAAAGTGATTTCAAAGCAATTTAAAGGTGTTTTCCTCCTTCAGGGATGTATTTGGAACACATCTAGCACAAAAACTTTATTGCCATTGCTTGCATTAAGATGCAACAGCTTAAAGAAACACTGAGGCTGGAAACAGTGCGAAAACGCTTAGAATGGCCTGTTCTGTGCATTTCAGACCAAAAGACTATTACTTTGTTCAATGTAAAGTAAATGCATTTTAAAGGTGTTTGCCTTCTTCAGGGATGTATTTGTAACATATCTAGCACAAAAACTTCATTGCCATTGCTTGCATTAAGATGCAGCAGCTTAAAGAAATACTGAGTTTGGAAACAGTGCGAAGACGCTTAGAATGGCCTGTTCTGTGCGTTTCAGACCAACAGACTACTACTCTTGTCAAAGTGATTTCAAAGCAATTTAAAGGTGTTTTCCTCCTTCAGGGATGTATTTGGAACACATCTAGCACAAAAACTTTATTGCCATTGCTTGCATTAAGAACCAGCAGCTTAAAGAAATACTGAGGCTGGAAACAGTGCGAAAACGCTTAGAATGGCCTGTTCTGTGCATTTCAGACCAAAAGGCTTCTACTTTGCTCAAAGTGATCTCAAAGCAATTTAAAGGTGTTTTCCTCCTTCAGGGATGTATTTGGAACACATCTAGCACAAAAACTTTATTGCCATTGCTTGCATTAAGAACCAGCAGCTTAAAGAAATACTGAGGCTGGAAACAGTGCAAAAACGCTTAGAATGGCCTGTTCTGTGCATTTCAGACCAAAAGGCTTCTACTTTGGTCAAAGTGATTTCAAAGCAATTTAAAGGTGTTTTCCTCCTTCAGGGATGTATTTGGAACACATCTAGCACAAAAACTTTATTGCCATTGCTTGCATTAAGATGCAACAGCTTAAAGAAACACTGAGGCTGGAAACAGTGCGAAAACGCTTACAATGGCCTGTTCTGTGCATTTCAGACCAAAAGACTATTACTTTGTTCAATGTAAAGTAAATGCATTTTAAAGGTGTTTGCCTTCTTCATGGATGTATTTGTAACACATCTAGCACAAAAACTTTATTGCCATTGCTTGCATTAAGATGCAGCAGCTTAAAGAAATACTGAGGCTGGAAACAGTGCGAAAACGCTTAGAATGGCCTGTTCTGTGCACTTCAGACCAAAAGGCTTCTACTTTGGTCAAAGTGATTTCAAAGCAATTTAAAGGTGTTTTCCTCCTTCAGGGATGTATTTGGAACACATCTAGCACAAAAACTTTATTGCCATTGCTTGCATTAAGATGCAACAGCTTAAAGAAACACTGAGGCTGGAAACAGTGCGAAGACGCTTAGAATGGCCTGTTCTGTGCATTTCAGACCAAAAGACTATTACTTTGATCAATGTAAAGTAAATGCATTTTAAAGGTGTTTGCCTTCTTCAGGGATGTATTTGGAACACATCTGGCACAAGAACTTTATTGCCATTGCCTCCTTTCAGAGACAGCAGCTTAAAGAAATACTGAGGCAGGAAACTGTGCGAAAACGCTTAGAATGGCCTGTTCTGTGCATTTCAGACCAAAAGGCTTCTACTTTGGTCAAAGTGATTTCAAAGCAATTTAAAGGTGTTTTCCTCCTTCAGGGATGTATTTGTAACATATCTAGCACAAAAACTTCATTGCCATTGCTTGCATTAAGATGCAGCAGCTTAAAGAAATACTGAGGCTGGAAACAGTGCGAAAACGCTTAGAATGGCCTGTTCTGTGCACTTCAGACCAAAAGGCTTCTACTTTGGTCAAAGTGATTTCAAAGCAATTTAAAGGTGTTTTCCTCCTTCAGGGATGTATTTGGAACACATCTAGCACAAAAACTTTATTGCCATTGCTTGCATTAAGATGCAACAGCTTAAAGAAACACTGAGGCTGGAAACAGTGCGAAAACGCTTAGAATGGCCTGTTCTGTGCATTTCAGACCAAAAGACTATTACTTTGATCAATGTAAAGTAAATGCATTTTAAAGGTGTTTGCCTTTTTCAGGGATGTATTTGTAACATATATAGCACAAAAACTTCATTGCCATTGCTTGCATTAAGAACCAGCAGCTTAAAGAAATACTGAGGCTGGAAACAGTGCGAAAACGCTTAGAATGGCCTGTTCTGTGCATTTCAGACCAAAAGGCTTCTACTTTGCTCAAAGTGATTTCAAAGCAATTTAAAGGTGTTTTCCTCCTTCAGGGATGTATTTGGAACACATCTAGCACAAAAACTTTATTGCCATTGCTTGCATTAAGAACCAGCAGCTTAAAGAAATACTGAGGCTGGAAACAGTGCGAAAACGCTTAGAATGGCCTGTTCTGTGCATTTCAGACCAAAAGGCTTCTACTTTGCTCAAAGTGATCTCAAAGCAATTTAAAGGTGTTTTCCTCCTTCAGGGATGTATTTGGAACACATCTAGCACAAAAACTTTATTGCCATTGCTTGCATTAAGAACCAGCAGCTTAAAGAAATACTGAGGCTGGAAACAGTGCAAAAACGCTTAGAATGGCCTGTTCTGTGCATTTCAGACCAAAAGGCTTCTACTTTAGTCAAAGTGATTTCAAAGCAATTTAAAGGTCTTTTCCTCCTTCAGGGATGTATTTGTAACATATCTAGCACAAAAACTTCATTGCCATTGCTTGCATTAAGATGCAGCAGCTTAAAGAAATATTGAGGCTGGAAACAGTGCGAAAACGCTTAGAATGGCCTGTTCTGTGCATTTCAGACCAAAAGGCTTCTACTTTGGTCAAAGTGATTTCAAAGCAATTTAAAGGTGTTTTCCTCCTTCAGGGATGTATTTGTAACATATCTAGCACAAAAACTTCATTGCCATTGCTTGCATTAAGATGCAGCAGCTTAAAGAAATACTGAGGCTGGAAACAGTGCGAAAACGCTTAGAATGGCCTGTTCTGTGCATTTCAGACCAAAAGGCTTCTACTTTGGTCAAAGTGATTTCAAAGCAATTTAAAGGTGTTTTCCTCCTTCAGGGATGTATTTGGAACACATCTAGCACAAAAACTTTATTGCCATTGCTTGCATTAAGAACCAGCAGCTTAAAGAAATACTGAGGCTGGAAACAGTGCGAAAACGCTTAGAATGGCCTGTTCTGTGCATTTCAGACCAAAAGACTATTACTTTGTTCAATGTAAAGTAAATGCATTTTAAAGGTGTTTGCCTTCTTCAGGGATGTATTTGGAACATATCTAGCACAAAAACTTCATTACCATTGCTTGCATTAAGATGCAGGAGCTTAAAGAAATACTGAGGCTGGAAACAGTGCAAAAACGCTTAGAATGGCCTGTTCTGTGCATTTCAGACCAAAAGGCTTCTACTTTGGTCAAAGTGATTTCAAAGCAATTTAAAGGTGTTTTCCTCCTTCAGGGATGTATTTGGAACACATCTAGCACAAAAACTTTATTGCCATTGCTTGCATTAAGAACCAGCAGCTTAAAGAAATACTGAGGCTGGAAACAGTGCAAAAACGCTTAGAATGGCCTGTTCTGTGCATTTCAGACCAAAAGGCTTCTACTTTGGTCAAAGTGATTTCAAAGCAATTTAAAGGTGTTTTCCTCCTTCAGGGATGTATTTGGAACACATCTAGCACAAAAACTTTATTGCCATTGCTTGCATTAAGATGCAACAGCTTAAAGAAACACTGAGGCTGGAAACAGTGCGAAAACGCTTACAATGGCCTGTTCTGTGCATTTCAGACCAAAAGACTATTACTTTGTTCAATGTAAAGTAAATGCATTTTAAAGGTGTTTGCCTTCTTCATGGATGTATTTGTAACACATCTAGCACAAAAACTTTATTGCCATTGCTTGCATTAAGATGCAGCAGCTTAAAGAAATACTGAGGCTGGAAACAGTGCGAAAACGCTTAGAATGGCCTGTTCTGTGCACTTCAGACCAAAAGGCTTCTACTTTGGTCAAAGTGATTTCAAAGCAATTTAAAGGTGTTTTCCTCCTTCAGGGATGTATTTGGAACACATCTAGCACAAAAACTTTATTGCCATTGCTTGCATTAAGATGCAACAGCTTAAAGAAACACTGAGGCTGGAAACAGTGCGAAGACGCTTAGAATGGCCTGTTCTGTGCATTTCAGACCAAAAGACTATTACTTTGATCAATGTAAAGTAAATGCATTTTAAAGGTGTTTGCCTTCTTCAGGGATGTATTTGGAACACATCTGGCACAAGAACTTTATTGCCATTGCCTCCTTTCAGAGACAGCAGCTTAAAGAAATACTGAGGCAGGAAACTGTGCGAAAACGCTTAGAATGGCCTGTTCTGTGCATTTCAGACCAAAAGGCTTCTACTTTGGTCAAAGTGATTTCAAAGCAATTTAAAGGTGTTTTCCTCCTTCAGGGATGTATTTGTAACATATCTAGCACAAAAACTTCATTGCCATTGCTTGCATTAAGATGCAGCAGCTTAAAGAAATACTGAGGCTGGAAACAGTGCGAAAACGCTTAGAATGGCCTGTTCTGTGCACTTCAGACCAAAAGGCTTCTACTTTGGTCAAAGTGATTTCAAAGCAATTTAAAGGTGTTTTCCTCCTTCAGGGATGTATTTGGAACACATCTAGCACAAAAACTTTATTGCCATTGCTTGCATTAAGATGCAACAGCTTAAAGAAACACTGAGGCTGGAAACAGTGCGAAAACGCTTAGAATGGCCTGTTCTGTGCATTTCAGACCAAAAGACTATTACTTTGATCAATGTAAAGTAAATGCATTTTAAAGGTGTTTGCCTTTTTCAGGGATGTATTTGTAACATATATAGCACAAAAACTTCATTGCCATTGCTTGCATTAAGAACCAGCAGCTTAAAGAAATACTGAGGCTGGAAACAGTGCGAAAACGCTTAGAATGGCCTGTTCTGTGCATTTCAGACCAAAAGGCTTCTACTTTGCTCAAAGTGATTTCAAAGCAATTTAAAGGTGTTTTCCTCCTTCAGGGATGTATTTGGAACACATCTAGCACAAAAACTTTATTGCCATTGCTTGCATTAAGAACCAGCAGCTTAAAGAAATACTGAGGCTGGAAACAGTGCGAAAACGCTTAGAATGGCCTGTTCTGTGCATTTCAGACCAAAAGGCTTCTACTTTGCTCAAAGTGATCTCAAAGCAATTTAAAGGTGTTTTCCTCCTTCAGGGATGTATTTGGAACACATCTAGCACAAAAACTTTATTGCCATTGCTTGCATTAAGAACCAGCAGCTTAAAGAAATACTGAGGCTGGAAACAGTGCAAAAACGCTTAGAATGGCCTGTTCTGTGCATTTCAGACCAAAAGGCTTCTACTTTAGTCAAAGTGATTTCAAAGCAATTTAAAGGTCTTTTCCTCCTTCAGGGATGTATTTGTAACATATCTAGCACAAAAACTTCATTGCCATTGCTTGCATTAAGATGCAGCAGCTTAAAGAAATATTGAGGCTGGAAACAGTGCGAAAACGCTTAGAATGGCCTGTTCTGTGCATTTCAGACCAAAAGGCTTCTACTTTGGTCAAAGTGATTTCAAAGCAATTTAAAGGTGTTTTCCTCCTTCAGGGATGTATTTGTAACATATCTAGCACAAAAACTTCATTGCCATTGCTTGCATTAAGATGCAGCAGCTTAAAGAAATACTGAGGCTGGAAACAGTGCGAAAACGCTTAGAATGGCCTGTTCTGTGCATTTCAGACCAAAAGGCTTCTACTTTGGTCAAAGTGATTTCAAAGCAATTTAAAGGTGTTTTCCTCCTTCAGGGATGTATTTGGAACACATCTAGCACAAAAACTTTATTGCCATTGCTTGCATTAAGAACCAGCAGCTTAAAGAAATACTGAGGCTGGAAACAGTGCGAAAACGCTTAGAATGGCCTGTTCTGTGCATTTCAGACCAAAAGACTATTACTTTGTTCAATGTAAAGTAAATGCATTTTAAAGGTGTTTGCCTTCTTCAGGGATGTATTTGGAACATATCTAGCACAAAAACTTCATTACCATTGCTTGCATTAAGATGCAGGAGCTTAAAGAAATACTGAGGCTGAAAACAGTGCGAAAACGCTTAGAATGGCCTGTTCTGTGCATTTCAGACCAAAAGGCTTCTACTTTGGTCAAAGTGATTTCAAAGCAATTTAAAGGTGTTTTCCTCCTTCAGGGATGTATTTGGAACACATCTAGCACAAAAACTTTATTGCCATTGCTTGCATTAAGATGCAACAGCTTAAAGAAACACTGAGGCTGGAAACAGTGTGAAAACGCTTAAAATGGCCTGTTCTGTGCATTTCAGACCAAAAGACTACTACTCTTGTCAAAGTGATTTCAAAGCATTTTAAAGGTGTTTGCCTTCTTCAGGGATGTATTTGAATCATATCTAGCAAAAAAACTTTATTGCCATTGCCTCCTTTCAGAGACAGCAGCTAAAAGAAATACTGAGGCTGGAAACTGTGCGAAAACGCTTAGAATGGCCTGTTCTGTGCATTTCAGACCAAATGACTACTACTCTTGTCAAAGTGATTTCAAAGCATTTTAAAGGTGTTTGCCTTGTTCAGGGATGTATTTGTAACATATCTAGCACAAAAACTTCATTGCCATTGCTTGCATTAAGAACCAGCAGCTTAAAGAAATACTGAGGCTGGAAACAGTGCGAAAACGCTTAGAATGGCCTGTTCTGTGCATTTCAGACCAAAATAACACTACTTTAGTCAAAGTGATTTTAAAGGTGTTTGCCTTCTTCAGGGATGTGTTAGTAACATTTCTAGCACAAAAACTTCATTGCCATTGCTTGCATTAAGAACCAGCAGCTTAAAGAAATACTGAGGCTGGAAACAGTGCAAAAACGCTTAATGGCCTGTTCTGTGCATTTCAAACCAAATGACTATTACTTTGTTCAATGTAAAGTAAATGCATTTTAAAGGTGTTTGCCTCCTTCAGGGATGTGTTTGGACCATATCTAGCACAAAAACTTCATTGCCATTGCTTGCATTAAGATGCAGCAGATAAAACAAATACTGAGGTTGGATACAGTAGAAAAACGCTTAGAATGGCCTGTTCTGTGCATTTCAGACCAAAAGAAATCTACTTTAAACAAATTGATTTAAATGCATTTTAAAGGTGTTTGCCTGCTTCAGGGATGTATTTGTAACATATCTAGCACAAAGACTTCATTGCCATTGCTTGCATTAAGACGCAGCAGCTTAAAGAAATACTGAGGCTGGAAACTGTGCGAAAACGCTTAGAATGGCCTGTTCTGTGCATTTCAGACCAAAAGAACACTAATCTTGTCAAAGTGATGTCAAAGCATTTTAAAGGTGTTTGCCTTCTTCAGGGATGTATTTGGAACACATCTAGCACAAAAACTTCATTGCCATTTCTTGCATTAAGATGCAGCAGCTTAAAGAAATACTGAGGCTGGAAACAGTGCGAAAACGCTTAGAATGGCCTGTTCTGTGCATTTCAGACCAAAAGAACACTAATCTTGTCAAAGTGATGTCAAAGCATTTTAAAGGTGTTTGCCTTCTTCAGGGATGTATTTGTAACATATCTAGCACAAAAACTTCATTGCCATTGCTTGCATTAAGATGCAGCAGCTTAAAGAAATACTGAGGCTGTAAACAGTGCGAAAACACTTAGAATGGCCTGTTCTGTGCATTTCAGACCAAAAGAACACTAGTTTGTTCAAAGGAAATGCTTTTTAAAGCTGTTTGCCTTTTTCAAGGATTTATTTGTAACATATCTAGCACAAAAACTTCATTGCCATTGCTTGCATAAAGATGCAGCAGCTTAAAGAAATACTTAGGCTGGAAACAGTGCGAAAACGCTTAGAATGGCCTGTTCTGTGCATTTCAGACCAAAATAACACTACTTTAGTCAAAGTGATTTTAAAGGTGTTTGCCTTCTTCAGGGATGTGTTAGTAACATTTCTAGCACAAAAACTTCATTGCCATTGCTTGCATAAAGATGGAGCAGCTTAAAGAAATACTGAGGCTGGAAACAGTGCAAAAACGCTTAATGGCCTGTTCTCTGCAATTCAGACCATAAGAACACTACTTTGAACAAAGTGATTTAAATGCATTTTAAAGGTGTTTGCCTGCTTCAGGGATGTATTTGGATCATATCTAGCACAAAAACTTTATTGCCATTGCTTCCATTAAGATGCAGCAGTTTAACATTTATATTATGTTAAGGGTCAATTTGACGCATTTCAGTTTTTTTGTTGATCAAATCCTTTCTTCTTCTTTATGAAAGTTGGTGACTTTTCCTCATCTGGGGTCATGAACTGGTGTGTAAAATATGGACACTTTGATGTGTCCTGGAATGTCTGTGCAGAGTTTCTATACAAAGATGATGTTGTGGGTCATTTTGACCCAGAGACTTTAATGTGGGTAAGAAGCTGTTCAGATCCAAATTAACCATGTCTCTTTGATGTGCTTTGTTTTGATTGCCTAGTTAATTGTATTTTGACTGCCTCTGAATAGGCATTTAGACTCAAAGACCCAGGTGTGGGTACGGGACATACGTTCCCACCCTTGTCCTTGTCACTGTTCTCATGTCATCTCTTCGAGAAACACACTAAAAATGAGCTCCAGAAGGTTTTCAGCTGAAGAGGTTTTATCAGAGATTTTTAACTGGGATAGTGATGAAGAAGAAGAGATATCAGAGACAGAGGATCTTTCAGAGACTGAGGACAATGTTATTGATGATCCTGACTGCCAATTTTCTTGCGATGAGGAGGATTCGGAAGAGGAGTCTGCCGCTGCAGATGAAAACCACGGAACGCAAGAATCTTCGTCCACAGAGGGGACATGGACATCTAAAGACGGTAATATAAATGGTCAACATCGCCACACCAAAGCCGAGGCAGACTGTCATCTTCCAATGTCATCAAAATTACTCTTGGTCCTACAAGATTTGCCGTCACACGAGTTGATGATATTCAATCAGCATTTGAGCTCTTCATATCCCCACCGATAGAGAGGATTATACTGGACATGACTAACTTGGAGGGGAGACGTGTATTTCGAGAGAAATGGAAGCCACTGGATCAGACTGACTTGCATGATTATTTTGGAATTCTGATATTAGCTGGAATATACAGGTCAAAGGGAGAAGCAACTGCAAGTCTATGGAATGCAGTGGATCCAGGTGTAAAGAAACGGAAGAGATGCCAAGTCTGTCCCTCCCAAAAGGTCAGTAAAACAAGCGCCTTTTGTGTGAAATGCAAGAATTACATCTGCAGGAAGCACACAGTTACATTATGCCCATCATGTGAACAACATTGAAAATGTAGCACATTGAAAATCTGAGAAAATGTTAAAAAGTTAAAAAAAGAAATTATTTTGTTAAGAAGGAAAAACTTTAACTAAATAGTTCTTCCAGATAGTTCTGGGGATTAAAATTGTATTGTATGTTTGTTTTATAAGTATTTATCTTATCAAAATGACCCGCAACATAATCAATGTGATTTTATTTCAACATAATACAAGGGTTAAAGAAATACTGAGGCTGGAAACAGTGAGAAAACGCTTAGAATGGCCTGTTCTGTGCATTTCAGACCAAAACAACACTACTCTTGTCAAAGTGATTTCAAAGCATTTTAAAGGTGTTTGCCTTCTTCAGGGATGTATTTGGAACACAT
Source organism: Macropodus opercularis (assembly GCA_030770545.1). Lineage (NCBI taxonomy): Eukaryota > Metazoa > Chordata > Actinopteri > Anabantiformes > Osphronemidae > Macropodus > Macropodus opercularis. The sequence continues at coordinate 15,911,317 of CM061098.1, read as the reverse complement.
CTAGCACAAAAACTTTATTGCCATTGCTTGCATTAAGATGCAACAGCTTAAAGAAACACTGAGGCTGGAAACAGTGCGAAAACGCTTAGAATGGCCTGTTCTGTGCATTTCAGACCAAAGACTATTACTTTGTTCAATGTAAAGTAAATGCATTTTAAAGGTGTTTGCCTTCTTCAGGGATGTATTTGTAACATATCTAGCACAAAAACTTCATTGCCATTGCTTGCATTAAGAACCAGCAGCTTAAAGAAATACTGAGGCTGGAAACAGTGCGAAAACGCTTAGAATGGCCTGTTCTGTGCATTTCAGACCAAAAGACTATTACTTTGTTCAATGTAAAGTAAATGCATTTTAAAGGTGTTTGTCTTGTTCAGGGATGTATTTGGAACACATCTGGCATAAAAACTTCATTGCCATTGCTTGCATTAAGAACCAGCAGCTTAAAGAAATACTGAGGCTGGAAACAGTGCGAAAACGCTTAGAATGGCCTGTTCTGTGCATTTCAGACCAAAAGGCTTCTACTTTGGTCAAAGTGATTTCAAAGCAATTTAAAGGTGTTTTCCTCCTTCAGGGATGTATTTGGAACACATCTAGCACAAAAACTTTATTGCCATTGCTTGCATTAAGATGCAGCAGCTTAAAGAAATACTGAGGCTGGAAACAGTGCGAAAACGCTTAGAATGGCCTGTTCTGTGCATTTCAGACCAAAAGACTACTACTCTTGTCAATGTGATTTCAAAGCATTTTAAAGGTGTTTGCCTTGTTCAGGGGTGTATTTGGAACACATCTAACACAAAAACTTTATTGCCATTGCTTGCATTAAGAACCAGCAGCTTAAAGAAATACTGAGGCTGGAAACAGTGCGAAAACGCTTAGAATGGCCTGTTCTGTGCATTTCAGACCAAAAGACTATTACTTTGATCAATGTAAAGTAAATGCATTTTAAAGGCGTTTGCCTTCTTCAGGAATGTATTTGTAACATATCTAGCACAAAAACTTCATTGCCATTGCTTGCATTAAGAACCAGCAGCTTAAAGAAATACTGAGGCTGGAAACAGTGCGAAAACGCTTAGAATGGCCTGTTCTGTGCATTTCAGACCAAAAGGCTTCTACTTTGGTCAAAGTGATTTCAAAGCAATTTAAAGGTGTTTTCCTCCTTCAGGGATGTATTTGGAACACATCTAGCACAAAAACTTTATTGCCATTGCTTGCATTAAGATGCAACAGCTTAAAGAAACACTGAGGCTGGAAACAGTGCGAAAACGCTTAGAATGGCCTGTTCTGTGCATTTCAGACCAACAGGCTTCTACTTTGGTCAAAGTGATTTCAAAGCAATTTAAAGGTGTTTTCCTCTTTCAGGGATGTATTTGGAACACATCTAGCACAAAAACTTTATTGCCATTGCTTGCATTAAGATGCAACAGCTTAAAGAAACACTGAGGCTGGAAACAGTGCGAAAACGCTGAGAATGGCCTGTTCTGTGCATTTCAGACCAACAGGCTTCTACTTTGGTCAAAGTGATTTCAAAGCAATTTAAAGGTGTTTTCCTCCTTCAGGGATGTATTTGGAACACATCTAGCACAAAAACTTTATTGCCATTGCTTGCATTAAGATGCAACAGCTTAAAGAAACACTGAGGCTGGAAACAGTGCGAAAACGCTGAGAATGGCCTGTTCTGTGCATTTCAGACCAAAGACTATTACTTTGTTCAATGTAAAGTAAATGCATTTTAAAGGTGTTTGCCTTCTTCAGGGATGTATTTGGAACATATCTGGCACAAAAACTTCATTGCCATTGCTTGCATTAAGATGCAACAGCTTAAAGAAACACTGAGGCTGGAAACAGTGCCAAAACGCTTAGAATGGCCTGTTCTGTGCATTTCAGACCAAAAGGCTTCTACTTTGCTCAAAGTGATTTCAAAAAAATTTAAAGGTGTTTTCCTCCTTCAGGGATGTATTTGGAACACATCTAGCACAAAAACTTTATTGCCATTGCTTGCATTAAGATGCAACAGCTTAAAGAAACACTGAGGCTGGAAACAGTGCCAAAACGCTTAGAATGGCCTGTTCTGTGCATTTCAGACCAAAAGACTATTACTTTGTTCAATGTAAAGTAAATGCATTTTAAGGTGTTTGCCTTCTTCAGGGATGTATTTGTAACATTTCTAGCACAAAAACTTCATTGCCATTGCTTGCATTAAGATGCAGCAGCTTAAAGAAATACTGAGTTTGGAAACAGTGCAAAGACGCTTAGAATGGCCTGTTCTGTGCATTTCAGACCAACAGACTACTACTCTTGTCAAAGTGATTTCAAAGCATTTTAAAGGTGTTTTCCTCCTTCAGGGATGTATTTGGAACACATCTAGCACAAAAACTTTATTGCCATTGCTTGCATTAAGATGCAACAGCTTAAAGAAACACTGAGGCTGGAAACAGTGCGAAAACGCTTAGAATGGCCTGTTCTGTGCATTTCAGACCAAAAGACTATTACTTTGATCAATGTAAAGTAAATGCATTTTAAAGGTGTTTGCCTTCTTCAGGGATGTATTTGTAACATATCTAGCACAAAAACTTCATTGCCATTGCTTGCATTAAGAACCAGCAGCTTAAAGAAATACTGAGGCTGGAAACAGTGCGAAAACGCTTAGAATGGCCTGTTCTGTGCATTTCAGACCAAAAGGCTTCTACTTTGCTCAAAGTGAATTCAAAGCAATTTAAAGGTGTTTTTCTCCTTCAGGGATGTATTTGGAACACATCTAGCACAAAAACTTTATTGCCATTGCTTGCATTAAGATGCAACAGCTTAAAGAAACACTGAGGCTGGAAACAGTGCCAAAACGCTTAGAATGGCCTGTTCTGTGCATTTCAGACCAAAAGACTATTACTTTGTTCAATGTAAAGTAAATGCATTTTAAAGGTGTTTGCCTTCTTCAGGGATGTATTTGTAACATATCTAGCACAAAAACTTCATTGCCATTGCTTGCATTAAGATGCAGCAGCTTAAAGAAATACTGAGTTTGGAAACAGTGCGAAGACGCTTAGAATGGCCTGTTCTGTGCATTTCAGACCAACAGACTACTACTCTTGTCAAAGTGATTTCAAAGCAATTTAAAGGTGTTTTCCTCCTTCAGGGATGTATTTGGAACACATCTAGCACAAAAACTTTATTGCCATTGCTTGCATTAAGATGCAACAGCTTAAAGAAACACTGAGGCTGGAAACAGTGCGAAAACGCTTAGAATGGCCTGTTCTGTGCATTTCAGACCAAAGACTATTACTTTGTTCAATGTAAAGTAAATGCATTTTAAAGGTGTTTGCCTTCTTCAGGGATGTATTTGTAACATATCTAGCACAAAAACTTCATTGCCATTGCTTGCATTAAGAACCAGCAGCTTAAAGAAATACTGAGGCTGGAAACAGTGCGAAAACGCTTAGAATGGCCTGTTCTGTGCATTTCAGACCAAAAGACTATTACTTTGTTCAATGTAAAGTAAATGCATTTTAAAGGTGTTTGTCTTGTTCAGGGATGTATTTGGAACACATCTGGCATAAAAACTTCATTGCCATTGCTTGCATTAAGAACCAGCAGCTTAAAGTAATACTGAGGCTGGAAACAGTGCAAAAACGCTTAGAATGGCCTGTTCTGTGCATTTCAGACCAACAGAACACTACTTTGTTCAATGTAAAGTAAATGCATTTTAAAGGTTTTGCCTTGTTCAGGGATGTATTTGGAACACATCTGGCACAAAAACTTCATTACCATTGCTTGCATTAAGATGCAGCAGCTTAAAGAAATACTGAGGCTGGAAACAGTGCGAAAACGCTTAGAATGGCCTGTTCTGTGCATTTCAGACAAAAAGACTACTACTCTTGTCAATGTGATTTCAAAGCATTTTAAAGGTGTTTGCCTTGTTCAGGGGTGTATTTGGAACACATCTAACACAAAAACTTTATTGCCATTGCTTGCATTAAGAACCAGCAGCTTAAAGAAATACTGAGGCTGGAAACAGTGCGAAAACGCTTAGAATGGCCTGTTCTGTGCATTTCAGACCAAAAGACTATTACTTTAAACAATGTAAAGTAAATGCATTTTAAAGGCGTTTGCCTTCTTCAGGAATGTATTTGTAACATATCTAGCACAAAAACTTCATTGCCATTGCTTGCATTAAGAACCAGCAGCTTAAAGAAATACTGAGGCTGGAAACAGTGCGAAAACGCTTAGAATGGCCTGTTCTGTGCATTTCAGACCAAATGACTATTACTTTGTTCAATGTAAAGTAAATGCATTTTAAAGGTGTTTGCCTTCTTCAGGGATGTATTTGGAACATATCTGGCACAAAAACTTCATTGCCATTGCTTGCATTAAGATGCAACAGCTTAAAGAAACACTGAGGCTGGAAACAGTGCGAAAACGCTTAGAATGGCCTGTTCTGTGCATTTCAGACCAACAGGCTTCTACTTTGGTCAAAGTGATTTCAAAGCAATTTAAAGGTGTTTTCCTCCTTCAGGGATGTATTTGGAACACATCTAGCACAAAAACTTTATTGCCATTGCTTGCATTAAGATGCAACAGCTTAAAGAAACACTGAGGCTGGAAACAGTGCGAAAACGCTTAGAATGGCCTGTTCTGTGCATTTCAGACCAAAAGACTATTACTTTGATCAATGTAAAGTAAATGCATTTTAAAGGTGTTTGCCTTCTTCAGGGATGTATTTGTAACATATCTAGCACAAAAACTTCATTGCCATTGCTTGCATTAAGAACCAGCAGCTTAAAGAAATACTGAGGTTGGAAACAGTGCGAAAACGCTTAGAATGGCCTGTTCTGTGCATTTCAGACCAAAAGGCTTCTACTTTGCTCAAAGTGAATTCAAAGCAATTTAAAGGTGTTTTTCTCCTTCAGGGATGTATTTGGAACACATCTAGCACAAAAACTTTATTGCCATTGCTTGCATTAAGAACCAGCAGCTTAAAGAAATACTGAGGCTGGAAACAGTGCGAAAACGCTTAGAATGGCCTGTTCTGTGCATTTCAGACCAAAAGACTATTACTTTGATCAATGTAAAGTAAATGCATTTTAAAGGTGTTTGCCTTCTTCAGGGATGTATTTGTAACATATCTAGCACAAAAACTTCATTGCCATTGCTTGCATTAAGAACCAGCAGCTTAAAGAAATACTGAGGCTGGAAACAGTGCGAAAACGCTTAGAATGGCCTGTTCTGTGCATTTCAGTCCAAAAGGCTTCTACTTTGGTCAAAGTTTTTTCAAAGCAATTTAAAGGTGTTTTCCTCCTTCAGGGATGTATTTGGAACATATCTAGCACAAAAACTTCATTACCATTGCTTGCATTAAGATGCAGCAGCTTAAAGAAATACTGAGGCTGGAAACTGTGCGAAAACGCTTAGAATGGCCTGTTCTGTGCATTTCAGACCAAAAGACTATTACTTTGTTCAATGTAAAGTAAGTGCATTTTAAAGGTGTTTGCCTTCTTCAGGGATGTATTTGTAACATATCTAGCACAAAAACTTCATTACCATTGCTTGCATTAAGATGCAACAGCTTAAAGAAATACTGAGGCTGGAAACAGTGCGAAAACGCTTAGAATGGCCTGTTCTGTGCATTTCAGACCAAAAGACTATTACTTTGATCAATGTAAAGTAAATGCATTTTAAAGGTGTTTGCCTTCTTCAGGGATGTATTTGTAACATATCTAGCACAAAAACTTCATTGTCATTGCTTGCATTAAGAACCAGCATCTTAAAGAAATACTGAGGCTGGAAACAGTGCGAAAACGCTTATAATGGCCTGTTCTGTGCATTTCAGACCAAAAGGCTTCTACTTTGGTCAAAGTGATTTCAAAGCAATTTAAAGGTGTTTTCCTCCTTCAGGGATGTATTTGGAACACATCTAGCACAAAAACTTTATTGCCATTGCTTGCATTAAGAACCAGCAGCTTAAAGTAATACTGAGGCTGGAAACAGTGCAAAAACGCTTAGAATGGCCTGTTCTGTGCATTTCAGACCAAAGACTATTACTTTGTTCAATGTAAAGTAAATGCATTTTAAAGGTGTTTGCCTTCTTCAGGGATTTATTTGGAACATATCTAGCACAAAAACTTCATTACCATTGCTTGCATTAAGATACAGCAGCTTAAAGAAATACTGAGGCTGGAAACAGTGCGAAAACGCTTAGAATGGCCTGTTCTGTGCAATTCAGACCAAAAGGCTTCTACTTTGGTCAAAGTGATTTCAAAGCAATTTAAAGGTGTTTTCCTCCTTCAGGGATGTATTTGGAACACATCTAGCACAAAAACTTTATTGCCATTGCTTGCATTAAGATGCAACAGCTTAAAGAAACACTGAGGCTGGAAACAGTGCGAAAACGCTTACAATGGCCTGATCTGTGCATTTCAGACCAAAAGACTATTACTTTGATCAATGTAAAGTAAATGCATTTTAAAGGTGTTTGCCTTCTTCAGGGATGTATTTGTAACGAATCTAGCACAAAAACTTCATTGCCATTGCTTGCATTAAGAACCAGCATCTTAAAGAAACACTGAGGCTGGAAACAGTGTGAAAACGCTTAGAATGGCCTGTTCTGTGCATTTCAGACCAAAAGACTACTACTCTTGTCAATGTGATTTCAAAGCATTTTAAAGGTGTTTGCCTTGTTCAGGGGTGTATTTGGAACACATCTAGCACAAAAACTTTATTGCCATTGCTTGCATTAAGATGCAACAGCTTAAAGAAACACTGAGGCTGGAAACAGTGCGAAAACGCTTACAATGGCCTGATCTGTGCATTTCAGACCAAAAGACTATTACTTTGTTCAATGTAAAGTAAATGCATTTTAAAGGTGTTTGTCTTGTTCAGGGATGTATTTGGAACACATCTGGCACAAAAACGTCATTGCCATTGCTTGCATTAAGAACCAGCAGCTTAAAATAATACTGAGGCTGGAAACAGTGCAAAAACGCTTAGAATGGCCTGTTCTGTGCATTTCAGACCAACAGAACACTACTTTGTTCAATGTAAAGTAAATGCATTTTAAAGGTTTTGCCTTGTTCAGGGATGGATTTGTAACATATCTAGCACAAAAACTTCATTGCCATTGCTTGCATTAAGATGCAGCAGCTTAAAGAAATACTGAGGCTGGAAACAGTGCGAAAACGCTTAGAATGGCCTGTTCTGTGCATTTCAGACCAAAAGACTACTACTCTTGTCAATGTGATTTCAAAGCATTTTAAAGGTGTTTGCCTTGTTCAGGGGTGTATTTGGAACACATCTGGCACAAAAACGTCATTGCCATTGCTTGCATTAAGAACCAGCAGCTTAAAATAATACTGAGGCTGGAAACAGTGCAAAGACGCTTAGAATGGCCTGTTCTGTGCATTTCAGACCAAAAGACTATTACTTTGTTCAATGTAAAGTAAATGCATTTTAAAGGTGTTTGTCTTGTTCAGGGATGTATTTGGAACATATCTGGCACAAAAACGTCATTGCCATTGCTTGCATTAAGATGCAGCAGCTTAAAGAAATACTGAGGCTGGAAACAGTGCGAAAACGCTTAGAATGGCCTGTTCTGTGCATTTCAGACCAAAAGACTACTACTCTTGTCAATGTGATTTCAAAGCATTTTAAAGGTGTTTGCCTTGTTCAGGGGTGTATTTGGAACATATCTGGCACAAAAACTTCATTGCCGTTGCTTGCATTAAGATGCAACAGCTTAAAGAAACACTGAGGCTGGAAACAGTGCGAAAACGCTTAGAATGGCCTGTTCTGTGCATTTCAGACCAAAAGACTATTACTTTGATCAATGTAAAGTAAATGCATTTTAAAGGTGTTTGCCTTCTTCAGGGATGTATTTGTAACATATCTAGCACAAAAACTTCATTGCCATTGCTTGCATTAAGAACCAGCATCTTAAAGAAATACTGAGGCTGGAAACAGTGCGAAAACGCTTATAATGGCCTGTTCTGTGCATTTCAGACCAAAAGGCTTCTACTTTGGTCAAAGTGATTTCAAAGCAATTTAAAGGTGTTTTCCTCCTTCAGGGATGTATTTGGAACACATCTAGCACAAAAACTTTATTGCCATTGCTTGCATTAAGAACCAGCAGCTTAAAGTAATACTGAGGCTGGAAACAGTGCAAAAACGCTTAGAATGGCCTGTTCTGTGCATTTCAGACCAAAGACTATTACTTTGTTCAATGTAAAGTAAATGCATTTTAAAGGTGTTTGCCTTCTTCAGGGATGTATTTGTAACATATCTAGCACAAAAACTTTATTGCCATTGCTTGCATTAAGATGCAACAGCTTAAAGAAACACTGAGGCTGGAAACAGTGTGAAAACGCTTAGAATGGCCTGTTCTGTGCATTTCAGACCAAAAGACTACTACTCTTGTCAATGTGATTTCAAAGCATTTTAAAGGTGTTTGCCTTCTTCAGGGATGTATTTGTAACATATCTAGCACAAAAACTTCATTGCCATTGCTTGCATTAAGAACCAGCAGCTTAAAGAAATACTGAGGCTGGAAACAGTGCGAAAACGCTTAGAATGGCCTGTTCTGTGCATTTCAGACCAAAAGACTATTACTTTGTTCAATGTAAAGTAAATGCATTTTAAAGGTGTTTGTCTTGTTCAGGGATGTATTTGGAACACATCTGGCACAAAAACTTCATTGCCATTGCTTGCATTAAGAACCAGCAGCTTAAAGAAATACTGAGGCTGGAAACAGTGCGAAAACGCTTAGAATGGCCTGTTCTGTGCATTTCAGACCAAAAGACTATTACTTTGATCAATGTAAAGTAAATGCATTTTAAAGGTGTTTGCCTTCTTCAGGGATGTATTTGTAACATATCTAGCACAAAAACTTCATTACCATTGCTTGCATTAAGATGCAACAGCTTAAAGAAATACTGAGGCTGGAAACAGTGCGAAAACGCTTAGAATGGCCTGTTCTGTGCATTTCAGACCAAAAGACTATTACTTTGATCAATGTAAAGTAAATGCATTTTAAAGGTGTTTGCCTTCTTCAGGGATGTATTTGTAACATATCTAGCACAAAAACTTCATTGCCATTGCTTGCATTAAGAACCAGCATCTTAAAGAAATACTGAGGCTGGAAACAGTGCGAAAACGCTTATAATGGCCTGTTCTGTGCATTTCAGACCAAAAGGCTTCTACTTTGGTCAAAGTGATTTCAAAGCAATTTAAAGGTGTTTTCCTCCTTCAGGGATGTATTTGGAACACATCTAGCACAAAAACTTTATTGCCATTGCTTGCATTAAGAACCAGCAGCTTAAAGTAATACTGAGGCTGGAAACAGTGCAAAAACGCTTAGAATGGCCTGTTCTGTGCATTTTAGACCAAAGACTATTACTTTGTTCAATGTAAAGTAAATGCATTTTAAAGGTGTTTGCCTTCTTCAGGGATTTATTTGGAACATATCTAGCACAAAAACTTCATTACCATTGCTTGCATTAAGAACCAGCAGCTTAAAGAAATACTGAGGCTGGAAACAGTGCGAAAACGCTTAGAATGGCCTGTTCTGTGCAATTCAGACCAAAAGGCTTCTACTTTGGTCAAAGTGATTTCAAAGCAATTTAAAGGTGTTTTCCTCCTTCAGGGATGTATTTGGAACACATCTAGCACAAAAACTTTATTGCCATTGCTTGCATTAAGATGCAACAGCTTAAAGAAACACTGAGGCTGGAAACAGTGCGAAAACGCTTAGAATGGCCTGTTCTGTGCATTTCAGACCAACAGAACACTACTTTGTTCAATGTAAAGTAAATGCATTTTAAAGGTTTTGCCTTGTTCAGGGATGGATTTGTAACATATCTAGCACAAAAACTTCATTGCCATTGCTTGCATTAAGATGCAGCAGCTTAAAGAAATACTGAGGCTGGAAACAGTGCGAAAACGCTTAGAATGGCCTGTTCTGTGCATTTCAGACCAAAAGACTACTACTCTTGTCAATGTGATTTCAAAGCATTTTAAAGGTGTTTGCCTTGTTCAGGGGTGTATTTGGAACACATCTAGCACAAAAACTTTATTGCCATTGCTTGCATTAAGAACCAGCAGCTTAAAGAAATACTGAGGCTGGAAACAGTGCGAAAACGCTTAGAATGGCCTGTTCTGTGCATTTCAGACCAACAGACTACTACTCTTGTCAAAGTGATTTCAAAGCATTTTAAAGGTGTTTTCCTCCTTCAGGGATGTATTTGGAACATATCTAGCACAAAAACTTCATTACCATTGCTTGCATTAAGATACAGCAGCTTAAAGAAATACTGAGGCTGGAAACAGTGCGAAAACGCTTAGAATGGCCTGTTCTGTGCATTTCAGACCAAAAGACTATTACTTTGTTCAATGTAAAGTAAATGCATTTTAAAGGTGTTTGTCTTGTTCAGGGATGTATTTGGAACACATCTGGCACAAAAACTTCATTGCCATTGCTTGCATTAAGAACCAGCAGCTTAAAGAAATACTGAGGCTGGAAACAGTGCGAAAACGCTTAGAATGGCCTGTTCTGTGCATTTCAGACCAAAAGACTATTACTTTGATCAATGTAAAGTAAATGCATTTTAAAGGTGTTTGCCTTCTTCAGGGATGTATTTGTAACATATCTAGCACAAAAACTTCATTGCCATTGCTTGCATTAAGAACCAGCAGCTTAAAGAAATACTGAGGCTGGAAACAGTGCGAAAACGCTTAGAATGGCCTGTTCTGTGCATTTCAGACCAAAAGACTATTACTTTGATCAATGTAAAGTAAATGCATTTTAAAGGCGTTTGCCTTCTTTAGGAATGTATTTGTAACATATCTAGCACAAAAACTTCATTGCCATTGCTTGCATTAAGAACCAGTAGCTTAAAGAAATACTGAGGCTGGAAACAGTGCGAAAACGCTTAGAATGGCCTGTTCTGTGCATTTCAGACCAACAGACTACTACTCTTGTCAAAGTGATTTCAAAGCATTTTAAAGGTGTTTTCCTCCTTCAGGGATGTATTTGGAACATATCTAGCACAAAAACTTCATTACCATTGCTTGCATTAAGATGCAGCAGCTTAAAGAAATACTGAGGCTGGAAACTGTGCGAAAACGCTTAGAATGGCCTGTTCTGTGCATTTCAGACCAAAAGACTATTACTTTGTTCAATGTAAAGTAAATGCATTTTAAAGGTGTTTGCCTTCTTCAGGGATGTATTTGTAACATATCTAGCACAAAAACTTCATTACCATTGCTTGCATTAAGATGCAACAGCTTAAAGAAATACTGAGGCTGGAAACAGTGCGAAAACGCTTAGAATGGCCTGTTCTGTGCATTTCAGTCCAAAAGGCTTCTACTTTGGTCAAAGTGATTTCAAAGCAATTTAAAGGTGTTTTTCTCCTTCAGGGATGTATTTGGAACATATCTAGCACAAAAACTTCATTACCATTGCTTGCATTAAGATGCAGCAGCTTAAAGAAATACTGAGGCTGGAAACTGTGCGAAAACGCTTAGAATGGCCTGTTCTGTGCATTTCAGACCAAAAGACTATTACTTTGTTCAATGTAAAGTAAATGCATTTTAAAGGTGTTTGCCTTCTTCAGGGATGTATTTGTAACATATCTAGCACAAAAACTTCATTACCATTGCTTGCATTAAGATGCAACAGCTTAAAGAAATACTGAGGCTGGAAACAGTGCGAAAACGCTTAGAATGGCCTGTTCTGTGCATTTCAGACCAAAAGACTATTACTTTGATCAATGTAAAGTAAATGCATTTTAAAGGTGTTTGCCTTCTTCAGGGATGTATTTGTAACATATCTAGCACAAAAACTTCATTGCCATTGCTTGCATTAAGAACCAGCATCTTAAAGAAATACTGAGGCTGGAAACAGTGCGAAAACGCTTAGAATGGCCTGTTCTGTGCATTTCAGACCAAAAGACTATTACTTTGATCAATGTAAAGTAAATGCATTTTAAAGGTGTTTGCCTTCTTCAGGGATGTATTTGTAACATATCTAGCACAAAAACTTCATTGCCATTGCTTGCATTAAGAACCAGTAGCTTAAAGAAATACTGAGGCTGGAAACAGTGCGAAAACGCTTAGAATGGCCTGTTCTGTGCATTTCAGACCAACAGACTACTACTCTTGTCAAAGTGATTTCAAAGCAATTTAAAGGTGTTTTCCTCCTTCAGGGGTGTATTTGGAACACATCTGGCACAAAAACGTCATTGCCATTGCTTGCATTAAGAACCAGCAGCTTAAAATAATACTGAGGCTGGAAACAGTGCAAAGACGCTTAGAATGGCCTGTTCTGTGCATTTCAGACCAAAAGACTATTACTTTGTTCAATGTAAAGTAAATGCATTTTAAAGGTGTTTGTCTTGTTCAGGGATGTATTTGGAACATATCTGGCACAAAAACGTCATTGCCATTGCTTGCATTAAGATGCAGCAGCTTAAAGAAATACTGAGGCTGGAAACAGTGCGAAAACGCTTAGAATGGCCTGTTCTGTGCATTTCAGACCAAAAGACTACTACTCTTGTCAATGTGATTTCAAAGCATTTTAAAGGTGTTTGCCTTGTTCAGGGGTGTATTTGGAACATATCTAGCACAAAAACGTCATTGCCATTGCTTGCATTAAGAACCAGCAGCTTAAAATAATACTGAGGCTGGAAACAGTGCAAAGACGCTTAGAATGGCCTGTTCTGTGCATTTCAGACCAAAAGACTATTACTTTGTTCAATGTAAAGTAAATGCATTTTAAAGGTGTTTGTCTTGTTCAGGGATGTATTTGGAACACATCTAGCACAAAAACTTTATTGCCATTGCTTGCATTAAGATACAGCAGCTTAAAGAAATACTGAGGCTGGAAACAGTGCGAAAACGCTTACAATGGCCTGTTCTGTGCATTTCAGACCAAAAGACTATTACTTTGTTCAATGTAAAGTAAATGCATTTTAAAGGTGTTTGCCTTCTTCAGGGATGTATTTGTAACATATCTAGCACAAAAACTTCATTGCCATTGCTTGCATTAAGATGCAGCAGCTTAAAGAAATACTGAGTTTGGAAACAGTGCAAAGACGCTTAGAATGGCCTGTTCTGTGCATTTCAGACCAACAGACTACTACTCTTGTCAAAGTGATTTCAAAGCATTTTAAAGGTGTTTTCCTCCTTCAGGGATGTATTTGGAACATATCTAGCACAAAAACTTCATTACCATTGCTTGCATTAAGATACAGCAGCTTAAAGAAATACTGAGGCTGGAAACAGTGCGAAAACGCTTAGAATGGCCTGTTCTGTGCATTTCAGACCAAAAGGCTTCTACTTTGGTCAAAGTGATTTCAAAGCAATTTAAAGGTGTTTTCCTCCTTCAGGGATGTATTTGGAACACATCTAGCACAAAAACTTTATTGCCATTGCTTGCATTAAGATGCAACAGCTTAAAGAAACACTGAAGCTGGAAACAGTGCGAAAACGCTTAGAATGGCCTGTTCTGTGCATTTCAGACCAAAAGACTATTACTTTGATCAATGTAAAGTAAATGCATTTTAAAGGTGTTTGCCTTCTTCAGGGATGTATTTGTAACATATCTAGCACAAAAACTTTATTGCCATTGCTTGCATTAAGATGCAACAGCTTAAAGAAACACTGAGGCTGGAAACAGTGCGAAAACGCTTAGAATGGCCTGTTCTGTGCATTTCAGACCAACAGGCTTCTACTTTGCTCAAAGTAATTTCAAAGCATTTTAAAGGTGTTTTCCTCCTTCAGGGATGTATTTGGAACATATCTGGCACAAAAACTTCATTGCCGTTGCTTGCATTAAGATGCAACAGCTTAAAGAAACACTGAGGCTGGAAACAGTGCGAAAACGCTTAGAATGGCCTGTTCTGTGCATTTCAGACCAAAAGACTATTACTTTGATCAATGTAAAGTAAATGCATTTTAAAGGTGTTTGCCTTCTTCAGGGATGTATTTGTAACATATCTAGCACAAAAACTTCATTGCCATTGCTTGCATTAAGAACCAGCATCTTAAAGAAATACTGAGGCTGGAAACAGTGCGAAAACGCTTATAATGGCCTGTTCTGTGCATTTCAGACCAAAAGGCTTCTACTTTGGTCAAAGTGATTTCAAAGCAATTTAAAGGTGTTTTCCTCCTTCAGGGATGTATTTGGAACACATCTAGCACAAAAACTTTATTGCCATTGCTTGCATTAAGAACCAGCAGCTTAAAGTAATACTGAGGCTGGAAACAGTGCAAAAACGCTTAGAATGGCCTGTTCTGTGCATTTCAGACCAAAGACTATTACTTTGTTCAATGTAAAGTAAATGCATTTTAAAGGTGTTTGCCTTCTTCAGGGATGTATTTGTAACATATCTAGCACAAAAACTTTATTGCCATTGCTTGCATTAAGATGCAACAGCTTAAAGAAACACTGAGGCTGGAAACAGTGTGAAAACGCTTAGAATGGCCTGTTCTGTGCATTTCAGACCAAAAGACTACTACTCTTGTCAATGTGATTTCAAAGCATTTTAAAGGTGTTTGCCTTCTTCAGGGATGTATTTGTAACATATCTAGCACAAAAACTTCATTGCCATTGCTTGCATTAAGAACCAGCAGCTTAAAGAAATACTGAGGCTGGAAACAGTGCGAAAACGCTTAGAATGGCCTGTTCTGTGCATTTCAGACCAAAAGACTATTACTTTGTTCAATGTAAAGTAAATGCATTTTAAAGGTGTTTGTCTTGTTCAGGGATGTATTTGGAACACATCTGGCACAAAAACTTCATTGCCATTGCTTGCATTAAGAACCAGCAGCTTAAAGAAATACTGAGGCTGGAAACAGTGCGAAAACGCTTAGAATGGCCTGTTCTGTGCATTTCAGACCAAAAGACTATTACTTTGATCAATGTAAAGTAAATGCATTTTAAAGGTGTTTGCCTTCTTCAGGGATGTATTTGTAACATATCTAGCACAAAAACTTCATTACCATTGCTTGCATTAAGATGCAACAGCTTAAAGAAATACTGAGGCTGGAAACAGTGCGAAAACGCTTAGAATGGCCTGTTCTGTGCATTTCAGACCAAAAGACTATTACTTTGATCAATGTAAAGTAAATGCATTTTAAAGGTGTTTGCCTTCTTCAGGGATGTATTTGTAACATATCTAGCACAAAAACTTCATTGCCATTGCTTGCATTAAGAACCAGCATCTTAAAGAAATACTGAGGCTGGAAACAGTGCGAAAACGCTTATAATGGCCTGTTCTGTGCATTTCAGACCAAAAGGCTTCTACTTTGGTCAAAGTGATTTCAAAGCAATTTAAAGGTGTTTTCCTCCTTCAGGGATGTATTTGGAACACATCTAGCACAAAAACTTTATTGCCATTGCTTGCATTAAGAACCAGCAGCTTAAAGTAATACTGAGGCTGGAAACAGTGCAAAAACGCTTAGAATGGCCTTTTCTGTGCATTTTAGACCAAAGACTATTACTTTGTTCAATGTAAAGTAAATGCATTTTAAAGGTGTTTGCCTTCTTCAGGGATTTATTTGGAACATATCTAGCACAAAAACTTCATTACCATTGCTTGCATTAAGAACCAGCAGCTTAAAGAAATACTGAGGCTGGAAACAGTGCGAAAACGCTTAGAATGGCCTGTTCTGTGCAATTCAGACCAAAGACTATTACTTTGTTCAATGTAAAGTAAATGCATTTTAAAGGTGTTTGCCTTCTTCAGGGATGTATTTGTAACATATCTAGCACAAAAACTTTATTGCCATTGCTTGCATTAAGATGCAACAGCTTAAAGAAACACTGAGGCTGGAAACAGTGTGAAAACGCTTAGAATGGCCTGTTCTGTGCATTTCAGACCAAAAGACTACTACTCTTGTCAATGTGATTTCAAAGCATTTTAAAGGTGTTTGCCTTCTTCAGGGATGTATTTGTAACATATCTAGCACAAAAACTTCATTGCCATTGCTTGCATTAAGAACCAGCAGCTTAAAGAAATACTGAGGCTGGAAACAGTGCGAAAACGCTTAGAATGGCCTGTTCTGTGCATTTCAGACCAAAAGACTATTACTTTGTTCAATGTAAAGTAAATGCATTTTAAAGGTGTTTGTCTTGTTCAGGGATGTATTTGGAACACATCTGGCACAAAAACTTCATTGCCATTGCTTGCATTAAGAACCAGCAGCTTAAAGAAATACTGAGGCTGGAAACAGTGCGAAAACGCTTAGAATGGCCTGTTCTGTGCATTTCAGACCAAAAGACTATTACTTTGATCAATGTAAAGTAAATGCATTTTAAAGGTGTTTGCCTTCTTCAGGGATGTATTTGTAACATATCTAGCACAAAAACTTCATTACCATTGCTTGCATTAAGATGCAACAGCTTAAAGAAATACTGAGGCTGGAAACAGTGCGAAAACGCTTAGAATGGCCTGTTCTGTGCATTTCAGACCAAAAGACTATTACTTTGATCAATGTAAAGTAAATGCATTTTAAAGGTGTTTGCCTTCTTCAGGGATGTATTTGTAACATATCTAGCACAAAAACTTCATTGCCATTGCTTGCATTAAGAACCAGCATCTTAAAGAAATACTGAGGCTGGAAACAGTGCGAAAACGCTTAGAATGGCCTGTTCTGTGCATTTCAGACCAAAAGGCTTCTACTTTGGTCAAAGTGATTTCAAAGCAATTTAAAGGTGTTTTCCTCCTTCAGGGATGTATTTGGAACACATCTAGCACAAAAACTTTATTGCCATTGCTTGCATTAAGAACCAGCAGCT
The DNA here is from genome assembly GCA_030770545.1 of Macropodus opercularis. Taxonomy (NCBI): domain Eukaryota; kingdom Metazoa; phylum Chordata; class Actinopteri; order Anabantiformes; family Osphronemidae; genus Macropodus; species Macropodus opercularis. Next base: position 15,894,537 of record CM061098.1, on the reverse strand, counting down.
TAAAGTAATACTGAGGCTGGAAACAGTGCAAAAACGCTTAGAATGGCCTTTTCTGTGCATTTTAGACCAAAGACTATTACTTTGTTCAATGTAAAGTAAATGCATTTTAAAGGTGTTTGCCTTCTTCAGGGATTTATTTGGAACATATCTAGCACAAAAACTTCATTACCATTGCTTGCATTAAGAACCAGCAGCTTAAAGAAATACTGAGGCTGGAAACAGTGCGAAAACGCTTAGAATGGCCTGTTCTGTGCAATTCAGACCAAAAGGCTTCTACTTTGGTCAAAGTGATTTCAAAGCAATTTAAAGGTGTTTTCCTCCTTCAGGGATGTATTTGGAACACATCTAGCACAAAAACTTTATTGCCATTGCTTGCATTAAGATGCAACAGCTTAAAGAAACACTGAGGCTGGAAACAGTGCGAAAACGCTTAGAATGGCCTGTTCTGTGCATTTCAGACCAACAGAACACTACTTTGTTCAATGTAAAGTAAATGCATTTTAAAGGTTTTGCCTTGTTCAGGGATGGATTTGTAACATATCTAGCACAAAAACTTCATTGCCATTGCTTGCATTAAGATGCAGCAGCTTAAAGAAATACTGAGGCTGGAAACAGTGCGAAAACGCTTAGAATGGCCTGTTCTGTGCATTTCAGACCAAAAGACTACTACTCTTGTCAATGTGATTTCAAAGCATTTTAAAGGTGTTTGCCTTGTTCAGGGGTGTATTTGGAACACATCTAGCACAAAAACTTTATTGCCATTGCTTGCATTAAGAACCAGCAGCTTAAAGAAATACTGAGGCTGGAAACAGTGCGAAAACGCTTAGAATGGCCTGTTCTGTGCATTTCAGACCAACAGACTACTACTCTTGTCAAAGTGATTTCAAAGCATTTTAAAGGTGTTTTCCTCCTTCAGGGATGTATTTGGAACATATCTAGCACAAAAACTTCATTACCATTGCTTGCATTAAGATACAGCAGCTTAAAGAAATACTGAGGCTGGAAACAGTGCGAAAACGCTTAGAATGGCCTGTTCTGTGCATTTCAGACCAAAAGACTATTACTTTGTTCAATGTAAAGTAAATGCATTTTAAAGGTGTTTGTCTTGTTCAGGGATGTATTTGGAACACATCTGGCACAAAAACTTCATTGCCATTGCTTGCATTAAGAACCAGCAGCTTAAAGAAATACTGAGGCTGGAAACAGTGCGAAAACGCTTAGAATGGCCTGTTCTGTGCATTTCAGACCAAAAGACTATTACTTTGATCAATGTAAAGTAAATGCATTTTAAAGGTGTTTGCCTTCTTCAGGGATGTATTTGTAACATATCTAGCACAAAAACTTCATTGCCATTGCTTGCATTAAGAACCAGCAGCTTAAAGAAATACTGAGGCTGGAAACAGTGCGAAAACGCTTAGAATGGCCTGTTCTGTGCATTTCAGACCAAAAGACTATTACTTTGATCAATGTAAAGTAAATGCATTTTAAAGGCGTTTGCCTTCTTTAGGAATGTATTTGTAACATATCTAGCACAAAAACTTCATTGCCATTGCTTGCATTAAGAACCAGTAGCTTAAAGAAATACTGAGGCTGGAAACAGTGCGAAAACGCTTAGAATGGCCTGTTCTGTGCATTTCAGACCAACAGACTACTACTCTTGTCAAAGTGATTTCAAAGCATTTTAAAGGTGTTTTCCTCCTTCAGGGATGTATTTGGAACATATCTAGCACAAAAACTTCATTACCATTGCTTGCATTAAGATACAGCAGCTTAAAGAAATACTGAGGCTGGAAACAGTGCGAAAACGCTTAGAATGGCCTGTTCTGTGCATTTCAGACCAAAAGACTATTACTTTGTTCAATGTAAAGTAAATGCATTTTAAAGGTGTTTGTCTTGTTCAGGGATGTATTTGGAACACATCTGGCACAAAAACTTCATTGCCATTGCTTGCATTAAGAACCAGCAGCTTAAAGAAATACTGAGGCTGGAAACAGTGCGAAAACGCTTAGAATGGCCTGTTCTGTGCATTTCAGACCAAAAGACTATTACTTTGATCAATGTAAAGTAAATGCATTTTAAAGGTGTTTGCCTTCTTCAGGGATGTATTTGTAACATATCTAGCACAAAAACTTCATTGCCATTGCTTGCATTAAGAACCAGCAGCTTAAAGAAATACTGAGGCTGGAAACAGTGCGAAAACGCTTAGAATGGCCTCTTCTGTGCATTTCAGTCCAAAAGGCTTCTACTTTGGTCAAAGTGATTTCAAAGCAATTTAAAGGTGTTTTCCGCCTTCAGGGATGTATTTGGAACATATCTAGCACAAAAACTTCATTACCATTGCTTGCATTAAGATGCAGCAGCTTAAAGAAATACTGAGGCTGGAAACTGTGCGAAAACGCTTAGAATGGCCTGTTCTGTGCATTTCAGACCAAAAGACTATTACTTTGTTCAATGTAAAGTAAATGCATTTTAAAGGTGTTTGCCTTCTTCAGGGATGTATTTGTAACATATCTAGCACAAAAACTTCATTACCATTGCTTGCATTAAGATGCAACAGCTTAAAGAAATACTGAGGCTGGAAACAGTGCGAAAACGCTTAGAATGGCCTGTTCTGTGCATTTCAGTCCAAAAGGCTTCTACTTTGGTCAAAGTGATTTCAAAGCAATTTAAAGGTGTTTTCCTCCTTCAGGGATGTATTTGGAACATATCTAGCACAAAAACTTCATTACCATTGCTTGCATTAAGATGCAGCAGCTTAAAGAAATACTGAGGCTGGAAACTGTGCGAAAACGCTTAGAATGGCCTGTTCTGTGCATTTCAGACCAAAAGACTATTACTTTGTTCAATGTAAAGTAAATGCATTTTAAAGGTGTTTGCCTTCTTCAGGGATGTATTTGTAACATATCTAGCACAAAAACTTCATTACCATTGCTTGCATTAAGATGCAACAGCTTAAAGAAATACTGAGGCTGGAAACAGTGCGAAAACGCTTAGAATGGCCTGTTCTGTGCATTTCAGACCAAAAGACTATTACTTTGATCAATGTAAAGTAAATGCATTTTAAAGGTGTTTGCCTTCTTCAGGGATGTATTTGTAACATATCTAGCACAAAAACTTCATTGCCATTGCTTGCATTAAGAACCAGCATCTTAAAGAAATACTGAGGCTGGAAACAGTGCGAAAACGCTTAGAATGGCCTGTTCTGTGCATTTCAGACTAAAACGCTTCTGCTTTGGTCAAAGTGATTTCAAAGCAATTTAAAGGTGTTTTCCTCCTTCAGGGATGTATTTGGAACACATCTAGCACAAAAACTTTATTGCCATTGCTTGCATTAAGAACCAGCAGCTTAAAGTAATACTGAGGCTGGAAACAGTGCAAAAACGCTTAGAATGGCCTGTTCTGTGCATTTCAGACCAAAGACTATTACTTTGTTCAATGTAAAGTAAATGCATTTTAAAGGTGTTTGTCTTGTTCAGGGATGTATTTGGAACACATCTGGCACAAAAACGTCATTGCCATTGCTTGCATTAAGAACCAGCAGCTTAAAATAATACTGAGGCTGGAAACAGTGCAAAAACGCTTAGAATGGCCTGTTCTGTGCATTTCAGACCAACAGAACACTACTTTGTTCAATGTAAAGTAAATGCATTTTAAAGGTTTTGCCTTGTTCAGGGATGGATTTGTAACATATCTAGCACAAAAACTTCATTGCCATTGCTTGCATTAAGATGCAGCAGCTTAAAGAAATACTGAGGCTGGAAACAGTGCGAAAACGCTTAGAATGGCCTGTTCTGTGCATTTCAGACCAAAAGACTACTACTCTTGTCAATGTGATTTCAAAGCATTTTAAAGGTGTTTGCCTTGTTCAGGAATGTATTTGGAACATATCTAGCACAAAAACTTCATTACCATTGCTTGCATTAAGATACAGCAGCTTAAAGAAATACTGAGGCTGGAAACAGTGCGAAAACGCTTAGAATGGCCTGTTCTGTGCATTTCAGACTAAAACGCTTCTGCTTTGGTCAAAGTGATTTCAAAGCAATTTAAAGGTGTTTTCCTCCTTCAGGGATGTATTTGGAACACATCTAGCACAAAAACTTTATTGCCATTGCTTGCATTAAGAACCAGCAGCTTAAAGTAATACTGAGGCTGGAAACAGTGCAAAAACGCTTAGAATGGCCTGTTCTGTGCATTTCAGACCAAAGACTATTACTTTGTTCAATGTAAAGTAAATGCATTTTAAAGGTGTTTGCCTTCTTCAGGGATGTATTTGTAACATATCTAGCACAAAAACTTCATTGCCATTGCTTGCATTAAGAACCAGCAGCTTAAAGAAATACTGAGGCTGGAAACAGTGCGAAAACGCTTAGAATGGCCTGTTCTGTGCATTTCAGACCAAAAGACTATTACTTTGTTCAATGTAAAGTAAATGCATTTTAAAGGTGTTTGTCTTGTTCAGGGATGTATTTGGAACACATCTGGCACAAAAACGTCATTGCCATTGCTTGCATTAAGAACCAGCAGCTTAAAATAATACTGAGGCTGGAAACAGTGCAAAAACGCTTAGAATGGCCTGTTCTGTGCATTTCAGACCAACAGAACACTACTTTGTTCAATGTAAAGTAAATGCATTTTAAAGGTTTTGCCTTGTTCAGGGATGGATTTGTAACATATCTAGCACAAAAACTTCATTGCCATTGCTTGCATTAAGATGCAGCAGCTTAAAGAAATACTGAGGCTGGAAACAGTGCGAAAACGCTTAGAATGGCCTGTTCTGTGCATTTCAGACCAAAAGACTACTACTCTTGTCAATGTGATTTCAAAGCATTTTAAAGGTGTTTGCCTTGTTCAGGAATGTATTTGGAACATATCTAGCACAAAAACTTCATTACCATTGCTTGCATTAAGATACAGCAGCTTAAAGAAATACTGAGGCTGGAAACAGTGCGAAAACGCTTAGAATGGCCTGTTCTGTGCATTTCAGACTAAAACGCTTCTGCTTTGGTCAAAGTGATTTCAAAGCAATTTAAAGGTGTTTTCCTCCTTCAGGGATGTATTTGGAACACATCTAGCACAAAAACTTTATTGCCATTGCTTGCATTAAGATGCAACAGCTTAAAGAAACACTGAAGCTGGAAACAGTGCGAAAACGCTTAGAATGGCCTGTTCTGTGCATTTCAGACCAAAAGACTATTACTTTGATCAATGTAAAGTAAATGCATTTTAAAGGTGTTTGCCTTCTTCAGGGATGTATTTGTAACATATCTAGCACAAAAACTTTATTGCCATTGCTTGCATTAAGATGCAACAGCTTAAAGAAACACTGAGGCTGGAAACAGTGCGAAAACGCTTAGAATGGCCTGTTCTGTGCATTTCAGACCAACGCTTCTACTTTCCTCAAAGTAATTTCAAAGCATTTTAAAGGTGTTTTCCTCCTTCAGGGATGTATTTGGAACATATCTGGCACAAAAACTTCATTGCCGTTGCTTGCATTAAGATGCAACAGCTTAAAGAAACACTGAGGCTGGAAACAGTGCGAAAACGCTTAGAATGGCCTGTTCTGTGCATTTCAGACCAAAAGACTATTACTTTGATCAATGTAAAGTAAATGCATTTTAAAGGTGTTTGCCTTCTTCAGGGATGTATTTGTAACATATCTAGCACAAAAACTTCATTGCCATTGCTTGCATTAAGAACCAGCATCTTAAAGAAATACTGAGGCTGGAAACAGTGCGAAAACGCTTATAATGGCCTGTTCTGTGCATTTCAGACCAAAAGGCTTCTACTTTGGTCAAAGTGATTTCAAAGCAATTTAAAGGTGTTTTCCTCCTTCAGGGATGTATTTGGGACACATCTAGCACAAAAACTTTATTGCCATTGCTTGCATTAAGAACCAGCAGCTTAAAGTAATACTGAGGCTGGAAACAGTGCAAAAACGCTTAGAATGGCCTGTTCTGTGCATTTCAGACCAAAGACTATTACTTTGTTCAATGTAAAGTAAATGCATTTTAAAGGTGTTTGCCTTCTTCAGGGATGTATTTGTAACATATCTAGCACTAAAACTTTATTGCCATTGCTTGCATTAAGATGCAACAGCTTAAAGAAACACTGAGGCTGGAAACAGTGTGAAAACGCTTAGAATGGCCTGTTCTGTGCATTTCAGACCAAAAGACTACTACTCTTGTCAAAGTGATTTCAAAGCATTTTAAAGGTGTTTTCCTCCTTCAGGGATGTATTTGGAACATATCTAGCACAAAAACTTCATTACCATTGCTTGCATTAAGATACAGCAGCTTAAAGAAATACTGAGGCTGGAAACAGTGCGAAAACGCTTAGAATGGCCTGTTCTGTGCATTTCAGACCAAAAGACTACTACTCTTGTCAATGTGATTTCAAAGCATTTTAAAGGTGTTTGCCTTGTTCAGGGGTGTATTTGGAACACATCTAGCACAAAAACTTCATTGCCATTGCTTGCATTAAGATGTAGCAGCTTAAAGAAATACTGAGGCTGGAAACAGTGCGAAAACGCTTAGAATGGCCTGTTCTGTGCATTTCAGACCAAAAGACTATTACTTTGTTCAATGTAAAGTAAATGCATTTTAAAGGTGTTTGTCTTGTTCAGGGATGTATTTGGAACACATCTGGCACAAAAACTTCATTGCCATTGCTTGCATTAAGAACCAGCAGCTTAAAGAAATACTGAGGCTGGAAACAGTGCGAAAACGCTTAGAATGGCCTGTTCTGTGCATTTCAGACTAAAAGACTATTACTTTGTTCAATGTAAAGTAAATGCATTTTAAAGGTGTTTGTCTTGTTCAGGGATGTATTTGGAACACATCTGGCACAAAAACTTCATTGCCATTGCTTGCATTAAGAACCAGCAGCTTAAAGAAATACTGAGGCTGGAAACAGTGCGAAAACGCTTAGAATGGCCTCTTCTGTGCATTTCAGTCCAAAAGGCTTCTACTTTGGTCAAAGTGATTTCAAAGCAATTTAAAGGTGTTTTCCGCCTTCAGGGATGTATTTGGAACATATCTAGCACAAAAACTTCATTACCATTGCTTGCATTAAGATGCAGCAGCTTAAAGAAATACTGAGGCTGGAAACTGTGCGAAAACGCTTAGAATGGCCTGTTCTGTGCATTTCAGACCAAAAGACTATTACTTTGTTCAATGTAAAGTAAATGCATTTTAAAGGTGTTTGCCTTCTTCAGGGATGTATTTGTAACATATCTAGCACAAAAACTTCATTACCATTGCTTGCATTAAGATGCAACAGCTTAAAGAAATACTGAGGCTGGAAACAGTGCGAAAACGCTTAGAATGGCCTGTTCTGTGCATTTCAGTCCAAAAGGCTTCTACTTTGGTCAAAGTGATTTCAAAGCAATTTAAAGGTGTTTTCCTCCTTCAGGGATGTATTTGGAACATATCTAGCACAAAAACTTCATTACCATTGCTTGCATTAAGATGCAGCAGCTTAAAGAAATACTGAGGCTGGAAACTGTGCGAAAACGCTTAGAATGGCCTGTTCTGTGCATTTCAGACCAAAAGACTATTACTTTGTTCAATGTAAAGTAAATGCATTTTAAAGGTGTTTGCCTTCTTCAGGGATGTATTTGTAACATATCTAGCACAAAAACTTCATTGCCATTGCTTGCATTAAGAACCAGCATCTTAAAGAAATACTGAGGCTGGAAACAGTGCGAAAACGCTTATAATGGCCTGTTCTGTGCATTTCAGACCAAAAGGCTTCTACTTTGGTCAAAGTGATTTCAAAGCAATTTAAAGGTGTTTTCCTCCTTCAGGGATGTTTTTGGAACACATCTAGCACAAAAACTTTATTGCCATTGCTTGCATTAAGAACCAGCAGCTTAAAGTAATACTGAGGCTGGAAACAGTGCAAAAACGCTTAGAATGGCCTGTTCTGTGCAATTCAGACCAAAAGGCTTCTACTTTGGTCAAAGTGATTTCAAAGCAATTTAAAGGTGTTTTCCTCCTTCAGGGATGTATTTGGAACACATCTAGCACAAAAACTTTATTGCCATTGCTTGCATTAAGATGCAACAGCTTAAAGAAACACTGAGGCTGGAAACAGTGCGAAAACGCTTAGAATGGCCTGTTCTGTGCATTTCAGACCAAAAGACTATTACTTTGATCAATGTAAAGTAAATGCATTTTAAAGGTGTTTGCCTTCTTCAGGGATGTATTTGTAACATATCTAGCACAAAAACTTCATTGCCATTGCTTGCATTAAGAACCAGCATCTTAAAGAAACACTGAGGCTGGAAACAGTGCGAAAACGCTTAGAATGGCCTGTTCTGTGCATTTCAGACTAAAACGCTTCTGCTTTGGTCAAAGTGATTTCAAAGCAATTTAAAGGTGTTTTCCTCCTTCAGGGATGTATTTGGAACACATCTAGCACAAAAACTTTATTGCCATTGCTTGCATTAAGAACCAGCAGCTTAAAGTAATACTGAGGCTGGAAACAGTGCAAAAACGCTTAGAATGGCCTGTTCTGTGCATTTCAGACCAAAGACTATTACTTTGTTCAATGTAAAGTAAATGCATTTTAAAGGTGTTTGTCTTGTTCAGGGATGTATTTGGAACACATCTGGCACAAAAACGTCATTGCCATTGCTTGCATTAAGAACCAGCAGCTTAAAATAATACTGAGGCTGGAAACAGTGCAAAAACGCTTAGAATGGCCTGTTCTGTGCATTTCAGACCAACAGAACACTACTTTGTTCAATGTAAAGTAAATGCATTTTAAAGGTTTTGCCTTGTTCAGGGATGGATTTGTAACATATCTAGCACAAAAACTTCATTGCCATTGCTTGCATTAAGATGCAGCAGCTTAAAGAAATACTGAGGCTGGAAACAGTGCGAAAACGCTTAGAATGGCCTGTTCTGTGCATTTCAGACCAAAAGACTACTACTCTTGTCAATGTGATTTCAAAGCATTTTAAAGGTGTTTGCCTTGTTCAGGAATGTATTTGGAACATATCTAGCACAAAAACTTCATTACCATTGCTTGCATTAAGATACAGCAGCTTAAAGAAATACTGAGGCTGGAAACAGTGCGAAAACGCTTAGAATGGCCTGTTCTGTGCATTTCAGACTAAAACGCTTCTGCTTTGGTCAAAGTGATTTCAAAGCAATTTAAAGGTGTTTTCCTCCTTCAGGGATGTATTTGGAACACATCTAGCACAAAAACTTTATTGCCATTGCTTGCATTAAGAACCAGCAGCTTAAAGTAATACTGAGGCTGGAAACAGTGCAAAAACGCTTAGAATGGCCTGTTCTGTGCATTTCAGACCAAAGACTATTACTTTGTTCAATGTAAAGTAAATGCATTTTAAAGGTGTTTGCCTTCTTCAGGGATGTATTTGTAACATATCTAGCACAAAAACTTCATTGCCATTGCTTGCATTAAGAACCAGCAGCTTAAAGAAATACTGAGGCTGGAAACAGTGCGAAAACGCTTAGAATGGCCTGTTCTGTGCATTTCAGACCAAAAGACTATTACTTTGTTCAATGTAAAGTAAATGCATTTTAAAGGTGTTTGTCTTGTTCAGGGATGTATTTGGAACACATCTGGCACAAAAACGTCATTGCCATTGCTTGCATTAAGAACCAGCAGCTTAAAATAATACTGAGGCTGGAAACAGTGCAAAAACGCTTAGAATGGCCTGTTCTGTGCATTTCAGACCAACAGAACACTACTTTGTTCAATGTAAAGTAAATGCATTTTAAAGGTTTTGCCTTGTTCAGGGATGGATTTGTAACATATCTAGCACAAAAACTTCATTGCCATTGCTTGCATTAAGATGCAGCAGCTTAAAGAAATACTGAGGCTGGAAACAGTGCGAAAACGCTTAGAATGGCCTGTTCTGTGCATTTCAGACCAAAAGACTACTACTCTTGTCAATGTGATTTCAAAGCATTTTAAAGGTGTTTGCCTTGTTCAGGAATGTATTTGGAACATATCTAGCACAAAAACTTCATTACCATTGCTTGCATTAAGATACAGCAGCTTAAAGAAATACTGAGGCTGGAAACAGTGCGAAAACGCTTAGAATGGCCTGTTCTGTGCATTTCAGACTAAAACGCTTCTGCTTTGGTCAAAGTGATTTCAAAGCAATTTAAAGGTGTTTTCCTCCTTCAGGGATGTATTTGGAACACATCTAGCACAAAAACTTTATTGCCATTGCTTGCATTAAGATGCAACAGCTTAAAGAAACACTGAAGCTGGAAACAGTGCGAAAACGCTTAGAATGGCCTGTTCTGTGCATTTCAGACCAAAAGACTATTACTTTGATCAATGTAAAGTAAATGCATTTTAAAGGTGTTTGCCTTCTTCAGGGATGTATTTGTAACATATCTAGCACAAAAACTTTATTGCCATTGCTTGCATTAAGATGCAACAGCTTAAAGAAACACTGAGGCTGGAAACAGTGCGAAAACGCTTAGAATGGCCTGTTCTGTGCATTTCAGACCAACGCTTCTACTTTCCTCAAAGTAATTTCAAAGCATTTTAAAGGTGTTTTCCTCCTTCAGGGATGTATTTGGAACATATCTGGCACAAAAACTTCATTGCCGTTGCTTGCATTAAGATGCAACAGCTTAAAGAAACACTGAGGCTGGAAACAGTGCGAAAACGCTTAGAATGGCCTGTTCTGTGCATTTCAGACCAAAAGACTATTACTTTGATCAATGTAAAGTAAATGCATTTTAAAGGTGTTTGCCTTCTTCAGGGATGTATTTGTAACATATCTAGCACAAAAACTTCATTGCCATTGCTTGCATTAAGAACCAGCATCTTAAAGAAATACTGAGGCTGGAAACAGTGCGAAAACGCTTATAATGGCCTGTTCTGTGCATTTCAGACCAAAAGGCTTCTACTTTGGTCAAAGTGATTTCAAAGCAATTTAAAGGTGTTTTCCTCCTTCAGGGATGTATTTGGGACACATCTAGCACAAAAACTTTATTGCCATTGCTTGCATTAAGAACCAGCAGCTTAAAGTAATACTGAGGCTGGAAACAGTGCAAAAACGCTTAGAATGGCCTGTTCTGTGCATTTCAGACCAAAGACTATTACTTTGTTCAATGTAAAGTAAATGCATTTTAAAGGTGTTTGCCTTCTTCAGGGATGTATTTGTAACATATCTAGCACTAAAACTTTATTGCCATTGCTTGCATTAAGATGCAACAGCTTAAAGAAACACTGAGGCTGGAAACAGTGTGAAAACGCTTAGAATGGCCTGTTCTGTGCATTTCAGACCAAAAGACTACTACTCTTGTCAAAGTGATTTCAAAGCATTTTAAAGGTGTTTTCCTCCTTCAGGGATGTATTTGGAACATATCTAGCACAAAAACTTCATTACCATTGCTTGCATTAAGATACAGCAGCTTAAAGAAATACTGAGGCTGGAAACAGTGCGAAAACGCTTAGAATGGCCTGTTCTGTGCATTTCAGACCAAAAGACTACTACTCTTGTCAATGTGATTTCAAAGCATTTTAAAGGTGTTTGCCTTGTTCAGGGGTGTATTTGGAACACATCTAGCACAAAAACTTCATTGCCATTGCTTGCATTAAGATGTAGCAGCTTAAAGAAATACTGAGGCTGGAAACAGTGCGAAAACGCTTAGAATGGCCTGTTCTGTGCATTTCAGACCAAAAGACTATTACTTTGTTCAATGTAAAGTAAATGCATTTTAAAGGTGTTTGTCTTGTTCAGGGATGTATTTGGAACACATCTGGCACAAAAACTTCATTGCCATTGCTTGCATTAAGAACCAGCAGCTTAAAGAAATACTGAGGCTGGAAACAGTGCGAAAACGCTTAGAATGGCCTGTTCTGTGCATTTCAGACTAAAAGACTATTACTTTGTTCAATGTAAAGTAAATGCATTTTAAAGGTGTTTGTCTTGTTCAGGGATGTATTTGGAACACATCTGGCACAAAAACTTCATTGCCATTGCTTGCATTAAGAACCAGCAGCTTAAAGAAATACTGAGGCTGGAAACAGTGCGAAAACGCTTAGAATGGCCTCTTCTGTGCATTTCAGTCCAAAAGGCTTCTACTTTGGTCAAAGTGATTTCAAAGCAATTTAAAGGTGTTTTCCGCCTTCAGGGATGTATTTGGAACATATCTAGCACAAAAACTTCATTACCATTGCATGCATTAAGATGCAGCAGCTTAAAGAAATACTGAGGCTGGAAACTGTGCGAAAACGCTTAGAATGGCCTGTTCTGTGCATTTCAGACCAAAAGACTATTACTTTGTTCAATGTAAAGTAAATGCATTTTAAAGGTGTTTGCCTTCTTCAGGGATGTATTTGTAACATATCTAGCACAAAAACTTCATTACCATTGCTTGCATTAAGATGCAACAGCTTAAAGAAATACTGAGGCTGGAAACAGTGCGAAAACGCTTAGAATGGCCTGTTCTGTGCATTTCAGTCCAAAAGGCTTCTACTTTGGTCAAAGTGATTTCAAAGCAATTTAAAGGTGTTTTCCTCCTTCAGGGATGTATTTGGAACATATCTAGCACAAAAACTTCATTACCATTGCTTGCATTAAGATGCAGCAGCTTAAAGAAATACTGAGGCTGGAAACTGTGCGAAAACGCTTAGAATGGCCTGTTCTGTGCATTTCAGACCAAAAGACTATTACTTTGTTCAATGTAAAGTAAATGCATTTTAAAGGTGTTTGCCTTCTTCAGGGATGTATTTGTAACATATCTAGCACAAAAACTTCATTGCCATTGCTTGCATTAAGAACCAGCATCTTAAAGAAATACTGAGGCTGGAAACAGTGCGAAAACGCTTATAATGGCCTGTTCTGTGCATTTCAGACCAAAAGGCTTCTACTTTGGTCAAAGTGATTTCAAAGCAATTTAAAGGTGTTTTCCTCCTTCAGGGATGTTTTTGGAACACATCTAGCACAAAACCTTTATTGCCATTGCTTGCATTAAGAACCAGCAGCTTAAAGTAATACTGAGGCTGGAAACAGTGCAAAAACGCTTAGAATGGCCTGTTCTGTGCAATTCAGACCAAAAGGCTTCTACTTTGGTCAAAGTGATTTCAAAGCAATTTAAAGGTGTTTTCCTCCTTCAGGGATGTATTTGGAACACATCTAGCACAAAAACTTTATTGCCATTGCTTGCATTAAGATGCAACAGCTTAAAGAAACACTGAGGCTGGAAACAGTGCGAAAACGCTTAGAATGGCCTGTTCTGTGCATTTCAGACCAAAAGACTATTACTTTGATCAATGTAAAGTAAATGCATTTTAAAGGTGTTTGCCTTCTTCAGGGATGTATTTGTAACATATCTAGCACAAAAACTTCATTGCCATTGCTTGCATTAAGAACCAGCATCTTAAAGAAACACTGAGGCTGGAAACAGTGTGAAAACGCTTAGAATGGCCTGTTCTGTGCATTTCAGACCAAAAGACTATTACTTTGTTCAATGTAAAGTAAATGCATTTTAAAGGTGTTTGCCTTCTTCAGGGATGTATTTGTAACATATCTAGCACAAAAACTTCATTACCATTGCTTGCATTAAGATGCAGCAGTTTAAAGATAAACTGAGGCTGGAAACAGTGCGAAAACGCTTAGAATGGCCTGTTCTGTGCATTTCAGACCAAAAGACTATTACTTTGATCAATGTAAAGTAAATGCATTTTAAAGGTGTTTGCCTTCTTCAGGAATGTATTTGTAACATATCTAGCACAAAAACTTCATTGCCATTGCTTGCATTAAGAACCAGCAGCTTAAAGAGATACTGAGGCTGGAAACAGTGCGAAAACGCTTAGAATGGCCTGTTCTGTGCATTTCAGACCAACAGGCTTCTACTTTGCTCAAAGTAATTTCAAAGCAATTTAAAGGTGTTTTCCTCCTTCAGGGATGTATTTGGAACACATCTAGCACAAAAACTTCATTGCCATTGCTTGCATTAAGATGCAACAGCTTAAAGAAACACTGAGGCTGGAAACAGTGCGAAAACGCTTAGAATGGCCTGTTCTGTGCATTTCAGACCAACAGGCTTCTACTTTGCTCAAAGTAATTTCAAAGCATTTTAAAGGTGTTTTCCTCCTTCAGGGATGTATTTGGAACATATCTGGCACAAAAACTTCATTGCCATTGCTTGCATTAAGATGCAACAGCTTAAAGAAACACTGAGGCTGGAAACAGTGCCAAAACGCTTAGAATGGCCTGTTCTGTGCATTTCAGACCAAAAGACTATTACTTTGTTCAATGTAAAGTAAATGCATTTTAAAGGTGTTTTCCTCCTTCAGGGATGTATTTCGAACACATCTAGCACAAAAACTTTATTGCCATTGCTTGCATTAAGAACCAGCAGCTTAAAGAAATACTGAGGCTGGAAACAGTGCGAAAACGCTTAGAATGGCCTGTTCTGTGCATTTCCGACCAAAAGACTATTACTTTGATCAATGTAAAGTAAATGCATTTTAAAGGCGTTTGCCTTCTTTAGGAATGTATTTGTAACATATCTAGCACAAAAACTTCATTGCCATTGCTTGCATTAAGAACCAGCAGCTTAAAGAAATACTGAGGCTGGAAACAGTGCGAAAACGCTTAGAATGGCCTGTTCTGTGCATTTCAGACCAACAGACTACTACTCTTGTCAAAGTGATTTCAAAGCATTTTAAAGGTGTTTTCCTCCTTCAGGGATGTATTTGGAACATATCTAGCACAAAAACTTCATTACCATTGCTTGCATTAAGATACAGCAGCTTAAAGAAATACTGAGGCTGGAAACAGTGCGAAAACGCTTAGAATGGCCTGTTCTGTGCATTTCAGACCAAAAGACTATTACTTTGTTCAATGTAAAGTAAATGCATTTTAAAGGTGTTTGTCTTGTTCAGGGATGTATTTGGAACACATCTGGCACAAAAACTTCATTGCCATTGCTTGCATTAAGATGCAACAGCTTAAAGAAACACTGAGGCTGGAAACAGTGCGAAAACGCTGAGAATGGCCTGTTCTGTGCATTTCAGACCAACAGAACACTACTTTGTTCAATGTAAAGTAAATGCATTTTAAAGGTTTTGCCTTGTTCAGGGATGTATTTGGAACACATCTGGCACAAAAACTTCATTACCATTGCTTGCATTAAGATGCAGCAGCTTAAAGAAATACTGAGGCTGGAAACAGTGCGAAAACGCTTAGAATGGCCTGTTCTGTGCATTTCAGACAAAAAGACTACTACTCTTGTCAATGTGATTTCAAAGCATTTTAAAGGTGTTTGCCTTGTTCAGGGGTGTATTTGGAACACATCTAACACAAAAACTTTATTGCCATTGCTTGCATTAAGAACCAGCAGCTTAAAGAAATACTGAGGCTGGAAACAGTGCGAAAACGCTTAGAATGGCCTGTTCTGTGCATTTCAGACTAAAAGGCTTCTACTTTGGTCAAAGTGATTTCAAAGCAATTTAAAGGTGTTTTCCTCCTTCAGGGATGTATTTGGAACACATCTAGCACAAAAACTTTATTGCCATTGCTTGCATTAAGATGCAACAGCTTAAAGAAACACTGAAGCTGGAAACAGTGCGAAAACGCTTAGAATGGCCTGTTCTGTGCATTTCAGACCAAAAGACTATTACTTTGATCAATGTAAAGTAAATGCATTTTAAAGGTGTTTGCCTTCTTCAGGGATGTATTTGTAACATATCTAGCACAAAAACTTTATTGCCATTGCTTGCATTAAGATGCAACAGCTTAAAGAAACACTGAGGCTGGAAACAGTGCGAAAACGCTTAGAATGGCCTGTTCTGTGCATTTCAGACCAACGCTTCTACTTTGCTCAAAGTAATTTCAAAGCATTTTAAAGGTGTTTTCCTCCTTCAGGGATGTATTTGGAACATATCTGGCACAAAAACTTCATTGCCGTTGCTTGCATTAAGATGCAACAGCTTAAAGAAACACTGAGGCTGGAAACAGTGCGAAAACGCTTAGAATGGCCTGTTCTGTGCATTTCAGACCAAAAGACTATTACTTTGATCAATGTAAAGTAAATGCATTTTAAAGGTGTTTGCCTTCTTCAGGGATGTATTTGTAACATATCTAGCACAAAAACTTCATTGCCATTGCTTGCATTAAGAACCAGCATCTTAAAGAAATACTGAGGCTGGAAACAGTGCGAAAACGCTTATAAT
The DNA here is from genome assembly GCA_030770545.1 of Macropodus opercularis. Lineage (NCBI taxonomy): Eukaryota > Metazoa > Chordata > Actinopteri > Anabantiformes > Osphronemidae > Macropodus > Macropodus opercularis. The sequence continues at coordinate 15,878,358 of CM061098.1, read as the reverse complement.
GGCCTGTTCTGTGCATTTCAGACCAAAAGGCTTCTACTTTGGTCAAAGTGATTTCAAAGCAATTTAAAGGTGTTTTCCTCCTTCAGGGATGTATTTGGGACACATCTAGCACAAAAACTTTATTGCCATTGCTTGCATTAAGAACCAGCAGCTTAAAGAAACACTGAAGCTGGAAACAGTGCGAAAACGCTTAGAATGGCCTGTTCTGTGCATTTCAGACCAAAGACTATTACTTTGTTCAATGTAAAGTAAATGCATTTTAAAGGTGTTTGCCTTCTTCAGGGATGTATTTGTAACATATCTAGCACAAAAACTTTATTGCCATTGCTTGCATTAAGATGCAACAGCTTAAAGAAACACTGAGGCTGGAAACAGTGTGAAAACGCTTAGAATGGCCTGTTCTGTGCATTTCAGACCAAAAGACTACTACTCTTGTCAATGTGATTTCAAAGCATTTTAAAGGTGTTTGCCTTGTTCAGGGGTGTATTTGGAACACATCTAGCACAAAAACTTCATTGCCATTGCTTGCATTAAGATGTAGCAGCTTAAAGAAATACTGAGGCTGGAAACAGTGCGAAAACGCTTAGAATGGCCTGTTCTGTGCATTTCAGACCAAAAGACTATTACTTTGTTCAATGTAAAGTAAATGCATTTTAAAGGTGTTTGTCTTGTTCAGGGATGTATTTGGAACACATCTGGCACAAAAACTTCATTGCCATTGCTTGCATTAAGAACCAGCAGCTTAAAGAAATACTGAGGCTGGAAACAGTGCGAAAACGCTTAGAATGGCCTGTTCTGTGCATTTCAGACCAAAAGACTATTACTTTGTTCAATGTAAAGTAAATGCATTTTAAAGGTGTTTGTCTTGTTCAGGGATGTATTTGGAACACATCTGGCACAAAAACTTCATTGCCATTGCTTGCATTAAGAACCAGCAGCTTAAAGAAATACTGAGGCTGGAAACAGTGCGAAAACGCTTAGAATGGCCTGTTCTGTGCAATTCAGACCAAAAGGCTTCTACTTTGGTCAAAGTGATTTCAAAGCAATTTAAAGGTGTTTTCCTCCTTCAGGGATGTATTTCGAACACATCTAGCACAAAAACTTTATTGCCATTGCTTGCATTAAGAACCAGCAGCTTAAAGAAATACTGAGGCTGGAAACAGTGCGAAAACGCTTAGAATGGCCTGTTCTGTGCATTTCCGACCAAAAGACTATTACTTTGATCAATGTAAAGTAAATGCATTTTAAAGGCGTTTGCCTTCTTTAGGAATGTATTTGTAACATATCTAGCACAAAAACTTCATTGCCATTGCTTGCATTAAGAACCAGCAGCTTAAAGAAATACTGAGGCTGGAAACAGTGCGAAAACGCTTAGAATGGCCTGTTCTGTGCATTTCAGACCAACAGACTACTACTCTTGTCAAAGTGATTTCAAAGCATTTTAAAGGTGTTTTCCTCCTTCAGGGATGTATTTGGAACATATCTAGCACAAAAACTTCATTACCATTGCTTGCATTAAGATACAGCAGCTTAAAGAAATACTGAGGCTGGAAACAGTGCGAAAACGCTTAGAATGGCCTGTTCTGTGCATTTCAGACCAAAAGACTATTACTTTGTTCAATGTAAAGTAAATGCATTTTAAAGGTGTTTGTCTTGTTCAGGGATGTATTTGGAACACATCTGGCACAAAAACTTCATTGCCATTGCTTGCATTAAGAACCAGCAGCTTAAAGAAATACTGAGGCTGGAAACAGTGCGAAAACGCTTAGAATGGCCTCTTCTGTGCATTTCAGTCCAAAAGGCTTCTACTTTGGTCAAAGTGATTTCAAAGCAATTTAAAGGTGTTTTCCTCCTTCAGGGATGTATTTGGAACATATCTAGCACAAAAACTTCATTACCATTGCTTGCATTAAGATGCAGCAGCTTAAAGAAATACTGAGGCTGGAAACTGTGCGAAAACGCTTAGAATGGCCTGTTCTGTGCATTTCAGACCAAAAGACTATTACTTTGTTCAATGTAAAGTAAATGCATTTTAAAGGTGTTTGCCTTCTTCAGGGATGTATTTGTAACATATCTAGCACAAAAACTTCATTGCCATTGCTTGCATTAAGAACCAGCATCTTAAAGAAATACTGAGGCTGGAAACAGTGCGAAAACGCTTATAATGGCCTGTTCTGTGCATTTCAGACCAAAAGGCTTCTACTTTGGTCAAAGTGATTTCAAAGCAATTTAAAGGTGTTTTCCTCCTTCAGGGATGTTTTTGGAACACATCTAGAACAAAAACTTTATTGCCATTGCTTGCATTAAGAACCAGCAGCTTAAAGTAATACTGAGGCTGGAAACAGTGCAAAAACGCTTAGAATGGCCTGTTCTGTGCAATTCAGACCAAAAGGCTTCTACTTTGGTCAAAGTGATTTCAAAGCAATTTAAAGGTGTTTTCCTCCTTCAGGGATGTATTTGGAACACATCTAGCACAAAAACTTTATTGCCATTGCTTGCATTAAGATGCAACAGCTTAAAGAAACACTGAGGCTGGAAACAGTGCGAAAACGCTTAGAATGGCCTGTTCTGTGCATTTCAGACCAAAAGACTATTACTTTGATCAATGTAAAGTAAATGCATTTTAAAGGTGTTTGCCTTCTTCAGGAATGTATTTGTAACATATCTAGCACAAAAACTTCATTGCCATTGCTTGCATTAAGAACCAGCAGCTTAAAGAGATACTGAGGCTGGAAACAGTGCGAAAACGCTTAGAATGGCCTGTTCTGTGCATTTCAGACCAACAGGCTTCTACTTTGCTCAAAGTAATTTCAAAGCAATTTAAAGGTGTTTTCCTCCTTCAGGGATGTATTTGGAACACATCTAGCACAAAAACTTCATTGCCATTGCTTGCATTAAGATGCAACAGCTTAAAGAAACACTGAGGCTGGAAACAGTGCGAAAACGCTTAGAATGGCCTGTTCTGTGCATTTCAGACCAACAGGCTTCTACTTTGCTCAAAGTAATTTCAAAGCATTTTAAAGGTGTTTTCCTCCTTCAGGGATGTATTTGGAACATATCTGGCACAAAAACTTCATTGCCATTGCTTGCATTAAGATGCAACAGCTTAAAGAAACACTGAGGCTGGAAACAGTGCCAAAACGCTTAGAATGGCCTGTTCTGTGCATTTCAGACCAAAAGACTATTACTTTGTTCAATGTAAAGTAAATGCATTTTAAAGGTGTTTGCCTTGTTCAGGGGTGTATTTGGAACACATCTAGCACAAAAACTTCATTGCCATTGCTTGCATTAAGATGCAACAGTTCAAAGAAACACTGAGGCTGGAAACAGTGCCAAAACGCTTAGAATGGCCTGTTCTGTGCATTTCAGACCAAAAGACTATTACTTTGTTCAATGTAAAGTAAATGCATTTTAAAGGTGTTTGCCTTCTTCAGGGATGTATTTGTAACATATCTAGCACAAAAACTTTATTGCCATTGCTTGCATTAAGATGCAACAGCTTAAAGAAACACTGAGGCTGGAAACAGTGCGAAAACGCTTAGAATGGCCTGTTCTGTGCATTTCAGACCAACAGGCTTCTACTTTGCTCAAAGTAATTTCAAAGCATTTTAAAGGTGTTTTCCTCCTTCAGGGATGTATTTGGAACATATCTGGCACAAAAACTTCATTGCCATTGCTTGCATTAAGATGCAACAGCTTAAAGAAACACTGAGGCTGGAAACAGTGCCAAAACGCTTAGAATGGCCTGTTCTGTGCATTTCAGACCAAAAGACTATTACTTTGATCAATGTAAAGTAAATGCATTTTAAAGGCGTTTGCCTTCTTCAGGAATGTATTTGTAACATATCTAGCACAAAAACTTTATTGCCATTGCTTGCATTAAGAACCAGCAGCTTAAAGAAATACTGAGGCTGGAAACAGTGCGAAAACGCATAGAATGGCCTGTTCTGTGCATTCCAGACCAAAAGACTATTACTTTGTTCAATGTAAAGTAAATGCATTTTAAAGGTGTTTGCCTTGTTCAGGGGTGTATTTGGAACACATCTAGCACAAAAACTTTATTGCCATTGCTTGCATTAAGAACCAGCAGCTTAAAGAAATACTGAGGCTGGAAACAGTGCGAAAACGCTTAGAATGGCCTGTTCTGTGCATTTCAGACCAAAAGACTACTACTCTTCTCAATGTGATTTCAAAGCATTTTAAAGGCGTTTTCCTCCTTCAGGGATGTATTTGGAACACATCTAGCACAAAAACTTTATTGCCATTGCTTGCATTAAGAACCAGCAGCTTAAAGAAATACTGAGGCTGGAAACAGTGCGAAAACGCATAGAATGGCCTGTTCTGTGCATTCCAGACCAAAAGACTATTACTTTGTTCAATGTAAAGTAAATGCATTTTAAAGGTGTTTGCCTTCTTCGGGGATGTATTTGTAACATATCTAGCACAAAAACTTCATTGCCATTGCTTGCATTAAGAACCAGCAGCTTAAAATAATACTGAGGCTGGAAACAGTGCAAAAACGCTTAGAATGGCCTGTTCTGTGCATTTCAGACCAACAGACTACTACTCTTGTCAAAGTGATTTCAAAGCATTTAAAAGGTGTTTTCCTCCTTCAGGGATGTATTTGGAACATATCTAGCACAAAAACTTCATTACCATTGCTTGCATTAAGATACAGCAGCTTAAAGAAATACTGAGGCTGGAAACAGTGCGAAAACGCTTAGAATGGCCTGTTCTGTGCATTTCAGACCAAAAGGCTTCTACTTTGGTCAAAGTGATTTCAAAGCAATTTAAAGGTGTTTTCCTCCTTCAGGGATGTATTTGGAACACATCTAGCACAAAAACTTTATTGCCATTGCTTGCATTAAGATGCAACAGCTTAAAGAAACACTGAGGCTGGAAACAGTGTGAAAACGCTTAGAATGGCCTGTTCTGTGCATTTCAGACCAAAAGACTACTACTCTTCTCAATGCGATTTCAAAGTATTTTAAAGGTGTTTTCCTCCTTCAGGGATGTATTTGGAACACATCTAGCACAAAAACTTCATTGCCATTGCTTGCATTAAGATGTAGCAGCTTAAAGAAATACTGAGGCTGGAAACAGTGCGAAAACGCTTAGAATGGCCTGTTCTGTGCATTTCAGACCAAAAGACTATTACTTTGATCAATGTAAAGTAAATGCATTTTAAAGGTGTTTGCCTTCTTCAGGAATGTATTTGTAACATATCTAGCACAAAAACTTCATTGCCATTGCTTGCATTAAGAACCAGCAGCTTAAAGAAATACTGAGGCTGGAAACAGTGCGAAAACGCATAGAATGGCCTGTTCTGTGCATTTCAGACCAAAAGGCTTCTACTTTGGTCAAAGTGATTTCAAAGCAATTTAAAGGTGTTTTCCTCCTTCAGGGATGTATTTGGAACACATCTAGCACAAAAACTTTATTGCCATTGCTTGCATTAAGAACCAGCAGCTTAAAGAAATACTGAGGCTGGAAACAGTGCGAAAACGCTTAGAATGGCCTGTTCTGTGCATTTCAGACCAAAAGGCTTCTACTTTGGTCAAAGTGATTTCAAAGCATTTTAAAGGTGTTTTCCTCCTTCAGGGATGTATTTGGAACACATCTAGCACAAAAACTTTATTGCCATTGCTTGCATTAAGAACCAGCAGCTTAAAGAAATACTGAGGCTGGAAACAGTGCGAAAACGCATAGAATGGCCTGTTCTGTGCATTCCAGACCAAAAGACTATTACTTTGTTCAATGTAAAGTAAATGCATTTTAAAGGTGTTTGCCTTCTTCGGGGATGTATTTGTAACATATCTAGCACAAAAACTTCATTGCCATTGCTTGCATTAAGAACCAGCAGCTTAAAATAATACTGAGGCTGGAAACAGTGCAAAAATACTTAGAATGGCCTGTTCTGTGCATTTCAGACCAACAGAACACTACTTTGTTCAATGTAAAGTAAATGCATTTTAAAGGTTTTGCCTTGTTCAGGGATGGATTTGTAACATATCTAGCACAAAAACTTCATTGCCATTGCTTGCATTAAGATGCAGCAGCTTAAAGAAATACTGAGGCTGGAAACAGTGCGAAAACGCTTAGAATGGCCTGTTCTGTGCATTTCAGACCAAAAGACTACTACTCTTGTCAATGTGATTTCAAAGCATTTTAAAGGTGTTTGCTTTGTTCAAGGGTGTATTTGGAACACATCTAGCACAAAAACTTTATTGCCATTGCTTGCATTAAGAACCAGCAGCTTAAAGAAATACTTAGGCTGGAAACAGTGCGAAAACGCTTAGAATGGCCTGTTCTGTGCATTTCAGACCAAAAGACTATTACTTTGATCAATATAAGTAAATGCATTTTAAAGGCGTTTGCCTTCTTCAGGATTGTATTTGTAACATATCTAGCACAAAAACTTCATTGCCATTGCTTGCATTAAGAACCAGCAGCTTAAAGAAATACTGAGGCTGGAAACAGTGCGAAAACGCTTAGAATGGCCTGTTCTGTGCATTTCAGACCAAAAGGCTTCTACTTTGGTCAAAGTGATTTCAAAGCAATTTAAAGGTGTTTTCCTCCTTCAGGGATGTATTTGGAACACATCTAGCACAAAAACTTTATTGCCATTGCTTGCATTAAGATGCAACAGCTTAAAGAAACACTGAGGCTGGAAACAGTGCGAAAACGCTTACAATGGCCTGTTCTGTGCATTTCAGACCAAAAGACTATTACTTTGTTCAATGTAAAGTAAATGCATTTTAAAGGTGTTTGCCTTCTTCAGGGATGTATTTGTAACATATCTAGCACAAAAACTTCATTACCATTGCTTGCATTAAGATGCAGCAGTTTAAAGATAAACTGAGGCTGGAAACAGTGCGAAAACGCTTAGAATGGCCTGTTCTGTGCATTTCAGACCAAAAGACTATTACTTTGATCAATGTAAAGTAAATGCATTTTAAAGGTGTTTGCCTTCTTCAGGAATGTATTTGTAACATATCTAGCACAAAAACTTCATTGCCATTGCTTGCATTAAGAACCAGCAGCTTAAAGAGATACTGAGGCTGGAAACAGTGCGAAAACGCTTAGAATGGCCTGTTCTGTGCATTTCAGACCAACAGGCTTCTACTTTGCTCAAAGTAATTTCAAAGCAATTTAAAGGTGTTTTCCTCCTTCAGGGATGGATTTGTAACATATCTAGCACAAAAACTTCATTGCCATTGCTTGCATTAAGATGCAGCAGCTTAAAGAAATACTGAGGCTGGAAACAGTGCGAAAACGCATAGAATGGCCTGTTCTGTGCATTTCAGACCAAAAGGCTTCTACTTTGGTCAAAGTGATTTCAAAGCAATTTAAAGGTGTTTTCCTCCTTCAGGGATGTATTTGGAACACATCTAGCACAAAAACTTTATTGCCATTGCTTGCATTAAGAACCAGCAGCTTAAAGAAATACTGAGGCTGGAAACAGTGCGAAAACGCTTAGAATGGCCTGTTCTGTGCATTTTAGACCAAAAGGCTTCTACTTTGGTCAAAGTGATTTAAAAGCATTTTAAAGGTGTTTTCCTCCTTCAGGGATGTATTTGGAACACATCTAGCACAAAAACTTTATTGCCATTGCTTGCATTAAGAACCAGCAGCTTAAAGAAATACTGAGGCTGGAAACAGTGCGAAAACGCATAGAATGGCCTGTTCTGTGCATTCCAGACCAAAAGACTATTACTTTGTTCAATGTAAAGTAAATGCATTTTAAAGGTGTTTGCCTTCTTCGGGGATGTATTTGTAACATATCTAGCACAAAAACTTCATTGCCATTGCTTGCATTAAGATGCAGCAGTTTAAAGATAAACTGAGGCTGGAAACAGTGCGAAAACGCTTAGAATGGCCTGTTCTGTGCATTTCAGACCAACAGAACACTACTTTGTTCAATGTAAAGTAAATGCATTTTAAAGGTTTTGCCTTGTTCAGGGATGGATTTGTAACATATCTAGCACAAAAACTTCATTGCCATTGCTTGCATTAAGATGCAGCAGCTTAAAGAAATACTGAGGCTGGAAACAGTGCGAAAACGCTTAGAATGGCCTGTTCTGTGCATTTCAGACCAAAAGACTACTACTCTTGTCAATGTGATTTCAAAGCATTTTAAAGGTGTTTGCTTTGTTCAAGGGTGTATTTGGAACACATCTAGCACAAAAACTTTATTGCCATTGCTTGCATTAAGAACCAGCAGCTTAAAGAAATACTGAGGCTGGAAACAGTGCGAAAACGCTTAGAATGGCCTGTTCTGTGCATTTCAGACCAAAAGACTATTACTTTGATCAATGTAAAGTAAATGCATTTTAAAGGCGTTTGCCTTCTTCAGGATTGTATTTGTAACATATCTAGCACAAAAACTTCATTGCCATTGCTTGCATTAAGAACCAGCAGCTTAAAGAAATACTGAGGCTGGAAACAGTGCGAAAACGCTTAGAATGGCCTGTTCTGTGCATTTCAGACCAAAAGGCTTCTACTTTGGTCAAAGTGATTTCAAAGCAATTTAAAGGTGTTTTCCTCCTTCAGGGATGTATTTGGAACACATCTAGCACAAAAACTTTATTGCCATTGCTTGCATTAAGATGCAACAGCTTAAAGAAACACTGAGGCTGGAAACAGTGCGAAAACGCTTACAATGGCCTGTTCTGTGCATTTCAGACCAAAAGACTATTACTTTGTTCAATGTAAAGTAAATGCATTTTAAAGGTGTTTGCCTTCTTCAGGGATGTATTTGTAACATATCTAGCACAAAAACTTCATTACCATTGCTTGCATTAAGATGCAGCAGTTTAAAGATAAACTGAGGCTGGAAACAGTGCGAAAACGCTTAGAATGGCCTGTTCTGTGCATTTCAGACCAAAAGACTATTACTTTGATCAATGTAAAGTAAATGCATTTTAAAGGTGTTTGCCTTCTTCAGGAATGTATTTGTAACATATCTAGCACAAAAACTTCATTGCCATTGCTTGCATTAAGAACCAGCAGCTTAAAGAGATACTGAGGCTGGAAACAGTGCGAAAACGCTTAGAATGGCCTGTTCTGTGCATTTCAGACCAACAGGCTTCTACTTTGCTCAAAGTAATTTCAAAGCAATTTAAAGGTGTTTTCCTCCTTCATGGATGGATTTGTAACATATCTAGCACAAAAACTTCATTGCCATTGCTTGCATTTAGATGCAGCAGCTTAAAGAAATACTGAGGCTGGAAACAGTGCGAAAACGCATAGAATGGCCTGTTCTGTGCATTTCAGACCAAAAGGCTTCTACTTTGGTCAAAGTGATTTCAAAGCAATTTAAAGGTGTTTTCCTCCTTCAGGGATGTATTTGGAACACATCTAGCACAAAAACTTTATTGCCATTGCTTGCATTAAGAACCAGCAGCTTAAAGAAATACTGAGGCTGGAAACAGTGCGAAAACGCTTAGAATGGCCTGTTCTGTGCATTTTAGACCAAAAGGCTTCTACTTTGGTCAAAGTGATTTAAAAGCATTTTAAAGGTGTTTTCCTCCTTCAGGGATGTATTTGGAACACATCTAGCACAAAAACTTTATTGCCATTGCTTGCATTAAGAACCAGCAGCTTAAAGAAATACTGAGGCTGGAAACAGTGCGAAAACGCATAGAATGGCCTGTTCTGTGCATTCCAGACCAAAAGACTATTACTTTGTTCAATGTAAAGTAAATGCATTTTAAAGGTGTTTGCCTTCTTCGGGGATGTATTTGTAACATATCTAGCACAAAAACTTCATTGCCATTGCTTGCATTAAGAACCAGCAGCTTAAAATAATACTCAGGCTGGAAACAGTGCAAAAATGCTTAGAATGGCCTGTTCTGTGCATTTCAGACCAACAGAACACTACTTTGTTCAATGTAAAGTAAATGCATTTTAAAGGTTTTGCCTTGTTCAGGGATGGATTTGTAACATATCTAGCACAAAAACTTCATTGCCATTGCTTGCATTAAGATGCAGCAGCTTAAAGAAATACTGAGGCTGGAAACAGTGCGAAAACGCTTAGAATGGCCTGTTCTGTGCATTTCAGACCAAAAGACTACTACTCTTGTCAATGTGATTTCAAAGCATTTTAAAGGTGTTTGCTTTGTTCAAGGGTGTATTTGGAACACATCTAGCACAAAAACTTTATTGCCATTGCTTGCATTAAGAACCAGCAGCTTCAAGAAATACTGAGGCTGGAAACAGTGCGAAAACGCTTAGAATGGCCTGTTCTGTGCATTTCAGACCAAAAGACTATTACTTTGATCAATGTAAAGTAAATGCATTTTAAAGGCGTTTGCCTTCTTCAGGATTGTATTTGTAACATATCTAGCACAAAAACTTCATTGCCATTGCTTGCATTAAGAACCAGCAGCTTAAAGAAATACTGAGGCTGGAAACAGTGCGAAAACGCTTAGAATGGCCTGTTCTGTGCATTTCAGACCAAAAGGCTTCTACTTTGGTCAAAGTGATTTCAAAGCAATTTAAAGGTGTTTTCCTCCTTCAGGGATGTATTTGGAACACATCTAGCACAAAAACTTTATTGCCATTGCTTGCATTAAGATGCAACAGCTTAAAGAAACACTGAGGCTGGAAACAGTGCGAAAACGCTTACAATGGCCTGTTCTGTGCATTTCAGACCAAAAGACTATTACTTTGTTCAATGTAAAGTAAATGCATTTTAAAGGTGTTTGCCTTCTTCAGGGATGTATTTGTAACATATCTAGCACAAAAACTTTATTACCATTGCTTGCATTAAGATGCAGCAGTTTAAAGATAAACTGAGGCTGGAAACAGTGCGAAAATGCTTAGAATGGCCTGTTATGTGCATTTCAGACCAAAAGACTATTACTTTGATCAATGTAAAGTAAATGCATTTTAAAGGTGTTTGCCTTCTTCAGGAATGTATTTGTAACATATCTAGCACAAAAACTTCATTGCCATTGCTTGCATTAAGAACCAGCAGCTTAAAGAGATACTGAGGCTGGAAACAGTGCGAAAACGCTTAGAATGGCCTGTTCTGTGCATTTCAGACCAACAGGCTTCTACTTTGCTCAAAGTAATTTCAAAGCAATTTAAAGGTGTTTGCCTTCTTCAGGAATGTATTTGTAACATATCTAGCACAAAAACTTCATTGCCATTGCTTGCATTAAGATGCAACAGCTTAAAGAAATACTGAGGCTGGAAACAGTGCGAAAACGCTTACAATGGCCTGTTCTGTGCATTTCAGACCAACAGACTACTACTCTTGTCAAAGTGATTTCAAAGCATTTTAAAGGTGTTTTCCTCCTTCAGGGATGTATTTGGAACATATCTAGCACAAAAACTTCATTACCATTGCTTGCATTAAGATACAGCAGCTTAAAGAAATACTGAGGCTGGAAACAGTGCGAAAACGCTTAGAATGGCCTGTTCTGTGCATTTCAGACCAAAAGGCTTCTACTTTGCTCAAAGTGATTTCAAAGCAATTTAAAGGTGTTTTCCTCCTTCAGGGATGTATTTGGAACACATCTAGCACAAAAACTTTATTGCCATTGCTTGCATTAAGAACCAGCAGCTTAAAGAAATACTGAGGCTGGAAACAGTGCGAAAACGCTTAGAATGGCCTGTTCTGTGCATTTCAGACCAAATGACTACTACTCTTGTCAAAGTGATTTCAAAGCATTTTAAAGGTGTTTGCCTTCTTCAGGGGTGTATTTTGAACATATCTAGCACAAAAACTTCATTGCCATTGTTTGCATTAAGATGCAGCAGCTTAAAGAAATACTGAGGTTGGAAACAGTGCCAAAACGCTTAGAATGGCCTGTTCTGTGCATTTCAGACCAAAAGAACACTACTTTGGTCAAAGTAAATTTAAAGCATTTTAAAGGTGTTTGCCTTTATCAGGGATGTATTTTGAACATATCTAGAAAAAAAAATGAATAGGACCAAGATATTTAAGGCTGAAAGTACAAAAACCCAGACATAATTTACATACAAGCGATACTACAACCATGTTTAAGTATGCGCCAACCACTGGGCACTGGAAATGCACAGAACAGGCCATTCTAAGCGTTTTCGCACTGTTTCCAGCCTCAGTATTTCTTTAATCTGCTGGTTCTTAATGCAAGCAATGGCAATGAAGTTTTTGTGCTAGATATGATACAAATACATCCCTGAACAAGGCAAACACCTTTAAAATGCTTTGAAATCACTTTGACAAGAGTAGTAGTCTTTTGGTCTGAAATTCACAGAACAGGCCATTCTAAGCGTTTTGGCACTGTTTCCAGCCTCAGTTTTTCTTTAAGCTGCTGTCTCTGAAAGGAGGCAATGGCAATAAAGTTTTTGTGCTAGATGTGTTCCAAATATATCCCTGAAGGAGGAAAACACATTTAAATTGCTTTGAAATCACTTTGAGCAAAGTAGAAGCCTTTTGGTCTTAAATGCACAGAACAGGCCATTCTAAGCGTTTTCGCACTGTTTCCAGCCTCAGTATTTCTTTAAGCTGCTGGTTCCTAATGCAAGCAATGGCAATGAAGTTTTTGTGCTAGATATGTTACAAATACATCCCTGAAGAAGGCAAACACCTTTAAAATGCATTTACTTTACATTGAACAAAGTAATAGTCTTTGGGTCTGAAATGCACAGAACAGGCCATTCTAAGCGTTTTCGCACAGTTTCCTGCCTCAGTGTTTCTTTAAGCTGCTGTCTCTGAAAGGAGGCAATGGCAATAAAGTTTTTGTGCTAGATATGTTCCAAATACATCCCTGAAGAAGGCAAACACCTTTAAAATGCTTTGAAATCACTTTGACAAGAGTAGTAGTCTTTTGGTCTGAAATGCACAGAACAGGCCATTCTAAGCGTTTTGGCACTGTTTCCAACCTCAGTATTTCTTTAAGCTGCTGCATCTTAATGCAAGCAATGGCAATGAAGTTTTTGTGCTAGATATGTTCAAAATACATCCCTGATAAAGGCAAACACCTTTAAAATGCTTTAAATTTACTTTGACCAAAGTAGTGTTCTTTTGGTCTGAAATGCACAGAACAGGCCATTCTAAGCGTTTTCGCACTGTTTCCAACCTCAGTATTTCTTTAAGCTGCTGCATCTTAATGCAAGCAATGGCAATGAAGTTTTTGTGCTAGATATGTTACAAATACATCCCTGAACAAGGCAAACACCTTTAAAATGCTTTAAATTCAATTTGACCAAAGTAGTGTTCTTTTGGTCTGAAATGCACAGAACAGGCCATTCTAAGCGTTTTCGCACTGTTTCCAACCTCAGCATTTCTTTAAGCTGCTGCATCTTAATGCAAGCAATGGCAATAAAGTTTTTGTGCTAGATGTGTTCCAAATACACCCCTGAAGAAGGCAAACACCTTTAAAATGCTTTGAAATCACTTTGACAAGAGTAGTAGTCTTTTGGTCTGAAATGCACAGAACAGGCCATTCTAAGCGTTTTTGCACTGTTTCCAGCCTCAGTATTTCTTTAAGCTGCTGTCTCTGAAAGGAGGCAATGGCAATAAAGTTTTTGTGCTAGATGTGTTCCAAATACATCCCTGACGGAGGAAAACACCTTTAAATTGCTTTGAAATCACTTTGACAAGAGTAGTAGTCTTTTGGTCTGAAATGCACAGAACAGGCCATTCTAAGCGTTTTCGCACTGTTTCCAGCCTCAGTATTTCTTTAAGCTGCTGGTTCTTAATGCAAGCAATGGCAATAAAGTTTTTGTGCTAGATGTGTTCCAAATACATCCCTGAAGGAGGAAAACACCTTTAAATTGCTTTGAAATCACTTTGAGCAAAGTAGAAGCCTGTTGGTCTGAAATGCACAGAACAGGCCATTCTAAGCGTTTTCGCACTGTTTCCAGCCTCAGTATTTCTTTAATCTGCTGGTTCTTAATGCAAGCAATGGCAATGAAGTTTTTGTGCTAGATATGTTACAAATACATCCCTGAAGAAGGCAAACACCTTTAAAATGCATTTACTTTACATTGAACAAAGTAATAGTCTTTGGGTCTGAAATGCACAGAACAGGCCATTCTAAGCGTTTTCGCACTGTTTTCAGCCTCAGTATTTCTTTAAGCTGCTGGTTCTTAATGCAAGCAATGGCAATGATGTTTTTGTGCTAGACATGTTCCAAATACATCCCTGAAGGAGGAAAACACCTTTAAAATGCTTTGAAATCACTTTGACAAGAGTAGTAGTCTTTTGGTCTGAAATGCACAGAACAGGCCATTCTAAGCGTTTTGGCACTGTTTCCAACCTCAGCATTTCTTTAAGCTGCTGCATCTTAATGCAAGCAATGGCAATAAAGTTTTTGTGCAAGATATGTTACAAATACATCCCTGAACAAGGCAAACACTTTTAAAATGCATTTACTTTACATTGAATAAAGTAGTGTTCTTATGGTCTTAAATGCACAGAACAGGCCATTCTAAGCGTTTTGGCACTGTTTCCAGCCTCAGTATTTCTTTAAGCTGCTGGTTCTTAATGCAAGCAATGGCAATGAAGTTTTTGTGCTAGATATGATACAAATACATCCCTGAACAAGGCAAACACCTTTAAAATGCTTTAAATTTAATTTGACCAAAGTAGTGTTCTTTTGGTCTGAAATGCACAGAACAGGCCATTCTAAGCGTTTTCGCACTGTTTCCAGCCTCAGTATTTCTTTAAGCTGCTGCATCTTAATGCAAGCAATGGCAATGAAGTTTTTGTGCTAGATATGATACAAATACATCCCTGAAGAAGGCAAACACCTTTAAAATGCATTTACTTTACATTGAACAAAGTAATAGTCTTTTGGTCTGAATTGCACAGAACAGGCCATTCTAAGCGTTTTCGCACTGTTTCCAGCCTCAGTATTTCTTTAAGCTGCTGCATCTTAATGCAAGCAATGGCAATGAAGTTTTTGTGCTAGATATGATACAAATACATCCCTGAACAAGGCAAACACCTTTAAAATGCTTTAAATTTAATTTGACCAAAGTAGTGTTCTTTTGGTCTGAAATGCACAGAACAGGCCATTCTAAGCGTTTTCGCACTGTTTCCAACCTCAGCATTTCTTTAAGCTGCTGCATCTTAATGCAAGCAATGGCAATAAAGTTTTTGTGCTAGATGTGTTCCAAATACACCCCTGAAGAAGGCAAACACCTTTAAAATGCTTTGAAATCACTTTGACAAGAGTAGTAGTCATTTGGTCTGAAATGCACAGAACAGGCCATTCTAAGCGTTTTTGCACTATTTCCAACCTCAGCATTTCTTTAAGCTGCTGCATCTTAATGCAAGCAATGGCAATAAAGTTTTTGTGCAAGATATGTTACAAATACATCCCTGAACAAGGCAAACACTTTTAAAATGCATTTACTTTACATTGAATAAAGTAGTGTTCTTATGGTCTTAAATGCACAGAACAGGCCATTCTAAGCGTTTTGGCACTGTTTCCAACCTCAGTATTTCTTTAAGCTGCTGCATCTTAATGCAAGTAATGGCAATAAAGTTTTTGTGCTAGATATGTTACAAATAAATCCCTGAAGGAGGAAAACACCTTTAAAATGCTTTGAAATCACTTTGACAAGAGTAGTAGTCTTTTGGTCTGAAATTCACAGAACAGGCCATTCTAAACGTTTTCGCACTGTTTCCAGCCTCAGTATTTCTTTAAGCTGCTGGTTCTTAATGCAAGCAATGGCAATAAAGTTTTTGTGCTAGATGTGTTCCAAATACACCCCTGATAAAGGCAAACACCTTTAAAATGCTTTAAATTTACTTTGACCAAAGTAGTGTTCTTTTGGTCTGAAATGCACAGAACAGGCCATTCTAAGCGTTTTCGCACTGTTTCCAACCTCAGTATTTCTTTAAGCTGCTGGTTCTTAATGCAAGCAATGGCAATGATGTTTTTGTGCTAGACATGTTCCAAATACATCCCTGAAGGAGGAAAACACCTTTAAAATGCTTTGAAATCACTTTGACAAGAGTAGTAGTCTTTTGGTCTGAAATGCACAGAACAGGCCATTCTAAGCGTTTTGGCACTGTTTCCAACCTCAGCATTTCTTTAAGCTGCTGCATCTTAATGCAAGCAATGGCAATAAAGTTTTTGTGCAAGATATGTTACAAATACATCCCTGAACAAGGCAAACACTTTTAAAATGCATTTACTTTACATTGAATAAAGTAGTGTTCTTATGGTCTTAAATGCACAGAACAGGCCATTCTAAACGTTTTCGCACTGTTTCCAGCCTCAGTATTTCTTTAAGCTGCTGGTTCTTAATGCAAGCAATGGCAATGAAGTTTTTGTGCTAGATATGATACAAATACATCCCTGAACAAGGCAAACACCTTTAAAATGCTTTAAATTTAATTTGACCAAAGTAGTGTTCTTTTGGTCTGAAATGCACAGAACAGGCCATTCTAAGCGTTTTCGCACTGTTTCCAGCCTCAGTATTTCTTTAAGCTGCTGCATCTTAATGCAAGCAATGGCAATGAAGTTTTTGTGCTAGATATGATACAAATACATCCCTGAAGAAGGCAAACACCTTTAAAATGCATTTACTTTACATTGAACAAAGTAATAGTCTTTTGGTCTGAATTGCACAGAACAGGCCATTCTAAGCGTTTTCGCACTGTTTCCAGCCTCAGTATTTCTTTAAGCTGCTGCATCTTAATGCAAGCAATGGCAATGAAGTTTTTGTGCTAGATATGATACAAATACATCCCTGAACAAGGCAAACACCTTTAAAATGCTTTAAATTTAATTTGACCAAAGTAGTGTTCTTTTGGTCTGAAATGCACAGAACAGGCCATTCTAAGCGTTTTCGCACTGTTTCCAACCTCAGCATTTCTTTAAGCTGCTGCATCTTAATGCAAGCAATGGCAATAAAGTTTTTGTGCTAGATGTGTTCCAAATACACCCCTGAAGAAGGCAAACACCTTTAAAATGCTTTGAAATCACTTTGACAAGAGTAGTAGTCATTTGGTCTGAAATGCACAGAACAGGCCATTCTAAGCGTTTTTGCACTATTTCCAACCTCAGCATTTCTTTAAGCTGCTGCATCTTAATGCAAGCAATGGCAATAAAGTTTTTGTGCAAGATATGTTACAAATACATCCCTGAACAAGGCAAACACTTTTAAAATGCATTTACTTTACATTGAATAAAGTAGTGTTCTTATGGTCTTAAATGCACAGAACAGGCCATTCTAAGCGTTTTGGCACTGTTTCCAACCTCAGTATTTCTTTAAGCTGCTGCATCTTAATGCAAGTAATGGCAATAAAGTTTTTGTGCTAGATATGTTACAAATAAATCCCTGAAGGAGGAAAACACCTTTAAAATGCTTTGAAATCACTTTGACAAGAGTAGTAGTCTTTTGGTCTGAAATTCACAGAACAGGCCATTCTAAACGTTTTCGCACTGTTTCCAGCCTCAGTATTTCTTTAAGCTGCTGGTTCTTAATGCAAGCAATGGCAATGAAGTTTTTGTGCTAGATATGATACAAATACATCCCTGAACAAGGCAAACACCTTTAAAATGCTTTAAATTTAATTTGACCAAAGTAGTGTTCTTTTGGTCTGAAATGCACAGAACAGGCCATTCTAAGCGTTTTCGCACTGTTTCCAGCCTCAGTATTTCTTTAAGCTGCTGCATCTTAATGCAAGCAATGGCAATGAAGTTTTTGTGCTAGATATGATACAAATACATCCCTGAAGAAGGCAAACACCTTTAAAATGCATTTACTTTACATTGAACAAAGTAATAGTCTTTTGGTCTGAATTGCACAGAACAGGCCATTCTAAGCGTTTTCGCACTGTTTCCAGCCTCAGTATTTCTTTAAGCTGCTGCATCTTAATGCAAGCAATGGCAATGAAGTTTTTGTGCTAGATATGATACAAATACATCCCTGAACAAGGCAAACACCTTTAAAATGCTTTAAATTTAATTTGACCAAAGTAGTGTTCTTTTGGTCTGAAATGCACAGAACAGGCCATTCTAAGCGTTTTCGCACTGTTTCCAACCTCAGCATTTCTTTAAGCTGCTGCATCTTAATGCAAGCAATGGCAATAAAGTTTTTGTGCTAGATGTGTTCCAAATACACCCCTGATAAAGGCAAACACCTTTAAAATGCTTTAAATTTACTTTGACCAAAGTAGTGTTCTTTTGGTCTGAAATGCACAGAACAGGCCATTCTAAGCGTTTTCGCACTGTTTCCAACCTCAGTATTTCTTTAAGCTGCTGCATCTTAATGCAAGCAATGGCAATGAAGTTTTTGTGCTAGATATGTTCAAAATACATCCCTGATAAAGGCAAACACCTTTAAAATGCTTTAAATTTACTTTGACCAAAGTAGTGTTCTTTTGGTCTGAAATGCACAGAACAGGCCATTCTAAGCGTTTTGGCACTGTTTCCAACCTCAGTATTTCTTTAAGCTGCTGCATCTTAATGCAAACAATGGCAATGAAGTTTTTGTGCTAGATATGTTCAAAATACACCCCTGAAGAAGGCAAACACCTTTAAAATGCTTTGAAATCACTT
The DNA here is from genome assembly GCA_030770545.1 of Macropodus opercularis. NCBI lineage: Eukaryota > Metazoa > Chordata > Actinopteri > Anabantiformes > Osphronemidae > Macropodus > Macropodus opercularis. The sequence continues at coordinate 15,859,843 of CM061098.1, read as the reverse complement.
TGACAAGAGTAGTAGTCATTTGGTCTGAAATGCACAGAACAGGCCATTCTAAGCGTTTTCGCACTGTTTCCAGCCTCAGTATTTCTTTAAGCTGCTGGTTCTTAATGCAAGCAATGGCAATAAAGTTTTTGTGCTAGATGTGTTCCAAATACATCCCTGAAGGAGGAAAACACCTTTAAATTGCTTTGAAATCACTTTGAGCAAAGTAGAAGCCTGTTGGTCTGAAATGCACAGAACAGGCCATTCTAAGCGTTTTCGCACTGTTTCCAGCCTCAGTATTTCTTTAATCTGCTGGTTCTTAATGCAAGCAATGGCAATGAAGTTTTTGTGCTAGATATGATACAAATACATCCCTGAACAAGGCAAACACCTTTAAAATGCTTTGAAATCACTTTGACAAGAGTAGTAGTCTTTTGGTCTGAAATTCACAGAACAGGCCATTCTAAGCGTTTTGGCACTGTTTCCAGCCTCAGTTTTTCTTTAAGCTGCTGTCTCTGAAAGGAGGCAATGGCAATAAAGTTTTTGTGCTAGATGTGTTCCAAATATATCCCTGAAGGAGGAAAACACATTTAAATTGCTTTGAAATCACTTTGAGCAAAGTAGAAGCCTTTTGGTCTTAAATGCACAGAACAGGCCATTCTAAGCGTTTTCGCACTGTTTCCAGCCTCAGTATTTCTTTAAGCTGCTGGTTCCTAATGCAAGCAATGGCAATGAAGTTTTTGTGCTAGATATGTTACAAATACATCCCTGAAGAAGGCAAACACCTTTAAAATGCATTTACTTTACATTGAACAAAGTAATAGTCTTTGGGTCTGAAATGCACAGAACAGGCCATTCTAAGCGTTTTCGCACAGTTTCCTGCCTCAGTGTTTCTTTAAGCTGCTGTCTCTGAAAGGAGGCAATGGCAATAAAGTTTTTGTGCTAGATGTGTTCCAAATACATCCCTGAAGAAGGCAAACACCTTTAAAATGCTTTGAAATCACTTTGACAAGAGTAGTAGTCTTTTGGTCTGAAATGCACAGAACAGGCCATTCTAAGCGTTTTTGCACTGTTTCCAGCCTCAGTATTTCTTTAAGCTGCTGTCTCTGAAAGGAGGCAATGGCAATAAAGTTTTTGTGCTAGATGTGTTCCAAATACATCCCTGACGGAGGAAAACACCTTTAAATTGCTTTGAAATCACTTTGACAAGAGTAGTAGTCTTTTGGTCTGAAATGCACAGAACAGGCCATTCTAAGCGTTTTGGCACTGTTTCCAACCTCAGCATTTCTTTAAGCTGCTGCATCTTAATGCAAGCAATGGCAATAAAGTTTTTGTGCAAGATATGTTACAAATACATCCCTGAACAAGGCAAACACTTTTAAAATGCATTTACTTTACATTGAATAAAGTAGTGTTCTTATGGTCTTAAATGCACAGAACAGGCCATTCTAAGCGTTTTGGCACTGTTTCCAACTTCAGTATTTCTTTAAGCTGCTGCATCTTAATGCAAGCAATGGCAATGAAGTTTTTGTGCTAGATATGTTCCAAATACATCCCTGATAAAGGCAAACACCTTTAAAATGCTTTAAATTTACTTTGACCAAAGTAGTGTTCTTTTGGTCTGAAATGCACAGAACAGGCCATTCTAAGCGTTTTGGCACTGTTTCCAACCTCAGTATTTCTTTAAGCTGCTGCATCTTAATGCAAGTAATGGCAATAAAGTTTTTGTGCTAGATATGTTACAAATAAATCCCTGTAGGAGGAAAACACCTTTAAAATGCTTTGAAATCACTTTGACAAGAGTAGTAGTCTTTTGGTCTGAAATTCACAGAACAGGCCATTCTAAACGTTTTCGCACTGTTTCCAGCCTCAGTATTTCTTTAAGCTGCTGGTTCTTAATGCAAGCAATGGCAATGAAGTTTTTGTGCTAGATATGTTACAAATAAATCCCTGAAGGAGGAAAACACCTTTAAAATGCTTTGAAATCACTTTGACAAGAGTAGTAGTCTTTTGGTCTGAAATGCACAGAACAGGCCATCCTAAGCGTTTTCGCACTGTTTCCAGCCTCAGTATTTCTTTAAGCTGCTGGTTCTTAATGCAAGCAATGGCAATGAAGTTTTTGTGCTAGATATGTTACAAATACATCCCTGAAGAAGGCAAACACCTTTAAAATGCATTTACTTTACATTGAACAAAGTAATAGTCTTTTGGTCTGAATTGCACAGAACAGGCCATTCTAAGCGTTTTCGCACTGTTTCCAGCCTCAGTATTTCTTTAAGCTGCTGCATCTTAATGCAAGCAATGGCAATGAAGTTTTTGTGCTAGATATGATACAAATACATCCCTGAAGAAGGCAAACACCTTTAAAATGCATTTACTTTACATTGAACAAAGTAATAGTCTTTTGGTCTGAATTGCACAGAACAGGCCATTCTAAGCGTTTTCGCACTGTTTCCAGCCTCAGTATTTCTTTAAGCTGCTGCATCTTAATGCAAGCAATGGCAATGAAGTTTTTGTGCTAGATATGATACAAATACATCCCTGAACAAGGCAAACACCTTTAAAATGCTTTAAATTTAATTTGACCAAAGTAGTGTTCTTTTGGTCTGAAATGCACAGAACAGGCCATTCTAAGCGTTTTCGCACTGTTTCCAACCTCAGCATTTCTTTAAGCTGCTGCATCTTAATGCAAGCAATGGCAATAAAGTTTTTGTGCTAGATGTGTTCCAAATACACCCCTGAAGAAGGCAAACACCTTTAAAATGCATTTACTTTACATTGAACAAAGTAATAGTCTTTGGGTCTGAAATGCACAGAACAGGCCATTCTAAGCGTTTTCGCACAGTTTCCTGCCTCAGTGTTTCTTTAAGCTGCTGTCTCTGAAAGGAGGCAATGGCAATAAAGTTTTTGTGCTAGATGTGTTCCAAATACATCCCTGAAGAAGGCAAACACCTTTAAAATGCTTTGAAATCACTTTGACAAGAGTAGTAGTCTTTTGGTCTGAAATGCACAGAACAGGCCATTCTAAGCGTTTTTGCACTGTTTCCAGCCTCAGTATTTCTTTAAGCTGCTGTCTCTGAAAGGAGGCAATGGCAATAAAGTTTTTGTGCTAGATGTGTTCCAAATACATCCCTGACGGAGGAAAACACCTTTAAATTGCTTTGAAATCACTTTGACAAGAGTAGTAGTCTTTTGGTCTGAAATGCACAGAACAGGCCATTCTAAGCGTTTTGGCACTGTTTCCAACCTCAGCATTTCTTTAAGCTGCTGCATCTTAATGCAAGCAATGGCAATAAAGTTTTTGTGCAAGATATGTTACAAATACATCCCTGAACAAGGCAAACACTTTTAAAATGCATTTACTTTACATTGAATAAAGTAGTGTTCTTATGGTCTTAAATGCACAGAACAGGCCATTCTAAGCGTTTTGGCACTGTTTCCAACTTCAGTATTTCTTTAAGCTGCTGCATCTTAATGCAAGCAATGGCAATGAAGTTTTTGTGCTAGATATGTTCCAAATACATCCCTGATAAAGGCAAACACCTTTAAAATGCTTTAAATTTACTTTGACCAAAGTAGTGTTCTTTTGGTCTGAAATGCACAGAACAGGCCATTCTAAGCGTTTTGGCACTGTTTCCAACCTCAGTATTTCTTTAAGCTGCTGCATCTTAATGCAAGTAATGGCAATAAAGTTTTTGTGCTAGATATGTTACAAATAAATCCCTGTAGGAGGAAAACACCTTTAAAATGCTTTGAAATCACTTTGACAAGAGTAGTAGTCTTTTGGTCTGAAATTCACAGAACAGGCCATTCTAAACGTTTTCGCACTGTTTCCAGCCTCAGTATTTCTTTAAGCTGCTGGTTCTTAATGCAAGCAATGGCAATGAAGTTTTTGTGCTAGATATGTTACAAATAAATCCCTGAAGGAGGAAAACACCTTTAAAATGCTTTGAAATCACTTTGACAAGAGTAGTAGTCTTTTGGTCTGAAATGCACAGAACAGGCCATCCTAAGCGTTTTCGCACTGTTTCCAGCCTCAGTATTTCTTTAAGCTGCTGGTTCTTAATGCAAGCAATGGCAATGAAGTTTTTGTGCTAGATATGTTACAAATACATCCCTGAAGAAGGCAAACACCTTTAAAATGCATTTACTTTACATTGAACAAAGTAATAGTCTTTTGGTCTGAATTGCACAGAACAGGCCATTCTAAGCGTTTTCGCACTGTTTCCAGCCTCAGTATTTCTTTAAGCTGCTGCATCTTAATGCAAGCAATGGCAATGAAGTTTTTGTGCTAGATATGATACAAATACATCCCTGAAGAAGGCAAACACCTTTAAAATGCATTTACTTTACATTGAACAAAGTAATAGTCTTTTGGTCTGAATTGCACAGAACAGGCCATTCTAAGCGTTTTCGCACTGTTTCCAGCCTCAGTATTTCTTTAAGCTGCTGCATCTTAATGCAAGCAATGGCAATGAAGTTTTTGTGCTAGATATGATACAAATACATCCCTGAACAAGGCAAACACCTTTAAAATGCTTTAAATTTAATTTGACCAAAGTAGTGTTCTTTTGGTCTGAAATGCACAGAACAGGCCATTCTAAGCGTTTTCGCACTGTTTCCAACCTCAGCATTTCTTTAAGCTGCTGCATCTTAATGCAAGCAATGGCAATAAAGTTTTTGTGCTAGATGTGTTCCAAATACACCCCTGAAGAAGGCAAACACCTTTAAAATGCTTTGAAATCACTTTGACAAGAGTAGTAGTCATTTGGTCTGAAATGCACAGAACAGGCCATTCTAAGCGTTTTTGCACTATTTCCAGCCTCAGTATTTCTTTAAGCTGCTGTCTCTGAAAGGAGGCAATGGCAATAAAGTTTTTGTGCTAGGTGTATTCCAAATACATCCCTGAAGGAGGAAAACACCTTTAAATTGCTTTGAAATCACTTTGACAAGAGTAGTAGTCTTTTGGTCTGAAATGCACAGAACAGGCCATCCTAAGCGTTTTCGCACTGTTTCCAGCCTCAGTATTTCTTTAATCTGCTGGTTCTTAATGCAAGCAATGGCAATGAAGTTTTTGTGCTAGATATGATACAAATACATCCCTGAACAAGGCAAACACCTTTAAAATGCTTTGAAATCACTTTGACAAGAGTAGTAGTCTTTTGGTCTGAAATTCACAGAACAGGCCATTCTAAGCGTTTTGGCACTGTTTCCAGCCTCAGTTTTTCTTTAAGCTGCTGTCTCTGAAAGGAGGCAATGGCAATAAAGTTTTTGTGCTAGATGTGTTCCAAATATATCCCTGAAGGAGGAAAACACATTTAAATTGCTTTGAAATCACTTTGAGCAAAGTAGAAGCCTTTTGGTCTTAAATGCACAGAACAGGCCATTCTAAGCGTTTTCGCACTGTTTCCAGCCTCAGTATTTCTTTAAGCTGCTGGTTCCTAATGCAAGCAATGGCAATGAAGTTTTTGTGCTAGATATGTTACAAATACATCCCTGAAGAAGGCAAACACCTTTAAAATGCATTTACTTTACATTGAACAAAGTAATAGTCTTTGGGTCTGAAATGCACAGAACAGGCCATTCTAAGCGTTTTCGCACAGTTTCCTGCCTCAGTGTTTCTTTAAGCTGCTGTCTCTGAAAGGAGGCAATGGCAATAAAGTTTTTGTGCTAGATGTGTTCCAAATACATCCCTGAAGAAGGCAAACACCTTTAAAATGCTTTGAAATCACTTTGACAAGAGTAGTAGTCTTTTGGTCTGAAATGCACAGAACAGGCCATTCTAAGCGTTTTTGCACTGTTTCCAGCCTCAGTATTTCTTTAAGCTGCTGTCTCTGAAAGGAGGCAATGGCAATAAAGTTTTTGTGCTAGATGTGTTCCAAATACATCCCTGACGGAGGAAAACACCTTTAAATTGCTTTGAAATCACTTTGACAAGAGTAGTAGTCTTTTGGTCTGAAATGCACAGAACAGGCCATTCTAAGCGTTTTGGCACTGTTTCCAACCTCAGCATTTCTTTAAGCTGCTGCATCTTAATGCAAGCAATGGCAATAAAGTTTTTGTGCAAGATATGTTACAAATACATCCCTGAACAAGGCAAACACTTTTAAAATGCATTTACTTTACATTGAATAAAGTAGTGTTCTTATGGTCTTAAATGCACAGAACAGGCCATTCTAAGCGTTTTGGCACTGTTTCCAACTTCAGTATTTCTTTAAGCTGCTGCATCTTAATGCAAGCAATGGCAATGAAGTTTTTGTGCTAGATATGTTCCAAATACATCCCTGATAAAGGCAAACACCTTTAAAATGCTTTAAATTTACTTTGACCAAAGTAGTGTTCTTTTGGTCTGAAATGCACAGAACAGGCCATTCTAAGCGTTTTGGCACTGTTTCCAACCTCAGTATTTCTTTAAGCTGCTGCATCTTAATGCAAGTAATGGCAATAAAGTTTTTGTGCTAGATATGTTACAAATAAATCCCTGTAGGAGGAAAACACCTTTAAAATGCTTTGAAATCACTTTGACAAGAGTAGTAGTCTTTTGGTCTGAAATTCACAGAACAGGCCATTCTAAACGTTTTCGCACTGTTTCCAGCCTCAGTATTTCTTTAAGCTGCTGGTTCTTAATGCAAGCAATGGCAATGAAGTTTTTGTGCTAGATATGTTACAAATAAATCCCTGAAGGAGGAAAACACCTTTAAAATGCTTTGAAATCACTTTGACAAGAGTAGTAGTCTTTTGGTCTGAAATGCACAGAACAGGCCATCCTAAGCGTTTTCGCACTGTTTCCAGCCTCAGTATTTCTTTAAGCTGCTGGTTCTTAATGCAAGCAATGGCAATGAAGTTTTTGTGCTAGATATGTTACAAATACATCCCTGAAGAAGGCAAACACCTTTAAAATGCATTTACTTTACATTGAACAAAGTAATAGTCTTTTGGTCTGAATTGCACAGAACAGGCCATTCTAAGCGTTTTCGCACTGTTTCCAGCCTCAGTATTTCTTTAAGCTGCTGCATCTTAATGCAAGCAATGGCAATGAAGTTTTTGTGCTAGATATGATACAAATACATCCCTGAAGAAGGCAAACACCTTTAAAATGCATTTACTTTACATTGAACAAAGTAATAGTCTTTTGGTCTGAATTGCACAGAACAGGCCATTCTAAGCGTTTTCGCACTGTTTCCAGCCTCAGTATTTCTTTAAGCTGCTGCATCTTAATGCAAGCAATGGCAATGAAGTTTTTGTGCTAGATATGATACAAATACATCCCTGAACAAGGCAAACACCTTTAAAATGCTTTAAATTTAATTTGACCAAAGTAGTGTTCTTTTGGTCTGAAATGCACAGAACAGGCCATTCTAAGCGTTTTCGCACTGTTTCCAACCTCAGCATTTCTTTAAGCTGCTGCATCTTAATGCAAGCAATGGCAATAAAGTTTTTGTGCTAGATGTGTTCCAAATACACCCCTGAAGAAGGCAAAGACCTTTAAAATGCTTTGAAATCACTTTGACAAGAGTAGTAGTCATTTGGTCTGAAATGCACAGAACAGGCCATTCTAAGCGTTTTTGCACTATTTCCAGCCTCAGTATTTCTTTAAGCTGCTGTCTCTGAAAGGAGGCAATGGCAATAAAGTTTTTGTGCTAGGTGTATTCCAAATACATCCCTGAAGGAGGAAAACACCTTTAAATTGCTTTGAAATCACTTTGACAAGAGTAGTAGTCTTTTGGTCTGAAATGCACAGAACAGGCCATCCTAAGCGTTTTCGCACTGTTTCCAGCCTCAGTATTTCTTTAAGCTGCTGGTTCTTAATGCAAGCAATGGCAATAAAGTTTTTGTGCTAGATGTGTTCCAAATACATCCCTGAAGGAGGAAAACACCTTTAAATTGCTTTGAAATCACTTTGAGCAAAGTAGAAGCCTGTTGGTCTGAAATGCACAGAACGGGCCATTCTAAGCGTTTTCGCACTGTTTCCAGCCTCAGTATTTCTTTAAGCTGCTAGTTCTTAATGCAAGCAATGGCAATGAAGTTTTTGTGCTAGATATGTTACAAATACATCCCTGAAGAAGGCAAACACCTTTAAAATGCATTTACTTTACATTGAACAAAGTAATAGTCTTTTGGTCTGAAATGCACAGAACAGGCCATTCTAAGCGTTTTCGCACTGTTTCCAGCCTCAGTATTTCTTTAAGCTGCTGCATCTTAATGCAAGCAATGGCAATGAAGTTTTTGTGCTAGATGTGTTCCAAATACATCCCTGAAGAAGGCAAACACCTTTAAAATGCTTTGAAATCACTTTGACAAGAGTAGTAGTCTTTTGGTCTGAAATGCACAGAACAGGCCATTCTAAGCGATTTGGCACTGTTTCCAACCTCAGTATTTCTTTAAGCTGCTGCATCTTAATGCAAGCAATGGCAATGAAGTTTTTGTGCTAGATATGTTCAAAATACATCCCTGATAAAGGCAAACACCTTTAAAATGCTTTAAATTTACTTTGACCAAAGTAGTGTTCTTTTGGTCTGAAATGCATAGAACAGGCCATTCTAAGCGTTTTCGCACTGTTTCCAGCCTCAGTATTTCTTTAAGCTGCTGGTTCTTAATGCAAGCAATGGCAATGATGTTTTTGTGCTAGACATGTTCCAAATACATCCCTGAAGGAGGAAAACACCTTTAAAATGCTTTGAAATCACTTTGACAAGAGTAGTAGTCTTTTGGTCTGAAATTCACAGAACAGGCCATTCTAAGCGTTTTCGCACTGTTTCCAGCCTCAGTATTTCTTTAAGCTGCTGGTTCTTAATGCAAGCAATGGCAATGAAGTTTTTGTGCTAGATATGATACAAATACATCCCTGAACAAGGCAAACACCTTTAAAATGCATTTAAATCACCTTGTTTAAAGTAGTGTTCTTTTGGTCTGAAATGCACAGAACAGGCCATTCTAAGCGTTTTCGCACTGTTTCCAGCCTCAGTGTTTCTTTAAGCTGCTGCATCTTAATGCAAGCAATGGCAATGAAGTTTTTGTGCTAGATGTGTTCCAAATACATCCCTGAACAAGGCAAACACCTTTAAAATGCATTTACTTTACATTGAACAAAGTAGTAGTCTTTTGGTCTGAAATGCACAGAACAGGCCATTCTAAGCGTTTTCGCACTGTTTCCAACCTCAGCATTTCTTTAAGCTGCTGCATCTTAATGCAAGCAATGGCAATAAAGTTTTTGTGCTAGATGTGTTCCAAATACACCCCTGAAGAAGGCAAACACCTTTAAAATGCTTTGAAATCACTTTGACAAGAGTAGTAGTCATTTGGTCTGAAATGCACAGAACAGGCCATTCTAAGCGTTTTTGCACTGTTTCCAGCCTCAGTATTTCTTTAAGCTGCTGTCTCTGAAAGGAGGCAATGGCAATAAAGTTTTTGTGCTAGATGTGTTCCAAATACATCCCTGAAGGAGGAAAACACCTTTAAATTGCTTTGAAATCACTTTGAGCAAAGTAGAAGACTTTTGGTCTGAAATGCACAGAACAGGCCATTCTAAGCGTTTTGGCACTGTTTCCAACCTCAGTATTTCTTTAAGCTGCTGGTTCTTAATGCAAGCAATGGCAATGAAGTATTTGTGCTAGATATGTTACAAATACATCCCTGAACAAGGCAAACAGCTTTAAAATGCTTTGAAATCACTTTAACTAAAGTAGTCATCTTTTGGTCTGAATTGCACAGAACAGGCCATTCTAAGCGTTTTCGCACTGTTTCCAGCCTCAGTATTTCTTTAAGCTGCTGGTTCTTAATGCAAGCAATGGCAATAAAGTTTTTGTGCTAAATGTGTTCCAAATACACCCCTGAAGAAGGCAAACACCTTTAAAATGCTTTGAAATCACTTTGAGCAAAGTAGAAGCCTTTTGGTCTGAAATGCACAGAACAGGCCATTCTAAGCGTTTTGGCACTGTTTCCAACCTCAGTATTTCTTTAAGCTGCTGCATCTTAATGCAAGCAATGGCAATAAAGTTTTTGTGCTAGATGTGTTCCAAATACACCCCTGAAGAAGGCAAACACCTTTAAAATGCTTTGAAATCACTTTGACAAGAGTAGTAGTCATTTGGTCTGAAATGCACAGAACAGGCCATTCTAAGCGTTTTTGCACTATTTCCAGCCTCAGTATTTCTTTAAGCTGCTGTCTCTGAAAGGAGGCAATGGCAATAAAGTTTTTGTGCTAGGTGTATTCCAAATACATCCCTGAAGGAGGAAAACACCTTTAAATTGCTTTGAAATCACTTTGACAAGAGTAGTAGTCTTTTGGTCTGAAATGCACAGAACAGGCCATCCTAAGCGTTTTCGCACTGTTTCCAGCCTCAGTATTTCTTTAAGCTGCTGGTTCTTAATGCAAGCAATGGCAATAAAGTTTTTGTGCTAGATGTGTTCCAAATACATCCCTGAAGGAGGAAAACACCTTTAAATTGCTTTGAAATCACTTTGAGCAAAGTAGAAGCCTGTTGGTCTGAAATGCACAGAACAGGCCATTCTAAGCGTTTTCGCACTGTTTCCAGCCTCAGTATTTCTTTAAGCTGCTAGTTCTTAATGCAAGCAATGGCAATGAAGTTTTTGTGCTAGATATGTTACAAATACATCCCTGAAGAAGGCAAACACCTTTAAAATGCATTTACTTTACATTGAACAAAGTAATAGTCTTTTGGTCTGAAATGCACAGAACAGGCCATTCTAAGCGTTTTCGCACTGTTTCCAGCCTCAGTATTTCTTTAAGCTGCTGCATCTTAATGCAAGCAATGGCAATGAAGTTTTTGTGCTAGATGTGTTCCAAATACATCCCTGAAGAAGGCAAACACCTTTAAAATGCTTTGAAATCACTTTGACAAGAGTAGTAGTCTTTTGGTCTGAAATGCACAGAACAGGCCATTCTAAGCGATTTGGCACTGTTTCCAACCTCCGTATTTCTTTAAGCTGCTGCATCTTAATGCAAGCAATGGCAATGAAGTTTTTGTGCTAGATATGTTCAAAATACATCCCTGATAAAGGCAAACACCTTTAAAATGCTTTAAATTTACTTTGACCAAAGTAGTGTTCTTTTGGTCTGAAATGCACAGAACAGGCCATTCTAAGCGTTTTCGCACTGTTTCCAACCTCAGCATTTCTTTAAGCTGCTGCATCTTAATGCAAGCAATGGCAATAAAGTTTTTGTGCTAGATGTGTTCCAAATACACCCCTGAAGAAGGCAAACACCTTTAAAATGCTTTGAAATCACTTTGACAAGAGTAGTAGTCTTTTGGTCTGAAATGCACAGAACAGGCCATTCTAAGCGTTTTTGCACTGTTTCCAGCCTCAGTATTTCTTTAAGCTGCTGTCTCTGAAAGGAGGCAATGGCAATAAAGTTTTTGTGCTAGATGTGTTCCAAATACATCCCTGACGGAGGAAAACACCTTTAAATTGCTTTGAAATCACTTTGACAAGAGTAGTAGTCTTTTGGTCTGAAATGCACAGAACAGGCCATTCTAAGCGTTTTCGCACTGTTTCCAGCCTCAGTATTTCTTTAAGCTGCTGGTTCTTAATGCAAGCAATGGCAATAAAGTTTTTGTGCTAGATGTGTTCCAAATACATCCCTGAAGGAGGAAAACACCTTTAAAATGCATTTACTTTACATTGAACAAAGTAATAGTCTTTGGGTCTGAAATGCACAGAACAGGCCATTCTAAGCGTTTTCGCACTGTTTTCAGCCTCAGTATTTCTTTAAGCTGCTGGTTCTTAATGCAAGCAATGGCAATGATGTTTTTGTGCTAGACATGTTCCAAATACATCCCTGAAGGAGGAAAACACCTTTAAAATGCATTTACTTTACATTGAACAAAGTAATAGTCTTTGGGTCTGAAATGCACAGAACAGGCCATTCTAAGCGTTTTGGCACTGTTTCCAACCTCAGCATTTCTTTAAGCTGCTGCATCTTAATGCAAGCAATGGCAATAAAGTTTTTGTGCAAGATATGTTACAAATACATCCCTGAACAAGGCAAACACTTTTAAAATGCATTTACTTTACATTGAATAAAGTAGTGTTCTTATGGTCTTAAATGCACAGAACAGGCCATTCTAAGCGTTTTGGCACTGTTTCCAACTTCAGTATTTCTTTAAGCTGCTGCATCTTAATGCAAGCAATGGCAATGAAGTTTTTGTGCTAGATATGTTCCAAATACATCCCTGATAAAGGCAAACACCTTTAAAATGCTTTAAATTTACTTTGACCAAAGTAGTGTTCTTTTGGTCTGAAATGCACAGAACAGGCCATTCTAAGCGTTTTGGCACTGTTTCCAACCTCAGTATTTCTTTAAGCTGCTGCATCTTAATGCAAGTAATGGCAATAAAGTTTTTGTGCTAGATATGTTACAAATAAATCCCTGAAGGAGGAAAACACCTTTAAAATGCTTTGAAATCACTTTGACAAGAGTAGTAGTCTTTTGGTCTGAAATTCACAGAACAGGCCATTCTAAACGTTTTCGCACTGTTTCCAGCCTCAGTATTTCTTTAAGCTGCTGGTTCTTAATGCAAGCAATGGCAATGAAGTTTTTGTGCTAGATATGATACAAATACATCCCTGAACAAGGCAAACACCTTTAAAATGCTTTAAATTTAATTTGACCAAAGTAGTGTTCTTTTGGTCTGAAATGCACAGAACAGGCCATTCTAAGCGTTTTCGCACTGTTTCCAACCTCAGCATTTCTTTAAGCTGCTGCATCTTAATGCAAGCAATGGCAATGAAGTTTTTGTGCTAGATATGTTACAAATACATCCCTGAAGAAGGCAAACACCTTTAAAATGCATTTACTTTACATTGAACAAAGTAATAGTCTTTTGGTCTGAATTGCACAGAACAGGCCATTCTAAGCGTTTTCGCACTGTTTCCAGCCTCAGTATTTCTTTAAGCTGCTGCATCTTAATGCAAGCAATGGCAATGAAGTTTTTGTGCTAGATATGATACAAATACATCCCTGAAGAAGGCAAACACCTTTAAAATGCATTTACTTTACATTGAACAAAGTAATAGTCTTTTGGTCTGAATTGCACAGAACAGGCCATTCTAAGCGTTTTCGCACTGTTTCCAGCCTCAGTATTTCTTTAAGCTGCTGCATCTTAATGCAAGCAATGGCAATGAAGTTTTTGTGCTAGATATGATACAAATACATCCCTGAACAAGGCAAACACCTTTAAAATGCTTTAAATTTAATTTGACCAAAGTAGTGTTCTTTTGGTCTGAAATGCACAGAACAGGCCATTCTAAGCGTTTTCGCACTGTTTCCAACCTCAGCATTTCTTTAAGCTGCTGCATCTTAATGCAAGCAATGGCAATAAAGTTTTTGTGCTAGATGTGTTCCAAATACACCCCTGAAGAAGGCAAACACCTTTAAAATGCTTTGAAATCACTTTGACAAGAGTAGTAGTCATTTGGTCTGAAATGCACAGAACAGGCCATTCTAAGCGTTTTTGCACTATTTCCAGCCTCAGTATTTCTTTAAGCTGCTGTCTCTGTCTCTGAAAGGAGGCAATGGCAATAAAGTTTTTGTGCTAGGTGTATTCCAAATACATCCCTGACGGAGGAAAACACCTTTAAATTGCTTTGAAATCACTTTGACAAGAGTAGTAGTCTTTTGGTCTGAAATGCACAGAACAGGCCATTCTAAGCGTTTTCGCACTGTTTCCAGCCTCAGTATTTCTTTAAGCTGCTGGTTCTTAATGCAAGCAATGGCAATAAAGTTTTTGTGCTAGATGTGTTCCAAATACATCCCTGAAGGAGGAAAACACCTTTAAAATGCATTTACTTTACATTGAACAAAGTAATAGTCTTTGGGTCTGAAATGCACAGAACAGGCCATTCTAAGCGTTTTCGCACTGTTTTCAGCCTCAGTATTTCTTTAAGCTGCTGGTTCTTAATGCAAGCAATGGCAATGATGTTTTTGTGCTAGACATGTTCCAAATACATCCCTGAAGGAGGAAAACACCTTTAAAATGCTTTGAAATCACTTTGACAAGAGTAGTAGTCTTTTGGTCTGAAATGCACAGAACAGGCCATTCTAAGCGTTTTGGCACTGTTTCCAACCTCAGCATTTCTTTAAGCTGCTGCATCTTAATGCAAGCAATGGCAATAAAGTTTTTGTGCAAGATATGTTCCAAATACATCCCTGAACAAGGCAAACACTTTTAAAATGCTTTAAATTTACTTTGACCAAAGTAGTGTTCTTTTGGTCTGAAATGCACAGAACAGGCCATTCTAAGCGTTTTGGCACTGTTTCCAACCTCAGTATTTCTTTAAGCTGCTGCATCTTAATGCAAGTAATGGCAATAAAGTTTTTGTGCTAGATATGTTACAAATAAATCCCTGAAGGAGGAAAACACCTTTAAAATGCTTTGAAATCACTTTGACAAGAGTAGTAGTCTTTTGGTCTGAAATTCACAGAACAGGCCATTCTAAACGTTTTCGCACTGTTTCCAGCCTCAGTATTTCTTTAAGCTGCTGGTTCTTAATGCAAGCAATGGCAATGAAGTTTTTGTGCTAGATATGATACAAATACATCCCTGAACAAGGCAAACACCTTTAAAATGCTTTAAATTTAATTTGACCAAAGTAGTGTTCTTTTGGTCTGAAATGCACAGAACAGGCCATTCTAAGCGTTTTCGCACTGTTTCCAACCTCAGCATTTCTTTAAGCTGCTGCATCTTAATGCAAGCAATGGCAATGAAGTTTTTGTGCTAGATATGTTACAAATACATCCCTGAAGAAGGCAAACACCTTTAAAATGCATTTACTTTACATTGAACAAAGTAATAGTCTTTTGGTCTGAATTGCACAGAACAGGCCATTCTAAGCGTTTTCGCACTGTTTCCAGCCTCAGTATTTCTTTAAGCTGCTGCATCTTAATGCAAGCAATGGCAATGAAGTTTTTGTGCTAGATATGATACAAATACATCCCTGAAGAAGGCAAACTCCTTTAAAATGCATTTACTTTACATTGAACAAAGTAATAGTCTTTTGGTCTGAATTGCACAGAACAGGCCATTCTAAGCGTTTTCGCACTGTTTCCAGCCTCAGTATTTCTTTAAGCTGCTGCATCTTAATGCAAGCAATGGCAATGAAGTTTTTGTGCTAGATATGATACAAATACATCCCTGAACAAGGCAAACACCTTTAAAATGCTTTAAATTTAATTTGACCAAAGTAGTGTTCTTTTGGTCTGAAATGCACAGAACAGGCCATTCTAAGCGTTTTCGCACTGTTTCCAACCTCAGCATTTCTTTAAGCTGCTGCATCTTAATGCAAGCAATGGCAATAAAGTTTTTGTGCTAGATGTGTTCCAAATACACCCCTGAAGAAGGCAAACACCTTTAAAATGCTTTGAAATCACTTTGACAAGAGTAGTAGTCATTTGGTCTGAAATGCACAGAACAGGCCATTCTAAGCGTTTTTGCACTATTTCCAGCCTCAGTATTTCTTTAAGCTGCTGTCTCTGAAAGGAGGCAATGGCAATAAAGTTTTTGTGCTAGGTGTATTCCAAATACATCCCTGAAGGAGGAAAACACCTTTAAATTGCTTTGAAATCACTTTGACAAGAGTAGTAGTCTTTTGGTCTGAAATGCACAGAACAGGCCATCCTAAGCGTTTTCGCACTGTTTCCAGCCTCAGTATTTCTTTAAGCTGCTGGTTCTTAATGCAAGCAATGGCAATAAAGTTTTTGTGCTAGATGTGTTCCAAATACATCCCTAAAGGAGGAAAACACCTTTAAATTGCTTTGAAATCACTTTGAGCAAAGTAGAAGCCTGTTGGTCTGAAATGCACAGAACAGGCCATTCTAAGCGTTTTCGCACTGTTTCCAGCCTCAGTATTTCTTTAAGCTGCTAGTTCTTAATGCAAGCAATGGCAATGAAGTTTTTGTGCTAGATATGTTACAAATACATCCCTGAAGAAGGCAAACACCTTTAAAATGCATTTACTTTACATTGAACAAAGTAATAGTCTTTTGGTCTGAAATGCACAGAACAGGCCATTCTAAGCGTTTTCGCACTGTTTCCAGCCTCAGTATTTCTTTAAGCTGCTGCATCTTAATGCAAGCAATGGCAATGAAGTTTTTGTGCTAGATGTGTTCCAAATACATCCCTGAAGAAGGCAAACACCTTTAAAATGCTTTGAAATCACTTTGACAAGAGTAGTAGTCTTTTGGTCTGAAATGCACAGAACAGGCCATTCTAAGCGATTTGGCACTGTTTCCAACCTCAGTATTTCTTTAAGCTGCTGCATCTTAATGCAAGCAATGGCAATGAAGTTTTTGTGCTAGATATGTTCAAAATACATCCCTGATAAAGGCAAACACCTTTAAAATGCATTTAAATCACCTTGTTTAAAGTAGTGTTCTTTTGGTCTGAAATGCACAGAACAGGCCATTCTAAGCGTTTTCGCACTGTTTCCAGCCTCAGTGTTTCTTTAAGCTGCTGCATCTTAATGCAAGCAATGGCAATGAAGTTTTTGTGCTAGATGTGTTCCAAATACATCCCTGAACAAGGCAAACACCTTTAAAATGCATTTACTTTACATTGAACAAAGTAGTAGTCTTTTGGTCTGAAATGCACAGAACAGGCCATTCTAAGCGTTTTCGCACTGTTTCCAACCTCAGCATTTCTTTAAGCTGCTGCATCTTAATGCAAGCAATGGCAATAAAGTTTTTGTGCTAGATGTGTTCCAAATACACCCCTGAAGAAGGCAAACACCTTTAAAATGCTTTGAAATCACTTTGACAAGAGTAGTAGTCATTTGGTCTGAAATGCACAGAACAGGCCATTCTAAGCGTTTTTGCACTGTTTCCAGCCTCAGTATTTCTTTAAGCTGCTGTCTCTGAAAGGAGGCAATGGCAATAAAGTTTTTGTGCTAGATGTGTTCCAAATACATCCCTGAAGGAGGAAAACACCTTTAAATTGCTTTGAAATCACTTTGAGCAAAGTAGAAGACTTTTGGTCTGAAATGCACAGAACAGGCCATTCTAAGCGTTTTGGCACTGTTTCCAACCTCAGTATTTCTTTAAGCTGCTGGTTCTTAATGCAAGCAATGGCAATGAAGTTTTTGTGCTAGATATGTTACAAATACATCCCTGAACAAGGCAAACAGCTTTAAAATGCTTTGAAATCACTTTAACTAAAGTAGTCATCTTTTGGTCTGAAATGCACAGAACAGGCCATTCTAAGCGTTTTCGCATTGTTTCCAGCCTCAGTATTTCTTTAAGCTGCTGCATCTTAATGCAAGCAATGGCAATGACGTTTTTGTGCTAGATGTGTTCCAAATACATCCCTGAAGAAGGCAAACACCTTTAAAATGCATTGAAATCACTTTGACAAGAGTAGTAGTCTTTTGGTCTGAAATTCACAGAACAGGCCATTCTAAGCATTTTCGCACTGTTTCCAGCCTCAGTGTTTCTTTAAGCTGCTGCAAACCTAATGCAAGCAATGGCAATAAAGTTTTTGTGCTAGATGTGTTCCAAATACATCCCTGAAGAAGGCAAACACTTTTAAAATGCATTTACTTTACATTGAACAAAGTAGTGTTCTTATGGTCTGAAATGCACAGAACAGGCCATTCTAAGCGTTTTGGCACTGTTTCCAACCTCAGTATTTCTTTAAGCTGCTGGTTCTTAATGCAAGCAATGGCAATAAAGTTTTTGTGCTAAATGTGTTCCAAATACATCCCTGATGAGGAAAACACCTTTAAATTGCTTTGAAATCACTTTGAGCAAAGTAGAAGCCTTTTGGTCTGAAATGCACAGAACAGGCCATTCTAAGCGTTTTGGCACTGTTTCCAACCTCAGTATTTCTTTAAGCTGCTGCATCTTAATGCAAGCAATGGCAATAAAGTTTTTGTGCTAGATGTGTTCCAAATACACCCCTGAAGAAGGCAAACACCTTTAAAATGCTTTGAAATCACTTTGACAAGAGTAGTAGTCATTTGGTCTGAAATGCACAGAACAGGCCATTCTAAGCGTTTTTGCACTATTTCCAGCCTCAGTATTTCTTTAAGCTGCTGTCTCTGAAAGGAGGCAATGGCAATAAAGTTTTTGTGCTAGGTGTATTCCAAATACATCCCTGAAGGAGGAAAACACCTTTAAATTGCTTTGAAATCACTTTGACAAGAGTAGTAGTCTTTTGGTCTGAAATGCACAGAACAGGCCATTCTAAGCGTTTTCGCACTGTTTCCAGCCTCAGTATTTCTTTAAGCTGCTGGTTCTTAATGCAAGCAATGGCAATAAAGTTTTTGTGCTAGATGTGTTCCAAATACATCCCTGAAGGAGGAAAACACCTTTAAATTGCTTTGAAATCACTTTGAGCAAAGTAGAAGCCTGTTGGTCTGAAATGCACAGAACAGGCCATTCAAAGCGTTTTCGCACTGTTTCCAGCCTCAGTATTTCTTTAAGCTGCTAGTTCTTAATGCAAGCAATGGCAATGAAGTTTTTGTGCTAGATATGTTACAAATACATCCCTGAAGAAGGCAAACACCTTTAAAATGCATTTACTTTACATTGAACAAAGTAATAGTCTTTTGGTCTGAAATGCACAGAACAGGCCATTCTAAGCGTTTTTGCACTATTTCCAGCCTCAGTATTTCTTTAAGCTGCTGTCTCTGAAAGGAGGCAATGGCAATAAAGTTTTTGTGCTAGGTGTATTCCAAATACATCCCTGAAGGAGGAAAACACCTTTAAATTGCTTTGAAATCACTTTGACAAGAGTAGTAGTCTTTTGGTCTGAAATGCACAGAACAGGCCATTCTAAGCGTTTTCGCACTGTTTCCAGCCTCAGTATTTCTTTAAGCTGCTGGTTCTTAATGCAAGCAATGGCAATAAAGTTTTTGTGCTAGATGTGTTCCAAATACATCCCTGAAGGAGGAAAACACCTTTAAAATGCATTTACTTTACATTGAACAAAGTAATAGTCTTTGGGTCTGAAATGCACAGAACAGGCCATTCTAAGCGTTTTCGCACTGTTTTCAGCCTCAGTATTTCTTTAAGCTGCTGGTTCTTAATGCAAGCAATGGCAATGATGTTTTTGTGCTAGACATGTTCCAAATACATCCCTGAAGGAGGAAAACACCTTTAAAATGCTTTGAAATCACTTTGACAAGAGTAGTAGTCTTTTGGTCTGAAATGCACAGAACAGGCCATTCTAAGCGTTTTGGCACTGTTTCCAACCTCAGCATTTCTTTAAGCTGCTGCATCTTAATGCAAGCAATGGCAATAAAGTTTTTGTGCAAGATATGTTCCAAATACATCCCTGAACAAGGCAAACACTTTTAAAATGCTTTAAATTTACTTTGACCAAAGTAGTGTTCTTTTGGTCTGAAATGCACAGAACAGGCCATTCTAAGCGTTTTGGCACTGTTTCCAACCTCAGTATTTCTTTAAGCTGCTGCATCTTAATGCAAGTAATGGCAATAAAGTTTTTGTGCTAGATATGTTACAAATAAATCCCTGAAGGAGGAAAACACCTTTAAAATGCTTTGAAATCACTTTGACAAGAGTAGTAGTCTTTTGGTCTGAAATTCACAGAACAGGCCATTCTAAACGTTTTCGCACTGTTTCCAGCCTCAGTATTTCTTTAAGCTGCTGGTTCTTAATGCAAGCAATGGCAATGAAGTTTTTGTGCTAGATATGATACAAATACATCCCTGAACAAGGCAAACACCTTTAAAATGCTTTAAATTTAATTTGACCAAAGTAGTGTTCTTTTGGTCTGAAATGCACAGAACAGGCCATTCTAAGCGTTTTCGCACTGTTTCCAACCTCAGCATTTCTTTAAGCTGCTGCATCTTAATGCAAGCAATGGCAATGAAGTTTTTGTGCTAGATATGTTACAAATACATCCCTGAAGAAGGCAAACACCTTTAAAATGCATTTACTTTACATTGAACAAAGTAATAGTCTTTTGGTCTGAATTGCACAGAACAGGCCATTCTAAGCGTTTTCGCACTGTTTCCAGCCTCAGTATTTCTTTAAGCTGCTGCATCTTAATGCAAGCAATGGCAATGAAGTTTTTGTGCTAGATATGATACAAATACATCCCTGAAGAAGGCAAACACCTTTAAAATGCATTTACTTTACATTGAACAAAGTAATAGTCTTTTGGTCTGAATTGCACAGAACAGGCCATTCTAAGCGTTTTCGCACTGTTTCCAGCCTCAGTATTTCTTTAAGCTGCTGCATCTTAATGCAAGCAATGGCAATGAAGTTTTTGTGCTAGATATGATACAAATACATCCCTGAACAAGGCAAACACCTTTAAAATGCTTTAAATTTAATTTGACCAAAGTAGTGTTCTTTTGGTCTGAAATGCACAGAACAGGCCATTCTAAGCGTTTTCGCACTGTTTCCAACCTCAGCATTTCTTTAAGCTGCTGCATCTTAATGCAAGCAATGGCAATAAAGTTTTTGTGCTAGATGTGTTCCAAATACACCCCTGAAGAAGGCAAACACCTTTAAAATGCTTTGAAATCACTTTGACAAGAGTAGTAGTCATTTGGTCTGAAATGCACAGAACAGGCCATTCTAAGCGTTTTTGCACTATTTCCAGCCTCAGTATTTCTTTAAGCTGCTGTCTCTGAAAGGAGGCAATGGCAATAAAGTTTTTGTGCTAGGTGTATTCCAAATACATCCCTGAAGGAGGAAAACACCTTTAAATTGCTTTGAAATCACTTTGACAAGAGTAGTAGTCTTTTGGTCTGAAATGCACAGAACAGGCCATCCTAAGCGTTTTCGCACTGTTTCCAGCCTCAGTATTTCTTTAAGCTGCTGGTTCTTAATGCAAGCAATGGCAATAAAGTTTTTGTGCTAGATGTGTTCCAAATACATCCCTAAAGGAGGAAAACACCTTTAAATTGCTTTGAAATCACTTTGAGCAAAGTAGAAGCCTGTTGGTCTGAAATGCACAGAACAGGCCATTCTAAGCGTTTTCGCACTGTTTCCAGCCTCAGTATTTCTTTAAGCTGCTAGTTCTTAATGCAAGCAATGGCAATGAAGTTTTTGTGCTAGATATGTTACAAATACATCCCTGAAGAAGGCAAACACCTTTAAAATGCATTTACTTTACATTGAACAAAGTAATAGTCTTTTGGTCTGAAATGCACAGAACAGGCCATTCTAAGCGTTTTCGCACTGTTTCCAGCCTCAGTATTTCTTTAAGCTGCTGCATCTTAATGCAAGCAATGGCAATGAAGTTTTTGTGCTAGATGTGTTCCAAATACATCCCTGAAGAAGGCAAACACCTTTAAAATGCTTTGAAATCACTTTGACAAGAGTAGTAGTCTTTTGGTCTGAAATGCACAGAACAGGCCATTCTAAGCGATTTGGCACTGTTTCCAACCTCAGTATTTCTTTAAGCTGCTGCATCTTAATGCAAGCAATGGCAATGAAGTTTTTGTGCTAGATATGTTCAAAATACATCCCTGATAAAGGCAAACACCTTTAAAATGCATTTAAATCACCTTGTTTAAAGTAGTGTTCTTTTGGTCTGAAATGCACAGAACAGGCCATTCTAAGCGTTTTCGCACTGTTTCCAGCCTCAGTGTTTCTTTAAGCTGCTGCATCTTAATGCAAGCAATGGCAATGAAGTTTTTGTGCTAGATGTGTTCCAAATACATCCCTGAACAAGGCAAACACCTTTAAAATGCATTTACTTTACATTGAACAAAGTAGTAGTCTTTTGGTCTGAAATGCACAGAACAGGCCATTCTAAGCGTTTTCGCACTGTTTCCAACCTCAGCATTTCTTTAAGCTGCTGCATCTTAATGCAAGCAATGGCAATAAAGTTTTTGTGCTAGATGTGTTCCAAATACACCCCTGAAGAAGGCAAACACCTTTAAAATGCTTTGAAATCACTTTGACAAGAGTAGTAGTCATTTGGTCTGAAATGCACAGAACAGGCCATTCTAAGCGTTTTTGCACTGTTTCCAGCCTCAGTATTTCTTTAAGCTGCTGTCTCTGAAAGGAGGCAATGGCAATAAAGTTTTTGTGCTAGATGTGTTCCAAATACATCCCTGAAGGAGGAAAACACCTTTAAATTGCTTTGAAATCACTTTGAGCAAAGTAGAAGACTTTTGGTCTGAAATGCACAGAACAGGCCATTCTAAGCGTTTTGGCACTGTTTCCAACCTCAGTATTTCTTTAAGCTGCTGGTTCTTAATGCAAGCAATGGCAATGAAGTTTTTGTGCTAGATATGTTACAAATACATCCCTGAACAAGGTAAACAGCTTTAAAATGCTTTGAAATCACTTTAACTAAAGTAGTCATCTTTTGGTCTGAAATGCACAGAACAGGCCATTCTAAGCGTTTTCGCATTGTTTCCAGCCTCAGTATTTCTTTAAGCTGCTGCATCTTAATGCAAGCAATGGCAATGACGTTTTTGTGCTAGATGTGTTCCAAATACATCCCTGAAGAAGGCAAACACCTTTAAAATGCATTGAAATCACTTTGACAAGAGTAGTAGTCTTTTGGTCTGAAATTCACAGAACAGGCCATTCTAAGCATTTTCGCACTGTTTCCAGCCTCAGTGTTTCTTTAAGCTGCTGCAAACCTAATGCAAGCAATGGCAATAAAGTTTTTGTGCTAGATGTGTTCCAAATACATCCCTGAAGAAGGCAAACACTTTTAAAATGCATTTACTTTACATTGAACAAAGTAGTGTTCTTATGGTCTGAAATGCACAGAACAGGCCATTCTAAGCGTTTTGGCACTGTTTCCAACCTCAGTATTTCTTTAAGCTGCTGGTTCTTAATGCAAGCAATGGCAATAAAGTTTTTGTGCTAAATGTGTTCCAAATACATCCCTGAAGGAGGAAAACACCTTTAAATTGCTTTGAAATCACTTTGAGCAAAGTAGAAGCCTTTTGGTCTGAAATGCACAGAACAGGCCATTCTAAGCGTTTTGGCACTGTTTCCAACCTCAGTATTTCTTTAAGCTGCTGCATCTTAATGCAAGCAATGGCAATAAAGTTTTTGTGCTAGATGTGTTCCAAATACACCCCTGAAGAAGGCAAACACCTTTAAAATGCTTTGAAATCACTTTGACAAGAGTAGTAGTCATTTGGTCTGAAATGCACAGAACAGGCCATTCTAAGCGTTTTTGCACTATTTCCAGCCTCAGTATTTCTTTAAGCTGCTGTCTCTGAAAGGAGGCAATGGCAATAAAGTTTTTGTGCTAGGTGTATTCCAAATACATCCCTGAAGGAGGAAAACACCTTTAAATTGCTTTGAAATCACTTTGACAAGAGTAGTAGTCTTTTGGTCTGAAATGCACAGAACAGGCCATTCTAAGCGTTTTCGCACTGTTTCCAGCCTCAGTATTTCTTTAAGCTGCTGGTTCTTAATGCAAGCAATGGCAATAAAGTTTTTGTGCTAGATGTGTTCCAAATACATCCCTGAAGGAGGAAAACACCTTTAAATTGCTTTGAAATCACTTTGAGCAAAGTAGAAGCCTGTTGGTCTGAAATGCACAGAACAGGCCATTCTAAGCGTTTTCGCACTGTTTCCAGCCTCAGTATTTCTTTAAGCTGCTAGTTCTTAATGCAAGCAATGGCAATGAAGTTTTTGTGCTAGATATGTTACAAATACATCCCTGAAGAAGGCAAACACCTTTAAAATGCATTTACTTTACATTGAACAAAGTAATAGTCTTTTGGTCTGAAATGCACAGAACAGGCCATTCTAAGCGTTTTCGCACTGTTTCCAGCCTCAGTATTTCTTTAAGCTGCTGCATCTTAATGCAAGCAATGGCAATGAAGTTTTTGTGCTAGATGTGTTCCAAATACATCCCTGAAGAAGGCAAACACCTTTAAAATGCTTTGAAATCACTTTGACAAGAGTAGTAGTCTTTTGGTCTGAAATGCACAGAACAGGCCATTCTAAGCGATTTGGCACTGTTTCCAACCTCAGTATTTCTTTAAGCTGCTGCATCTTAATGCAAGCAATGGCAATGAAGTTTTTGTGCTAGATATGTTCAAAATACATCCCTGATAAAGGCAAACACCTTTAAAATGCTTTAAATTTACTTTGACCAAAGTAGTGTTCTTTTGGTCTGAAATTCACAGAACAGGCCATTCTAAGCATTTTCGCACTGTTTCCAGCCTCAGTGTTTCTTTAAGCTGCTGCAAACCTAATGCAAGCAATGGCAATAAAGTTTTTGTGCTAGATGTGTTCCAAATACATCCCTGAAGAAGGCAAACACTTTTAAAATGCATTTACTTTACATTGAACAAAGTAGTGTTCTTATGGTCTGAAATGCACAGAACAGGCCATTCTAAGCGTTTTGGCACTGTTTCCAACCTCAGTATTTCTTTAAGCTGCTGGTTCTTAATGCAAGCAATGGCAATAAAGTTTTTGTGCTAAATGTGTTCCAAATACATCCCTGAAGGAGGAAAACACCTTTAAATTGCTTTGAAATCACTTTGAGCAAAGTAGAAGCCTTTTGGTCTGAAATGCACAGAACAGGCCATTCTAAGCGTTTTGGCACTGTTTCCAACCTCAGTATTTCTTTAAGCTGCTGCATCTTAATGCAAGCAATGGCAATAAAGTTTTTGTGCTAGATGTGTTCCAAATACACCCCTGAAGAAGGCAAACACCTTTAAAATGCTTTGAAATCACTTTGACAAGAGTAGTAGTCATTTGGTCTGAAATGCACAGAACAGGCCATTCTAAGCGTTTTTGCACTATTTCCAGCCTCAGTATTTCTTTAAGCTGCTGTCTCTGAAAGGAGGCAATGGCAATAAAGTTTTTGTGCTAGGTGTATTCCAAATACATCCCTGAAGGAGGAAAACACCTTTAAATTGCTTTGAAATCACTTTGACAAGAGTAGTAGTCTTTTGGTCTGAAATGCACAGAACAGGCCATTCTAAGCGTTTTCGCACTGTTTCCAGCCTCAGTATTTCTTTAAGCTGCTGGTTCTTAATGCAAGCAATGGCAATAAAGTTTTTGTGCTAGATGTGTTCCAAATACATCCCTGAAGGAGGAAAACACCTTTAAATTGCTTTGAAATCACTTTGAGCAAAGTAGAAGCCTGTTGGTCTGAAATGCACAGAACAGGCCATTCAAAGCGTTTTCGCACTGTTTCCAGCCTCAGTATTTCTTTAAGCTGCTAGTTCTTAATGCAAGCAATGGCAATGAAGTTTTTGTGCTAGATATGTTACAAATACATCCCTGAAGAAGGCAAACACCTTTAAAATGCATTTACTTTACATTGAACAAAGTAATAGTCTTTTGGTCTGAAATGCACAGAACAGGCCATTCTAAGCGTTTTTGCACTATTTCCAGCCTCAGTATTTCTTTAAGCTGCTGTCTCTGAAAGGAGGCAATGGCAATAAAGTTTTTGTGCTAGGTGTATTCCAAATACATCCCTGAAGGAGGAAAACACCTTTAAATTGCTTTGAAATCACTTTGACAAGAGTAGTAGTCTTTTGGTCTGAAATGCACAGAACAGGCCATTCTAAGCGTTTTCGCACTGTTTCCAGCCTCAGTATTTCTTTAAGCTGCTGGTTCTTAATGCAAGCAATGGCAATAAAGTTTTTGTGCTAGATGTGTTCCAAATACATCCCTGAAGGAGGAAAACACCTTTAAAATGCATTTACTTTACATTGAACAAAGTAATAGTCTTTGGGTCTGAAATGCACAGAACAGGCCATTCTAAGCGTTTTCGCACTGTTTTCAGCCTCAGTATTTCTTTAAGCTGCTGGTTCTTAATGCAAGCAATGGCAATGATGTTTTTGTGCTAGACATGTTCCAAATACATCCCTGAAGGAGGAAAACACCTTTAAAATGCTTTGAAATCACTTTGACAAGAGTAGTAGTCTTTTGGTCTGAAATGCACAGAACAGGCCATTCTAAGCGTTTTGGCACTGTTTCCAACCTCAGCATTTCTTTAAGCTGCTGCATCTTAATGCAAGCAATGGCAATAAAGTTTTTGTGCAAGATATGTTCCAAATACATCCCTGAACAAGGCAAACACTTTTAAAATGCTTTAAATTTACTTTGACCAAAGTAGTGTTCTTTTGGTCTGAAATGCACAGAACAGGCCATTCTAAGCGTTTTGGCACTGTTTCCAACCTCAGTATTTCTTTAAGCTGCTGCATCTTAATGCAAGTAATGGCAATAAAGTTTTTGTGCTAGATATGTTACAAATAAATCCCTGAAGGAGGAAAACACCTTTAAAATGCTTTGAAATCACTTTGACAAGAGTAGTAGTCTTTTGGTCTGAAATTCACAGAACAGGCCATTCTAAACGTTTTCGCACTGTTTCCAGCCTCAGTATTTCTTTAAGCTGCTGGTTCTTAATGCAAGCAATGGCAATGAAGTTTTTGTGCTAGATATGATACAAATACATCCCTGAACAAGGCAAACACCTTTAAAATGCTTTAAATTTAATTTGACCAAAGTAGTGTTCTTTTGGTCTGAAATGCACAGAACAGGCCATTCTAAGCGTTTTCGCACTGTTTCCAACCTC
Source organism: Macropodus opercularis (assembly GCA_030770545.1). NCBI lineage: Eukaryota > Metazoa > Chordata > Actinopteri > Anabantiformes > Osphronemidae > Macropodus > Macropodus opercularis. Next base: position 15,833,360 of record CM061098.1, on the reverse strand, counting down.
AGCATTTCTTTAAGCTGCTGCATCTTAATGCAAGCAATGGCAATGAAGTTTTTGTGCTAGATATGTTACAAATACATCCCTGAAGAAGGCAAACACCTTTAAAATGCATTTACTTTACATTGAACAAAGTAATAGTCTTTTGGTCTGAATTGCACAGAACAGGCCATTCTAAGCGTTTTCGCACTGTTTCCAGCCTCAGTATTTCTTTAAGCTGCTGCATCTTAATGCAAGCAATGGCAATGAAGTTTTTGTGCTAGATATGATACAAATACATCCCTGAAGAAGGCAAACACCTTTAAAATGCATTTACTTTACATTGAACAAAGTAATAGTCTTTTGGTCTGAATTGCACAGAACAGGCCATTCTAAGCGTTTTCGCACTGTTTCCAGCCTCAGTATTTCTTTAAGCTGCTGCATCTTAATGCAAGCAATGGCAATGAAGTTTTTGTGCTAGATATGATACAAATACATCCCTGAACAAGGCAAACACCTTTAAAATGCTTTAAATTTAATTTGACCAAAGTAGTGTTCTTTTGGTCTGAAATGCACAGAACAGGCCATTCTAAGCGTTTTCGCACTGTTTCCAACCTCAGCATTTCTTTAAGCTGCTGCATCTTAATGCAAGCAATGGCAATAAAGTTTTTGTGCTAGATGTGTTCCAAATACACCCCTGAAGAAGGCAAACACCTTTAAAATGCTTTGAAATCACTTTGACAAGAGTAGTAGTCATTTGGTCTGAAATGCACAGAACAGGCCATTCTAAGCGTTTTTGCACTATTTCCAGCCTCAGTATTTCTTTAAGCTGCTGTCTCTGAAAGGAGGCAATGGCAATAAAGTTTTTGTGCTAGGTGTATTCCAAATACATCCCTGAAGGAGGAAAACACCTTTAAATTGCTTTGAAATCACTTTGACAAGAGTAGTAGTCTTTTGGTCTGAAATGCACAGAACAGGCCATCCTAAGCGTTTTCGCACTGTTTCCAGCCTCAGTATTTCTTTAAGCTGCTGGTTCTTAATGCAAGCAATGGCAATAAAGTTTTTGTGCTAGATGTGTTCCAAATACATCCCTAAAGGAGGAAAACACCTTTAAATTGCTTTGAAATCACTTTGAGCAAAGTAGAAGCCTGTTGGTCTGAAATGCACAGAACAGGCCATTCTAAGCGTTTTCGCACTGTTTCCAGCCTCAGTATTTCTTTAAGCTGCTAGTTCTTAATGCAAGCAATGGCAATGAAGTTTTTGTGCTAGATATGTTACAAATACATCCCTGAAGAAGGCAAACACCTTTAAAATGCATTTACTTTACATTGAACAAAGTAATAGTCTTTTGGTCTGAAATGCACAGAACAGGCCATTCTAAGCGTTTTCGCACTGTTTCCAGCCTCAGTATTTCTTTAAGCTGCTGCATCTTAATGCAAGCAATGGCAATGAAGTTTTTGTGCTAGATGTGTTCCAAATACATCCCTGAAGAAGGCAAACACCTTTAAAATGCTTTGAAATCACTTTGACAAGAGTAGTAGTCTTTTGGTCTGAAATGCACAGAACAGGCCATTCTAAGCGATTTGGCACTGTTTCCAACCTCAGTATTTCTTTAAGCTGCTGCATCTTAATGCAAGCAATGGCAATGAAGTTTTTGTGCTAGATATGTTCAAAATACATCCCTGATAAAGGCAAACACCTTTAAAATGCATTTAAATCACCTTGTTTAAAGTAGTGTTCTTTTGGTCTGAAATGCACAGAACAGGCCATTCTAAGCGTTTTCGCACTGTTTCCAGCCTCAGTGTTTCTTTAAGCTGCTGCATCTTAATGCAAGCAATGGCAATGAAGTTTTTGTGCTAGATGTGTTCCAAATACATCCCTGAACAAGGCAAACACCTTTAAAATGCATTTACTTTACATTGAACAAAGTAGTAGTCTTTTGGTCTGAAATGCACAGAACAGGCCATTCTAAGCGTTTTCGCACTGTTTCCAACCTCAGCATTTCTTTAAGCTGCTGCATCTTAATGCAAGCAATGGCAATAAAGTTTTTGTGCTAGATGTGTTCCAAATACACCCCTGAAGAAGGCAAACACCTTTAAAATGCTTTGAAATCACTTTGACAAGAGTAGTAGTCATTTGGTCTGAAATGCACAGAACAGGCCATTCTAAGCGTTTTTGCACTGTTTCCAGCCTCAGTATTTCTTTAAGCTGCTGTCTCTGAAAGGAGGCAATGGCAATAAAGTTTTTGTGCTAGATGTGTTCCAAATACATCCCTGAAGGAGGAAAACACCTTTAAATTGCTTTGAAATCACTTTGAGCAAAGTAGAAGACTTTTGGTCTGAAATGCACAGAACAGGCCATTCTAAGCGTTTTGGCACTGTTTCCAACCTCAGTATTTCTTTAAGCTGCTGGTTCTTAATGCAAGCAATGGCAATGAAGTTTTTGTGCTAGATATGTTACAAATACATCCCTGAACAAGGTAAACAGCTTTAAAATGCTTTGAAATCACTTTAACTAAAGTAGTCATCTTTTGGTCTGAAATGCACAGAACAGGCCATTCTAAGCGTTTTCGCATTGTTTCCAGCCTCAGTATTTCTTTAAGCTGCTGCATCTTAATGCAAGCAATGGCAATGACGTTTTTGTGCTAGATGTGTTCCAAATACATCCCTGAAGAAGGCAAACACCTTTAAAATGCATTGAAATCACTTTGACAAGAGTAGTAGTCTTTTGGTCTGAAATTCACAGAACAGGCCATTCTAAGCATTTTCGCACTGTTTCCAGCCTCAGTGTTTCTTTAAGCTGCTGCAAACCTAATGCAAGCAATGGCAATAAAGTTTTTGTGCTAGATGTGTTCCAAATACATCCCTGAAGAAGGCAAACACTTTTAAAATGCATTTACTTTACATTGAACAAAGTAGTGTTCTTATGGTCTGAAATGCACAGAACAGGCCATTCTAAGCGTTTTGGCACTGTTTCCAACCTCAGTATTTCTTTAAGCTGCTGGTTCTTAATGCAAGCAATGGCAATAAAGTTTTTGTGCTAAATGTGTTCCAAATACATCCCTGAAGGAGGAAAACACCTTTAAATTGCTTTGAAATCACTTTGAGCAAAGTAGAAGCCTTTTGGTCTGAAATGCACAGAACAGGCCATTCTAAGCGTTTTGGCACTGTTTCCAACCTCAGTATTTCTTTAAGCTGCTGCATCTTAATGCAAGCAATGGCAATAAAGTTTTTGTGCTAGATGTGTTCCAAATACACCCCTGAAGAAGGCAAACACCTTTAAAATGCTTTGAAATCACTTTGACAAGAGTAGTAGTCATTTGGTCTGAAATGCACAGAACAGGCCATTCTAAGCGTTTTTGCACTATTTCCAGCCTCAGTATTTCTTTAAGCTGCTGTCTCTGAAAGGAGGCAATGGCAATAAAGTTTTTGTGCTAGGTGTATTCCAAATACATCCCTGAAGGAGGAAAACACCTTTAAATTGCTTTGAAATCACTTTGACAAGAGTAGTAGTCTTTTGGTCTGAAATGCACAGAACAGGCCATTCTAAGCGTTTTCGCACTGTTTCCAGCCTCAGTATTTCTTTAAGCTGCTGGTTCTTAATGCAAGCAATGGCAATAAAGTTTTTGTGCTAGATGTGTTCCAAATACATCCCTGAAGGAGGAAAACACCTTTAAATTGCTTTGAAATCACTTTGAGCAAAGTAGAAGCCTGTTGGTCTGAAATGCACAGAACAGGCCATTCTAAGCGTTTTCGCACTGTTTCCAGCCTCAGTATTTCTTTAAGCTGCTAGTTCTTAATGCAAGCAATGGCAATGAAGTTTTTGTGCTAGATATGTTACAAATACATCCCTGAAGAAGGCAAACACCTTTAAAATGCATTTACTTTACATTGAACAAAGTAATAGTCTTTTGGTCTGAAATGCACAGAACAGGCCATTCTAAGCGTTTTCGCACTGTTTCCAGCCTCAGTATTTCTTTAAGCTGCTGCATCTTAATGCAAGCAATGGCAATGAAGTTTTTGTGCTAGATGTGTTCCAAATACATCCCTGAAGAAGGCAAACACCTTTAAAATGCTTTGAAATCACTTTGACAAGAGTAGTAGTCTTTTGGTCTGAAATGCACAGAACAGGCCATTCTAAGCGATTTGGCACTGTTTCCAACCTCAGTATTTCTTTAAGCTGCTGCATCTTAATGCAAGCAATGGCAATGAAGTTTTTGTGCTAGATATGTTCAAAATACATCCCTGATAAAGGCAAACACCTTTAAAATGCTTTAAATTTACTTTGACCAAAGTAGTGTTCTTTTGGTCTGAAATTCACAGAACAGGCCATTCTAAGCATTTTCGCACTGTTTCCAGCCTCAGTGTTTCTTTAAGCTGCTGCAAACCTAATGCAAGCAATGGCAATAAAGTTTTTGTGCTAGATGTGTTCCAAATACATCCCTGAAGAAGGCAAACACTTTTAAAATGCATTTACTTTACATTGAACAAAGTAGTGTTCTTATGGTCTGAAATGCACAGAACAGGCCATTCTAAGCGTTTTGGCACTGTTTCCAACCTCAGTATTTCTTTAAGCTGCTGGTTCTTAATGCAAGCAATGGCAATAAAGTTTTTGTGCTAAATGTGTTCCAAATACATCCCTGAAGGAGGAAAACACCTTTAAATTGCTTTGAAATCACTTTGAGCAAAGTAGAAGCCTTTTGGTCTGAAATGCACAGAACAGGCCATTCTAAGCGTTTTGGCACTGTTTCCAACCTCAGTATTTCTTTAAGCTGCTGCATCTTAATGCAAGCAATGGCAATAAAGTTTTTGTGCTAGATGTGTTCCAAATACACCCCTGAAGAAGGCAAACACCTTTAAAATGCTTTGAAATCACTTTGACAAGAGTAGTAGTCATTTGGTCTGAAATGCACAGAACAGGCCATTCTAAGCGTTTTTGCACTATTTCCAGCCTCAGTATTTCTTTAAGCTGCTGTCTCTGAAAGGAGGCAATGGCAATAAAGTTTTTGTGCTAGGTGTATTCCAAATACATCCCTGAAGGAGGAAAACACCTTTAAATTGCTTTGAAATCACTTTGACAAGAGTAGTAGTCTTTTGGTCTGAAATGCACAGAACAGGCCATTCTAAGCGTTTTCGCACTGTTTCCAGCCTCAGTATTTCTTTAAGCTGCTGGTTCTTAATGCAAGCAATGGCAATAAAGTTTTTGTGCTAGATGTGTTCCAAATACATCCCTGAAGGAGGAAAACACCTTTAAATTGCTTTGAAATCACTTTGAGCAAAGTAGAAGCCTGTTGGTCTGAAATGCACAGAACAGGCCATTCTAAGCGTTTTCGCACTGTTTCCAGCCTCAGTATTTCTTTAAGCTGCTAGTTCTTAATGCAAGCAATGGCAATGAAGTTTTTGTGCTAGATATGTTACAAATACATCCCTGAAGAAGGCAAACACCTTTAAAATGCATTTACTTTACATTGAACAAAGTAATAGTCTTTTGGTCTGAAATGCACAGAACAGGCCATTCTAAGCGTTTTCGCACTGTTTCCAACCTCAGCATTTCTTTAAGCTGCTGCATCTTAATGCAAGCAATGGCAATAAAGTTTTTGTGCTAGATGTGTTCCAAATACACCCCTGAAGAAGGCAAACACCTTTAAAATGCTTTGAAATCACTTTGACAAGAGTAGTAGTCATTTGGTCTGAAATGCACAGAACAGGCCATTCTAAGCGTTTTTGCACTATTTCCAGCCTCAGTATTTCTTTAAGCTGCTGTCTCTGAAAGGAGGCAATGGCAATAAAGTTTTTGTGCTAGGTGTATTCCAAATACATCCCTGAAGGAGGAAAACACCTTTAAATTGCTTTGAAATCACTTTGACAAGAGTAGTAGTCTTTTGGTCTGAAATGCACAGAACAGGCCATCCTAAGCGTTTTCGCACTGTTTCCAGCCTCAGTATTTCTTTAAGCTGCTGGTTCTTAATGCAAGCAATGGCAATAAAGTTTTTGTGCTAGATGTGTTCCAAATACATCCCTAAAGGAGGAAAACACCTTTAAATTGCTTTGAAATCACTTTGAGCAAAGTAGAAGCCTGTTGGTCTGAAATGCACAGAACAGGCCATTCTAAGCGTTTTCGCACTGTTTCCAGCCTCAGTATTTCTTTAAGCTGCTAGTTCTTAATGCAAGCAATGGCAATGAAGTTTTTGTGCTAGATATGTTACAAATACATCCCTGAAGAAGGCAAACACCTTTAAAATGCATTTACTTTACATTGAACAAAGTAATAGTCTTTTGGTCTGAAATGCACAGAACAGGCCATTCTAAGCGTTTTCGCACTGTTTCCAGCCTCAGTATTTCTTTAAGCTGCTGCATCTTAATGCAAGCAATGGCAATGAAGTTTTTGTGCTAGATGTGTTCCAAATACATCCCTGAAGAAGGCAAACACCTTTAAAATGCTTTGAAATCACTTTGACAAGAGTAGTAGTCTTTTGGTCTGAAATGCACAGAACAGGCCATTCTAAGCGATTTGGCACTGTTTCCAACCTCAGTATTTCTTTAAGCTGCTGCATCTTAATGCAAGCAATGGCAATGAAGTTTTTGTGCTAGATATGTTCAAAATACATCCCTGATAAAGGCAAACACCTTTAAAATGCATTTAAATCACCTTGTTTAAAGTAGTGTTCTTTTGGTCTGAAATGCACAGAACAGGCCATTCTAAGCGTTTTCGCACTGTTTCCAGCCTCAGTGTTTCTTTAAGCTGCTGCATCTTAATGCAAGCAATGGCAATGAAGTTTTTGTGCTAGATGTGTTCCAAATACATCCCTGAACAAGGCAAACACCTTTAAAATGCATTTACTTTACATTGAACAAAGTAGTAGTCTTTTGGTCTGAAATGCACAGAACAGGCCATTCTAAGCGTTTTCGCACTGTTTCCAACCTCAGCATTTCTTTAAGCTGCTGCATCTTAATGCAAGCAATGGCAATAAAGTTTTTGTGCTAGATGTGTTCCAAATACACCCCTGAAGAAGGCAAACACCTTTAAAATGCTTTGAAATCACTTTGACAAGAGTAGTAGTCATTTGGTCTGAAATGCACAGAACAGGCCATTCTAAGCGTTTTTGCACTGTTTCCAGCCTCAGTATTTCTTTAAGCTGCTGTCTCTGAAAGGAGGCAATGGCAATAAAGTTTTTGTGCTAGATGTGTTCCAAATACATCCCTGAAGGAGGAAAACACCTTTAAATTGCTTTGAAATCACTTTGAGCAAAGTAGAAGACTTTTGGTCTGAAATGCACAGAACAGGCCATTCTAAGCGTTTTGGCACTGTTTCCAACCTCAGTATTTCTTTAAGCTGCTGGTTCTTAATGCAAGCAATGGCAATGAAGTTTTTGTGCTAGATATGTTACAAATACATCCCTGAACAAGGTAAACAGCTTTAAAATGCTTTGAAATCACTTTAACTAAAGTAGTCATCTTTTGGTCTGAAATGCACAGAACAGGCCATTCTAAGCGTTTTCGCATTGTTTCCAGCCTCAGTATTTCTTTAAGCTGCTGCATCTTAATGCAAGCAATGGCAATGACGTTTTTGTGCTAGATGTGTTCCAAATACATCCCTGAAGAAGGCAAACACCTTTAAAATGCATTGAAATCACTTTGACAAGAGTAGTAGTCTTTTGGTCTGAAATTCACAGAACAGGCCATTCTAAGCATTTTCGCACTGTTTCCAGCCTCAGTGTTTCTTTAAGCTGCTGCAAACCTAATGCAAGCAATGGCAATAAAGTTTTTGTGCTAGATGTGTTCCAAATACATCCCTGAAGAAGGCAAACACTTTTAAAATGCATTTACTTTACATTGAACAAAGTAGTGTTCTTATGGTCTGAAATGCACAGAACAGGCCATTCTAAGCGTTTTGGCACTGTTTCCAACCTCAGTATTTCTTTAAGCTGCTGGTTCTTAATGCAAGCAATGGCAATAAAGTTTTTGTGCTAAATGTGTTCCAAATACATCCCTGAAGGAGGAAAACACCTTTAAATTGCTTTGAAATCACTTTGAGCAAAGTAGAAGCCTTTTGGTCTGAAATGCACAGAACAGGCCATTCTAAGCGTTTTGGCACTGTTTCCAACCTCAGTATTTCTTTAAGCTGCTGCATCTTAATGCAAGCAATGGCAATAAAGTTTTTGTGCTAGATGTGTTCCAAATACACCCCTGAAGAAGGCAAACACCTTTAAAATGCTTTGAAATCACTTTGACAAGAGTAGTAGTCATTTGGTCTGAAATGCACAGAACAGGCCATTCTAAGCGTTTTTGCACTATTTCCAGCCTCAGTATTTCTTTAAGCTGCTGTCTCTGAAAGGAGGCAATGGCAATAAAGTTTTTGTGCTAGGTGTATTCCAAATACATCCCTGAAGGAGGAAAACACCTTTAAATTGCTTTGAAATCACTTTGACAAGAGTAGTAGTCTTTTGGTCTGAAATGCACAGAACAGGCCATTCTAAGCGTTTTCGCACTGTTTCCAGCCTCAGTATTTCTTTAAGCTGCTGGTTCTTAATGCAAGCAATGGCAATAAAGTTTTTGTGCTAGATGTGTTCCAAATACATCCCTGAAGGAGGAAAACACCTTTAAATTGCTTTGAAATCACTTTGAGCAAAGTAGAAGCCTGTTGGTCTGAAATGCACAGAACAGGCCATTCTAAGCGTTTTCGCACTGTTTCCAGCCTCAGTATTTCTTTAAGCTGCTAGTTCTTAATGCAAGCAATGGCAATGAAGTTTTTGTGCTAGATATGTTACAAATACATCCCTGAAGAAGGCAAACACCTTTAAAATGCATTTACTTTACATTGAACAAAGTAATAGTCTTTTGGTCTGAAATGCACAGAACAGGCCATTCTAAGCGTTTTCGCACTGTTTCCAGCCTCAGTATTTCTTTAAGCTGCTGCATCTTAATGCAAGCAATGGCAATGAAGTTTTTGTGCTAGATGTGTTCCAAATACATCCCTGAAGAAGGCAAACACCTTTAAAATGCTTTGAAATCACTTTGACAAGAGTAGTAGTCTTTTGGTCTGAAATGCACAGAACAGGCCATTCTAAGCGATTTGGCACTGTTTCCAACCTCAGTATTTCTTTAAGCTGCTGCATCTTAATGCAAGCAATGGCAATGAAGTTTTTGTGCTAGATGTGTTCCAAATACATCCCTGAAGAAGGCAAACACCTTTAAAATGCTTTAAATTTACTTTGACCAAAGTAGTGTTCTTTTGGTCTGAAATTCACAGAACAGGCCATTCTAAGCATTTTCGCACTGTTTCCAGCCTCAGTGTTTCTTTAAGCTGCTGCAAACCTAATGCAAGCAATGGCAATAAAGTTTTTGTGCTAGATGTGTTCCAAATACATCCCTGAAGAAGGCAAACACTTTTAAAATGCATTTACTTTACATTGAACAAAGTAGTGTTCTTATGGTCTGAAATGCACAGAACAGGCCATTCTAAGCGTTTTGGCACTGTTTCCAACCTCAGTATTTCTTTAAGCTGCTGGTTCTTAATGCAAGCAATGGCAATAAAGTTTTTGTGCTAAATGTGTTCCAAATACATCCCTGAAGGAGGAAAACACCTTTAAATTGCTTTGAAATCACTTTGAGCAAAGTAGAAGCCTTTTGGTCTGAAATGCACAGAACAGGCCATTCTAAGCGTTTTGGCACTGTTTCCAACCTCAGTATTTCTTTAAGCTGCTGCATCTTAATGCAAGCAATGGCAATAAAGTTTTTGTGCTAGATGTGTTCCAAATACACCCCTGAAGAAGGCAAACACCTTTAAAATGCTTTGAAATCACTTTGACAAGAGTAGTAGTCATTTGGTCTGAAATGCACAGAACAGGCCATTCTAAGCGTTTTTGCACTATTTCCAGCCTCAGTATTTCTTTAAGCTGCTGTCTCTGAAAGGAGGCAATGGCAATAAAGTTTTTGTGCTAGGTGTATTCCAAATACATCCCTGAAGGAGGAAAACACCTTTAAATTGCTTTGAAATCACTTTGACAAGAGTAGTAGTCTTTTGGTCTGAAATGCACAGAACAGGCCATTCTAAGCGTTTTCGCACTGTTTCCAGCCTCAGTATTTCTTTAAGCTGCTGGTTCTTAATGCAAGCAATGGCAATAAAGTTTTTGTGCTAGATGTGTTCCAAATACATCCCTGAAGGAGGAAAACACCTTTAAATTGCTTTGAAATCACTTTGAGCAAAGTAGAAGCCTGTTGGTCTGAAATGCACAGAACAGGCCATTCTAAGCGTTTTCGCACTGTTTCCAGCCTCAGTATTTCTTTAAGCTGCTAGTTCTTAATGCAAGCAATGGCAATGAAGTTTTTGTGCTAGATATGTTACAAATACATCCCTGAAGAAGGCAAACACCTTTAAAATGCATTTACTTTACATTGAACAAAGTAATAGTCTTTTGGTCTGAAATGCACAGAACAGGCCATTCTAAGCGTTTTCGCACTGTTTCCAGCCTCAGTATTTCTTTAAGCTGCTGCATCTTAATGCAAGCAATGGCAATGAAGTTTTTGTGCTAGATGTGTTCCAAATACATCCCTGAAGAAGGCAAACACCTTTAAAATGCTTTGAAATCACTTTGACAAGAGTAGTAGTCTTTTGGTCTGAAATGCACAGAACAGGCCATTCTAAGCGATTTGGCACTGTTTCCAACCTCAGTATTTCTTTAAGCTGCTGCATCTTAATGCAAGCAATGGCAATGAAGTTTTTGTGCTAGATATGTTCAAAATACATCCCTGATAAAGGCAAACACCTTTAAAATGCTTTAAATTTACTTTGACCAAAGTAGTGTTCTTTTGGTCTGAAATGCACAGAACAGGCCATTCTAAGCGTTTTCGCACTGTTTCCAACCTCAGCATTTCTTTAAGCTGCTGCATCTTAATGCAAGCAATGGCAATAAAGTTTTTGTGCTAGATGTGTTCCAAATACATCCCTGACGGAGGAAAACACCTTTAAATTGCTTTGAAATCACTTTGACAAGAGTAGTAGTCTTTTGGTCTGAAATGCACAGAACAGGCCATTCTAAGCGTTTTCGCACTGTTTCCAACCTCAGCATTTCTTTAAGCTGCTGCATCTTAATGCAAGCAATGGCAATAAAGTTTTTGTGCTAGATGTGTTCCAAATACACCCCTGAAGAAGGCAAACACCTTTAAAATGCTTTGAAATCACTTTGACAAGAGTAGTAGTCTTTTGGTCTGAAATGCACAGAACAGGCCATTCTAAGCGTTTTTGCACTGTTTCCAGCCTCAGTATTTCTTTAAGCTGCTGTCTCTGAAAGGAGGCAATGGCAATAAAGTTTTTGTGCTAGATGTGTTCCAAATACATCCCTGACGGAGGAAAACACCTTTAAATTGCTTTGAAATCACTTTGACAAGAGTAGTAGTCTTTTGGTCTGAAATGCACAGAACAGGCCATTCTAAGCGTTTTCGCACTGTTTCCAGCCTCAGTATTTCTTTAAGCTGCTGGTTCTTAATGCAAGCAATGGCAATAAAGTTTTTGTGCTAGATGTGTTCCAAATACATCCCTGAAGGAGGAAAACACCTTTAAATTGCTTTGAAATCACTTTGAGCAAAGTAGAAGCCTGTTGGTCTGAAATGCACAGAACAGGCCATTCTAAGCGTTTTCGCACTGTTTCCAGCCTCAGTATTTCTTTAATCTGCTGGTTCTTAATGCAAGCAATGGCAATGAAGTTTTTGTGCTAGATATGTTACAAATACATCCCTGAAGGAGGAAAACACCTTTAAAATGCTTTGAAATCACTTTGACAAGAGTAGTAGTCTTTTGGTCTGAAATGCACAGAACAGGCCATTCTAAGCGTTTTGGCACTGTTTCCAACCTCAGCATTTCTTTAAGCTGCTGCATCTTAATGCAAGCAATGGCAATGATGTTTTTGTGCTAGACATGTTCCAAATACATCCCTGAAGGAGGAAAACACCTTTAAAATGCTTTGAAATCACTTTGACAAGAGTAGTAGTCTTTTGGTCTGAAATGCACAGAACAGGCCATTCTAAGCGTTTTGGCACTGTTTCCAACCTCAGCATTTCTTTAAGCTGCTGCATCTTAATGCAAGCAATGGCAATAAAGTTTTTGTGCAAGATATGTTACAAATACATCCCTGAACAAGGCAAACACTTTTAAAATGCATTTACTTTACATTGAATAAAGTAGTGTTCTTATGGTCTTAAATGCACAGAACAGGCCATTCTAAGCGTTTTGGCACTGTTTCCAACTTCAGTATTTCTTTAAGCTGCTGCATCTTAATGCAAGCAATGGCAATGAAGTTTTTGTGCTAGATATGTTCCAAATACATCCCTGATAAAGGCAAACACCTTTAAAATGCTTTAAATTTACTTTGACCAAAGTAGTGTTCTTTTGGTCTGAAATGCACAGAACAGGCCATTCTAAGCGTTTTGGCACTGTTTCCAACCTCAGTATTTCTTTAAGCTGCTGCATCTTAATGCAAGTAATGGCAATAAAGTTTTTGTGCTAGATATGTTACAAATAAATCCCTGAAGGAGGAAAACACCTTTAAAATGCTTTGAAATCACTTTGACAAGAGTAGTAGTCTTTTGGTCTGAAATTCACAGAACAGGCCATTCTAAACGTTTTCGCACTGTTTCCAGCCTCAGTATTTCTTTAATCTGCTGGTTCTTAATGCAAGCAATGGCAATGAAGTTTTTGTGCTAGATATGTTACAAATACATCCCTGAAGAAGGCAAACACCTTTAAAATGCATTTACTTTACATTGAACAAAGTAATAGTCTTTGGGTCTGAAATGCACAGAACAGGCCATTCTAAGCGTTTTCGCACTGTTTTCAGCCTCAGTATTTCTTTAAGCTGCTGGTTCTTAATGCAAGCAATGGCAATGATGTTTTTGTGCTAGACATGTTCCAAATACATCCCTGAAGGAGGAAAACACCTTTAAAATGCTTTGAAATCACTTTGACAAGAGTAGTAGTCTTTTGGTCTGAAATGCACAGAACAGGCCATTCTAAGCGTTTTGGCACTGTTTCCAACCTCAGCATTTCTTTAAGCTGCTGCATCTTAATGCAAGCAATGGCAATGATGTTTTTGTGCTAGACATGTTCCAAATACATCCCTGAAGGAGGAAAACACCTTTAAAATGCTTTGAAATCACTTTGACAAGAGTAGTAGTCTTTTGGTCTGAAATGCACAGAACAGGCCATTCTAAGCGTTTTGGCACTGTTTCCAACCTCAGCATTTCTTTAAGCTGCTGCATCTTAATGCAAGCAATGGCAATAAAGTTTTTGTGCAAGATATGTTACAAATACATCCCTGAACAAGGCAAACACTTTTAAAATGCATTTACTTTACATTGAATAAAGTAGTGTTCTTATGGTCTTAAATGCACAGAACAGGCCATTCTAAGCGTTTTGGCACTGTTTCCAACTTCAGTATTTCTTTAAGCTGCTTGCATCTTAATGCAAGCAATGGCAATGAAGTTTTTGTGCTAGATATGTTCCAAATACATCCCTGATAAAGGCAAACACCTTTAAAATGCTTTAAATTTACTTTGACCAAAGTAGTGTTCTTTTGGTCTGAAATGCACAGAACAGGCCATTCTAAGCGTTTTGGCACTGTTTCCAACCTCAGTATTTCTTTAAGCTGCTGCATCTTAATGCAAGTAATGGCAATAAAGTTTTTGTGCTAGATATGTTACAAATAAATCCCTGAAGGAGGAAAACACCTTTAAAATGCTTTGAAATCACTTTGACAAGAGTAGTAGTCTTTTGGTCTGAAATTCACAGAACAGGCCATTCTAAACGTTTTCGCACTGTTTCCAGCCTCAGTATTTCTTTAAGCTGCTGGTTCTTAATGCAAGCAATGGCAATGAAGTTTTTGTGCTAGATATGATACAAATACATCCCTGAACAAGGCAAACACCTTTAAAATGCTTTAAATTTAATTTGACCAAAGTAGTGTTCTTTTGGTCTGAAATGCACAGAACAGGCCATTCTAAGCGTTTTCGCACTGTTTCCAACCTCAGCATTTCTTTAAGCTGCTGCATCTTAATGCAAGCAATGGCAATGAAGTTTTTGTGCTAGATATGTTACAAATACATCCCTGAAGAAGGCAAACACCTTTAAAATGCATTTACTTTACATTGAACAAAGTAATAGTCTTTTGGTCTGAATTGCACAGAACAGGCCATTCTAAGCGTTTTCGCACTGTTTCCAGCCTCAGTATTTCTTTAAGCTGCTGCATCTTAATGCAAGCAATGGCAATGAAGTTTTTGTGCTAGATATGATACAAATACATCCCTGAAGAAGGCAAACACCTTTAAAATGCATTTACTTTACATTGAACAAAGTAATAGTCTTTTGGTCTGAATTGCACAGAACAGGCCATTCTAAGCGTTTTCGCACTGTTTCCAGCCTCAGTATTTCTTTAAGCTGCTGCATCTTAATGCAAGCAATGGCAATGAAGTTTTTGTGCTAGATATGATACAAATACATCCCTGAACAAGGCAAACACCTTTAAAATGCTTTAAATTTAATTTGACCAAAGTAGTGTTCTTTTGGTCTGAAATGCACAGAACAGGCCATTCTAAGCGTTTTCGCACTGTTTCCAACCTCAGCATTTCTTTAAGCTGCTGCATCTTAATGCAAGCAATGGCAATAAAGTTTTTGTGCTAGATGTGTTCCAAATACACCCCTGAAGAAGGCAAACACCTTTAAAATGCTTTGAAATCACTTTGACAAGAGTAGTAGTCATTTGGTCTGAAATGCACAGAACAGGCCATTCTAAGCGTTTTTGCACTATTTCCAGCCTCAGTATTTCTTTAAGCTGCTGTCTCTGAAAGGAGGCAATGGCAATAAAGTTTTTGTGCTAGGTGTATTCCAAATACATCCCTGAAGGAGGAAAACACCTTTAAATTGCTTTGAAATCACTTTGACAAGAGTAGTAGTCTTTTGGTCTGAAATGCACAGAACAGGCCATCCTAAGCGTTTTCGCACTGTTTCCAGCCTCAGTATTTCTTTAAGCTGCTGGTTCTTAATGCAAGCAATGGCAATAAAGTTTTTGTGCTAGATGTGTTCCAAATATATCCCTGAAGGAGGAAAACACCTTTAAATTGCTTTGAAATCACTTTGAGCAAAGTAGAAGCCTGTTGGTCTGAAATGCACAGAACAGGCCATTCTAAGCGTTTTCGCACTGTTTCCAGCCTCAGTATTTCTTTAAGCTGCTAGTTCTTAATGCAAGCAATGGCAATGAAGTTTTTGTGCTAGATATGTTACAAATACATCCCTGAAGAAGGCAAACACCTTTAAAATGCATTTACTTTACATTGAACAAAGTAATAGTCTTTTGGTCTGAAATGCACAGAACAGGCCATTCTAAGCGTTTTCGCACTGTTTCCAGCCTCAGTATTTCTTTAAGCTGCTGCATCTTAATGCAAGCAATGGCAATGAAGTTTTTGTGCTAGATGTGTTCCAAATACATCCCTGAAGAAGGCAAACACCTTTAAAATGCTTTGAAATCACTTTGACAAGAGTAGTAGTCTTTTGGTCTGAAATGCACAGAACAGGCCATTCTAAGCGTTTTCGCACTGTTTCCAGCCTCAGTATTTCTTTAAGCTGCTGCATCTTAATGCAAGCAATGGCAATGAAGTTTTTGTGCTAGATATGTTCAAAATACATCCCTGATAAAGGCAAACACCTTTAAAATGCTTTAAATTTACTTTGACCAAAGTAGTGTTCTTTTGGTCTGAAATGCACAGAACAGGCCATTCTAAGCGTTTTGGCACTGTTTCCAACCTCAGTATTTCTTTAAGCTGCTGCATCTTAATGCAAGCAATGGCAATGAAGTTTTTGTGCTAGATATGTTCAAAATACATCCCTGATAAAGGCAAACACCTTTAAAATGCTTTAAATTTACTTTGACCAAAGTAGTGTTCTTTTGGTCTGAAATGCACAGAACAGGCCATTCTAAGCGTTTTGGCACTGTTTCCAACCTCAGTATTTCTTTAAGCTGCTGCATCTTAATGCAAGCAATGGCAATAAAGTTTTTGTGCTAGATGTGTTCCAAATACACCCCTGAAGAAGGCAAACACCTTTAAAATGCTTTGAAATCACTTTGACAAGAGTAGTAGTCATTTGGTCTGAAATGCACAGAACAGGCCATTCTAAGCGTTTTCGCACTGTTTCCAGCCTCAGTATTTCTTTAAGCTGCTGGTTCTTAATGCAAGCAATGGCAATAAAGTTTTTGTGCTAGATGTGTTCCAAATACATCCCTGAAGGAGGAAAACACCTTTAAATTGCTTTGAAATCACTTTGAGCAAAGTAGAAGCCTGTTGGTCTGAAATGCACAGAACAGGCCATTCTAAGCGTTTTGGCACTGTTTCCAACCTCAGTATTTCTTTAAGCTGCTGCATCTTAATGCAAGCAATGGCAATAAAGTTTTTGTGCTAGATGTGTTCCAAATACACCCCTGAAGAAGGCAAACACCTTTAAAATGCTTTGAAATCACTTTGACAAGAGTAGTAGTCATTTGGTCTGAAATGCACAGAACAGGCCATTCTAAGCGTTTTCGCACTGTTTCCAGCCTCAGTATTTCTTTAATCTGCTGGTTCTTAATGCAAGCAATGGCAATGAAGTTTTTGTGCTAGATATGATACAAATACATCCCTGAACAAGGCAAACACCTTTAAAATGCTTTGAAATCACTTTGACAAGAGTAGTAGTCTTTTGGTCTGAAATTCACAGAACAGGCCATTCTAAGCGTTTTGGCACTGTTTCCAGCCTCAGTTTTTCTTTAAGCTGCTGTCTCTGAAAGGAGGCAATGGCAATAAAGTTTTTGTGCTAGATGTGTTCCAAATATATCCCTGAAGGAGGAAAACACCTTTAAATTGCTTTGAAATCACTTTGCGCAAAGTAGAAGCCTTTTGGTCTTAAATGCACAGAACAGGCCATTCTAAGCGTTTTCGCACTGTTTCCAGCCTCAGTATTTCTTTAAGCTGCTGGTTCCTAATGCAAGCAATGGCAATGAAGTTTTTGTGCTAGATATGTTACAAATACATCCCTGAAGAAGGCAAACACCTTTAAAATGCATTTACTTTACATTGAACAAAGTAATAGTCTTTGGGTCTGAAATGCACAGAACAGGCCATTCTAAGCGTTTTCGCACAGTTTCCTGCCTCAGTGTTTCTTTAAGCTGCTGTCTCTGAAAGGAGGCAATGGCAATAAAGTTTTTGTGCTAGATGTGTTCCAAATACATCCCTGAAGAAGGCAAACACCTTTAAAATGCTTTGAAATCACTTTGACAAGAGTAGTAGTCTTTTGGTCTGAAATGCACAGAACAGGCCATTCTAAGCGTTTTGGCACTGTTTCCAACCTCAGTATTTCTTTAAGCTGCTGCATCTTAATGCAAGCAATGGCAATGAAGTTTTTGTGCTAGATATGTTCAAAATACATCCCTGATAAAGGCAAACACCTTTAAAATGCTTTAAATTTACTTTGACCAAAGTAGTGTTCTTTTGGTCTGAAATGCACAGAACAGGCCATTCTAAGCGTTTTGGCACTGTTTCCAACCTCAGTATTTCTTTAAGCTGCTGCATCTTAATGCAAGAGATGGCAATAAAGTTTTTGTGCTAGATGTGTTCCAAATACACCCCTGAAGAAGGCAAACACCTTTAAAATGCTTTGAAATCACTTTGACAAGAGTAGTAGTCATTTGGTCTGAAATGCACAGAACAGGCCATTCTAAGCGTTTTCGCACTGTTTCCAGCCTCAGTATTTCTTTAAGCTGCTGGTTCTTAATGCAAGCAATGGCAATAAAGTTTTTGTGCTAGATGTGTTCCAAATACATCCCTGAAGGAGGAAAACACCTTTAAATTGCTTTGAAATCACTTTGAGCAAAGTAGAAGCCTGTTGGTCTGAAATGCACAGAACAGGCCATTCTAAGCGTTTTCGCACTGTTTCCAGCCTCAGTATTTCTTTAATCTGCTGGTTCTTAATGCAAGCAATGGCAATGAAGTTTTTTTGCTAGATATGTTCAAAATACATCCCTGATAAAGGCAAACACCTTTAAAATGCTTTAAATTTACTTTGACCAAAGTAGCGTTCTTTTGGTCTGAAATGCACAGAACAGGCCATTCTAAGCGTTTTCGCACTGTTTCCAACCTCAGTATTTCTTTAAGCTGCTGCATCTTAATGCAAGCAATGGCAATGAAGTTTTTGTGCTAGATATGTTCAAAATACATCCCTGATAAAGGCAAACACCTTTAAAATGCTTTAAATTTACTTTGACCAAAGTAGTGTTCTTTTGGTCTGAAATGCACAGAACAGGCCATTCTAAGCGTTTTGGCACTGTTTCCAACCTCAGTATTTCTTTAAGCTGCTGCATCTTAATGCAAGCAATGGCAATGAAGTTTTTGTGCTAGATATGTTCAAAATACATCCCTGATAAAGGCAAACACCTTTAAAATGCTTTAAATTTACTTTGACCAAAGTAGTGTTCTTTTGGTCTGAAATGCACAGAACAGGCCATTCTAAGCGTTTTGGCACTGTTTCCAACCTCAGTATTTCTTTAAGCTGCTGCATCTTAATGCAAGCAATGGCAATAAAGTTTTTGTGCTAGATGTGTTCCAAATACACCCCTGAAGAAGGCAAACACCTTTAAAATGCTTTGAAATCACTTTGACAAGAGTAGTAGTCATTTGGTCTGAAATGCACAGAACAGGCCATTCTAAGCGTTTTCGCACTGTTTCCAGCCTCAGTATTTCTTTAAGCTGCTGGTTCTTAATGCAAGCAATGGCAATAAAGTTTTTGTGCTAGATGTGTTCCAAATACATCCCTGAAGGAGGAAAACACCTTTAAATTGCTTTGAAATCACTTTGAGCAAAGTAGAAGCCTGTTGGTCTGAAATGCACAGAACAGGCCATTCTAAGCGTTTTGGCACTGTTTCCAACCTCAGTATTTCTTTAAGCTGCTGCATCTTAATGCAAGCAATGGCAATAAAGTTTTTGTGCTAGATGTGTTCCAAATACACCCCTGAAGAAGGCAAACACCTTTAAAATTTTTTGAAATCACTTTGACAAGAGTAGTAGTCATTTGGTCTGAAATGCACAGAACAGGCCATTCTAAGCGTTTTCGCACTGTTTCCAGCCTCAGTATTTCTTTAATCTGCTGGTTCTTAATGCAAGCAATGGCAATGAAGTTTTTGTGCTAGATATGATACAAATACATCCCTGAACAAGGCAAACACCTTTAAAATGCTTTGAAATCACTTTGACAAGAGTAGTAGTCTTTTGGTCTGAAATTCACAGAACAGGCCATTCTAAGCGTTTTGGCACTGTTTCCAGCCTCAGTTTTTCTTTAAGCTGCTGTCTCTGAAAGGAGGCAATGGCAATAAAGTTTTTGTGCTAGATGTGTTCCAAATATATCCCTGAAGGAGGAAAACACCTTTAAATTGCTTTGAAATCACTTTGAGCAAAGTAGAAGCCTTTTGGTCTTAAATGCACAGAACAGGCCATTCTAAGCGTTTTCGCACTGTTTCCAGCCTCAGTATTTCTTTAAGCTGCTGGTTCCTAATGCAAGCAATGGCAATGAAGTTTTTGTGCTAGATATGTTACAAATACATCCCTGAAGAAGGCAAACACCTTTAAAATGCATTTACTTTACATTGAACAAAGTAATAGTCTTTGGGTCTGAAATGCACAGAACAGGCCATTCTAAGCGTTTTCGCACAGTTTCCTGCCTCAGTGTTTCTTTAAGCTGCTGTCTCTGAAAGGAGGCAATGGCAATAAAGTTTTTGTGCTAGATGTGTTCCAAATACATCCCTGAAGAAGGCAAACACCTTTAAAATGCTTTGAAATCACTTTGACAAGAGTAGTAGTCTTTTGGTCTGAAATGCACAGAACAGGCCATTCTAAGCGTTTTGGCACTGTTTCCAACCTCAGTATTTCTTTAAGCTGCTGCATCTTAATGCAAGCAATGGCAATGAAGTTTTTGTGCTAGATATGTTCAAAATACATCCCTGATAAAGGCAAACACCTTTAAAATGCTTTAAATTTACTTTGACCAAAGTAGTGTTCTTTTGGTCTGAAATGCACAGAACAGGCCATTCTAAGCGTTTTCGCACTGTTTCCAACCTCAGTATTTCTTTAAGCTGCTGCATCTTAATGCAAGCAATGGCAATGAAGTTTTTGTGCTAGATATGTTCAAAATACATCCCTGATAAAGGCAAACACCTTTAAAATGCTTTAAATTTACTTTGACCAAAGTAGTGTTCTTTTGGTCTGAAATGCACAGAACAGGCCATTCTAAGCGTTTTGGCACTGTTTCCAACCTCAGTATTTCTTTAAGCTGCTGCATCTTAATGCAAGCAATGGCAATGAAGTTTTTGTGCTAGATATGTTCAAAATACATCCCTGATAAAGGCAAACACCTTTAAAATGCTTTAAATTTACTTTGACCAAAGTAGTGTTCTTTTGGTCTGAAATGCACAGAACAGGCCATTCTAAGCGTTTTGGCACTGTTTCCAACCTCAGTATTTCTTTAAGCTGCTGCATCTTAATGCAAGCAATGGCAATAAAGTTTTTGTGCTAGATGTGTTCCAAATACACCCCTGAAGAAGGCAAACACCTTTAAAATGCTTTGAAATCACTTTGACAAGAGTAGTAGTCATTTGGTCTGAAATGCACAGAACAGGCCATTCTAAGCGTTTTCGCACTGTTTCCAGCCTCAGTATTTCTTTAAGCTGCTGGTTCTTAATGCAAGCAATGGCAATAAAGTTTTTGTGCTAGATGTGTTCCAAATACATCCCTGAAGGAGGAAAACACCTTTAAATTGCTTTGAAATCACTTTGAGCAAAGTAGAAGCCTGTTGGTCTGAAATGCACAGAACAGGCCATTCTAAGCGTTTTGGCACTGTTTCCAACCTCAGTATTTCTTTAAGCTGCTGCATCTTAATGCAAGCAATGGCAATAAAGTTTTTGTGCTAGATGTGTTCCAAATACACCCCTGAAGAAGGCAAACACCTTTAAAATGCTTTGAAATCACTTTGACAAGAGTAGTAGTCATTTGGTCTGAAATGCACAGAACAGGCCATTCTAAGCGTTTTCGCACTGTTTCCAGCCTCAGTATTTCTTTAATCTGCTGGTTCTTAATGCAAGCAATGGCAATGAAGTTTTTGTGCTAGATATGATACAAATACATCCCTGAACAAGGCAAACACCTTTAAAATGCTTTGAAATCACTTTGACAAGAGTAGTAGTCTTTTGGTCTGAAATTCACAGAACAGGCCATTCTAAGCGTTTTGGCACTGTTTCCAGCCTCAGTTTTTCTTTAAGCTGCTGTCTCTGAAAGGAGGCAATGGCAATAAAGTTTTTGTGCTAGATGTGTTCCAAATACATCCCTGAAGAAGGCAAACACCTTTAAAATGCTTTGAAATCACTTTGACAAGAGTAGTAGTCTTTTGGTCTGAAATGCACAGAACAGGCCATTCTAAGCGTTTTGGCACTGTTTCCAACCTCAGTATTTCTTTAAGCTGCTGCATCTTAATGCAAGCAATGGCAATGAAGTTTTTGTGCTAGATATGTTCAAAATACATCCCTGATAAAGGCAAACACCTTTAAAATGCTTTAAATTTACTTTGACCAAAGTAGTGTTCTTTTGGTCTGAAATGCACAGAACAGGCCATTCTAAGCGTTTTCGCACTGTTTCCAACCTCAGTATTTCTTTAAGCTGCTGCATCTTAATGCAAGCAATGGCAATGAAGTTTTTGTGCTAGATATGTTCAAAATACATCCCTGATAAAGGCAAACACCTTTAAAATGCTTTAAATTTACTTTGACCAAAGTAGTGTTCTTTTGGTCTGAAATGCACAGAACAGGCCATTCTAAGCGTTTTGGCACTGTTTCCAACCTCAGTATTTCTTTAAGCTGCTGCATCTTAATGCAAGCAATGGCAATGAAGTTTTTGTGCTAGATATGTTCAAAATACATCCCTGATAAAGGCAAACACCTTTAAAATGCTTTAAATTTACTTTGACCAAAGTAGTGTTCTTTTGGTCTGAAATGCACAGAACAGGCCATTCTAAGCGTTTTGGCACTGTTTCCAACCTCAGTATTTCTTTAAGCTGCTGCATCTTAATGCAAGCAATGGCAATAAAGTTTTTGTGCTAGATGTGTTCCAAATACACCCCTGAAGAAGGCAAACACCTTTAAAATGCTTTGAAATCACTTTGACAAGAGTAGTAGTCATTTGGTCTGAAATGCACAGAACAGGCCATTCTAAGCGTTTTCGCACTGTTTCCAGCCTCAGTATTTCTTTAAGCTGCTGGTTCTTAATGCAAGCAATGGCAATAAAGTTTTTGTGCTAGATGTGTTCCAAATACATCCCTGAAGGAGGAAAACACCTTTAAATTGCTTTGAAATCACTTTGAGCAAAGTAGAAGCCTGTTGGTCTGAAATGCACAGAACAGGCCATTCTAAGCGTTTTCGCACTGTTTCCAGCCTCAGTATTTCTTTAATCTGCTGGTTCTTAATGCAAGCAATGGCAATGAAGTTTTTGTGCTAGATATGTTCAAAATACATCCCTGATAAAGGCAAACACCTTTAAAATGCTTTAAATTTACTTTGACCAAAGTAGTGTTCTTTTGGTCTGAAATGCACAGAACAGGCCATTCTAAGCGTTTTCGCACTGTTTCCAACCTCAGTATTTCTTTAAGCTGCTGCATCTTAATGCAAGCAATGGCAATGAAGTTTTTGTGCTAGATATGTTCAAAATACATCCCTGATAAAGGCAAACACCTTTAAAATGCTTTAAATTTACTTTGACCAAAGTAGTGTTCTTTTGGTCTGAAATGCACAGAACAGGCCATTCTAAGCGTTTTGGCACTGTTTCCAACCTCAGTATTTCTTTAAGCTGCTGCATCTTAATGCAAGCAATGGCAATGAAGTTTTTGTGCTAGATATGTTCAAAATACATCCCTGATAAAGGCAAACACCTTTAAAATGCTTTAAATTTACTTTGACCAAAGTAGTGTTCTTTTGGTCTGAAATGCACAGAACAGGCCATTCTAAGCGTTTTGGCACTGTTTCCAACCTCAGTATTTCTTTAAGCTGCTGCATCTTAATGCAAGCAATGGCAATAAAGTTTTTGTGCTAGATGTGTTCCAAATACACCCCTGAAGAAGGCAAACACCTTTAAAATGCTTTGAAATCACTTTGACAAGAGTAGTAGTCATTTGGTCTGAAATGCACAGAACAGGCCATTCTAAGCGTTTTCGCACTGTTTCCAGCCTCAGTATTTCTTTAAGCTGCTGGTTCTTAATGCAAGCAATGGCAATAAAGTTTTTGTGCTAGATGTGTTCCAAATACATCCCTGAAGGAGGAAAACACCTTTAAATTGCTTTGAAATCACTTTGAGCAAAGTAGAAGCCTGTTGGTCTGAAATGCACAGAACAGGCCATTCTAAGCGTTTTGGCACTGTTTCCAACCTCAGTATTTCTTTAAGCTGCTGCATCTTAATGCAAGCAATGGCAATAAAGTTTTTGTGCTAGATGTGTTCCAAATACACCCCTGAAGAAGGCAAACACCTTTAAAATGCTTTGAAATCACTTTGACAAGAGTAGTAGTCATTTGGTCTGAAATGCACAGAACAGGCCATTCTAAGCGTTTTCGCACTGTTTCCAGCCTCAGTATTTCTTTAATCTGCTGGTTCTTAATGCAAGCAATGGCAATGAAGTTTTTGTGCTAGATATGATACAAATACATCCCTGAACAAGGCAAACACCTTTAAAATGCTTTGAAATCACTTTGACAAGAGTAGTAGTCTTTTGGTCTGAAATTCACAGAACAGGCCATTCTAAGCGTTTTGGCACTGTTTCCAGCCTCAGTTTTTCTTTAAGCTGCTGTCTCTGAAAGGAGGCAATGGCAATAAAGTTTTTGTGCTAGATGTGTTCCAAATATATCCCTGAAGGAGGAAAACACCTTTAAATTGCTTTGAAATCACTTTGAGCAAAGTAGAAGCCTTTTGGTCTTAAATGCACAGAACAGGCCATTCTAAGCGTTTTCGCACTGTTTCCAGCCTCAGTATTTCTTTAAGCTGCTGGTTCCTAATGCAAGCAATGGCAATGAAGTTTTTGTGCTAGATATGTTACAAATACATCCCTGAAGAAGGCAAACACCTTTAAAATGCATTTACTTTACATTGAACAAAGTAATAGTCTTTGGGTCTGAAATGCACAGAACAGGCCATTCTAAGCGTTTTCGCACAGTTTCCTGCCTCAGTGTTTCTTTAAGCTGCTGTCTCTGAAAGGAGGCAATGGCAATAAAGTTTTTGTGCTAGATGTGTTCCAAATACATCCCTGAAGAAGGCAAACACCTTTAAAATGCTTTGAAATCACTTTGACAAGAGTAGTAGTCTTTTGGTCTGAAATGCACAGAACAGGCCATTCTAAGCGTTTTGGCACTGTTTCCAACCTCAGTATTTCTTTAAGCTGCTGCATCTTAATGCAAGCAATGGCAATGAAGTTTTTGTGCTAGATATGTTCAAAATACATCCCTGATAAAGGCAAACACCTTTAAAATGCTTTAAATTTACTTTGACCAAAGTAGTGTTCTTTTGGTCTGAAATGCACAGAACAGGCCATTCTAAGCGTTTTCGCACTGTTTCCAACCTCAGTATTTCTTTAAGCTGCTGCATCTTAATGCAAGCAATGGCAATGAAGTTTTTGTGCTAGATATGTTACAAATACATCCCTGAACAAGGCAAACACCTTTAAAATGCTTTAAATTTAATTTGACCAAAGTAGTGTTCTTTTGGTCTGAAATGCACAGAACAGGCCATTCTAAGCGTTTTCGCACTGTTTCCAACCTCAGCATTTCTTTAAGCTGCTGCATCTTAATGCAAGCAATGGCAATAAAGTTTTTGTGCTAGATGTGTTCCAAATACACCCCTGAAGAAGGCAAACACCTTTAAAATGCTTTGAAATCACTTTGACAAGAGTAGTAGTCTTTTGGTCTGAAATGCACAGAACAGGCCATTCTAAGCGTTTTTGCACTGTTTCCAGCCTCAGTATTTCTTTAAGCTGCTGTCTCTGAAAGGAGGCAATGGCAATAAAGTTTTTGTGCTAGATGTGTTCCAAATACATCCCTGACGGAGGAAAACACCTTTAAATTGCTTTGAAATCACTTTGACAAGAGTAGTAGTCTTTTGGTCTGAAATGCACAGAACAGGCCATTCTAAGCGTTTTCGCACTGTTTCCAGCCTCAGTATTTCTTTAAGCTGCTGTCTCTGAAAGGAGGCAATGGCAATAAAGTTTTTGTGCTAGATGTGTTCCAAATACATCCCTGAAGGAGGAAAACACCTTTAAATTGCTTTGAAATCACTTTGAGCAAAGTAGAAGCCTGTTGGTCTGAAATGCACAGAACAGGCCATTCTAAGCGTTTTCGCACTGTTTCCAGCCTCAGTATTTCTTTAATCTGCTGGTTCTTAATGCAAGCAATGGCAATGAAGTTTTTGTGCTAGATATGTTACAAATACATCCCTGAAGAAGGCAAACACCTTTAAAATGCATTTACTTTACATTGAACAAAGTAATAGTCTTTGGGTCTGAAATGCACAGAACAGGCCATTCTAAGCGTTTTCGCACTGTTTTCAGCCTCAGTATTTCTTTAAGCTGCTGGTTCTTAATGCAAGCAATGGCAATGATGTTTTTGTGCTAGACATGTTCCAAATACATCCCTGAAGGAGGAAAACACCTTTAAAATGCTTTGAAATCACTTTGACAAGAGTAGTAGTCTTTTGGTCTGAAATGCACAGAACAGGCCATTCTAAGCGTTTTGGCACTGTTTCCAACCTCAGCATTTCTTTAAGCTGCTGCATCTTAATGCAAGCAATGGCAATAAAGTTTTTGTGCAAGATATGTTACAAATACATCCCTGAACAAGGCAAACACTTTTAAAATGCATTTACTTTACATTGAATAAAGTAGTGTTCTTATGGTCTTAAATGCACAGAACAGGCCATTCTAAGCGTTTTGGCACTGTTTCCAACTTCAGTATTTCTTTAAGCTGCTGCATCTTAATGCAAGCAATGGCAATGAAGTTTTTGTGCTAGATATGTTCCAAATACATCCCTGATAAAGGCAAACACCTTTAAAATGCTTTAAATTTACTTTGACCAAAGTAGTGTTCTTTTGGTCTGAAATGCACAGAACAGGCCATTCTAAGCGTTTTGGCACTGTTTCCAACCTCAGTATTTCTTTAAGCTGCTGCATCTTAATGCAAGTAATGGCAATAAAGTTTTTGTGCTAGATATGTTACAAATAAATCCCTGAAGGAGGAAAACACCTTTAAAATGCTTTGAAATCACTTTGACAAGAGTAGTAGTCTTTTGGTCTGAAATTCACAGAACAGGCCATTCTAAGCGTTTTCGCACTGTTTCCAGCCTCAGTATTTCTTTAAGCTGCTGGTTCTTAATGCAAGCAATGGCAATGAAGTTTTTGTGCTAGATATGATACAAATACATCCCTGAACAAGGCAAACACCTTTAAAATGCTTTAAATTTAATTTGACCAAAGTAGTGTTCTTTTGGTCTGAAATGCACAGAACAGGCCATTCTAAGCGTTTTCGCACTGTTTCCAACCTCAGCATTTCTTTAAGCTGCTGCATCTTAATGCAAGCAATGGCAATGAAGTTTTTGTGCTAGATATGTTACAAATACATCCCTGAAGAAGGCAAACACCTTTAAAATGCATTTACTTTACATTGAACAAAGTAATAGTCTTTTGGTCTGAATTGCACAGAACAGGCCATTCTAAGCGTTTTCGCACTGTTTCCAGCCTCAGTATTTCTTTAAGCTGCTGCATCTTAATGCAAGCAATGGCAATGAAGTTTTTGTGCTAGATATGATACAAATACATCCCTGAACAAGGCAAACACCTTTAAAATGCTTTAAATTTAATTTGACCAAAGTAGTGTTCTTTTGGTCTGAAATGCACAGAACAGGCCAATCTAAGCGTTTTCGCACTGTTTCCAACCTCAGCATTTCTTTAAGCTGCTGCATCTTAATGCAAGCAATGGCAATAAAGTTTTTGTGCTAGATGTGTTCCAAATACACCCCTGAAGAAGGCAAACACCTTTAAAATGCTTTGAAATCACTTTGACAAGAGTAGTAGTCATTTGGTCTGAAATGCACAGAACAGGCCATCTAAGCGTTTTTGCACTATTTCCAGCCTCAGTATTTCTTTAAGCTGCTGTCTCTGAAAGGAGGCAATGGCAATAAAGTTTTTGTGCTAGGTGTATTCCAAATACATCCCTGAAGGAGGAAAACACCTTTAAATTGCTTTGAAATCACTTTGACAAGAGTAGTAGTCTTTTGGTCTGAAATGCACAGAACAGGCCATCCTAAGCGTTTTCGCACTGTTTCCAGCCTCAGTATTTCTTTAAGCTGCTGGT
Source organism: Macropodus opercularis (assembly GCA_030770545.1). Taxonomy (NCBI): domain Eukaryota; kingdom Metazoa; phylum Chordata; class Actinopteri; order Anabantiformes; family Osphronemidae; genus Macropodus; species Macropodus opercularis. The sequence continues at coordinate 15,805,951 of CM061098.1, read as the reverse complement.
TCTTAATGCAAGCAATGGCAATAAAGTTTTTGTGCTAGATGTGTTCCAAATACATCCCTGAAGGAGGAAAACACCTTTAAATTGCTTTGAAATCACTTTGAGCAAAGTAGAAGCCTGTTGGTCTGAAATGCACAGAACAGGCCATTCTAAGCGTTTTCGCACTGTTTCCAGCCTCAGTATTTCTTTAAGCTGCTAGTTCTTAATGCAAGCAATGGCAATGAAGTTTTTGTGCTAGATATGTTACAAATAAATCCCTGAAGAAGGCAAACACCTTTAAAATGCATTTACTTTACATTGAACAAAGTAATAGTCTTTTGGTCTGAAATGCACAGAACAGGCCATTCTAAGCGTTTTCGCACTGTTTCCAGCCTCAGTATTTCTTTAAGCTGCTGCATCTTAATGCAAGCAATGGCAATGAAGTTTTTGTGCTAGATGTGTTCCAAATACATCCCTGAAGAAGGCAAACACCTTTAAAATGCTTTGAAATCACTTTGACAAGAGTAGTAGTCTTTTGGTCTGAAATTCACAGAACAGGCCATTCTAAGCGTTTTCGCACTGTTTCCAGCCTCAGTATTTCTTTAAGCTGCTGGTTCTTAATGCAAGCAATGGCAATGAAGTTTTTGTGCTAGATATGATACAAATACATCCCTGAACAAGGCAAACACCTTTAAAATGCTTTAAATTTAATTTGACCAAAGTAGTGTTCTTTTGGTCTGAAATGCACAGAACAGGCCATTCTAAGCGTTTTCGCACTGTTTCCAACCTCAGCATTTCTTTAAGCTGCTGCATCTTAATGCAAGCAATGGCAATGAAGTTTTTGTGCTAGATATGTTACAAATACATCCCTGAAGAAGGCAAACACCTTTAAAATGCATTTACTTTACATTGAACAAAGTAATAGTCTTTTGGTCTGAATTGCACAGAACAGGCCATTCTAAGCGTTTTCGCACTGTTTCCAGCCTCAGTATTTCTTTAAGGTGCTGCATTTTAATGCAAGCAATGGCAATGAAGTTTTTGTGCTAGATATGTTACAAATACATCCCTGAACAAGGCAAACACCTTTAAAATGCATTTACTTTACATTGAACAAAGTAGTAGTCTTTTGGTCTGAAATGCACAGAACAGGTCATTCTAAGCGTTTTCTCACTGTTTCCAGCCTCAGTGTTTCTTTAAGCTGCTGCATCTTAATGCAAGCAATGACAATAAAGTTTTTGTGCTAGATATGTTACAAATACATCCCTGAACAAGGCAAACAGCTTTAAAATGCTTTGAAATCACTTTCACAAGAGTAGTAGTCTTTTGATCTGCAATGCACAGAACAGGCCATTCTAAGCGTTTTCTCACTGTTTCCAGCCTCAGTATTTCTTTAAGCTGCTGCATCTTAATGCAAGCAATGGCAATGAAGTTTTTGTGCTAGATGTGTTCCAAATACATCCCTGAAGAAGGCAAACACCTTTAAAATGCTTTGAAATCACTTTGACCAAAGTAGTGTTCTTTTGGTCTGAAATGCACAGAACAGGCCATTCTAAGCGTTTTCGCACTGTTTCCAGCCTCAGTATTTCTTTAAGCTGCTGGTTCCTAATGCAAGCAATGGCAATGAAGTTTTTGTGCTAGATGTGTTCCAAATACATCCCTGAAGAAGGCAAACGCCTTTAAATTGCTTTGAAATCACTTTGACCAAAGTAGAAGCCTGTTGGTCTGAAATTCACAGAACAGGCCATTCTAAGCGTTTTCGCACTGTTTCCAGCCTCAGTATTTCTTTAATCTGCTGGTTCTTAATGCAAGCAATGGCAATGAAGTTTTTGTGCTAGATATGTTCAAAATACATCCCTGATAAAGGCAAACACCTTTAAAATGCTTTAAATTTACTTTGACCAAAGTAGTGTTCTTTTGGTCTGAAATGCACAGAACAGGCCATTCTAAGCGTTTTCGCACTGTTTCCAACCTCAGTATTTCTTTAAGCTGCTGCATCTTAATGCAAGCAATGGCAATAAAGTTTTTGTGCTAGATGTGTTCCAAATACATCCCTGAAGGAGGAAAACACCTTTAAATTGCTTTGAAATCACTTTGAGCAAAGTAGAAGCCTGTTGGTCTGAAATGCACAGAACAGGCCATTCTAAGCGTTTTGGCACTGTTTCCAACCTCAGTATTTCTTTAAGCTGCTGCATCTTAATGCAAGCAATGGCAATAAAGTTTTTGTGCTAGATGTGTTCCAAATACACCCCTGAAGAAGGCAAACACCTTTAAAATGCTTTGAAATCACTTTGACAAGAGTAGTAGTCATTTGGTCTGAAATGCACAGAACAGGCCATTCTAAGCGTTTTCGCACTGTTTCCAGCCTCAGTATTTCTTTAATCTGCTGGTTCTTAATGCAAGCAATGGCAATGAAGTTTTTGTGCTAGATATGATACAAATACATCCCTGAACAAGGCAAACACCTTTAAAATGCTTTGAAATCACTTTGACAAGAGTAGTAGTCTTTTGGTCTGAAATTCACAGAACAGGCCATTCTAAGCGTTTTGGCACTGTTTCCAGCCTCAGTTTTTCTTTAAGCTGCTGTCTCTGAAAGGAGGCAATGGCAATAAAGTTTTTGTGCTAGATGTGTTCCAAATATATCCCTGAAGGAGGAAAACACCTTTAAATTGCTTTGAAATCACTTTGAGCAAAGTAGAAGCCTTTTGGTCTTAAATGCACAGAACAGGCCATTCTAAGCGTTTTCGCACTGTTTCCAGCCTCAGTATTTCTTTAAGCTGCTGGTTCCTAATGCAAGCAATGGCAATGAAGTTTTTGTGCTAGATATGTTACAAATACATCCCTGAAGAAGGCAAACACCTTTAAAATGCATTTACTTTACATTGAACAAAGTAATAGTCTTTGGGTCTGAAATGCACAGAACAGGCCATTCTAAGCGTTTTCGCACAGTTTCCTGCCTCAGTGTTTCTTTAAGCTGCTGTCTCTGAAAGGAGGCAATGGCAATAAAGTTTTTGTGCTAGATGTGTTCCAAATACATCCCTGAAGAAGGCAAACACCTTTAAAATGCTTTGAAATCACTTTGACAAGAGTAGTAGTCTTTTGGTCTGAAATGCACAGAACAGGCCATTCTAAGCGTTTTGGCACTGTTTCCAACCTCAGTATTTCTTTAAGCTGCTGCATCTTAATGCAAGCAATGGCAATGAAGTTTTTGTGCTAGATATGTTCAAAATACATCCCTGATAAAGGCAAACACCTTTAAAATGCTTTAAATTTACTTTGACCAAAGTAGTGTTCTTTTGGTCTGAAATGCACAGAACAGGCCATTCTAAGCGTTTTCGCACTGTTTCCAACCTCAGTATTTCTTTAAGCTGCTGCATCTTAATGCAAGCAATGGCAATGAAGTTTTTGTGCTAGATATGTTACAAATACATCCCTGAACAAGGCAAACACCTTTAAAATGCTTTAAATTTAATTTGACCAAAGTAGTGTTCTTTTGGTCTGAAATGCACAGAACAGGCCATTCTAAGCGTTTTCGCACTGTTTCCAACCTCAGCATTTCTTTAAGCTGCTGCATCTTAATGCAAGCAATGGCAATAAAGTTTTTGTGCTAGATGTGTTCCAAATACACCCCTGAAGAAGGCAAACACCTTTAAAATGCTTTGAAATCACTTTGACAAGAGTAGTAGTCTTTTGGTCTGAAATGCACAGAACAGGCCATTCTAAGCGTTTTTGCACTGTTTCCAGCCTCAGTATTTCTTTAAGCTGCTGTCTCTGAAAGGAGGCAATGGCAATAAAGTTTTTGTGCTAGATGTGTTCCAAATACATCCCTGACGGAGGAAAACACCTTTAAATTGCTTTGAAATCACTTTGACAAGAGTAGTAGTCTTTTGGTCTGAAATGCACAGAACAGGCCATTCTAAGCGTTTTCGCACTGTTTCCAGCCTCAGTATTTCTTTAAGCTGCTGTCTCTGAAAGGAGGCAATGGCAATAAAGTTTTTGTGCTAGATGTGTTCCAAATACATCCCTGAAGGAGGAAAACACCTTTAAATTGCTTTGAAATCACTTTGAGCAAAGTAGAAGCCTGTTGGTCTGAAATGCACAGAACAGGCCATTCTAAGCGTTTTCGCACTGTTTCCAGCCTCAGTATTTCTTTAATCTGCTGGTTCTTAATGCAAGCAATGGCAATGAAGTTTTTGTGCTAGATATGTTACAAATACATCCCTGAAGAAGGCAAACACCTTTAAAATGCATTTACTTTACATTGAACAAAGTAATAGTCTTTGGGTCTGAAATGCACAGAACAGGCCATTCTAAGCGTTTTCGCACTGTTTTCAGCCTCAGTATTTCTTTAAGCTGCTGGTTCTTAATGCAAGCAATGGCAATGATGTTTTTGTGCTAGACATGTTCCAAATACATCCCTGAAGGAGGAAAACACCTTTAAAATGCTTTGAAATCACTTTGACAAGAGTAGTAGTCTTTTGGTCTGAAATGCACAGAACAGGCCATTCTAAGCGTTTTGGCACTGTTTCCAACCTCAGCATTTCTTTAAGCTGCTGCATCTTAATGCAAGCAATGGCAATAAAGTTTTTGTGCAAGATATGTTACAAATACATCCCTGAACAAGGCAAACACTTTTAAAATGCATTTACTTTACATTGAATAAAGTAGTGTTCTTATGGTCTTAAATGCACAGAACAGGCCATTCTAAGCGTTTTGGCACTGTTTCCAACTTCAGTATTTCTTTAAGCTGCTGCATCTTAATGCAAGCAATGGCAATGAAGTTTTTGTGCTAGATATGTTCCAAATACATCCCTGATAAAGGCAAACACCTTTAAAATGCTTTAAATTTACTTTGACCAAAGTAGTGTTCTTTTGGTCTGAAATGCACAGAACAGGCCATTCTAAGCGTTTTGGCACTGTTTCCAACCTCAGTATTTCTTTAAGCTGCTGCATCTTAATGCAAGTAATGGCAATAAAGTTTTTGTGCTAGATATGTTACAAATAAATCCCTGAAGGAGGAAAACACCTTTAAAATGCTTTGAAATCACTTTGACAAGAGTAGTAGTCTTTTGGTCTGAAATTCACAGAACAGGCCATTCTAAGCGTTTTCGCACTGTTTCCAGCCTCAGTATTTCTTTAAGCTGCTGGTTCTTAATGCAAGCAATGGCAATGAAGTTTTTGTGCTAGATATGATACAAATACATCCCTGAACAAGGCAAACACCTTTAAAATGCTTTAAATTTAATTTGACCAAAGTAGTGTTCTTTTGGTCTGAAATGCACAGAACAGGCCATTCTAAGCGTTTTCGCACTGTTTCCAACCTCAGCATTTCTTTAAGCTGCTGCATCTTAATGCAAGCAATGGCAATGAAGTTTTTGTGCTAGATATGTTACAAATACATCCCTGAAGAAGGCAAACACCTTTAAAATGCATTTACTTTACATTGAACAAAGTAATAGTCTTTTGGTCTGAATTGCACAGAACAGGCCATTCTAAGCGTTTTCGCACTGTTTCCAGCCTCAGTATTTCTTTAAGCTGCTGCATCTTAATGCAAGCAATGGCAATGAAGTTTTTGTGCTAGATATGATACAAATACATCCCTGAACAAGGCAAACACCTTTAAAATGCTTTAAATTTAATTTGACCAAAGTAGTGTTCTTTTGGTCTGAAATGCACAGAACAGGCCAATCTAAGCGTTTTCGCACTGTTTCCAACCTCAGCATTTCTTTAAGCTGCTGCATCTTAATGCAAGCAATGGCAATAAAGTTTTTGTGCTAGATGTGTTCCAAATACACCCCTGAAGAAGGCAAACACCTTTAAAATGCTTTGAAATCACTTTGACAAGAGTAGTAGTCATTTGGTCTGAAATGCACAGAACAGGCCATCTAAGCGTTTTTGCACTATTTCCAGCCTCAGTATTTCTTTAAGCTGCTGTCTCTGAAAGGAGGCAATGGCAATAAAGTTTTTGTGCTAGGTGTATTCCAAATACATCCCTGAAGGAGGAAAACACCTTTAAATTGCTTTGAAATCACTTTGACAAGAGTAGTAGTCTTTTGGTCTGAAATGCACAGAACAGGCCATCCTAAGCGTTTTCGCACTGTTTCCAGCCTCAGTATTTCTTTAAGCTGCTGGTTCTTAATGCAAGCAATGGCAATAAAGTTTTTGTGCTAGATGTGTTCCAAATACATCCCTGAAGGAGGAAAACACCTTTAAATTGCTTTGAAATCACTTTGAGCAAAGTAGAAGCCTGTTGGTCTGAAATGCACAGAACAGGCCATTCTAAGCGTTTTCGCACTGTTTCCAGCCTCAGTATTTCTTTAAGCTGCTAGTTCTTAATGCAAGCAATGGCAATGAAGTTTTTGTGCTAGATATGTTACAAATAAATCCCTGAAGAAGGCAAACACCTTTAAAATGCATTTACTTTACATTGAACAAAGTAATAGTCTTTTGGTCTGAAATGCACAGAACAGGCCATTCTAAGCGTTTTCGCACTGTTTCCAGCCTCAGTATTTCTTTAAGCTGCTGCATCTTAATGCAAGCAATGGCAATGAAGTTTTTGTGCTAGATGTGTTCCAAATACATCCCTGAAGAAGGCAAACACCTTTAAAATGCTTTGAAATCACTTTGACCAGAGTAGTAGTCTTTTGGTCTGAAATGCACAGAACAGGCCATTCTAAGCGATTTGGCACTGTTTCCAACCTCAGTATTTCTTTAAGCTGCTGCATCTTAATGCAAGCAATGGCAATGAAGTTTTTGTGCTAGATATGTTCAAAATACATCCCTGATAAAGGCAAACACCTTTAAAATGCTTTAAATTTACTTTGACCAAAGTAGTGTTCTTTTGGTCTGAAATGCATAGAACAGGCCATTCTAAGCGTTTTCGCACTGTTTCCAGCCTCAGTATTTCTTTAAGCTGCTGGTTCTTAATGCAAGCAATGGCAATGATGTTTTTGTGCTAGACATGTTCCAAATACATCCCTGAAGGAGGAAAACACCTTTAAAATGCTTTGAAATCACTTTGACAAGAGTAGTAGTCTTTTGGTCTGAAATTCACAGAACAGGCCATTCTAAGCGTTTTCGCACTGTTTCCAGCCTCAGTATTTCTTTAAGCTGCTGGTTCTTAATGCAAGCAATGGCAATGAAGTTTTTGTGCTAGATATGATACAAATACATCCCTGAACAAGGCAAACACCTTTAAAATGCTTTAAATTTAATTTGACCAAAGTAGTGTTCTTTTGGTCTGAAATGCACAGAACAGGCCATTCTAAGCGTTTTCGCACTGTTTCCAACCTCAGCATTTCTTTAAGCTGCTGCATCTTAATGCAAGCAATGGCAATGAAGTTTTTGTGCTAGATATGTTACAAATACATCCCTGAAGAAGGCAAACACCTTTAAAATGCATTTACTTTACATTGAACAAAGTAATAGTCTTTTGGTCTGAATTGCACAGAACAGGCCATTCTAAGCGTTTTCGCACTGTTTCCAGCCTCAGTATTTCTTTAAGGTGCTGCATTTTAATGCAAGCAATGGCAATGAAGTTTTTGTGCTAGATATGTTACAAATACATCCCTGAACAAGGCAAACACCTTTAAAATGCATTTACTTTACATTGAACAAAGTAGTAGTCTTTTGGTCTGAAATGCACAGAACAGGTCATTCTAAGCGTTTTCTCACTGTTTCCAGCCTCAGTGTTTCTTTAAGCTGCTGCATCTTAATGCAAGCAATGACAATAAAGTTTTTGTGCTAGATATGTTACAAATACATCCCTGAACAAGGCAAACAGCTTTAAAATGCTTTGAAATCACTTTCACAAGAGTAGTAGTCTTTTGATCTGCAATGCACAGAACAGGCCATTCTAAGCGTTTTCTCACTGTTTCCAGCCTCAGTATTTCTTTAAGCTGCTGCATCTTAATGCAAGCAATGGCAATGAAGTTTTTGTGCTAGATGTGTTCCAAATACATCCCTGAAGAAGGCAAACACCTTTAAAATGCTTTGAAATCACTTTGACCAAAGTAGTGTTCTTTTGGTCTGAAATGCACAGAACAGGCCATTCTAAGCGTTTTCGCACTGTTTCCAGCCTCAGTATTTCTTTAAGCTGCTGGTTCCTAATGCAAGCAATGGCAATGAAGTTTTTGTGCTAGATATGTTACAAACACATCCCTGAACAAGGCAAACAGCTTTAAAATGCTTTGAAATCACTTTCACTAAAGTAGTCATCTTTTGGTCTGAAATGCACAGAACAGGCCATTCTAAGCGTTTTCGCACTGTTTCCAGCCTCAGTATTTCTTTAAGCTGCTGGTTCTTAATGCAAGCAATGGCAATAAAGTTTTTGTGCTAGATATGTTACAAATACATCCCTGAACAAGGCAAACAGCTTTAAAATGCTTTGAAATCACTTTGACCAAAGTAGTGTTCTTTTGGTCTGAAATGCACAGAACAGGCCATTCTAAGCGTTTTCGCACTGTTTCCAGCCTCAGTATTTCTTTAAGCTGCTGCATCTTAATGCAAGCAATGGCAATGAAGTTTTTGTGCCAGATATGTTACAAATACATCCCTGAACAAGACAAACACCTTTAAAATGCATTTACTTTACATTGAACAAAGTAGTAGTCTTTTGGTCTGAAATGCACAGAACAGGCCATTCTAAGCGTTTTCTCACTGTTTCCAGCCTCAGTATTTCTTTAAGGTGCTGCATTTTAATGCAAGCAATGGCAACGAAGTTTTTGTGCTAGATATGTTACAAATACATCCCTGAACAAGGCAAACACCTTTAAAATGCATTTACTTTACATTGAACAAAGTAGTAGTCTTTTGGTCTGAAATGCACAGAACAGGTCATTCTAAGCGTTTTCTCACTGTTTCCAGCCTCAGTGTTTCTTTAAGCTGCTGCATCTTAATGCAAGCAATGACAATAAAGTTTTTGTGCTAGATATGTTACAAATACATCCCTGAACAAGGCAAACAGCTTTAAAATGCTTTGAAATCACTTTCACAAGAGTAGTAGTCTTTTGATCTGCAATGCACAGAACAGGCCATTCTAAGCGTTTTCTCACTGTTTCCAGCCTCAGTATTTCTTTAAGCTGCTGCATCTTAATGCAAGCAATGGCAATGAAGTTTTTGTGCTAAATGTGTTCCAAATACATCCCTGAAGAAGGCAAACACTTTTAAAATGCATTTACTTTACATTGAACAAAGTAGTGTTCTTATGGTCTGAAATGCACAGAACAGGCCATTCTAAGCGTTTTGGCACTGTTTCCAACCTCAGTATTTCTTTAAGCTGCTGGTTCTTAATGCAAGCAATGGCAATGAAGTTTTTGTGCCAGATGTGTTCCAAATACATCCCTGAAGAAGGCAAACAGCTTTAAAATGCTTTGAAATCACTTTGACAAGAGTAGTAGTCTTTTGATCTGCAATGCACAGAACAGGCCATTCTAAGCGTTTTCTCACTGTTTCCAGCCTCAGTATTTCTTTAAGCTGCTGCATCTTAATGCAAGCAATGGCAATGAAGTTTTTGTGCCAGATGTGTTCCAAATACATCCCTGAAGAAGGCAAACACCTTTAAAATGCTTTGAAATCACTTTGACCAAAGTAGTGTTCTTTTGGTCTGAAATGCACAGAACAGGCATTTCTAAGTGTTTTGGCACTTTTTCCAGCCTCAGTATTTCTTTAAGCTGCTGGTTCTTAATGCAAGCAATGGCAATGAAGTTTTTGTGCTAGATGTGTTCCAAATACACCCCTGAAGAAGGCAAACACCTTTAAAATGCATTGAAATCACTTTGACAAGAGTAGTAGTCTTTTGGTCTGAAATGCACAGAACAGGCCATTCTAAGCGTTTTCGCACTGTTTCCAGCCTCAGTGTTTCTTTAAGCTGTTGCATCTTAATGCAAGCAATGGCAATAAAGTTTTTGTGCTAGATGTGTTCCAAATACATCCCTTAAGGAGGAAAACAGCTTTAAAATGCTTTGAAATCACTTTCACTAAAGTAGTGTTCTCTTGGTCTGAAATGCACAGAACAGGCCATTCTAAGCGTTTTCGCACTGTTTCCAGCCTCAGTATTTCTTTAAACTGCTGCATCTTAATGCAAGCACTGGCAATGAAGTTTTTGTGCTAGATAGGTTACAAATACATCCCTGAACAAGGCAAACAGCTTTAAAATGCTTTGAAATCACTTTCACTAAAGTAGTCATCTTTTGGTCTGAAATGCACAGAACAGGCCATTCTAAGCGTTTTCGCACTGTTTCCAGCCTCAGTATTTCTTTAATCTGCTGCATCTTAATGCAAGCAATGGCAATAAAGTTTTTGTGCTAGATATGTTACAAATACATCCCTGAAGAAGGCAAACACCTTTAAAATGCTTTGAAATCACTTTGACAAGAGTAGTAGTCTGTTGGTCTGAAATGCACAGAACAGGCCATTCTAAGCGTTTTCGCACTGTTTCCAACCTCAGTATTTCTTTAAGCTGCTGCATCTTAATGCAAGCAATGGCAATGAAGTTTTTGTGCTAGATGTGTTCCAAATACATCCCTGAAGAAGGCAAACACCTTTAAAATGCTTTGAAATCACTTTGACCAAAGTAGTGTTCTTTTGGTCTTAAATGCACAGAACAGGCCATTCTAAGCGTTTTCGCACTGTTTCCAGCCTCAGTATTTCTTTAAGCTGCTGGTTCCTAATGCAAGCAATGGCAATGAAGTTTTTGTGCTAGATGTGTTCCAAATACATCCCTGAAGAAGGCAAACACCTTTAAATTGCTTTGAAATCACTTTGACCAAAGTAGAAGCCTTTTGGTCTGAAATGCACAGAACAGGCCATTCTAAGCGTTTTCTCACTGTTTCCAGCCTCAGTATTTCTTTAAGCTGCTGCATCTTAATGCAAGCAATGGCAATGAAGTTTTTGTGCTAGATATGTTACAAACACATCCCTGAACAAGGCAAACAGCTTTAAAATGCTTTGAAATCACTTTCACTAAAGTAGTCATCTTTTGGTCTGAAATGCACAGAACAGGCCATTCTAAGCGTTTTCGCACTGTTTCCAACCTCAGTATTTCTTTAAGCTGCTGCAAACCTAATGCAAGCAATGGCAATAAAGTTTTTGTGCTAGATATGTTACAAATACATCCCTGAACAAGGCAAACAGCTTTAAAATGCTTTGAAATCACTTTGACCAAAGTAGTGTTCTTTTGGTCTGAAATGCACAGAACAGGCCATTCTAAGCGTTTTAGCACTGTTTCCAGCCTCAGTATTTCTTTAAGCTGCTGCATCTTAATGCAAGCAATGGCAATGAAGTTTTTGTGCCAGATATGTTACAAATACATCCCTGAAGAAGGCAAACACCTTTAAATGCACAGAACAGGCCATTCTAAGCGTTTTGGCACTGTTTCCAACCTCAGTATTTCTTTAAGCTGCTGGTTCTTAATGCAAGCAATGGCAATGAAGTTTTTGTGCCAGATGTGTTCCAAATACATCCCTGAAAAAGGCAAACACCTTTAAAATGCTTTAAATTCACTTTCACAAAAGTAGTGTTCTTATGGTCTGAAATGCACAGAACAGGCCATTCTAAGCGTTTTCTCACTGTTTCCAGCCTCAGTATTTCTTTAAGCTGCTGCATCTTAATGCAAGCAATGGCAATGAAGTTTTTGTGCTAGATATGTTACAAACACATCCCTGAACAAGGCAAACAGCTTTAAAATGCTTTGAAATCACTTTCACTAAAGTAGTCATCTTTTGGTCTGAAATGCACAGAACAGGCCATTCTAAGCGTTTTCGCACTGTTTCCAGCCTCAGTATTTCTTTAAGCTGCTGGTTCTTAATGCAAGCAATGGCAATAAAGTTTTTGTGCTAGATATGTTACAAATACATCCCTGAACAAGGCAAACAGCTTTAAAATGCTTTGAAATCACTTTGACCAAAGTAGTGTTCTTTTGGTCTGAAATGCACAGAACAGGCCATTCTAAGCGTTTTCGCACTGTTTCCAGCCTCAGTATTTCTTTAAGCTGCTGCATCTTAATGCAAGCAATGGCAATGAAGTTTTTGTGCCAGATATGTTACAAATACATCCCTGAACAAGACAAACACCTTTAAAATGCATTTACTTTACATTGAACAAAGTAGTAGTCTTTTGGTCTGAAATGCACAGAACAGGCCATTCTAAGCGTTTTCTCACTGTTTCCAGCCTCAGTATTTCTTTAAGGTGCTGCATTTTAATGCAAGCAATGGCAACGAAGTTTTTGTGCTAGATATGTTACAAATACATCCCTGAACAAGGCAAACACCTTTAAAATGCATTTACTTTACATTGAACAAAGTAGTAGTCTTTTGGTCTGAAATGCACAGAACAGGTCATTCTAAGCGTTTTCTCACTGTTTCCAGCCTCAGTGTTTCTTTAAGCTGCTGCATCTTAATGCAAGCAATGACAATAAAGTTTTTGTGCTAGATATGTTACAAATACATCCCTGAACAAGGCAAACAGCTTTAAAATGCTTTGAAATCACTTTCACAAGAGTAGTAGTCTTTTGATCTGCAATGCACAGAACAGGCCATTCTAAGCGTTTTCTCACTGTTTCCAGCCTCAGTATTTCTTTAAGCTGCTGCATCTTAATGCAAGCAATGGCAATGAAGTTTTTGTGCTAGATGTGTTCCAAATACATCCCTGAAGAAGGCAAACACCTTTAAAATGCTTTGAAATCACTTTGACCAAAGTAGTGTTCTTTTGGTCTTAAATGCACAGAACAGGCCATTCTAAGCGTTTTCGCACTGTTTCCAGCCTCAGTATTTCTTTAAGCTGCTGGTTCCTAATGCAAGCAATGGCAATGAAGTTTTTGTGCTAGATGTGTTCCAAATACATCCCTGAAGAAGGCAAACACCTTTAAATTGCTTTGAAATCACTTTGACCAAAGTAGAAGCCTTTTGGTCTGAAATGCACAGAACAGGCCATTGTAAGCGTTTTCGCACTGTTTCCAGCCTCAAGTATTTCTTTAAGTTGCTGGTTCTTAATGCAAGCAATGGCAATGAAGTTTTTGTGCTAGATGTGTTCCAAATACACCCCTGAACAAGGCAAACACCTTTAAAATGCTTTAAATTTAATTTGACCAAAGTAGTGTTCTTTTGGTCTGAAATGCACAGAACAGGCCATTCTAAGCGTTTTGGCACTGTTTCCAACCTCAGTATTTCTTTAAGCTGCTGTCTCTGAAAGGAGGCAATGGCAATAAAGTTTTTGTGCTAGATGTGTTCCAAATACACCCCTGAAGAAGGCAAACACCTTTAAAATGCATTTACTTTACATTGAACAAAGTAATTGTCTTTTGGTCTGAAATGCACAAAACAGGCCATTCTAAGCGTTTTCGCACTGTTTCCAGCCTCAGTATTTCTTTAAGCTGCTGGTTCTTAATGCAAGCAATGGCAATGAAGTTTTTGTGCTAGATATGTTACCAATACATCCCTGAAGAAGGCAAACACCTTTAAAATGCTTTGAAATCACTTTGACCAAAGTAGTGTTCTTTTGGTCTGAAATGCACAGAACAGGCCATTCTAAGCGTTTTCGCACTGTTTCCAGCCTCAGTGTTTCTTTAAGCTGCTGCATCTTAATGCAAGCAATGGCAATGAAGTTTTTGTGCTAGATGTGTTCCAAATACATCCCTGAAGAAGGCAAACACCTTTAAAATGCATTGAAATCACTTTGACAAGAGTAGTAGTCTTTTGGTCTGAAATGCACAGAACAGGCCATTCTAAGCGTTTTGGCACTGTTTCCAACCTCAGTATTTCTTTAAGCTGCTGGTTCTTAATGCAAGCAATGGCAATGAAGTTTTTGTGCCAGATGTGTTCCAAATACATCCCTGAAGAAGGCAAACAGCTTTAAAATGCTTTGAAATCACTTTGACAAGAGTAGTAGTCTTTTGATCTGCAATGCACAGAACAGGCCATTCTAAGCGTTTTCTCACTGTTTCCAGCCTCAGTATTTCTTTAAGCTGCTGCATCTTAATGCAAGCAATGACAATGAAGTTTTTGTGCCAGATGTGTTCCAAATACATCCCTGAAGAAGGCAAACACCTTTAAAATGCTTTGAAATCACTTTGACCAAAGTAGTGTTCTTTTGGTCTGAAATGCACAGAACAGGCATTTCTAAGTGTTTTGGCACTTTTTCCAGCCTCAGTATTTCTTTAAGCTGCTGGTTCTTAATGCAAGCACTGGCAATGAAGTTTTTGTGCTAGATAGGTTACAAATACATCCCTGAAGAAGGCAAACAACTTTAAAATGCATTTACTTTACATTGAACAAAGTAGTAGTCTTTTGGTCTGAAATGCACAGAACAGGCCATTCTAAGCGTTTTCGCACTGTTTCCAACCTCAGTATTTCTTTAAGCTGCTGGTTCTTAATGCAAGCAATGGCAATGAAGTTTTTGTGCTAGATATGTTACAAATACATCCCTGAACAAGGCAAACACCTTTAAAATGCATTTACTTTACATTGAACAAAGTAGTAGTCTTTTGGTCTGAAATGCACAGAACAGGTCATTCTAAGCGTTTTCTCACTGTTTCCAGCCTCAGTGTTTCTTTAAGCTGCTGCATCTTAATGCAAGCAATGACAATAAAGTTTTTGTGCTAGATATGTTACAAATACATCCCTGAACAAGGCAAACAGCTTTAAAATGCTTTGAAATCACTTTCACAAGAGTAGTAGTCTTTTGATCTGCAATGCACAGAACAGGCCATTCTAAGCGTTTTCTCACTGTTTCCAGCCTCAGTATTTCTTTAAGCTGCTGCATCTTAATGCAAGCAATGGCAATGAAGTTTTTGTGCTAGATGTGTTCCAAATACATCCCTGAAGAAGGCAAACACCTTTAAAATGCTTTGAAATCACTTTGACCAAAGTAGTGTTCTTTTGGTCTGAAATGCACAGAACAGGCCATTCTAAGCGTTTTCGCACTGTTTCCAGCCTCAGTATTTCTTTAAGCTGCTGGTTCCTAATGCAAGCAATGGCAATGAAGTTTTTGTGCTAGATGTGTTCCAAATACATCCCTGAAGAAGGCAAACACCTTTAAATTGCTTTGAAATCACTTTGACCAAAGTAGAAGCCTTTTGGTCTGAAATGCACAGAACAGGCCATTGTAAGCGTTTTCGCACTGTTTCCAGCCTCAAGTATTTCTTTAAGTTGCTGGTTCTTAATGCAAGCAATGGCAATGAAGTTTTTGTGCTAGATGTGTTCCAAATACACCCCTGAACAAGGCAAACACCTTTAAAATGCTTTAAATTTAATTTGACCAAAGTAGTGTTCTTTTGGTCTGAAATGCACAGAACAGGCCATTCTAAGCGTTTTGGCACTGTTTCCAACCTCAGTATTTCTTTAAGCTGCTGTCTCTGAAAGGAGGCAATGGCAATAAAGTTTTTGTGCTAGATGTGTTCCAAATACACCCCTGAAGAAGGCAAACACCTTTAAAATGCATTTACTTTACATTGAACAAAGTAATTGTCTTTTGGTTTGAAATGCACAAAACAGGCCATTCTAAGCGTTTTCGCACTGTTTCCAGCCTCAGTATTTCTTTAAGCTGCTGGTTCTTAATGCAAGCAATGGCAATGAAGTTTTTGTGCTAGATATGTTACCAATACATCCCTGAAGAAGGCAAACACCTTTAAAATGCTTTGAAATCACTTTGACCAAAGTAGTGTTCTTTTGGTCTGAAATGCACAGAACAGGCCATTCTAAGCGTTTTCGCACTGTTTCCAGCCTCAGTGTTTCTTTAAGCTGCTGCATCTTAATGCAAGCAATGGCAATGAAGTTTTTGTGCTAGATGTGTTCCAAATACATCCCTGAAGAAGGCAAACACCTTTAAAATGCATTGAAATCACTTTGACAAGAGTAGTAGTCTTTTGGTCTGAAATGCACAGAACAGGCCATTCTAAGCGTTTTGGCACTGTTTCCAACCTCAGTATTTCTTTAAGCTGCTGGTTCTTAATGCAAGCAATGGCAATAAAGTCTTTGTGCTAAATGTGTTCCAAATACATCCCTGAAGAAGGCAAACACTTTTAAAATGCATTTACTTTACATTGAACAAAGTAGTGTTCTTATGGTCTGAAATGCACAGAACAGGCCATTCTAAGCGTTTTGGCACTGTTTCCAACCTCAGTATTTCTTTAAGCTGCTGGTTCTTAATGCAAGCAATGGCAATGAAGTTTTTGTGCCAGATGTGTTCCAAATACATCCCTGAAGAAGGCAAACAGCTTTAAAATGCTTTGAAATCACTTTGACAAGAGTAGTAGTCTTTTGATCTGCAATGCACAGAACAGGCCATTCTAAGCGTTTTCTCACTGTTTCCAGCCTCAGTATTTCTTTAAGCTGCTGCATCTTAATGCAAGCAATGGCAATGAAGTTTTTGTGCCAGATGTGTTCCAAATACATCCCTGAAGAAGGCAAACACCTTTAAAATGCTTTGAAATCACTTTGACCAAAGTAGTGTTCTTTTGGTCTGAAATGCACAGAACAGGCATTTCTAAGTGTTTTGGCACTTTTTCCAGCCTCAGTATTTCTTTAAGCTGCTGGTTCTTAATGCAAGCACTGGCAATGAAGTTTTTGTGCTAGATAGGTTACAAATACATCCCTGAAGAAGGCAAACAACTTTAAAATGCATTTACTTTACATTGAACAAAGTAGTAGTCTTTTGGTCTGAAATGCACAGAACAGGCCATTCTAAGCGTTTTCGCACTGTTTCCAACCTCAGTATTTCTTTAAGCTGCTGGTTCTTAATGCAAGCAATGGCAATAAAGTCTTTGTGCTAAATGTGTTCCAAATACATCCCTGAAGAAGGCAAACACTTTTAAAATGCATTTACTTTACATTGAACAAAGTAGTGTTCTTATGGTCTGAAATGCACAGAACAGGCCATTCTAAGCGTTTTCGCACTGTTTCCAGCCTCAGTATTTCTTTAAGCTGTTGCATCTTAATGCAAGCAATGGCAATGAAGTTTTTGTGCTAGATATGTTACAAATACATCCCTGAACAAGGCAAACAGCTTTAAAATGCTTTGAAATCACTTTGACAAGAGTAGTAGTCTTTTGGTCTGAAATGCATAGAACAGGCCATTCTAAGCGTTTTCGCACTGTTTCCAGCCTCAGTGTTTCTTTAAGCTGCTGCATCTTAATGCAAGCAATGGCAATAAAGTCTTTGTGCTAGATATGTTACAAATACATCCCTGAAGCAGGCAAACACCTTTAAAATGCATTTAAATCACCTTGTTTAAAGTAGATTTCTTTTGGTCTGAAATGCATAGAACAGGCCATTCTAAGCGTTTTCGCACTGTTTCCAGCCTCAGTGTTTCTTTAAGCTGCTGCATCTTAATGCAAGCAATGGCAATAAAGTTTTTGTGCTAGATGTGTTCCAAATACATCCCTGAAGAAGGCAAACACCTTTAAAATGCATTTACTTTACATTGAACAAAGTAGTAGTCTTTTGGTCTGGAATGCACAGAACAGGCCATTCTAAGCGTTTTCTAACTGTTTCCAGCCTCAGTGTTTCTTTAAGCTGCTGCATCTTAATGCAAGCAATGAAAATAAAGTTTTTGTGCTAGATATGTTACAAATACATCCCTGAAGAAGGCAAACACCTTTAAAATGCTTTGAAATCACTTTGACAAGAGTAGTAGTCTTTTGGTCTGAAATGCACAGAACAGGCCATTCTAAACGTTTTTGCACTGTTTCCAGCCTCAGTGTTTCTTTAAGCTGCTGCATCTTAATGCAAGCAATGGCAATAAAGTTTTTGTGCTAGATGTGTTCCAAATACATCCCTGAAGAAGGCAAACACATTTAAAATGCATTTACTTTACATTGAACAAAGTAGTAGTCTTTTGGTCTGAAATGCACAGAACAGGCCATTCTAAGCGTTTTCGCACTTTTTCCAGCGTCAGTATTTCTTTAAGCTGCTGGTTCTTAATGCAAGCAATGGCAATAAAGTTTTTGTGCTAGATGTGTTCCAAATACATCCCTGAAGGAGGAAAACACCTTTAAATTGCTTTGAAATCACTTTGACAAGAGTAGTAGTCTGTTGGTCTGAAATGCACAGAACAGGCCATTGTAAGCGTTTTCGCACTGTTTCCAGCCTCAGTATTTCTTTAAGCTGCTGGTTCTAAATGCAAGCAATGGCAATGAAGTTTTTGTGCTAGATATGATACAAATACATCCCTGAACAAGGCAAACACCTTTAAAATGCTTTAAATTTAATTTGACCAAAGTAGTGTTCTTTTGGTCTGAAATGCACAGAACAGGCCATTCTAAGCGTTTTGGCACTGTTTCCAACCTCAGTATTTCTTTAAGCTGCTGCATCTTAATGCAAGCAATGGCAATAAAGTTTTTGTGCTAGATATGTTACAAATACATCCCTGAAGAAGGCAAACACCTTTAAAATGCATTTACTTTACATTGAACAAAGTAGTAGTCTTTTGGTCTGGAATGCACAGAACAGGCCATTCTAAGCGTTTTCTCACTGTTTCCAGCCTCAGTGTTTCTTTAAGCTGCTGCATCTTAATGCAAGCAATGACAATAAAGTTTTTGTGCTAGATATGTTACAAATACATCCCTGAAGAAGGCAAACACCTTTAAAATGCTTTGAAATCACTTTGACAAGAGTAGTAGTCTTTTGGTCTGAAATGCACAGAACAGGCCATTCTAAACGTTTTTGCACTGTTTCCAGCCTCAGTGTTTCTTTAAGCTGCTGCATCTTAATGCAAGCAATGGCAATAAAGTTTTTGTGCTAGATGTTTTCCAAATACATCCCTGAAGAAGGCAAACACCTTTAAAATGCATTTACTTTACATTGAACAAAGTAATAGTCTTTTGGTCTGAAATGCACAGAACAGGCCATTCTAAGCGTTTTCGCACTTTTTCCAGCGTCAGTATTTCTTTAAGCTGCTGGTTCTTAATGCAAGCAATGGCAATAAAGTTTATGTGCTAGATGTGTTCCAAATACATCCCTGAAGGAGGAAAACACCTTTAAATTGCTTTGAAATCACTTTGACAAGAGTAGTAGTCTGTTGGTCTGAAATGCACAGAACAGGCCATTGTAAGCGTTTTCGCACTGTTTCCAGCCTCAGTATTTCTTTAAGCTGCTGGTTCTTAATGCAAGCAATGGCAATAAAGTTTTTGTGCTAGATGTGTTCCAAATACATCCCTGAACAAGGCAAACAGCTTTAAAATGCTTTGAAATCACTTTCACAAGAGTAGTAGTCTTTTGATCTGCAATGCACAGAACAGGCCATTCTAAGCGTTTTCTCACTGTTTCCAGCCTCAGTATTTCTTTAAGCTGCTGCATCTTAATGCAAGCAATGGCAATAAAGTTTTTGTGCTAGATGTTTTCCAAATACATCCCTGAACAAGGCAAACAGCTTTAAAATGCTTTGAAATCACTTTGACAAGAGTAGTAGTCTTTTGGTCTGAAATGCACAGAACAGGCCATTCTAAGCGTTTTCTCACTGTTTCCAGCCTCAGTGTTTCTTTAAGCTGCTGCGTCTTAATGCAAGCAATGGCAATGAAGTCTTTGTGCTAGATATGTTACAAATACATCCCTGAAGCAGGCAAACACCTTTAAAATGCATTTAAATCACCTTGTTTAAAGTAGATTTCTTTTGGTCTGAAATGCATAGAACAGGCCATTCTAAGCGTTTTCGCACTGTTTCCAGCCTCAGTGTTTCTTTAAGCTGCTGCATCTTAATGCAAGCAATGGCAATGAAGTTTTTGTGCTAGATGTGTTCCAAATACATCCCTGAAGAAGGCAAACACCTTTAAAATGCTTTGAAATCACTTTGACAAGAGTAGTGTTCTTATGGTCTGAAATGCACAGAACAGGCCATTCTAAGCGTTTTGGCACTGTTTCCAACCTCAGTATTTCTTTAAGCTGCTGCATCTTAATGCAAGCAATGGCAATGAAGTTTTTGTGCTAGATATGTTCCAAATACATCCCTGAAGGAGGAAAACACCTTTAAATTGCTTTGAAATCACTTTGAGCAAAGTAGAAGCCTGTTGGTCTGAAATGCACAGAACAGGCCATTCTAAGCGTTTTCGCACTTTTTCCAGCGTCAGTATTTCTTTAAGCTGCTGGTTCTTAATGCAAGCAATGGCAATAAAGTTTATGTGCTAGATGTGTTCCAAATACATCCCTGAAGGAGGAAAACACCTTTAAATTGCTTTGAAATCACTTTGACAAGAGTAGTAGTCTGTTGGTCTGAAATGCACAGAACAGGCCATTGTAAGCGTTTTCGCACTGTTTCCAGCCTCAGTATTTCTTTAAGCTGCTGGTTCTTAATGCAAGCAATGGCAATAAAGTTTTTGTGCTAGATGTGTTCCAAATACATCCCTGAACAAGGCAAACAGCTTTAAAATGCTTTGAAATCACTTTCACAGGAGTAGTAGTCTTTTGATCTGCAATGCACAGAACAGGCCATTCTAAGCGTTTTCTCACTGTTTCCAGCCTCAGTATTTCTTTAAGCTGCTGCATCTTAATGCAAGCAATGGCAATAAAGTTTTTGTGCTAGATGTGTTCCAAATACATCCCTGAAGGAGGAAAACACCTTTAAATTGCTTTGAAATCACTTTGACAAGAGTAGTAGTCTGTTGGTCTGAAATGCACAGAACAGGCCATTGTAAGCGTTTTCGCACTGTTTCCAGCCTCAGTATTTCTTTAAGCTGCTGGTTCTTAATGCAAGCAATGGCAATAAAGTTTTTGTGCTAGATGTGTTCCAAATACATCCCTGAACAAGGCAAACAGCTTTAAAATGCTTTGAAATCACTTTCACAGGAGTAGTAGTCTTTTGATCTGCAATGCACAGAACAGGCCATTCTAAGCGTTTTCTCACTGTTTCCAGCCTCAGTATTTCTTTAAGCTGCTGCATCTTAATGCAAGCAATGGCAATAAAGTTTTTGTGCTAGATGTGTTCCAAATACATCCCTGAACAAGGCAAACAGCTTTAAAATGCTTTGAAATCACTTTGACAAGAGTAGTAGTCTTTTGGTCTGAAATGCACAGAACAGGCCATTCTAAGCGTTTTCTCACTGTTTCCAGCCTCAGTGTTTCTTTAAGCTGCTGCGTCTTAATGCAAGCAATGGCAATGAAGTCTTTGTGCTAGATATGTTACAAATACATCCCTGAAGCAGGCAAACACCTTTAAAATGCATTTAAATCACCTTGTTTAAAGTAGATTTCTTTTGGTCTGAAATGCATAGAACAGGCCATTCTAAGCGTTTTCGCACTGTTTCCAGCCTCAGTGTTTCTTTAAGCTGCTGCATCTTAATGCAAGCAATGGCAATGAAGTTTTTGTGCTAGATGTGTTCCAAATACATCCCTGAAGAAGGCAAACACCTTTAAAATGCTTTGAAATCACTTTGACAAGAGTAGTGTTCTTTTGGTCTGAAATGCACAGAACAGGCCATTCTAAGCGTTTTGGCACTGTTTCCAACCTCAGTATTTCTTTAAGCTGCTGCATCTTAATGCAAGCAATGGCAATGAAGTTTTTGTGCTAGATATGTTCCAAATACATCCCTGAAGGAGGAAAACACCTTTAAATTGCTTTGAAATCACTTTGAGCAAAGTAGAAGCCTGTTGGTCTGAAATGCACAGAACAGGCCATTCTTAGCGTTTTCGCACTGTTTCCAGCCTCAGTATTTCTTTAAGCTGCTGGTTCTTAATGCAAGCAATGGCAATGAAGTTTTTGTGCTAGATATGTTACAAATACATCCCTGAAGAAGGCAAACACCTTTAAAATGCATTTACTTTACATTAAACAAAGTAGTAGTCTTTTGGTCTGAAATGCACAGAACAGGCCATTCTAAGCGTTTTCGCACTGTTTCCAGCCTCAGTTTTTCTTTAAGCTGCTGTCTCTGAAAGGAGGCAATGGCAATAAAGTTTTTGTGCTAGATGTGTTCCAAATACATCCCTGAAGAAGGCAAACACCTTTAAAATGCATTTAAATCACCTTGTTTAAAGTAGATTTCTTTTGGTCTGAAATGCATAGAACAGGCCATTCTAAGCGTTTTCGCACTGTTTCCAGCCTCAGTGTTTCTTTAAGCTGCTGCATCTTAATGCAAGCAATGACAATAAAGTTTTTGTGCTAGATATGTTATAAATACATCCCTGAAGAAGGCAAACACCTTTAAAATGCTTTGAAATCACTTTCACTAAAGTAGTGTTCTTTTGGTCTGAAATGCACAGAACAGGCCATTCTAAGCGTTTTCGCACTGTTTCCAGCCTCAGTATTTCCTTAAGGTGCTGCATTTTAATGCAAGCAATGGCAATAAAGTTTTTGTGCTAGATATGTTACAAATACATCCCTGAACAAGGCAAACACCTTTAAAATGCATTTACTTTACATTGAACAAAGTAGTAGTCTTTTGGTCTGAAATGCACAGAACAGGTCATTCTAAGCGTTTTCTCACTGTTTCCAGCCTCAGTGTTTCTTTAAGCTGCTGCATCTTAATGCAAGCAATGACAATAAAGTTTTTGTGCTAGATATGTTACAAATACATCCCTGAACAAGGCAAACAGCTTTAAAATGCTTTGAAATCACTTTCACAAGAGTAGTAGTCTTTTGATCTGAAATGCACAGAACAGGTCATTCTAAGCGTTTTCTCACTGTTTCCAGCCTCAGTGTTTCTTTAAGCTGCTGCATCTTAATGCAAGCAATGACAATAAAGTTTTTGTGCTAGATATGTTACAAATACATCCCTGAACAAGGCAAACACCTTTAAAATGCTTTGAAATCACTTTGACAAGAGTAGTAGTCTTTTGGTCTGAAATGCACAGAACAGGCCATTCTAAACGTTTTTGCACTGTTTCCAGCCTCAGTGTTTCTTTAAGCTGCTGCATCTTAATGCAAGCAATGGCAATAAAGTTTTTGTGCTAGATGTGTTCCAAATACATCCCTGAAGAAGGCAAACAGCTTTAAAATGCTTTGAAATCACTTTGACAAGAGTAGTAGTCTTTTGGTCTGAAATGCACAGAACAGGCCATTCTAAGCGTTTTTGCACTGTTTCCAGCCTCAGTGTTTCTTTAAGCTGCTGCGTCTTAATGCAAGCAATGGCAATGAAGTCTTTGTGCTAGATATATCACAAATACATCCCTGAAGCAGGCAAACACCTTTAAAATGCATTTAAATCACCTTGTTTAAAGTAGTGTTCTTTTGGTCTGAAATGCACAGATTAGGCCATTCTAAGCGTTTTCGCACTGTTTCCAGCCTCAGTGTTTCTTTAAGCTGCTGCATCTTAATGCAAGCAATGGCAATGAAGTTTTTGTGCTAGATGTGTTCCAAATACATCCCTGAAGAAGGCAAACACCTTTAAAATGCTTTGAAATCACTTTGACAAGAGTAGTGTTCTTATGGTCTGAAATGCACAGAACAGGCCATTCTAAGCGTTTTGGCACTGTTTCCAACCTCAGTATTTCTTTAAGCTGCTGCATCTTAATGCAAGCAATGGCAATGAAGTTTTTGTGCTAGATATGTTCCAAATACATCCCTGAAGGAGGAAAACACCTTTAAATTGCTTTGAAATCACTTTGAGCAAAGTAGAAGCCTGTTGGTCTGAAATGCACAGAACAGGCCATTCTAAGCGTTTTCGCACTTTTTCCAGCGTCAGTATTTCTTTAAGCTGCTGGTTCTTAATGCAAGCAATGGCAATAAAGTTTATGTGCTAGATGTGTTCCAAATACATCCCTGAAGGAGGAAAACACCTTTAAATTGCTTTGAAATCACTTTGACAAGAGTAGTAGTCTGTTGGTCTGAAATGCACAGAACAGGCCATTGTAAGCGTTTTCGCACTGTTTCCAGCCTCAGTATTTCTTTAAGCTGCTGCATCTTAATGCAAGCAATGGCAATGAAGTTTTTGTGCTAGATATGTTACAAATACATCCCTGAACAAGGCAAACAGCTTTAAAATGCTTTGAAATCACTTTCACAAGAGTAGTAGTCTTTTGATCTGAAATGCACAGAACAGGTCATTCTAAGCGTTTTCTCACTGTTTCCAGCCTCAGTGTTTCTTTAAGCTGCTGCATCTTAATGCAAGCAATGACAATAAAGTTTTTGTGCTAGATATGTTACAAATACATCCCTGAACAAGGCAAACACCTTTAAAATGCTTTGAAATCACTTTGACAAGAGTAGTAGTCTTTTGGTCTGAAATGCACAGAACAGGCCATTCTAAGCGTTTTTGCACTGTTTCCAGCCTCAGTGTTTCTTTAAGCTGCTGCGTCTTAATGCAAGCAATGGCAATGAAGTCTTTGTGCTAGATATGTCACAAATACATCCCTGAAGCAGGCAAACACCTTTAAAATGCATTTAAATCACCTTGTTTAAAGTAGTGTTCTTTTGGTCTGAAATGCACAGAACAGGCCATTCTAAGCGTTTTCGCACTGTTTCCAGCCTCAGTGTTTCTTTAAGCTGCTGCATCTTAATGCAAGCAATGGCAATGAAGTTTTTGTGCTAGATGTGTTCCAAATACATCCCTGAACAAGGCAAACACCTTTAAAATGCATTTACTTTACATTGACCAAAGTAGTGTTCTTATGGTCTGCAATGCACAGAACAGGCCATTCTAAGCGTTTTCTCACTGTTTCCAGCCTCAGTATTTCTTTAAGCTGCTGCATCTTAATGCAAGCAATGGCAATAAAGTTTTTGTGCTAGATGTGTTCCAAATACATCCCTGAAGAAGGCAAACACCTTTAAAATGCTTTGAAATCACTTTGACCAAAGTAGTGTTCTTTTGGTCTGAAATGCACAGAACAGGCCATTCTAAGCGTTTTCGCACTGTTTCCAACCTCAGCATTTCTTTAAGCTGCTGCATCTTAATGCAAGCAATGGCAATGAAGTTTTTGTGCTAGATATTTTACAAATACATCCCTGAACAAGGCAAACACTTTTAAAATGCATTTAGTTTACATTGAACAAAGTAGTGTTCTTATGGTCTGAAATGCACAGAACAGGCCTTTCTAAGCGTTTTCGCACTGTTTCCAACCTCAGTATTTCTTTAAGCTGCTGCAAACCTAATGCAAGCAATGGCAATAAAGTTTTTGTGCTAGATGTGTTTCAAATACATCCCTGAAGAAGGCAAACACCTTTAAAATGCTTTGAAATCACTTTGACAAGAGTAGTAGTCTTTTGGTCTGAAATGCACAGAACAGGCCATTCTAAGCGTTTTCGCACTGTTTCCAGCCTCAGTGTTTCTTTAAGCTGCTGCATCTTAATGCAAGCAATGACAATAAAGTTTTTGTGCTAGATATGTTACAAATACATCCCTGAACAAGGCAAACAGCTTTAAAATGCTTTGAAATCACTTTCACTAAAGTAGTGTTCTTTTGGTTTGAAATGCTTAGAACAGGCCATTCTAAGCGTTTTCGCACTGTTTCCAGCCTCAGTGTTTCTTTAAGCTGCTGCATCTTAATGCAAGCAATGGCAATGAAGTTTTTGTGCTAGATGTGTTCCAAATACATCCCTGAAGAAGGCAAACACCTTTAAAATGCTTTGAAATCACTTTGACAAGAGTAGTAGTCTTTTGGTCTGAAATGCACAGAACAGGCCATTCTAAGCGTTTTCGCACTGTTTCCAGCCTCAGTGTTTCTTTAAGCTGCTGCATCTTAATGCAAGCAATGACAATAAAGTTTTTGTGCTAGATATGTTACAAATACATCCCTGAAGAAGGCAAACACCTTTAAAATGCTTTGAAATCACTTTGACAAGAGTAGTAGTCTTTTGGTCTGAAATGCACAGAACAGGCCATTCTAAACGTTTTTGCACTGTTTCCAGCCTCAGTGTTTCTTTAAGCTGCTGCATCTTAATGCAAGCAATGGCAATGAAGTTTTTGTGCTAGATGTGTTCCAAATAAATCCCTGAAGAAGGCAAACACCTTTAAAATGCTTTGAAATCACTTTGACCAAAGTAGTGTTCTTTTGGTCTGAAATGCACAGAACAGGCCATTCTAAGCGTTTTCGCACTGTTTCCAACCTCAGTGTTTCTTTAAGCTGCTACATCTTAATGCAAGCAATGGCAATGAAGTTTTTGTGCTAGATGTGTTCCAAATACATCCCTGAAGAAGGCAAACACCTTTAAAATGCTTTGAAATCACTTTGACAAGAGTAGTAGTCTTTTGGTCTGAAATGCACAGAACAGGCCATTCTAAGCGTTTTCGCACTGTTTCCAGCCTCAGTATTTCTTTAAGCTGCTGCATCTTAATGCAAGCAATGGCAATGAAGTTTTTGTGCTAGATATGTTACAAATACATCCCTGAACAAGGCAAACACCTTTAAAATGCATTTACTTTACATTGAACAAAGTAGTAGTCTTTTGGTCTGAAATGCACAGAACAGGTCATTCTAAGCGTTTTCTCACTGTTTCCAGCCTTAGTGTTTCTTTAAGCTGCTGTATCTTAATGCAAGCAATGGCAATGGAGTTTTTGTGCTAGATGTGTTCCAAATACATCCCTGAACAAGGCAAACACCTTTAAAACGCATTTACTTTACATTGAACAAAGTAGTAGTCTTTTGGTCTGAAATGCACAGAACAGGTCATTCTAAGCGTTTTCTCACTGTTTCCAGCCTCAGTGTTTCTTTAAGCTGCTGCATCTTAATGCAAGCAATGACAATAAAGTTTTTGTGCTAGATATGTTACAAATACATCCCTGAAGCAGGCAAACACCTTTAAAATGCATTTAAATCACCTTGTTTAAAGTAGATTTCTTATGGTCTGAAATGCATAGAACAGGCCATTCTAAGCGTTTTGGCACTGTTTCCAGCCTCAGTATTTCTTTAAGCTGCTGCGTCTTAATGCAAGCAATGGCAATGAAGTCTTTGTCCTAGATGTGTTCCAAATACATCCCTGAAGAAGGCAAACACCTTTAAAACGCTTTGAAATCACTTTGACCAAACTAGTGTTCTTTTGGTCTGAAATGCACAGAACAGGCCATTCTAAGCGTTTTCGCACTGTTTCCAGCCTCAGTGTTTCTTTAAACAGCTGCGTCTTAATGCAAGCAATGGCAATGAAGTTTTTGTCCTAGATGTGTTCCAAATACATCCCTGAAGAAGGCAAAACACCTTTAAATGCTTTGAAATCACTTTGACAAGAGTAGTAGTCTTTTGGTCTGAAATGCACAGAACAGGCCATTCTAAACGTTTTTGCACTGTTTCCAGCCTCAGTGTTTCTTTAAGCTGCTGCGTCTTAATGCAAGCAATGGCAATGAAGTTTTTGTCCTAGATGTGTTCCAAATACATCCCTGAAGAAGGCAAACACCTTTAAAATGCATTTAAATCACCTTGTTTAAAGTAGTGTTCTTTTGGTCTGAAATGTACAGAACAGGCCATTCTAAGCGTTTTCGCACTGTTTCCAGCCTCAGTGTTTCTTTAAGCTGCTGCATCTTAATGCAAGCAATGACAATAAAGTTTTTGTGCTAGATATGTTACAAATACATCCCTGAAGAAGGCAAACACCTTTAAAATGCTTTGAAATCACTTTCACTAAAGTAGTGTTCTTTTGGTCTGAAATGCACAGAACAGGCCATTCTAAGCGTTTTCGCACTGTTTCCAGCCTCAGTATTTCTTTAAGGTGCTGCATTTTAATGCAAGCAATGGCAATGAAGTTTTTGTGCTAGATGTGTTCCAAATACATCCCTGAACAAGGCAAACACCTTTAAAATGCATTTACTTTACATTGAACAAAGTAGTAGTCTTTTGGTCTGAAATGCACAGAACAGGTCATTCTAAGCGTTTTCTCACTGTTTCCAGCCTCAGTGTTTCTTTAAGCTGCTGCATCTTAATGCAAGCAATGACAATAAAGTTTTTGTGCTAGATATGTTACAAATACATCCCTGAACAAGGCAAACAGCTTTAAAATGCTTTGAAATCACTTTGACAAGAGTAGTAGTCTTTTGGTCTGAAATGCACAGAACAGGCCATTCTAAGCGTTTTTGCACTGTTTCCAGCCTCAGTGTTTCTTTAAGCTGCTGCATCTTAATGCAAGCAATGGCAATAAAGTTTTTGTGCTAGATATGTTACAAATACATCCCTGAAGCAGGCAAACACCTTTAAAATGCATTTAAATCACCTTGTTTAAAGTAGATTTCTTTTGGTCTGAAATGCATAGAACAGGCCATTCTAAGCGTTTTCGCACTGTTTCCAGCCTCAGTGTTTCTTTAAGCTGCTGCATCTTAATGCAAGCAATGGCAATGAAGTTTTTGTGCTAGATGTGTTCCAAATACATCCCTGAAGGAGGAAAACACCTTTAAATTGCTTTGAAATCACTTTGACAAGAGTAGTAGTCTGTTGGTCTGAAATGCACAGAACAGGCCATTGTAAGCGTTTTCGCACTGTTTCCAGCCTCAGTATTTCTTTAAGCTGCTGGTTCTAAATGCAAGCAATGGCAATGAAGTTTTTGTGCTAGATATGATACAAATACATCCCTGAACAAGGCAAACAGCTTTAAAATGCTTTAAATTTAATTTGACCAAAGTAGTGTTCTTTTGGTCTGAAATGCACAGAACAGGCCATTCTAAGCGTTTTGGCACTGTTTCCAGCCTCAGTATTCCTTTAAGCTGCTGGTTCTTAATGCAAGCAATGGCAATGAAGTTTTTGTGCCAGATGTGTTCCAAATACATCCCTGAAGAAGGCAAACACCTTTAAAATGCTTTGAAATCACTTTGACAAGAGTAGTGTTCTTTTGGTCTGAAATGCACAGAACAGGCCATTCTAAGCGTTTTCTCACTGTTTCCAGCCTCAGTATTTCTTTAAGCTGCTGCATCTTAATGCAAGCAATGGCAATGAAGTTTTTGTGCTAGATATGATCCAAATACATCCCTGAAGAAGGCAAACACCTTTAAAATGCTTTAAATTCACTTTGACCAAAGTAGTGTTCTTATGGTCTGAAATGCACAGAACAGGCCATTCTAAGCGTTTTTGCTCTGTTTCCAGCCTCAGTATTTCTTTAACCCTTGTATTATGTTGAAATAAAATCACATTGATTATGTTGCGGGTCATTTTGATAAGATAAATACTTATAAAACAAACATACAATACAATCTAATTTGTATTTTAATAATTTTAATCTCCAGAACTATCTGGAAGAACTATTTAGTTAAAGTTTTTCCTTCTTAACAAAATAATTTCTTTTTTTAACTTTTTAACATTTTCTCAGATTTTCAATGTGCTACATTTTCAATGTTGTTCACATGATGGGCATAATGTAACTGTGTGCTTCCTGCAGATGTAATTCTTGCATTTCACACAAAAGGCGCTTGTTTTACTGACCTTTTGGGAGGGACAGACTTGGCATCTCTTCCGTTTCTTTACACCTGGATCCACTGCATTCCATAGACTTGCAGTTGCTTCTCCCTTTGACCTGTATATTCCAGCTAATATCAGAATTCCAAAATAATCATGCAAGTCAGTCTGATCCAGTGGCTTCCATTTCTCTCGAAATACACGTCTCCCCTCCAAGTTAGTCATGTCCAGTATAATCCTCTCTATCGGTGGGGATATGAAGAGCTCAAATGCTGATTGAATATCATCAACTCGTGTGACGGCAAATCTTGTAGGACCAAGAGTAATTTTGATGACATTGGAAGATGACAGTCTGCCTCGGCTTTGGTGTGGCGATGTTGACCATTTATATTACCGTCTTTAGATGTCCATGTCCCCTCTGTGGACGATGATTGTTGCGTTCCGTGGTTTTCATCTGCAGCGGCAGACTCCTCTTCCGAATCCTCCTCATCGCAAGAAAATTGGCAGTCAGGATCATCAATAACATTGTCCTCAGTCTCTGAAAGATCCTCTGTCTCTGATATCTCTTCTTCTTCATCACTATCCCAGTTAAAAATCTCTGATAAAACCTCTTCAGCTGAAAACCTTCTGGAGCTCATTTTTAGTGTGTTTCTCGAAGAGATGACATGAGAACAGTGACAAGGACAAGGGTGGGAACGTATGTCCCGTACCCACACCTGGGTCTTTGAGTCTAAATGCCTATTCAGAGGCAGTCAAAATACAATTAACTAGGCAATCAAAACAAAGCACATCAAAGAGACATGGTTAATTTGGATCTGAACAGCTTCTTACCCACATTAAAGTCTCTGGGTCAAAATGACCCACAACATCATCTTTGTATAGAAACTCTGCACAGACACTCCAGGACACATCAAAGTGTCCATATTTTACACACCAGTTCATGACCCCAGATGAGGAAAAGTCACCAACTTTCATAAAGAAGAAGAAAGGATTTGATCAACAAAAAAACTGAAATGCGTCAAATTGACCCTTAACATAATATAAATGTTAAACTGCTGCATCTTAATAGAAGCAATGGCAATAAAGTTTTTGTGCTAGATATGATCCAAATACATCCCTGAAGCAGGCAAACACCTTTAAAATGCATTTAAATTACTTTGTTCGAAGTAGTGTTCTTATGGTCTGAAATGCACAGAACAGGCCATTCTAAGCGTTTTCGCACTGTTTCTAGCCTCAGTATTTCTTTAAGCTGCTGTATCTTAATGCAAGCAATGGCAATAAAGTTTTTGTGCTAGATATGATCCAAATACATCCATGAAGCAGGCAAACACCTTTAAAATGCATTTACTTTACTTTGACTAAAGTAGTATTCTTTTGGTCTGAAATGCACAGAACAGGCCATTCTAAGCGTTTTTGCACTGTTTCCAGCCTCAGTATTTCTTTAAGCTGCTGCATCTTAATGCAAGCAATGGCAATGAAGTTTTTGTGCTAGATATGTTACAAATACATCCCTGAACAAGGCAAACAGCTTTAAAATGCTTTGAAATCACTTTCACAAGAGTAGTAGTCTTTTGATCTGCAATGCACAGAACAGGCCATTCTAAGCGTTTTCTCACTGTTTCCAGCCTCAGTGTTTCTTTAAGCTGCTGCATCTTAATGCAAGCAATGGCAATGAAGTTTTTGTGCTAGATGTGTTCCAAATACATCCCTGAAGAAGGCAAACACCTTTAAAATGCATTTACTTTATATTGAACAAAGTAGTAGTCTTTTGGTCTGAAATGCACAGAACAGGCCATTCTAAGCGTTTTCGCACTGTTTCCAGCCTCAGTGTTTCTTTAAGCTGCTACATCTTAATGCAAGCAATGGCAATGAAGTTTTTGTGCTAGATATGTTACAAATACATCCCTGAACAAGGCAAACACTTTTAAAATGCATTTACTTTACATTCAACAAAGTAGTTGTCTTTTGTTCTGAAATGCACAGAACAGGCCATTCTAAGCGTTTTGGCACTGTTTCCAGCCTCAGTATTCCTTTAAGCTGCTGGTTCTTAATGCAAGCAATGGCAATGAAGTTTTTGTGCCAGATGTGTTCCAAATACATCCCTGAAGAAGGCAAACACCTTTAAAATGCATTTACTTTACATTGAACAAAGTAGTAGTCTTTTGGTCTGAAATGCACAGAACAGGCCATTCTAAGCGTTTTCGCACTGTTTCCAGCCTCAGTATTTCTTTATGCTGCTGCATCTTAATGCAAGCAATGGCAATGAAGTTTTTGTGCCAGATGTGTTCCAAATACATCCCTGAAGAAGGCAAACACCTTTAAAATGCATTTACTTTATATTGAACAAAGTAGTAGTCTTTTGGTCTGAAATGCACAGAACAGGCCATTCTAAGCGTTTTCGCACTGTTTCCAGCCTCAGTGTTTCTTTAAGCTGCTACATCTTAATGCAAGCAATGGCAATGAAGTTTTTGTGCTAGATATGTTACAAATACATCCCTGAACAAGGCAAACACTTTTAAAATGCATTTACTTTACATTCAACAAAGTAGTTGTCTTTTGTTCTGAAATGCACAGAACAGGCCATTCTAAGCGTTTTGGCACTGTTTCCAGCCTCAGTATTCCTTTAAGCTGCTGGTTCTTAATGCAAGCAATGGCAATGAAGTTTTTGTGCCAGATGTGTTCCAAATACATCCCTGAAGAAGGCAAACACCTTTAAAATGCATTTACTTTACATTGAACAAAGTAGTAGTCTTTTGGTCTGAAATGCACAGAACAGGCCATTCTAAGCGTTTTCGCACTGTTTCCAGCCTCAGTATTTCTTTATGCTGCTGCATCTTAATGCAAGCAATGGCAATGAAGTTTTTGTGCCAGATGTGTTCCAAATACATCCCTGAAGGAGGCAAACACCTTTAAAATGCATTTACTTTACATTCAACAAAGTAGTAGTCTTTTGGTCTGAAATGCACAGAACAGGCCATTCTAAGCGTTTTCGCACTGTTTCCAGCCTCAGTATTTCTTTATGCTGCTGCATCTTAATGCAAGCAATGGCAATAAAGTTTTTGTGCTAGATGTGTTCCAAATACATCCCTGAAGAAGGCAAACACCTTTAAAATGCATTTACTTTACATTGAACAAAGTAGTAGTCTTTTGGTCTGAAATGCACAGAACAGGCCATTCTAAGCGTTTTCGCACTGTTTCCAGCCTCAGTATTTCTTTATGCTGCTGCATCTTAATGCAAGCAATGGCAATGAAGTTTTTGTGCCAGATGTGTTCCAAATACATCCCTGAAGAAGGCAAACAGCTTTAAAATGCTTTGAAATCACTTTGACAAGAGTAGTAGTCTTTTGGTCTGAAATGCACAGAACAGGCCATTCTAAGCGTTTTCTCACTGTTTCCAGCCTCAGTATTTCTTTAAGCTGCTGCATCTTAATGCAAGCAATGGCAATAAAGTTTTTGTGCTAGATGTGTTCCAAATACATCCCTAAAGAAGGCAAACAGCTTTAAAATGCTTTGAAATCACTTTGACAAGAGTAGTAGTCTTTTGGTCTGAAATGCACAGAACAGGCCATTCTAAGCGTTTTTGCACTGTTTCCAGCCTCAGTGTTTCTTTAAGCTGCTGCGTCTTAATGCAAGCAATGGCAATGAAGTCTTTGTGCTAGATGTGTTCCAAATACATCCCTGAAGAAGGCAAACACCTTTAAAATGCATTGAAATCACTTTGACAAGAGTAGTAGTCTTTTGGTCTGAAATGCACAGAACAGGCCATTCTAAGCGTTTTCGCATTGTTTCCAGCCTCAGTATTTCTTTAAGCTGCTGCATCTTAATGCAAGCAATGGCAATGACGTTTTTGTGCTAGATGTGTTCCAAATACATCCCTGAACAAGGCAAACACCTTTAAAATGCTTTAAATTCACTTTGACCAAAGTAGTGTTCTTTTGGTCTGAAATGCACAGAACAGGCCATTCTAAGCGTTTTCGCACTGTTTCCAGCCTCAGTGTTTCTTTAAGCTGCTGCATCTTAATGCAAGCAATGGCAATGAAGTTTTTGTGCTAGATATGTTACAAATACATCCCTGAACAAGGCAAACAGCTTTAAAATGCTTTGAAATCACTTTCACTAAAGTAGTCATCTTTTGGTCTGAAATGCACAGAACAGGCCATTCTAAGCGTTTTCGCACTGTTTCCAACCTCAGTATTTCTTTAAGCTGCTGCAAACCTAATGCAAGCAATGGCAATAAAGTTTTTGTGCTAGATATGTTACAAATACATCCCTGAACAAGGCAAACAGCTTTAAAATGCTTTGAAATCACTTTGACCAAAGTAGTGTTCTTTTGGTCTGAAATGCACAGAACAGGCCATTCTAAGCGTTTTCGCACTGTTTCCAGCCTCAGTATTTCTTTAAGCTGCTGCATCTTAATGCAAGCAATGGCAATGAAGTTTTTGTGCTAGATATGTTACAAATACATCCCTGAACAAGGCAAACACTTTTAAAATGCATTTACTTTACATTGAACAAAGTAGTGTTCTTATGGTCTGAAATGCACAGAACAGGCCATTCTAAGCGTTTTCGCACTGTTTCCAGCCTCAGTGTTTCTTTAAGCTGCTGCATCTTAATGCAAGCAATGGCAATGAAGTTTTTGTGCTAGATATGTTACAAATACATCCCTGAACAAGGCAAACAGCTTTAAAATGCTTTGAAATCACTTTCACTAAAGTAGTCATCTTTTGGTCTGAAATGCACAGAACAGGCCATTCTAAGCGTTTTCGCACTGTTTCCAACCTCAGTATTTCTTTAAGCTGCTGCAAACCTAATGCAAGCAATGGCAATAAAGTTTTTGTGCTAGATATGTTACAAATACATCCCTGAACAAGGCAAACAGCTTTAAAATGCTTTGAAATCACTTTGACCAAAGTAGTGTTCTTTTGGTCTGAAATGCACAGAACAGGCCATTCTAAGCGTTTTCGCACTGTTTCCAGCCTCAGTATTTCTTTAAGCTGCTGCATCTTAATGCAAGCAATGGCAATGAAGTTTTTGTGCTAGATATGTTACAAATACATCCCTGAACAAGGCAAACACTTTTAAAATGCATTTACTTTACATTGAACAAAGTAGTGTTCTTATGGTCTGAAATGCACAGAACAGGCCATTCTAAGCGTTTTCGCACTGTTTCCAGCCTCAGTATTTCTTTAAGCTGCTGCATCTTAATGCAAGCAATGGCAATGAAGTTTTTGTGCTAGATATGTTACAAATACATCCCTGAAGAAGGCAAACAGCTTTAAAATGCTTTGAAATCACTTTCACTAAAGTAGTCACCTTTTGGTCTGAAATGCACAGAACAGGCCATTCTAAGCGTTTTCGCACTGTTTCCAACCTCAGTATTTCTTTAAGCTGCTGCAAACCTAATGCAAGCAATGGCAATAAAGTTTTTGTGCTAGATATGTTACAAATACATCCCTGAACA
This sequence comes from Macropodus opercularis, assembly GCA_030770545.1. Taxonomy (NCBI): domain Eukaryota; kingdom Metazoa; phylum Chordata; class Actinopteri; order Anabantiformes; family Osphronemidae; genus Macropodus; species Macropodus opercularis. The sequence goes on along the minus strand of CM061098.1, from coordinate 15,771,292 downwards.
AGGCAAACAGCTTTAAAATGCTTTGAAATCACTTTGACCAAAGTAGTGTTCTTTTGGTCTGAAATGCACAGAACAGGCCATTCTAAGCGTTTTCGCACTGTTTCCAGCCTCAGTATTTCTTTAAGCTGCTGCATCTTAATGCAAGCAATGGCAATGAAGTTTTTGTGCCAGATGTGTTCCAAATACATCCCTGAAGAAGGCAAACACCTTTAAAATGCATTTACTTTACATTAAACAAAGTAGTAGTCTTTTGGTCTGAAATGCACAGAACAGGCCATTCTAAGCGTTTTGGCACTGTTTCCAACCTCAGTATTTCTTTAAGCTGCTGCATCTTAATGCAAGCAATGGCAATGAAGTTTTTGTGCTAGATGTGTTCCAAATACATCCCTGAAGAAGGCAAACACCTTTAAAATGCATTTACTTTACATTAAACAAAGTAGTAGTCTTTTGGTCTGAAATGCACAGAACAGGCCATTCTAAGCGTTTTGGCACTGTTTCCAGCCTCAGTATTTCTTTAAGCTGCTGCATCTTAATGCAAGCAATGGCAATAAAGTTTTTGTGCTAGATGTGTTCCAAATACATCCCTGAAGAAAGCAAACACCTTTAAAATGCATTTACTTTACATTCAACAAAGTAGTAGTCTTTTGTTCTGAAATGCACAGAACAGGCCATTCTAAGCGTTTTCGCACTGTTTCCAGCCTCAGTATTTCTTTAAGCTGCTGCATCTTAATGCAAGCAATGGCAATGAAGTTTTTGTGCCAGATGTGTTCCAAATACATCCCTGAAGAAGGCAAACACCTTTAAAATGCATTTACTTTACATTAAACAAAGTAGTAGTCTTTTGGTCTGAAATGCACAGAACAGGCCATTCTAAGCGTTTTGGCACTGTTTCCAACCTCAGTATTTCTTTAAGCTGCTGCATCTTAATGCAAGCAATGGCAATGAAGTTTTTGTGCTAGATGTGTTCCAAATACATCCCTGAAGAAGGCAAACACCTTTAAAATGCATTTACTTTACATTAAACAAAGTAGTAGTCTTTTGGTCTGAAATGCACAGAACAGGCCATTCTAAGCGTTTTGGCACTGTTTCCAGCCTCAGTATTTCTTTAAGCTGCTGCATCTTAATGCAAGCAATGGCAATAAAGTTTTTGTGCTAGATGTGTTCCAAATACATCCCCGAAGAAGGCAAACACCTTTAAAATGCTTTGAAATCACTTTGACAAGAGTAGTGTTCTTTTGGTCTGAAATGCACAGAACATGCCATTCTAAGCGTTTTCGCACTGTTTCCAGCCTCAGTATTTCTTTAAGCTGTTGCATCTTAATGCAAGCAATGGCAATAAAGTTTTTGTGCTAGATGTGTTCCAAATACATCCCTGAAGGAGGCAAACACCTTTAAAATGCATTTACTTTACATTAAACAAAGTAGTAGTCTTTTGTTCTGACATGCACAGAACAGGCCATTCTAAGCGTTTTCGCACTGTTTCCAGCCTCAGTGTTTCTTTAAGCTGCTACATCTTAAAGCAAGCAATGGCAATGAAGTTTTTGTGCTAGATGTGTTCCAAATACATCCCTGAAGAAGGCAAACACCTTTAAAATGCTTTCAATTCACTTTTACCAAAGTAGTGTTCTTTTGGTCTGAAATGCACAGAACAGGCCATTCTAAGCGTTTTCGCACTATTTCCAGCCTCAGTATTTCTTTATGCTGCTACATCTTAATGCAAGCAATGGCAATGAAGTTTTTGTGCCAGATGTGTTCCAAATACATCCCTGAAGGAGGCAAACACCTTTAAAATGCATTTACTTTACATTCAACAAAGTAGCAGTCTTTTGGTCTGAAATGCACAGAACAGGCCATTCTAAGGGTTTTCGCACTGTCTCTAGCCTCAGTACTTCTTTAAGCTGCTGCATCTTAATGCAAGCAATGGCAATAAAGTTTTTGTGCTAGATATGTTACAAATACATCCCTGAAGAAGGCAAACACCTTTAAAATGCTTTGAAATCACTTTGACAGGAGTAGTAGCCTTTTGATCTGAAATGCACAGAACAGGCCATTCTAAGCGTTTTTGCACTGTTTCCAGCCTCAGTACTTCTTTAAGCTGCTGCATCTTAATGCAAGCAATGGCAATGAAGTTTTTGTGCTAGATGTGTTCCAAATACATCCCTAAACAAGGCAAACACCTTTAAAATGCTTTGAAATCACTTTGACAAGAGTAGTAGTCTTTTGGTCTGAAATGCACAGAACAGGCCCATCTAAGCGTTTTCTCACTGTTTCCAGCGTCAGTATTTCTTTAAACTGCTGGTTCTTAATGCAAGCAATGGCAATGAAGTTTTTGTGCCAGATGTGTTCCAAATACATCCCTGAAGGAGGCAAACACCTTTAAAATGCATTTACTTTACATTCAACAAAGTAGTAGTCTTTTGGTCTGACATGCACAGAACAGGCCATTCTAAGGGTTTTCGCACTGTTTCCAGCCTCAGTACTTCTTTAAGCTGCTGCATCTTAATGCAAGCAATGGCAATAAAGTTTTTGTGCTAGATGTGTTCCAAATACATCCCTGAAGAAGGCAAACACCTTTAAAATGCATTTAAATTACTTTGTTCAAAGTAGTGTCCTTTTGGTCTGAAATGCACAGAACAGGCCATTCTAAGCGTTTTCGCACTGTTTCTAGCCTCAGTATTTCTTTAAGCTGCTGTATCTTAATGCAAGCAATGGCAATAAAGTTTTTGTGCTAGATATGATCCAAATACATCCATGAAGAAGGCAAACACCTTTAAAATGCTTTGAAATCACTTTCACAAGAGCAGTAGTCTTTTGGTCTGAAATGCACAGAACAGGCCATTCTAAGCGTTTTTGCACTGTTTCCAGCCTCAGTATTTCTTTAAGCTGCTGTCTCTGAATGGAGGCAATGGCAATAAAGTTTTTGTGTTAGATATGATCCAAATACATCCCTGAAGAAGGCAAACACCTTTAAAATGCATTTAAATTACTTTGTTCAAAGTAGTATTCTTTTGGTCTGAAATGCACAGAACAGGCCATTCTAAGCGTTTTGGCACTGTTTCCAGCCTCAGTATTTCTTTAAGCTGCTGCATCTTAATGCAAGCAATGGCAATGAAGTTTTTATGCCAGATGTGTTCCAAATACATCCCTGAAGAAGTCAAACACCTTTAAAATGCTTTAAATTCACTTTGATTAAAGTAGTGTTCTTTTGGTCTGAAATGCACAGAACAGGCCATTCTAAGCGTTTTCGCACTGTTTCCAGCCTCAGTATTTCTTTAAGCTGCTGCATCTTAATGCAAGCAATGGCAATGAAGTTTTTGTGCTAGATATGTTACAAATACATCCCTGAACAAGGCAAACACCTTTAAAATGCTTTGAAATCACTTTGACAAGAGTAGTGTTCTTTTGGTCTGAAATGCACAGAACAGGCCATTCTAAGCGTTTTTGCACTGTTTCCAGCCTCAGTATTTCTTTAAGCTGCTGTCTCTGAATGGAGGCAATGGCAATAAAGTTTTTGTGTTAGATATGATCCAAATACATCCCTGAAGAAGGCAAACACCTTTAAAATGCATTTAAATTACTTTGTTCAAAGTAGTGTCCTTTTGGTCTGAAATGCACAGAACAGGCCATTCTAAGCGTTTTCGCAGTGTTTCTAGCCTCAGTATTTCTTTAAGCTGCTGCATCTTAATGCAAGCAATGGCAATGAAGTTTTTGTGCTAGATATGTTACAAATACATCCCTGAAGAAGGCAAACACCTTTAAAATGCTTTGAAATCACTTTGACAGGAGTAGTGTTCTTTTGGTCTGAAATGCACAGAACAGGCCATTCTAAGCGTTTTCGCACTGTTTCCAGCCTCAGTATTTCTTTAAGCTGCTGCATCTTAATGCAAGCAATGGCAATGAAGTTTTTGTGCTAGATATGTTACAAATACATCCCTGAAGAAGGCAAACAGCTTTAAAATGCTTTGAAATCACTTTCACTAAAGTAGTCACCTTTTGGTCTGAAATGCACAGAACAGGCCATTCTAAGCGTTTTCGCACTATTTCCAGCCTCAGTATTTCTTTATGCTGCTACATCTTAATGCAAGCAATGGCAATGAAGTTTTTGTGCCAGATGTGTTCCAAATACATCCCTGAAGGAGGCAAACACCTTTAAAATGCATTTACTTTACATTCAACAAAGTAGCAGTCTTTTGGTCTGAAATGCACAGAACAGGCCATTCTAAGGGTTTTCGCACTGTCTCTAGCCTCAGTACTTCTTTAAGCTGCTGCATCTTAATGCAAGCAATGGCAATAAAGTTTTTGTGCTAGATATGTTACAAATACATCCCTGAAGAAGGCAAACACCTTTAAAATGCTTTGAAATCACTTTGACAGGAGTAGTAGCCTTTTGATCTGAAATGCACAGAACAGGCCATTCTAAGCGTTTTTGCACTGTTTCCAGCCTCAGTACTTCTTTAAGCTGCTGCATCTTAATGCAAGCAATGGCAATGAAGTTTTTGTGCTAGATGTGTTCCAAATACATCCCTAAACAAGGCAAACACCTTTAAAATGCTTTGAAATCACTTTGACAAGAGTAGTAGTCTTTTGGTCTGAAATGCACAGAACAGGCCCATCTAAGCGTTTTCTCACTGTTTCCAGCGTCAGTATTTCTTTAAACTGCTGGTTCTTAATGCAAGCAATGGCAATGAAGTTTTTGTGCCAGATGTGTTCCAAATACATCCCTGAAGGAGGCAAACACCTTTAAAATGCATTTACTTTACATTCAACAAAGTAGTAGTCTTTTGGTCTGACATGCACAGAACAGGCCATTCTAAGGGTTTTCGCACTGTTTCCAGCCTCAGTACTTCTTTAAGCTGCTGCATCTTAATGCAAGCAATGGCAATAAAGTTTTTGTGCTAGATGTGTTCCAAATACATCCCTGAAGAAGGCAAACACCTTTAAAATGCATTTAAATTACTTTGTTCAAAGTAGTGTCCTTTTGGTCTGAAATGCACAGAACAGGCCATTCTAAGCGTTTTCGCACTGTTTCTAGCCTCAGTATTTCTTTAAGCTGCTGTATCTTAATGCAAGCAATGGCAATAAAGTTTTTGTGCTAGATATGATCCAAATACATCCATGAAGAAGGCAAACACCTTTAAAATGCTTTGAAATCACTTTCACAAGAGCAGTAGTCTTTTGGTCTGAAATGCACAGAACAGGCCATTCTAAGCGTTTTGGCACTGTTTCCAGCCTCAGTATTTCTTTAAGCTGCTGCATCTTAATGCAAGCAATGGCAATGAAGTTTTTATGCCAGATGTGTTCCAAATACATCCCTGAAGAAGTCAAACACCTTTAAAATGCTTTAAATTCACTTTGACAAGAGTAGTGTTCTTTTGGTCTGAAATGCACAGAACAGGCCATTCTAAGCGTTTTTGCACTGTTTCCAGCCTCAGTATTTCTTTAAGCTGCTGTCTCTGAATGGAGGCAATGGCAATAAAGTTTTTGTGTTAGATATGATCCAAATACATCCCTGAAGAAGGCAAACACCTTTAAAATGCATTTAAATTACTTTGTTCAAAGTAGTGTCCTTTTGGTCTGAAATGCACAGAACAGGCCATTCTAAGCGTTTTCGCAGTGTTTCTAGCCTCAGTATTTCTTTAAGCTGCTGCATCTTAATGCAAGCAATGGCAATGAAGTTTTTGTGCTAGATATGTTACAAATACATCCCTGAAGAAGGCAAACACCTTTAAAATGCTTTGAAATCACTTTGACAGGAGTAGTGTTCTTTTGGTCTGAAATGCACAGAACAGGCCATTCTAAGCGTTTTCGCACTGTTTCCAGCCTCAGTATTTCTTTAAGCTGCTGCATCTTAATGCAAGCAATGGCAATGAAGTTTTTGTGCTAGATATGTTACAAATACATCCCTGAAGAAGGCAAACAGCTTTAAAATGCTTTGAAATCACTTTCACTAAAGTAGTCACCTTTTGGTCTGAAATGCACAGAACAGGCCATTCTAAGCGTTTTCGCACTGTTTCCAACCTCAGTATTTCTTTAAGCTGCTGCAAACCTAATGCAAGCAATGGCAATAAAGTTTTTGTGCTAGATATGTTACAAATACATCCCTAAACAAGGCAAACAGCTTTAAAATGCTTTGAAATCACTTTGACCAAAGTAGTGTTCTTTTGGTCTGAAATGCACAGAACAGGCCATTCTAAGCGTTTTCGCACTGTTTCCAGCCTCAGTATTTCTTTAAGCTGCTGCATCTTAATGCAAGCAATGGCAATGAAGTTTTTGTGCCAGATGTGTTCCAAATACATCCCTGAAGAAGGCAAACACCTTTAAAATGCATTTACTTTACATTAAACAAAGTAGTAGTCTTTTGGTCTGAAATGCACAGAACAGGCCATTCTAAGCGTTTTGGCACTGTTTCCAACCTCAGTATTTCTTTAAGCTGCTGCATCTTAATGCAAGCAATGGCAATGAAGTTTTTGTGCTAGATGTGTTCCAAATACATCCCTGAAGAAGGCAAACACCTTTAAAATGCATTTACTTTACATTAAACAAAGTAGTAGTCTTTTGGTCTGAAATGCACAGAACAGGCCATTCTAAGCGTTTTGGCACTGTTTCCAGCCTCAGTATTTCTTTAAGCTGCTGCATCTTAATGCAAGCAATGGCAATAAAGTTTTTGTGCTAGATGTGTTCCAAATACATCCCTGAAGAAAGCAAACACCTTTAAAATGCATTTACTTTACATTCAACAAAGTAGTAGTCTTTTGGTCTGAAATGCACAGAACAGGCCATTCTAAGCGTTTTGGCACTGTTTCCAACCTCAGTATTTCTTTAAGCTGCTGCATCTTAATGCAAGCAATGGCAATGAAGTTTTTGTGCTAGATGTGTTCCAAATACATCCCTGAAGAAGGCAAACACCTTTAAAATGCATTTACTTTACATTAAACAAAGTAGTAGTCTTTTGGTCTGAAATGCACAGAACAGGCCATTCTAAGCGTTTTGGCACTGTTTCCAGCCTCAGTATTTCTTTAAGCTGCTGCATCTTAATGCAAGCAATGGCAATAAAGTTTTTGTGCTAGATGTGTTCCAAATACATCCCTGAAGAAAGCAAACACCTTTAAAATGCATTTACTTTACATTCAACAAAGTAGTAGTCTTTTGGTCTGAAATGCACAGAACAGGCCATTCTAAGCGTTTTGGCACTGTTTCCAACCTCAGTATTTCTTTAAGCTGCTGCATCTTAATGCAAGCAATGGCAATGAAGTTTTTGTGCTAGATGTGTTCCAAATACATCCCTGAAGAAGGCAAACACCTTTAAAATGCATTTACTTTACATTAAACAAAGTAGTAGTCTTTTGTTCTGAAATGCACAGAACAGGCCATTCTAAGCGTTTTCGCACTGTTTCCAGCCTCAGTATTTCTTTAAGCTGCAGCATCTTAATGCAAGCAATGGCAATAAAGTTTTTGTGCTAGATGTGTTCCAAATACATCCCCGAAGAAGGCAAACACCTTTAAAATGCTTTGAAATCACTTTGACAAGAGTAGTGTTCTTTTGGTCTGAAATGCACAGAACATGCCATTCTAAGCGTTTTCGCACTGTTTCCAGCCTCAGTATTTCTTTAAGCTGTTGCATCTTAATGCAAGCAATGGCAATAAAGTTTTTGTGCTAGATGTGTTCCAAATACATCCCTGAAGGAGGCAAACACCTTTAAAATGCATTTACTTTACATTAAACAAAGTAGTAGTCTTTTGTTCTAACATGCACAGAACAGGCCATTATAAGCGTTTTCGCACTGTTTCCAGCCTCAGTGTTTCTTTAAGCTGCTACATCTTAAAGCAAGCAATGGCAATGAAGTTTTTGTGCTAGATGTGTTCCAAATACATCCCTGAAGAAGGCAAACACCTTTAAAATGCTTTAAATTCACTTTTACCAAAGTAGTGTTCTTTTGGTCTGAAATGCACAGAACAGGCCATTCTAAGCGTTTTCGCACTATTTTCAGCCTCAGTATTTCTTTATGCTGCTACATCTTAATGCAAGCAATGGCAATGAAGTTTTTGTGCCAGATGTGTTCCAAATACATCCCTGAAGGAGGCAAACACCTTTAAAATGCATTTACTTTACATTCAACAAAGTAGAAGCCTTTTGATCTGAAATGCACAGAACAGGCCATTCTAAGCGTTTTTGCACTGTTTCCAGCCTCAGTACTTCTTTAAGCTGCTGCATCTTAATGCAAGCAATGGCAATGAAGTTTTTGTGCTAGATGTGTTCCAAATACATCCCTAAACAAGGCAAACACCTTTAAAATGCTTTGAAATCACTTTGACAAGAGTAGTAGTCTTTTGGTCTGAAATGCACAGAACAGGCCCATCTAAGCGTTTTCTCACTGTTTCCAGCGTCAGTATTTCTTTAAACTGCTGGTTCTTAATGCAAGCAATGGCAATGAAGTTTTTGTGCCAGATGTGTTCCAAATACATCCCTGAAGGAGGCAAACACCTTTAAAATGCATTTACTTTACATTCAACAAAGTAGTAGTCTTTTGGTCTGACATGCACAGAACAGGCCATTCTAAGGGTTTTCGCACTGTTTCCAGCCTCAGTACTTCTTTAAGCTGCTGCATCTTAATGCAAGCAATGGCAATAAAGTTCTTGTGCTAGATGTGTTCCAAATACATCCCTGAAGAAGGCAAACACCTTTAAAATGCATTTAAATTACTTTGTTCAAAGTAGTGTCCTTTTGGTCTGAAATGCACAGAACAGGCCATTCTAAGCGTTTTCGCACTGTTTCCAGCCTCAGTATTTCTTTAAGCTGCTGTCTCTGAATGGAGGCAATGGCAATAAAGTTTTTGTGTTAGATATGATCCAAATACATCCCTGAAGAAGGCAAACACCTTTAAAATGCATTTAAATTACTTTGTTCAAAGTAGTATTCTTTTGGTCTGAAATGCACAGAACAGGCCATTCTAAGCGTTTTGGCACTGTTTCCAGCCTCAGTATTCCTTTAAGCTGCTGGTTCTTAATGCAAGCAATGGCAATGAAGTTTTTGTGCTAGATAGGTTACAAATACATCCCTGAACAAGGCAAACACTTTTAAAATGCATTTACTTTACATTCAACAAAGTAGTAGTCTTTTGTTCTGAAATGCACAGAACAGGCCATTCTAAGCGTTTTCGCACTGTTTCCAGCCTCAGTATTTCTTTAAGCTGCTGCATCTTAATGCAAGCAATGGCAATGAAGTTTTTATGCCAGATGTGTTCCAAATACATCCCTGAAGAAGGCAAACACCTTTAAAATGCTTTAAATTCACTTTGACCAAAGTAGTGTTCTTTTGGTCTGAAATGCACAGAACAGGCCATTCTAAGCGTTTTCGCAGTGTTTCTAGCCTCAGTATTTCTTTAAGCTGCTGCATCTTAATGCAAGCAATGGCAATGAAGTTTTTGTGCTAGATATGTTACAAATACATCCCTGAACAAGGCAAACACCTTTAAAATGCTTTGAAATCACTTTGACAGGAGTAGTAGTCTTTTGGTCTGAAATGCACAGAACAGGCCATTCTAAGCGTTTTTGCACTGTTTCCAGCCTCAGTATTTCTTTATGCTGCTGCATCTTAATGCAAGCAATGGCAATGAAGTTTTTGTGCTAGACAGGTTACAAATACATCCCTGAACAAGGCAAACACCTTTAAAATGCATTTACTTTACATTGAACAAAGTAGTAGTCTTACTCGGTGCTGGCAAACACCTTTAAAATGCTTTAAATTCACTTTGACCAAAGTAGTGTTCTGTTGGTCTGAAATGCACAGAACAGGCCATTCTAAGCGTCTTCGCATTGTTTCCAGCCTCAGTATTTCTTTAAGCTGCTGCATCTTAATGCAAGCAATGGCAATGAAGTGTTTGTGCTAGATATGTTACAAATACATCCCTGAACAAGTCAAACACCTTTAAAATGCATTTACTTTACTTTGACTAAAGTAGTATTCTTTTGGTCTGAAATGCACAGAACAGGCCATTGTAAGCGTTTTCGCACAGTTTCCAGCTTCAGTATTTCTTTAAGCTGCTGTATCTTAATGCAAGCAATGGCAATGAAGTTTTTGTGCTAGATATTTTACAAATACATCCCTGAAGAAGGCAAACACCTTTAAAGTGCTTTGAAATCACTTTGACAAGAGTAGGCTTCTTTTGGTCTGAAATGCACAGTACAGGCGATTAAGTGTTTTCGCACTGTTTCCAGCCTCAGTATTTCTTTAAGCTGCTGCATCTTAATGCAAGCAATGGCAATGAAGTTGTTGTGCTAGATGTGTTCCAAATGCATCCCTGAAGAAGGCAAACACCTTTAAAATGCTTTGAAATCACTTTGACCAAAGTAGTGTTCTTTTGTTCTGAAATGCACAGAACAGGCCATTCTAAGCGTCTTTGCACTGTTTCCAAACTCAGTTTTTCTTTAAGCTGCTGCATCTTAATGCGAGCAATGGCAATGAAGTTTTTGTGCTAGATGTGTTCCAAATACATCCCTGAAGAAGGCAAACACCTTTAAAATGCATTTACTTTATATTGAACAAAGTAGTGTTCTTTTGGTCTGAAATGCACAGAACAGGCCATTCTAAGCGTTTTCGCACTGTTTCCAGCCTCAGTATTTCTTTATGCTGCTGCATCTTAATGCAAGCAATGGCAATGAAGTTTTTGTGCCAGATGTGTTCCAAATACATCCCTGAAGGAGGCAAACACCTTTAAAATGCATTTACTTTACATTCAACAAAGTAGTAGTCTTTTGGTCTGAAATGCACAGAACAGGCCATTCTAAGCGTTTTCGCACTGTTTCCAGCCTCAGTATTTCTTTAAGCTGCTGCATCTTAATGCAAGCATTGGCAATGAAGTTTTTGTGCTAGATATGTTACAAATACATCCCTGAACAAGGCAAACACTTTTAAAATGCATTTACTTTACATTCAACAAAGTAGTAGTCATTTGTTCTGAAATGCACAGAACAGGCCATTCTAAGCGTTTTGGCACTGTTTCCAGCCTCAGTATTTCTTTATGCTGCTGCATCTTAATGCAAGCAATGGCAATGAAGTTTTTGTGCCAGATGTGTTCCAAATACATCCCTGAAGAAGGCAAACAGCTTTAAAATGCTTTGAAATCACTTTGACAAGAGTAGTAGTCTTTTGGTCTGAAATGCACAGAACAGGCCATTCTAAGCGTTTTCTCACTGTTTCCAGCCTCAGTATTTCTTTAAGCTGCTGCATCTTAATGCAAGCAATGGCAATAAAGTTTTTGTGCTAGATGTGTTCCAAATACATCCCTAAAGAAGGCAAACAGCTTTAAAATGCTTTGAAATCACTTTGACAAGAGCAGTAGTCTTTTGGTCTGAAATGCACAGAACAGGCCATTCTAAGCGTTTTCTCACTGTTTCCAGCCTCAGTGTTTCTTTAAGCTGCTGCATCTTAATGCAAGCAATGGCAATGAAGTTTTTGTGCTAGATGTGTTCCAAATACATCCCTGAAGAAGGCAAACACCTTTAAAATGCATTGAAATCACTTTGACAAGAGCAGTAGTCTTTTGGTCTGAAATGCACAGAACAGGCCATTCTAAGTGTTTTCTCACTGTTTCCAGCCTCAGTGTTTCTTTAAGCTGCTGCATCTTAATGCAAGCAATGGCAATGAAGTTTTTGTGCTAGATATGTTACAAATACATCCCTGAACAAGGCAAACACTTTTAAAATGCATTTACTTTACATTGAACAAAGTAGTGTTCTTATGGTCTGAAATGCACAGAACAGGCCATTCTAAGCGTTTTCGCACTGTTTCCAGCCTCAGTATTTTTTTAAGCTGCTGCATCTTAATGCAAGCAATGGCAATGACGTTTTTGTGCTAGATATGTTACAAATACATCCCTGAACAAGGCAAACAGCTTTAAAATGCTTTGAAATCACTTTCACTAAAGTAGTCATCTTTTGGTCTGAAATGGACAGAACAGGCCATTCTAAGCGTTTTCGCATTGTTTCCAGCCTCAGTGTTTCTTTAAGCTGCTGCATCTTAATGCAAGCAATGACAAAAAAGTTTTTGTGCTAGATATGTTACAAATACATCCCTGAACAAGGCAAACAGCTTTAAAATGCTTTGAAATCACTTTCACTAAAGTAGTCATCTTTTGGTCTGAAATGCACAGAACAGGCCATTCTAAGCGTTTTCGCACTGTTTCCAGCCTTTGTGTTTCTTTAAGCTGCTGCATCTTAATGCAAGCAATGGCAATGAAGTTTTTGTGCTAGATGTGTTCCAAATACATCCATGAAGAAGGCAAACACCTTTAAATTGCTTTGAAATCACTTTGACAAGAGTAGTAGTCTTTTGGTCTGAAATTCACAGAACAGGCCATTCTAAGCGTTTTCGCACTGTTTCCAGCCTCAGTATTTTTTTAAGCTGCTGCATCTTAATGCAAGCAATGGCAATGAAGTTTTTGTGCTAGATGTGTTCCAAATACATCCCCGAAGAAGGCAAACACTTTTAAAATGCATTTACTTTACATTGAACAAAGTAATAGTCTTTTGTTCTGAAATGCACAGAACAGGCCATTCTAAGCGTTTTCGCATTGTTTCCAGCCTCAGTATTTCTTTAAGCTGCTGCATCTTAATGCAAGCAATGGCAATGACGTTTTTGTGCTAGATGTGTTCCAAATACATCCCTGAAGAAGGCAAACACCTTTAAAATGCATTGAAATCACTTTGACAAGAGTAGTAGTCTTTTGGTCTGAAATTCACAGAACAGGCCATTCTAAGCATTTTCGCACTGTTTCCAGCCTCAGTGTTTCTTTAAGCTGCTGCATCTTAATGCAAGCAATGGCAATAAAGTTTTTGTGCTAGATGTGTTCCAAATACATCCCTGAAGAAGGCAAACACTTTTAAAATGCATTTACTTTACATTGAACAAAGTAGTGTTCTTATGGTCTGAAATGCACAGAACAGGCCATTCTAAGCGTTTTGGCACTGTTTCCAACATCAGTATTTCTTTAAGCTGCTGGTTCTTAATGCAAGCAATGGCAATAAAGTTTTTGTGCTAAATGTGTTCCAAATACATCCCTGAAGAAGGCAAACACTTTTAAAATGCATTTACTTTACATTGAACAAAGTAGTGTTCTTATGGTCTGAAATGCACAGAACAGGCCATTCTAAGCGTTTTGGCACTGTTTCCAACCTCAGTATTTCTTTAAGCTGCTGGTTCTTAATGCAAGCAATGGCAATGAAGTTTTTGTGCTAGATATGTTACAAATACATCCCTGAACAAGGCAAACACTTTTAAAATGCATTTACTTTACATTGAACAAAGTAGTGTTCTTATGTTCTGAAATGCACAGAACAGGCCATTCTAAGCGTTTTGGCACTGTTTCCAGCCTCAGTTTTTCTTTAAGCTGCTGCATCTTAATGCAAGCAATGGCAATGAAGTTTTTGTGCCAGATGTGTTCCAAATACATCCCTGAAGAAGGCAAACACCTTTAAAATGCTTTAAATTCACTTTCACCAAAGTAGTGTTCTTATGGTCTGAAATGCACAGAACAGGCCATTAAAAAAGCGTTTTGGCACTGTTTTCAGCCTCAGTATTTCTTTAAGCTACTGGTTCTCAATGCAAGCAATGGCAATGAAGTTTTTTTGCTAGATATGTTACAAATACATCCCTGAAGAAGGCAAACACCTTTAAAATGCTTTGAAATCACTTTGACCAAAGTACTGTTCTTTTGGTCTGAATGCCCAGAACAGGCCATTCTTAGCGTTTTCGCACTGTTTCCAGCCTCAGTATTTCTTTAAGCTGCTGCATCTTAATGCAAGCAATGGCAATGAAGTTTTTGTGCTAGATGTGTTCCAAATACATCCCTGAAGAAGGAAAACTCCTTTAAAATGCTTTGAAATCACTTTGACCAAAGTAGTGTTCATTTGGTCTGAAATGCACAGAACAGGCCATTCTAAGTGTTTTGGCACTTTTTCCAGCCTCAGTATTTCTTTAAGATACTGGTTCTTAATGCAAGTAATGGCAATGAAGTTTTTGTGCTAGATGTGTTCCAAATACATCCCTGAAGAAGGCAAACACCTTTAAAATGCTTTGAAATCACTTTGACAAGAGTAGTAGTCTTTTGGTCTGAAATGCACAGAACAGGCCATTCTAAGCGTTTTCGCACTGTTTCCAGTCTCAGTATTTCTTTAAGCTGCTGTATCTTAATACAAGCAATGGCAATGAAGTTTTTGTGCTAGATATGTTCCAAATACATCCCTGAAGGAGGAAAACACCTTTAAATTGCTTTGAAATCACTTTGACCAAAGTAGAAGCATTTTGGTCTGAATGCACAGAACAGGCCATTCTAAGCGTTTTTGCACTGTTTCCAGTCTCAGTATTTCTCTAAGCTGCTTCATCTTAATGCAATCAATGGCAATGAAGTTTTTGTGCTAGATATGTTCCAAATACATCCCTGAACAAGGCAAACACCTTTAAAATGCATTTACTTTACATTGAACAAAGTAGTGTTCTGTTGGTCTGAAATGCACAGAACAGGCCATTCTAAGCGTTTTCGCACTGTTTCCAGCCTCAGTATTTCTTTAAGCTGCTGCATCTTAATGCAAGCAATGGCAATAACGTTTTTGTGCTAGATGTGTTCCAAATACATCCCTGAAGGAGGAAAACACCTTTAAATTGCTTTGAAATCACTTTGACCAAAGTAGAAGCATTTTGGTCTGAATGCACAGAACAGGCCATTCTAAGCGTTTTTGCACTGTTTCCAGTCTCAGTATTTCTCTAAGCTGCTTCATCTTAATGCAATCAATGGCAATGAAGTTTTTGTGCTAGATATGTTCCAAATACATCCCTGAACAAGGCAAACACCTTTAAAATGCATTTACTTTACATTGAACAAAGTAGTGTTCTGTTGGTCTGAAATGCACAGAACAGGCCATTCTAAGCGTTTTCGCACTGTTTCCAGCCTCAGTATTTCTTTAAGCTGCTGCATCTTAATGCAAGCAATGGCAATAACGTTTTTGTGCTAGATGTGTTCCAAATACATCCCTGAAGGAGGAAAACACCTTTAAAATGCTTTGAAATCACTTTGATTGGATTAAGCAAATGGTCTGAAATGCACAGAACAGGCCATTCTAAGCGTTTTCGCACTGTTTCCAGCCTCAGTATTTGTTTAAGCTGCTGCATCTTTATGCAAGCAATGGCAATGAAGTTTTTGTGCTAGATATGTTCCAAATACATCCCTGAAGGAGGAAAACACCTTTAAATTGCTTTGAAATCACTTTGACCAAAGTAGAAGCATTTTGGTCTGAATGCACAGAACAGGCCATTCTAAGCGTTTTTGCACTGTTTCCAGTCTCAGTATTTCTCTAAGCTGCTTCATCTTAATGCAATCAATGGCAATGAAGTTTTTGTGCTAGATATGTTCCAAATACATCCCTGAACAAGGCAAACACCTTTAAAATGCATTTACTTTACACTGAACAAAGTAGTGTTCTGTTGGTCTGAAATGCACAGAACAGGCCATTCTAAGCGTTTTCGCACTGTTTCCAGCCTCAGTATTTCTTTAAGCTGCTGCATCTTAATGCAAGCAATGGCAATAACGTTTTTGTGCTAGATGTGTTCCAAATACATCCCTGAAGGAGGAAAACACCTTTAAAATGCTTTGAAATCACTTTGATTGGATTAAGCAAATGGTCTGAAATGCACAGAACAGGCCATTCTAAGCGTTTTCGCACTGTTTCCAGCCTCAGTATTTGTTTAAGCTGCTGCATCTTTATGCAAGCAATGGCAATGAAGTTTTTGTGCTAGATATGTTCCAAATACATCCCCGAAGGAGGAAAACACCTTTAAATTGCTTTGAAATCACTTTGACCAAAGTAGAAGCCTTTTGGTCTGAATGCACAGAACAGGCCATTCTAAGCGTTTTTGCACTGTTTCCAGCCTCAGTATTTCTTTAAGCTGCTGGTTCTTAATGCAAGCAATGGCAATAAAGTTTTTGTGCTAGATATTTTACAAATACATCCCTGAAGAAGGCAAACACCTTTAAAATGCTTTGAAATCACTTTGACCAAAGTAATGTTCTTTTGGTCTGAAATGCACAGAACAGGCGAATAAGCGTTTTCGCACTGTTTCCAGCCTCAGTATTTCTTTAAGCTGCTGCATCTTAATGCAAGGAATGGCAATGAAGTTTTTCTGCTAGATGTGTTCCAAATACATCCCTGAAGAAGGCAAATACCTTTAAAATGCATTTACTTTACATTGAACAAAGTAGTGTTCTTTTGGTCTTAAATGCACAGAAGAGGCGATTAAGCGCTTTCGCACTGTTTCCAGCCTCAGTATTTCTTTAAGCTGCTGCATCTTAATGCAAGCAATGGCAATGATGTTTTTGTGCTAGATATGTTACAAATACATCCCTGAAAAAGGCAAACACCTTTAAAATGCATTTACTTTACTTTGACTTAAGTAGTGTTCTTTTGGTCTGAATGCATAGAACAGGCCATTCTAAGCGTTTTCGCACTGTTTCCAGCCTCAGTATTTCTTTAAGCTGCTGCATCTTAATGCAAGCAATGACAATGAAGTTTTTGTGCTAGATATGTTACAAATACATCTCTGAAGAAGGCAAACACTTTTAAAATGCTTTGAAATCACTTTGACAAAAGTAGTGTTCTGTTGGTCTGAAATGCACAGAACTGGCGATTAAGCGTTTTCGCACTGTTTCCAGCCTCAGTATTTCTTTAAGCTGCTGCATCTTAATGCAAGCAATGGCAATGAAGTTTCTGTGCTACATATGTTACAAATACATCCCTGAACAAGGCAAACACCTTTAAAATGCTTTGAAATCACTTTGACCAAAGTAATGTTCTTTTGGTCTGAAATGCACAGAACAGGCGAATAAGCGTTTTCGCACTGTTTCCAGCCTCAGTATTTCTTTAAGCTGCTGCATCTTAATGCAAGGAATGGCAATGAAGTTTTTGTGCTAGATATGTTCCAAATACATCCCTGAAGAAGGCAAACACCTTTAAAATGCTTTGAAATCACTTTGACCAAAGTAATGTTCTTTTGGTCTTAAATGCACAGAACAGGCGAATAAGCGTTTTCGCAGTGTTTCCAGCCTCAGTATTTCTTCAAGCTGCTGCATCTTAATGCAAGCAATGGCAATGAAGTTTTTGTGCTAGATATGTTCCAAATACATCCCTGAAGAAGGCAAACACCGTTAAAATCCATTTACTTTACTTTGAATAAAGAGTATTCTTTTGGTCTGGAATGCACAGAACAGGCCATTCTAAGCGTTTTCGCACTGTTTCCAGCCTCAGTATTTCTTTAAGCTGCTGCATCTTAGTCCAAGCAATGGCAATGAAGTTTTTGTGCTAGATAGGTTACAAATACATCCCTGAAGAAGGCAAACACCTTTAAAATGCTTTGAAATCACTTTGACCAAAGTACTTTTCTTTTGGTTTGAAAATGCACAGAACAGGCCATTCTAAGCGTTTTCGCACTGTTTCCAGCCTCAGTATTTCTCTAAGCTGCTGCATCTTAATGCAAGCAATGGCAATGAAGTTTTTGTGCTAGATATGTTATAAATACATCCCTGAATAAGTCAAACACCTTTAAAATGCATTTACTTTACTTTGAACAAATTAGTGTTCTTTTGGTCTGAAATGCACAGAACAGGCCATTCTAATCGTTTTCGCACTGTTTCCAGCCTCAGAATTTCTTTAAGCTGCTGCATCTTAATGCAAGCAATGGCAATGAAGTTTTTGTGCTACATATGTTCCAAATACATCCCTGAACAAGGCAAACACCTTTAAAATGCATTTACTTTACATTGAACAAAGTTGTGTTCTTTTGGTCTGAAATGCACAGAACAGGCCATTGTAAGCGTTTTCGCACAGTTTCCAGCTTCAGTATTTCTTTAAGCTGCTGCATCTTAATGCAAGCAATGGCAATGAAGTTTTTGTTCTAGATTTGTTACAAATACATCCCAGAAGTAGGCAAACACCTTTAAAATGCTTTGAAATCACTTTGACCAAAGTATTGTTCTTTTGGTCTGAAATGCACAGAACAGGCCATTCTAAGCGTTTTCTCACTGTTTCCAGCCTCAGTATATCTTTAAGCTGCTGCATCTTAATGCAAGCAATGGCAATGAAGTTTTTGTGCTAGATATGTTACAAATACATCCCTGAAGAAGGCAAACACCTTTAAAATGCTTTGAAATCACTTTGACCAAAGTAGGATGTACTTTGGTCTGAAATGCACAGAACAGGCCATTCTAAGCGTTTTTGCACTGTTTCCAGCCTCAGTATTTCTTTAAGCTGCTGCATCTTAATGCAAGCAATGGTAATGAAGTTTTTGTGCTAGATGTGTTCCAAATACATCCCTGAAGAAGGCAAAAACCTTTAAAATGCTTTGAAATCACTTTGACCAAAGTAGTGTTCTTTTGTTCTGAAATGCACAAAACAGGCCATTCTAAGCGTTTTTGCACTGTTTCCAGCCTCAGTATTTTTTTATGCTGCTGCATCTTAATGCAAGCAATGGCAATGAAGTTTTTGTGCTAGATATTTTACCAATACATCCCTGAAGAAGGCAAACACCTTTAAAGTGCTTTGAAATCACTTTGACAAGAGTATTGTTCTTTTGGTCTGAAATGCACAGTAGAGGCGATTAAGTGTTTTCGCACTGTTTCCAGCCTTAGTATTTCTTTATGCTGCTGCATCTTAATGCAAGCAATGGCATTGAAGTTTTTGTGCTAGATGTGTTACAAATACATCCCTGAACAAGTCAAACACCTTTAAAATGCTTTGAAATCACTTTGACAAGAGTAGTAGTCTGTTGGTCTGAAATGCACAGAACAGGCCATTCTAAGCGTCTTTGCACTGTTTCCAAACTCAGTTTTTCTTTAAGCTGCTGCATCTTAATGCGAGCAATGGCAATGAAGTTTTTGTGCTAGATGTGTTCCAAATACATCCCTGAAGAAGGCAAACACCTTTAAAATGCATTTACTTTATATTGAACAAAGTAGTGTTCTTTTGGTCTGAAATGCACAAAACAGGCCATTCTAAGCGTTTTTGCACTGTTTCCAGCCTCAGTATTTTTTTATGCTGCTGCATCTTAATGCAAGCAATGGCAATGAAGTTTTTGTGCTAGATATTTTACCAATACATCCCTGAAGAAGGCAAACACCTTTAAAGTGCTTTGAAATCACTTTGACAAGAGTATTGTTCTTTTGGTCTGAAATGCACAGTAGAGGCGATTAAGTGTTTTCGCACTGTTTCCAGCCTTAGTATTTCTTTATGCTGCTGCATCTTAATGCAAGCAATGGCATTGAAGTTTTTGTGCCAGATGTGTTCCAAATACATCCCTGAAGAAGGCAAACAGCTTTAAAATGCTTTGAAATCACTTTGACAAGAGTAGTAGTCTTTTGGTCTGAAATGCACAGAACAGGCCATTCTAAGCGTTTTCGCACTGTTTCCAGCCTCAGTGTTTCTTTAAGCTGCTGCATCTTAATGCAAGCAATGGCAATGAAGTTTTTGTGCTAGATATGTTACAAATACATCCCTGAACAAGGCAAACACTTTTAAAATGCATTTACTTTACATTGAACAAAGTAGTGTTCTTATGGTCTGAAATGCACAGAACAGGCCATTCTAAGCGTTTTCGCACTGTTTCCAGCCTCAGTATTTTTTTAAGCTGCTGCATCTTAATGCAAGCAATGGCAATGACGTTTTTGTGCTAGATATGTTACAAATACATCCCTGAACAAGGCAAACAGCTTTAAAATGCTTTGAAATCACTTTCACTAAAGTAGTCATCTTTTGGTCTGAAATGGACAGAACAGGCCATTCTAAGCGTTTTCGCATTGTTTCCAGCCTCAGTGTTTCTTTAAGCTGCTGCATCTTAATGCAAGCAATGACAAAAAAGTTTTTGTGCTAGATATGTTACAAATACATCCCTGAACAAGGCAAACAGCTTTAAAATGCTTTGAAATCACTTTCACTAAAGTAGTCATCTTTTGGTCTGAAATGCACAGAACAGGCCATTCTAAGCGTTTTCGCACTGTTTCCAGCCTTTGTGTTTCTTTAAGCTGCTGCATCTTAATGCAAGCAATGGCAATGAAGTTTTTGTGCTAGATGTGTTCCAAATACATCCATGAAGAAGGCAAACACCTTTAAATTGCTTTGAAATCACTTTGACAAGAGTAGTAGTCTTTTGGTCTGAAATTCACAGAACAGGCCATTCTAAGCGTTTTCGCACTGTTTCCAGCCTCAGTATTTTTTTAAGCTGCTGCATCTTAATGCAAGCAATGGCAATGAAGTTTTTGTGCTAGATGTGTTCCAAATACATCCCCGAAGAAGGCAAACACTTTTAAAATGCATTTACTTTACATTGAACAAAGTAGTGTTTTTATGGTCTGAAATGCACAGAACAGGCCATTCTAAGCGTTTTGGCACTGTTTCCAACCTCAGTATTTCTTTAAGCTGCTGGTTTTTAATGCAAGCAATGGCAATAAAGTTTTTGTGCTAAATGTGTTCCAAATACATCCCTGAAGAAGGCAAACACTTTTAAAATGCACTTACTTTACATTGAACAAAGTAGTGTTCTTATGGTCTGAAATGCACAGAACAGGCCATTCTAAGTGTTTTGGCACTGTTTCCAACCTCAGTATTTCTTTAAGCTGCTGGATCTTAATGCAAGGAATGGCAATGAAGTTTTTGTGCCAGATGTGTTCCAAATACATCCCTGAACAAGGCAAACAGCTTTAAAATGCTTTGAAATCACTTTCACTAAAGTATTGTTCTTTTGGTCTGAAATGCACAGAACAGGCCATTCTAAGCGTTTTCGCACTGTTTCCAGCCTCAGTGTTTCTTTAAGCTGCTGCATCTTAATGCAAGCAATGGCAATGAAGTTTTTGTGCTAGATGTGTTCCAAATACATCCCTGAAGAAGGCAAACACCTTTAAAATGCTTTGAAATCACTTTGACCAAAGTAGTGTTCTTTTGTTCTGAAATGCACAGAACAGGCCATTCTAAGCGTTTTCGCATTGTTTCCAGCCTCAGTATTTCTTTAAGCTGCTGCATCTTAATGCAAGCAATGGCAATGACGTTTTTGTGCTAGATGTGTTCCAAATACATCCCTGAAGAAGGCAAACACCTTTAAAATGCATTGAAATCACTTTGACAAGAGTAGTAGTCTTTTGGTCTGAAATTCACAGAACAGGCCATTCTAAGCATTTTCGCACTGTTTCCAGCCTCAGTGTTTCTTTAAGCTGCTGCATCTTAATGCAAGCAATGGCAATAAAGTTTTTGTGCTAGATGTGTTCCAAATACATCCCTGAAGAAGGCAAACACTTTTAAAATGCATTTACTTTACATTGAACAAAGTAGTGTTCTTATGGTCTGAAATGCACAGAACAGGCCATTCTAAGCGTTTTGGCACTGTTTCCAACATCAGTATTTCTTTAAGCTGCTGGTTCTTAATGCAAGCAATGGCAATAAAGTTTTTGTGCTAAATGTGTTCCAAATACATCCCTGAAGAAGGCAAACACTTTTAAAATGCATTTACTTTACATTGAACAAAGTAGTGTTCTTATGTTCTGAAATGCACAGAACAGGCCATTCTAAGCGTTTTGGCACTGTTTCCAGCCTCAGTTTTTCTTTAAGCTGCTGCATCTTAATGCAAGCAATGGCAATGAAGTTTTTGTGCCAGATGTGTTCCAAATACATCCCTGAAGAAGGCAAACACCTTTAAAATGCTTTAAATTCACTTTCACCAAAGTAGTGTTCTTATGGTCTGAAATGCACAGAACAGGCCATTCTAAGCGTTTTCGCACTGTTTCCAGCCTCAGTATTTCTTTAAGCTGCTGCATCTTAATGCAAGCAATGGCAATGAAGTTTTTGTGCCAGATGTGTTCCAAATACATCCCTGAAGAAGGCAAACACCTTTAAAATGCTTTAAATTCACTTTCACCAAAGTAGTGTTCTTATGGTCTGAAATGCACAGAACAGGCCATTAAAAAAGCGTTTTGGCACTGTTTTCAGCCTCAGTATTTCTTTAAGCTACTGGTTCTCAATGCAAGCAATGGCAATGAAGTTTTTTTGCTAGATATGTTACAAATACATCCCTGAAGAAGGCAAACACCTTTAAAATGCTTTGAAATCACTTTGACCAAAGTACTGTTCTTTTGGTCTGAATGCCCAGAACAGGCCATTCTTAGCGTTTTCGCACTGTTTCCAGCCTCA
This sequence comes from Macropodus opercularis, assembly GCA_030770545.1. Taxonomy (NCBI): domain Eukaryota; kingdom Metazoa; phylum Chordata; class Actinopteri; order Anabantiformes; family Osphronemidae; genus Macropodus; species Macropodus opercularis. Next base: position 15,749,077 of record CM061098.1, on the reverse strand, counting down.
GTATTTCTTTAAGCTGCTGCATCTTAATGCAAGCAATGGCAATGAAGTTTTTGTGCTAGATGTGTTCCAAATACATCCCTGAAGAAGGAAAACTCCTTTAAAATGCTTTGAAATCACTTTGACCAAAGTAGTGTTCATTTGGTCTGAAATGCACAGAACAGGCCATTCTAAGTGTTTTGGCACTTTTTCCAGCCTCAGTATTTCTTTAAGATACTGGTTCTTAATGCAAGTAATGGCAATGAAGTTTTTGTGCTAGATGTGTTCCAAATACATCCCTGAAGAAGGCAAACACCTTTAAAATGCTTTGAAATCACTTTGACAAGAGTAGTAGTCTTTTGGTCTGAAATGCACAGAACAGGCCATTCTAAGCGTTTTCGCACTGTTTCCAGTCTCAGTATTTCTTTAAGCTGCTGTATCTTAATACAAGCAATGGCAATGAAGTTTTTGTGCTAGATATGTTCCAAATACATCCCTGAAGGAGGAAAACACCTTTAAATTGCTTTGAAATCACTTTGACCAAAGTAGAAGCATTTTGGTCTGAATGCACAGAACAGGCCATTCTAAGCGTTTTTGCACTGTTTCCAGTCTCAGTATTTCTCTAAGCTGCTTCATCTTAATGCAATCAATGGCAATGAAGTTTTTGTGCTAGATATGTTCCAAATACATCCCTGAACAAGGCAAACACCTTTAAAATGCATTTACTTTACATTGAACAAAGTAGTGTTCTGTTGGTCTGAAATGCACAGAACAGGCCATTCTAAGCGTTTTCGCACTGTTTCCAGCCTCAGTATTTCTTTAAGCTGCTGCATCTTAATGCAAGCAATGGCAATAACGTTTTTGTGCTAGATGTGTTCCAAATACATCCCTGAAGGAGGAAAACACCTTTAAATTGCTTTGAAATCACTTTGACCAAAGTAGAAGCATTTTGGTCTGAATGCACAGAACAGGCCATTCTAAGCGTTTTTGCACTGTTTCCAGTCTCAGTATTTCTCTAAGCTGCTTCATCTTAATGCAATCAATGGCAATGAAGTTTTTGTGCTAGATATGTTCCAAATACATCCCTGAACAAGGCAAACACCTTTAAAATGCATTTACTTTACATTGAACAAAGTAGTGTTCTGTTGGTCTGAAATGCACAGAACAGGCCATTCTAAGCGTTTTCGCACTGTTTCCAGCCTCAGTATTTCTTTAAGCTGCTGCATCTTAATGCAAGCAATGGCAATAACGTTTTTGTGCTAGATGTGTTCCAAATACATCCCTGAAGGAGGAAAACACCTTTAAAATGCTTTGAAATCACTTTGATTGGATTAAGCAAATGGTCTGAAATGCACAGAACAGGCCATTCTAAGCGTTTTCGCACTGTTTCCAGCCTCAGTATTTGTTTAAGCTGCTGCATCTTTATGCAAGCAATGGCAATGAAGTTTTTGTGCTAGATATGTTCCAAATACATCCCTGAAGGAGGAAAACACCTTTAAATTGCTTTGAAATCACTTTGACCAAAGTAGAAGCATTTTGGTCTGAATGCACAGAACAGGCCATTCTAAGCGTTTTTGCACTGTTTCCAGTCTCAGTATTTCTCTAAGCTGCTTCATCTTAATGCAATCAATGGCAATGAAGTTTTTGTGCTAGATATGTTCCAAATACATCCCTGAACAAGGCAAACACCTTTAAAATGCATTTACTTTACATTGAACAAAGTAGTGTTCTGTTGGTCTGAAATGCACAGAACAGGCCATTCTAAGCGTTTTCGCACTGTTTCCAGCCTCAGTATTTCTTTAAGCTGCTGCATCTTAATGCAAGCAATGGCAATAACGTTTTTGTGCTAGATGTGTTCCAAATACATCCCTGAAGGAGGAAAACACCTTTAAAATGCTTTGAAATCACTTTGATTGGATTAAGCAAATGGTCTGAAATGCACAGAACAGGCCATTCTAAGCGTTTTCGCACTGTTTCCAGCCTCAGTATTTGTTTAAGCTGCTGCATCTTTATGCAAGCAATGGCAATGAAGTTTTTGTGCTAGATATGTTCCAAATACATCCCCGAAGGAGGAAAACACCTTTAAATTGCTTTGAAATCACTTTGACCAAAGTAGAAGCCTTTTGGTCTGAATGCACAGAACAGGCCATTCTAAGCGTTTTTGCACTGTTTCCAGCCTCAGTATTTCTTTAAGCTGCTGGTTCTTAATGCAAGCAATGGCAATAAAGTTTTTGTGCTAGATATTTTACAAATACATCCCTGAAGAAGGCAAACACCTTTAAAATGCTTTGAAATCACTTTGACCAAAGTAATGTTCTTTTGGTCTGAAATGCACAGAACAGGCGAATAAGCGTTTTCGCACTGTTTCCAGCCTCAGTATTTCTTTAAGCTGCTGCATCTTAATGCAAGGAATGGCAATGAAGTTTTTCTGCTAGATGTGTTCCAAATACATCCCTGAAGAAGGCAAATACCTTTAAAATGCATTTACTTTACATTGAACAAAGTAGTGTTCTTTTGGTCTTAAATGCACAGAAGAGGCGATTAAGCGCTTTCGCACTGTTTCCAGCCTCAGTATTTCTTTAAGCTGCTGCATCTTAATGCAAGCAATGGCAATGATGTTTTTGTGCTAGATATGTTACAAATACATCCCTGAAAAAGGCAAACACCTTTAAAATGCATTTACTTTACTTTGACTTAAGTAGTGTTCTTTTGGTCTGAATGCATAGAACAGGCCATTCTAAGCGTTTTCGCACTGTTTCCAGCCTCAGTATTTCTTTAAGCTGCTGCATCTTAATGCAAGCAATGACAATGAAGTTTTTGTGCTAGATATGTTACAAATACATCTCTGAAGAAGGCAAACACTTTTAAAATGCTTTGAAATCACTTTGACAAAAGTAGTGTTCTGTTGGTCTGAAATGCACAGAACTGGCGATTAAGCGTTTTCGCACTGTTTCCAGCCTCAGTATTTCTTTAAGCTGCTGCATCTTAATGCAAGCAATGGCAATGAAGTTTCTGTGCTACATATGTTACAAATACATCCCTGAACAAGGCAAACACCTTTAAAATGCTTTGAAATCACTTTGACCAAAGTAATGTTCTTTTGGTCTGAAATGCACAGAACAGGCGAATAAGCGTTTTCGCACTGTTTCCAGCCTCAGTATTTCTTTAAGCTGCTGCATCTTAATGCAAGGAATGGCAATGAAGTTTTTGTGCTAGATATGTTCCAAATACATCCCTGAAGAAGGCAAACACCTTTAAAATGCTTTGAAATCACTTTGACCAAAGTAATGTTCTTTTGGTCTTAAATGCACAGAACAGGCGAATAAGCGTTTTCGCAGTGTTTCCAGCCTCAGTATTTCTTCAAGCTGCTGCATCTTAATGCAAGCAATGGCAATGAAGTTTTTGTGCTAGATATGTTCCAAATACATCCCTGAAGAAGGCAAACACCGTTAAAATCCATTTACTTTACTTTGAATAAAGAGTATTCTTTTGGTCTGGAATGCACAGAACAGGCCATTCTAAGCGTTTTCGCACTGTTTCCAGCCTCAGTATTTCTTTAAGCTGCTGCATCTTAGTCCAAGCAATGGCAATGAAGTTTTTGTGCTAGATAGGTTACAAATACATCCCTGAAGAAGGCAAACACCTTTAAAATGCTTTGAAATCACTTTGACCAAAGTACTTTTCTTTTGGTTTGAAAATGCACAGAACAGGCCATTCTAAGCGTTTTCGCACTGTTTCCAGCCTCAGTATTTCTCTAAGCTGCTGCATCTTAATGCAAGCAATGGCAATGAAGTTTTTGTGCTAGATATGTTATAAATGCATCCCTGAAGAAGGCAAACACTGTTAAAATCAGTTTACTTTACTTTGAATAAAGTAGTGTTCTTTTGGTCTGAAATGCACAGAACAGGCCATTCTAAGTGTTTTCGCACTGTTTCCAGCCTCAGTATTTCTCTAAGCTGCTGCATCTTAATGCAAGTGTAGTCGAAAACATTAGTATATGGTAGTGGGTTTAGGATACAGTTAGAGTAGAATAGATATTGTTTAGGCCTTGTTCATTTCCAGGGAATATGATTGTACAGGACGCTTGCTGGCCTTCGGTGGCTCCGAGGATATCTGACCGGTAGAGCAGAACAATTTGTGCAAAATATTCTGACCTGGTTACCAAAACAATGGAGACAAAACAAGGGGCTGTAATCACAAATGTTTGCATTTGGTCTGACGCAAGCTGAGGGATTAAAACATGCTCCCGAGGAATCTCGGGAGGAGAGTTCTTTGCCGGCCGTAGAGACAACTCGTTTTTCTGTGGTCAGGCCTGGGGCTCCCTGCGCGCTAGCAAGCATCTTTCCTGCAGGAAGAAGGTGACTCCGCATATCTGCCTTTGCATTCTTTCATCTCAGCACTGAGAATAAATCTACAATTGATTGGCTGAAACCTAATGCTGCCTCGGCTTGAGTTCTTCTGAGTTGGGACATTTCTAACCACTACAAAGATGGCGTCACGAACATGATAACAAGGAAGCCAAATTAAGAACAACACTGATACCTGGAGGCTGATGGAAAATTGAGGACAACATTCATCCGGCTGGTGCCTCGACGCAGACAACGTCACATGTGGCCACAGGTAAAAAATTGCGTTTTGCTTTAAGTTGACGTACTCTGTGTCTGGGATCAGGTGGGATTGTTGGTAAGATTGAGTGACAAAGTCATATAATTTGCCTAAACAGTTAAATTCTAATTTGGCGGCCTTAAGAAAAGAATTTTGTTGTGGGGGAAACCCTGTATGTTGTGGTGGATGTAAAGGCGAGATATCGGGTCACTTGTACTAACATTGCTGTAAATAACTAACCAGCTTCATGTGTTTCATGTCTGTTTTTTTTCTATGATTATAAAAATGATACAGCCTATTGACATCTAAAAGTTGAATATTGTATCGGATGCAGTTTGGCTCTGGGAAAATTGTGGGCGTTTGAGTCTGGGATTAGAGAAAATTATTGTTTAAGACGCTGTATAAGTACAAAGGGCTGACTTGCTCGGGCTCTGCATGGTTTGGAACGAGCGCCTCCTCAACACGGATTGAAAATGGCGAATTACTTTTTTTTAAGGTTGAGAAATTAGCACAGGAGTTTTGCAGAGGCAGCAGTCCGTTTGTGCGCTCACAGCTCACATCAGCCTGGGCCAGATCAACCCAGGTGTAATTTTCACCATGGAGAGTGAGGCCTGAGAGTTTAGTTAAATCCCGGTGAAAAGCTTTTCGGTAGATAAACGAGTCTAGACTGAAATGTGTTGAATATTCATGTATGCGGTGCAATTGATAGAAGCTTAGTATATGTGTGTGCTGATGTCTGTTATGCAATGATTTGTGTTTAGAAGTTGTTGTGATTGCGTGTTTTTCTGCACAGAGGGTTCTGTGCTGTGGTTTATATGCAGCATGAAGTCTGAGCTGAGGCTGTAGGGTTAATAATTTCACAGGAGAAGAGTCTGTCTCTTCTGTCTCTCTGTCTTCTGGCAATTGTGAGTGTGTGTAAGGATAAAAATAGACTGAAGGGCATGTGTGGATGCAGTTAAAAGGAGAAGTGAATTGTTTTGGGTTTGCGTTTTCTTGCTTTTATCGAGGAGACGTGGACAAAGGACTCTGCTCAGTCGTGAGAACTGCAGTGGGAGGTGTTCGTTTTGATTTTGATCATAATAGACTTATGTTGAGAGTGTTTGTCTTGCGGTGATCGTAGCTGTTTGTGAGACTTCTTCAGTGTTCAGTAAAAGTTGAGACCTCCCCTTGTTGGAGAGGGGGATCTATGACAATAAGGTTCGTGATTGGCTGTGAGTTCGAGACTGCGCTTCACCTGGTAGTCAAGGGTACTACACAAGAAGACAGCCCCCTCCCCGGAGGTTTACAAACTGAGGCTGCAGGTGACCTTGAAGGAGAACTCAGAGCTCCGCTGTGACTCTTATCTGTGTGTATAGTAGAGACAGCAATTTTCACGTGATTGAAACAGAGAAGCTCTTAAATTTGTCACAAAAACCGCTGAGGTACTTAAATATAGATAGTTTTGAGGCTGAGTGGTTTCCAAATTAAATACTCCACAGTCATTTGAATTTGGATAATATACCGTAGATTTGTGTGCACTACCGACACATCAATGCAGTAGCATACATAAGAGATATATCCACGTAGATACATCACACATAATGGAATCTGCAAACAAGAACATGTCTCCCATCGAGGTGGTAGGAAAAAAGAATCTGCTTTTGAGAATCAGCTCGGCCATTGTCTGGCTTCTGAAAGACGAAATTCTGAGATACTCGAAGAAATGGGATGAACGCAAAGGTAAATCAGCTTCACCTTGGCCATTGGAGGGAACGTTTGACCTGAGACAGTGTGTTGAGACGGAAGTTCTAATAAAAAATTACCGAATTAAAGACAAATTTACAAAGCGTGAACATAAACGTGAGCGTGAGACTGCAGTGTTGAACTTGTTTACGGAACATGACAAAATGTTGAGGGAAAGAACTGTACAGGATGTGAAGAAACAGCTAGAGGAGAAGGATAAAGTGGGGGCGAAGAATGTGGGGGAGCTCCATCCTCAGGTAACACAGATGCCTGTCAGAGAACTTAAAATTCTAGGTGACTACATGATTAAGTCAGGGAAAGAAAAATGTCTTTACCCAATGGCAGAGCTGGACAAAGCAAGCAGGTCAGAGGAAGAAGAGGTAGACGAGGTGGCAGATTTACCTGAGACAGTCTTGAAGGCACTTAAGGTGTCAGATAGGAATCCTAGGCGTGTCAGTAGATTACATGATAACGTAGTGAGGATTTTGCAGGAGGCTGAGGATGGAAGGAGATGCAGTGGGTTGGAGATGCAGAGGTGTGATGTGAGAGAGGCTGGTTCAGATGGGTCTGAGGAGAGTGCTGAGAAATACCTTGTGAGAGTGGAATACTCTAAACTGCCAGACCCTGACAGAGTCTCTACACCCCGGGATGGACACGGTGGTGCAAAGCCTAAATTCCCTCAGTCAATCTTGAAAAAGAGGGAGAACAAGGCTGCAGCCAGAAAGGAGCTTGCACCTGCGTTTGACATTGGGAGCGAGGTGCTGGAGAAGCGTAGGAAAATGGATGGAATTATCATCACAGTTCACGCTCCCATCACAACTCCAGCTCCCATTACGTTTCCAATTACATCGGCAGCTGCGGATACACCCCAGGTGATATACATTCACCCAGGAGGGTGGCAGGGAGGCCCTCCACGCAGGAGAGGGGGATGTTCCGCTGGCAGAGGCAGAGGAGCCGCTGCGATGCCACTACTGTGGGAGAGAAGGACATATAAGAAACCAGTGTTTCAGGTGGATGCAGGACTGTGGACTTGATCCAACTGGACAGGCAATGCCCAGGCAGAGGGGGCCAACCAATCCACGTCAGGGTCTTCCAGCCGGTTACTAGGGGGGCCCTGAGGCTGTGCCATTTTGTGCACCCCAGATGGAGTGATTGTGGACACTGCACATTGCCAAATGACTGTGAGAAAAGAGGTGGAGATGGTTTATTGGCTTGGGGACTTAAACGAAACATTCATGGACTCTGCTGATATGTGGATGGACTTTATCAAAGCCATTATGTCAGAAGCATCGCAGCCTGCTTGTCCTCCTCACTGTACTCTCCAGTATTTTGAAAATGAGTCTGACGCTCAGCCAGATGTTTGGTTAGGAAGACAGCTAGGAAAGGTTCAGCTACAATCTACTTCTATTGTTTTGGGAAAACAGTGGGCTGCCATGGTCATAGAGAGAGGGCCATATTTAGATCAGGAATTTGACATCAAAAACAGCATTCCGCATGTGACCTTGTTAGTTAACCCAGACTTTGAACCCAAACATTTAGGTCCTATGCTTGTTCAGTCCCAGGAAGCTAAATTTGTGCCAACAGAAAACAAATACATTTGGTTGAGTGAGGATGAATCTTTTCTTAAAATAGACATTTCAGCTGAGGGATGGGCTACCCCACAGGCTGTACGCCTCCCACGTCAGGCAGCACTCTGCTGCCAGCATTCTGATCTGCAGGAAGAGTACCAGATAAACTATGGTCAAAACATGATACTGATGTAGGTTTTATTCAGTCCGCACAACCGGTGGAAGTTCATCTTAACCCCCTGAAAGTGGAAGCAGAGGCTGGGATTCAGCCAACAATACAGATCCTATTGGAAGCAGGAAGGCTGGTGGAAGAGCCAAATCCATGCAGCAATACCCCGATTTTGCCAATCGAAAAGGCTGATAAGAGTAAGTATCGATTGGTGCATGATCCTAGAGCTTTAAATGAGGTTGTAGAAGATTTTCCAGCGGAAGTTCCAAATCCACACACTCTCTTATCGAACGTTCCACCTGATGCAAAGTGGTTTACAGTGGTTGACTTGTGTTCTGCATTTTTCAGTGTACCATTGAGTGAAAACAGTCGACATCTTTTCGCATTCACGTACAGGGGTCAGTCCTACACGTACACACGAATGCCAATGGGATTCAAGCACAGTCCTCACTTGTTCAACAAAATCTTGAAAGAGGATATGGAGGATTTGGCGGGTAAGATTACAAGTACTGTACTCCAGTATGTTGATGATTTAATCCTCTGTGCACCGGATTTGGAAACGTGTCATAAGGACTCCATCACCTTGTTGACACTGTTGGCTGAAAGAGGCCATAAAGCAGGATTGTTGTCCTTGCTGATAAACGAGGCTCATGGGCTAGGCCATGAGTCGAGGGGGGAAGTGATTAGGAGAATCAGAGAGTGGAATTTTTGGGCTCCAAAGTTACAACAGCATGTGGATGATGTGTTAAGTCGGTGTGAAACTTGTCTCCAGTGTAACATTCGGCGTGGAATGGTGCCGCCTGCTGGACACCTTCCAATCCCTGAGGGGCCATTCATGCATTTGACAATGGACTTTGTGGACATGGTGCGTCCGCTACAGGGCAAGCGATACCTTCTGGTGATCATTGATCGCTTCAGCCGGTGGGTCGAGGTGACACCTTCTAAACACAAAACCGCTGAGACGGTGGCGAAGTTTTTGTGTCGAGAGGTGATTCCGCGCTTTGGGATCCCTCTGAAGATCAGCTCAGATAACGGGAAAGAGTTTGTTGACAAAACAGTGAAATGTGTCTTACAAAAACTGGGAGTGAAACAGAGGTTTGGCAGTGTTTACTGCCCGACGTCACAGTCCGATGTTGAGAGGTGCAACGAGATTTTGAAAAACAAACTGCTGAAAATCTGCCGAAGCACACGGTTAAACTGGATAGACGCTTTGCCTCTGGCGCTCATGGCTTGTCGATCAAGTGCTCACAGAACGCTGAAACTAACACCGCATGAAGCTTTGCTTGGTCGACCGAAGCCAGCGCCAATGTACAGAGCGGTGAAGGGTCCATCTCTTGACATGTTGACAAATGACCTCAGTTCTCACATCAAACAAATGACTAACATACATAGGAGTATTTCCTCCCGTGTTGTCTCCCTGCAGGAAAAAGAAGCTCGAGAAGATCCAGAGCCATTCGTGAAGCCAGGTGACCTGGTGTATGTTAAAGTGTTCAGGAGAAAGTGGGACCACCCTCGGCGAGAGGGTCCATACGAGGTAGTTAAAGCTACCGCCAGAGCCGTACAGGTTGAAGGTTCACCCATGTGGTATCATCTAAATCATTGTGTGAAAGCCCCAGAGGGGGAACCAGAGTTGGCAGTGGCCAAGAAGGAGAAGAATGAGAAGAAGAAGGAGAAGAAAGGCCCTTCGTCCAGCGACGAAGGGCCCAGCAAGAGTAAGACCACAATCAAGAGAGGGAGGAGAGCTACAGGAGAAAAGGGAACAGAGGTCCAGGAGTGGACATCTCATTCTGCCGGAATGAAAGGAGTGATAACTGAGGTAGAGGATTATGAGGACGAAGAGATCAGTCTGGAAACGCTCCAGCAGAACAGCTGGTACCTGTGGGTCCAGATTGCAAGGATGAATGACAAGACTCATTGTTACATCTGCACCAAGGCTAAGCCAGATAAGTTTTTCATGTTGAACACTGTTCAGTTGGCAGGAGTGTGATCGCAGACTGCAGACAACTAATAAGAATACTGAGTGGATCAATTACATCTGTTACAATCAACAGCGTTTCATTAATTACACTGATGTAGCTCTAGGTGCGTTGGGAGAGTAGGTGAGCGCCACTATTGCTATGGCAGAATCGTCAAGCTACTGATTGGATTTTGGCTGAGAAAGGAGGTGTGTGTGCTCTCATAGGTGAATACTGCTGCACCTACATTCCAGGTCACACTGCCCCTGATGGAGCGTTCACTGAGGCGATGAGGAAACTGAAAGCCCTTAAGATGGAGGTGAAGGAGAACGCTGGCAGGGATGCAGATGTGTGCTGGATAAGTTGGTTGGAGAACACTGTTAGTGGCTGGAAGCTGGGACTAATCAGATTGGTGATAATGGTGTCTGTAGGCGTAGCGATCATGGGATTCATCCTGTGTTGTTGCATTCCTCTGATGAGGTCTGTGGCCCTGAGAGCAGTGAGGAAGCAGAACTTGCAGATGGCCATGCTGACGCAAGGGTTAGAGCAGAATCAGGACAGGGTGAACGACGAGATGGATACTACCTGTATCCTGTGCCCGACTGGATCTATGTCGATGACGAGGGGGAGGACCAAGCAGACGAGGGGGAAGAATGAGGCCGGAGCAGAGCCAGGCGGCTGCCAGCTATCTACCATGTTTTTTCTATTTCTCAAACATACACATACTCATATATACTCACTACAGTTAGCCTCTGACTAACTGTAGTCAGAGGCTGACACACAGTGGTGTAATGGATTTTATCTAATGATCTATTTCTCTGCTCTATAAGTTTTAATTAAATTGTATTATGATTATCTGAACTATCTAAGTATTTGAATAATGATTTGATTCCTGCAACTAAGGTTACGCTTTAAAATACACTGACGATTGATGGATGATTGATTAATTAATAGAAGTCAGAGGATTATAATATTTTTGAGTTAGCAACATACATTTCAAGAAATGGTCAGTTCTTGTGATTTGACTTATGTGTGTTCGTTTTTTCCTCATACTCAGGTTCACTGCAGAGCTTAAACTGGGGGTTGCACCCGTGGATGAATGGAGGCCATCGCCCCTGGAAGTGGGAGACACTCATCTGGGATTCGGCCTCCTTGATCGACGCGTGTGGCTGCCTGGGACATCTGTAGTGAACTATGTCTATGTGAACATTTGTTGTTGGCAGAGTGCAGAGAATCACCTCTTGCAGGACCTTGTTTGCCTAGTTCAGTCTTAGTCTTTTTGTTCTAATCATTAGCTTAGCTATTAATTTAGAATGGGGACAGGTGTATAGTTGTACTTTAACTTAGTATAGTCTAGGTTAGATCTTTACGGGATTTAAAAATCCCGTGAGGGGGAAATTCTGTAGTGGAAAACATTAGTATATGTTAGTGGGTTTAGGATACAGTTAGAGTAGAATAGATATTGTCTAGGCCTTGTTCATTTCCAGGGAATATGATTGTACAGGACGCTTGCTGGCCTTCAGTGGCTCAGAGGATATCTGACCGGTAGAGCAGAACAATTTGGGCAAAACATTCTGACCTGGTAACCAAAACAATGGAGACAAAACAAGTGGCTGTGATCACAAATGTTTGCATTTGGTCTGACGCAAGCTGAGGGATTAAAACATGCTCCCGATCTCGGGAGGAGAGTTCTCTGCCGGCCGTAGAGACAACTCATTTTTCTGTGGTCAGGCCTCGGGCTCCCCGCGCGCTAGCAAGCATCCTTCCTGCAGGAAGAAGGTGACTCCGCATATCTGCCTTTGCATTCTTTCATCTCAGCACTGAGAATAAATCTACAATTGATTGGCTGAAACCTAATGCTGCCTCGGCTTGAGTTCTTCTGAGTTGGGACATTTCTAACCACTACACAAGCAATGGCAATGAAGTTTTTGTGCTAGATATGCTCCAAATACATCCCTGAAGAAGGCAAACACCGTTAAAATCCATTTACTTTACTTTGAATAAAGCAGTGTTCTTTTGGTCTGAATGCACAGAACAGGCCATTCTAAGCGTTTTCGCACTGTTTCCAGCCTCAGTATTTCTCTAAGCTGCTGCATCTTAATGCAAGCAATGGCAATGAAGTTTTTGTGCTAGATATGTTACAAATACATCCCTGAACAAGGCAAACACCTTTAAAATGCTTTGAAATCACTTTGACCAAAGTAGTGTTCTTTTGGTCTGAAATGCACAGAACAGGCCATTCTAAGCGTTTTCGTGCTGTTTTCAGCCTCAGTATTTCTTTAAGCTGCTGCATCTTAATGCAAGCAATGGCAATGAAGTTTTTGTGCTAGATATGTTACAAATACATCCCTGAACAAGGCAAACACCTTTAAAATGCATTTACTTTACGTTGAACAAAGTAGTGTTCTTTTGGTCTGAAATGCACAGAACAGGCGATTAAGTGTTTTCGCACTGTTTCCAACCACAGTATTTCTTTAAGCTGCTGCATCTTAATGCAAGCAATGGCAATGAAGTTTTTGTGCTAGATATTTTCCAAATACATCCCTGAAGAAGGCAAACACCTTTAAAATCCATTTATTTTACTTTGAACAAAGTAGTTTTCTTTTGGTCTGAAATGCACAGAACAGGTCATTCTAAGCGTTTTCGCACTGTTTCCAGCCTCAGTATTTCTTTAAGCTGCTGCATCTTAATGCAAGCACTGGCAATGAAGTTTTTGTGCTAGATATGTTCCAAATACATCCCTGAAGAAGGCAAACACCGTTAAAATCCATTTACTTTACTTTGAATAAAGTAGTATTCTTTTGGTCTTAAATGCACAGAAGAGGCGATTAAGCGTTTTCGCACTGTTTCCAGCCTCAGTATTTCTTTAAGCTGCTGCATCTTTATGCAAACAATGGCAATGAAGTTTTTGTGCTAGATATGTTCCAAATACATCCCTGAAGACGGCAAACACCTTTAAAATGCTTTGAAATCAATTTGACCAGAGTAGTGTTCTTTTGGTCTGAATTGCACAGAACCTCCTCTGGTGTTATAAAAGTTAGATTATAAAGCAATAATTAGAACCAAAACTTAAATCATAAGTGAACTGTCAGCCAAAACACTGACAGACAGCTGCTCTCTTAATCATGTGAGCTTTAGGGGATGCTCATTTTGTCTTGTTTTCCAGTATTCTTGCACAAAAACACCTGGATGCCTATATTGGTGTTCTTCTTCTTGCTGGAGTGTACAGATCATGCAATAGGGCCACTGATAGTCTTTGGGACGCATCGACAGGCAGAAATATTTTCCGCTCAACAATGTCACTTCAGACCTTTCGCATGATATCAAGAGTCCTCAGATTTGACAACAGAGAAACCAGAGCAAGATCTGACAAGCTTGCCCCCATCAGGGATGTCTGGGAGAGATGGACGCAGCTCCTTCCACTGATGTTCAACCCAGGGGCAGAGGTGACAGTGGATGAACGTCTTGTCCCTTTCCGAGGAAAATGCCCCTTCCGGCAATACATACCCAGTAAGCCAGGGAAGTACGGCATAAAAATCTGGGCAGCCTGCGATGCAAAAACCAGCTATGCCTGGAATCTACAGATTTACACAGGCAAAGCTGCGAGTGGCATCCCCGAGAAGAACCAAGGAAAACGTGTGGTCCTCGATATGACTGCTGGACTGCAGGGTCACAATATCACTTGTGACAATTTTTTTACCAGCTATGACCTTGGACAAGAACCTCTCAGGAGGAAACTTACCATGGTGGGCACAGTGAAGAAAAACAAACCTGAGCTACCTGCTGAAATCTTGCAGGTGAAGGACAGGGCTCCACTTTCCTCAACGTTTGCTTTTACAGACACCACCACTGTTGTCTCATATTGTCCAAAAAGAAAATGGAATATGATACTTATGTCAACTCTTCACAAAGATGCAGCTGTGTCACCAGGAAGTGACACAAAGCCCACAATAATCCTCGACTATAACAAAAACAAAGGAGGAGTGGACAACCTGGACAAGCTGACTGCCACCTACACTTGCCAGCGAATGACCAGGAGATGGCCAATGGATGTGTTTTACAACATCCTTGATGTGTCTGCATGTAACGCATTTGTGTTGTGGACCAACATCCACCAAGGGTGGAACTCAACCAAAAAAGCCAAGTGGAGAATGTTTCTTGAGGAGCTGGGAAATTCACTTGTCAAGCCACACATTGAGCGAAGGGAACAGTTGCCCAGAGACCTAGACACTGCCGCCTTGGTCAGACAGCTGCAGAGCTCACCTTGCACTCCGTCCACGCCCTCAGCAACACAAAGAGCATCCATAACAGCTTCCTCCTCAGTCAGCCCTGCCTCAACACCAACCAGAACAGCCACAGCCACAACCCCACTCAGGCCACCTGATTCTAAAAGAAAGAGGTGTCAAGTCTGCCCAAGCAGTAAGGACAGAAAGATGTATTGTGCTTCAAGTGCAAGAAATATCTCTGCAAAGAACACACTAAAAGTGTCACGTTTTGCCACACATGCATCTAAACACACACACATACACATGCATGTTTTTGCACACAGAGACTTTTACTCTGATTTGGTATTTTGGTTTGATTTGCTGGATTGGTTGTTGTTTGTTTGACCTTGCAAATCTATATTTTGTGTTATGACCTCTTCTGCTTTTCATTTTGTGTTTATATTAAAGTTCTAATGCTGAAGAAAATACTTTTTGCCTTTTTCTTGAAGTAAATATATATGGGTCGAAACTGACCCGTAACACCATAGATGTTACTATAGTTAATAATATTAAAATTAAAAAATAAATAAAACCAATTTATTTAAGAGATGTGTTCTAATAGTGCTTAGTAATAGTCAGGTAACACAACAATCTTTTATTTATTTATATAATTCTGTTCATTTTACCTTTTTTTTTTTATTGAAATCGAGGGGTATACTGATAAAAAAAGGCCAGAGGCCCACACCAAAAATATTAAAACCAATATTTTCATGGATATGAAAGCCTAACAAGGTAACCAAGAGATGAGAAACAAATTGGATGATAGCTAATTGTTTTTAGTGTATTTTACGGCTGATTTAAGACACGGGTCAAAACCGACCCGTTAACATAAGAGATGGTAACAGAAAGCGAACACAAGAGGAAGGTTAAGCATTTTCGCACTGTTTCCAACCTCAGTATTTCTTTAAGCTGCTGCATCTTAATGCAAGAAATAGAATGAAGTTTTTGTGCTAGATATGATCCAAATACATCCCTGAAGAAGACAAACACCTTTAAAATGCATTTAAATCACTTTGACAAAAGTAGTGTTCTTTTGGTCTGAAATGCACAGAACAGGCCATTCTAAGCGTTTTCGCACTGTTTCCAGCCTCAGTAATTCTTTAAGCTGCTGCATCCTAATGCAAGCAATGGCATGTGTGTATGCAGTTAAGAGTAGTGAATTGTTTTGCGTTTTCTTGCTTTTATCGTGGAGACGTGGACAAAGGACTCCGCTCAGTCGTGAGAACTGCAGTGGGAGGTGTTCGTTTCGATTTTGATCATAATAGACTTACGTTGAGAGTGTTTGTCTTGATGTGATCGTAGCTGTTTGTGAGACTTCTTCATTGTTCAGTGAAAGTTGAGACCGCGCCCCCTTGTTGGAGATTAGGGATCTATGACAATAAGGTTTGTGATTGGCTGTGAGTTCGAGACTGCGCTCAACCTGGTAGTCAAGGGTACTACGCAAGAAGACAGCCCCCTCCCCGCAGGTTCACAAACTAAGGCTGCAGGTGACCTTGTGACTCTTATCTGTGTGTATAGTAGGGACAGCAATTTTCACGTGATTGAAACAGAGAAGCTTTTAAATTTGATTTCAACCGTTGTCGCACTGTTTCCAGCCTCAGTGATGCTTTAAGCGGCTGCATCTTAATGTCTTCAATGCCAATCAAGTGGTTGTGCTAGATATGATCCAAATACATCCCTGAAGCAGGCAAACACCTTTAAAATGCATTTAAATCACTTTTCCAAAGTAGTGTTTTTTAGGTCTAAAATGCACAGAACCAGCGTTTTCACACTGTTTCCAGCTGCTGCATCTTAATGCAAGCAATGGCAATAAAGTTTTTTGCTAGATATGATCCAAATACATCCCTGAAGCAGGCAAACACCTTTAAAATGCATTTAAATCACTTTGAACAAAGTAGTGTTCTTTTGGTCTGAAATGAACACAACAGGCAATTAAGCGTTTTCGCCAGCTGCTGCATCTTAATGCAAGTTTCACGGACCAAGCAGTAAGGCTAAGGAAACTCAGGTTTAGCAGAAAGAAATTATAATTTATTAACACCTAAATAACAATTAGCAATGCTACAAATCAAAAATAAATCACAAAAAACCTAAACCCACATACATACATAATCTGAGGTCAACAAAAAGAGACATCAACCTAAGCCTAACAAAACACAACTGACCAATTAACATACAGAGAGGGTATATAAAGACAAAGGCCAGCTTATCCTAAGATAATCCTATAAGAACCACCCTCCACAGGCGCCTGGTCTCTTGTTAGTTAAGTTAAGCTAGATATGATCCAAATACATCTGTGGTGGCCACAACTTCAGCCACCCCATAACTTACCAGTCTCTTGGTCCAACTAGATACAGTCTTCTTCTTCTTCTTCTTCTTCTAGTTTTATGGCGGGTGGCATCCAGTGATAAGGTGCATTACCGCCACCTACTATGCTGGAGTGTGGATCAAGGTTGCAGGAGGAAAAAAAAAAAACAACTACACTCTACCTATTAGTCCCGTGTTTTTCAGAAATGTCAGTAGTGCCCTATAACTCCCTGATTGATTGAGAATGTGCTTCAAATCTAATACCTGTGTCCCCTGTGCTTCAAGTGATCGCTCCATTGTCTCCCTCTCTGACCTATATGCCTGACAATGACATAGCACGTGCTCTATTGACTCCTCTGAATCACAAAAATTACATAGACCCGTCTGGTGTTTCCCTATTCGATGCAGTGACTTATTCAGTTTTGTGTGCCCTAGTCTTAACCGTGATATTACATTGTTCTCCTTTGTGTTTCCTACTGTTGCCCTCATTTTCCCCACTTCCTTCTGAATATTATAGAGATGTCTGCCTGTTTTTCCCATGTCCCAGTTGTGTTGCCATTTTCTGAAGATTTTACTTTTAATTATGGATTTTGCTTCTGCCTTGCTGAGACAGATGTCCATGGTAATGTCCTGTTTGCTTGTTTCCTTTGCCAGTGAATCTGCCTTTTCATTCCCTTCTATCCCTGTGTGGGCTGGTATCCACATAAAGGTAACTGGTATTTTTAACTTTTGTATTCTGAACAGAGTTTCATATATTTCATTGACTATATCCTGTCTGCTTTGGGATGAAAAGGTTTTTATAGATATTAACGCTGAGCTAGAGTCTAAACACAGAATGACTTTGTATGGTTTGGTTTGTTCTACCCACTGTAAAGCTGCTGTAATGGCCAACAGTTCTACTGTGTAAACGGCGAGATGGTCTGATGTTCTTTGGTTTACAGAGACTTGAAGAGCTGGAACGGTGAATGCATAACCTGTAGTTCCTGTGCTTGGATCCTTGGATCCATCTGTATAAACCTCCACATAAACCTTGTACACTGATCGAAGCCTTTCCTCCACCCACCCTGGTAACTAGATACAGTGAGGCTGGCGTCAGGCTTTAATGCCTTCAGTAGGCCTGGACTGTGCCACCTTGCTCAATTACTTGGGGGGGGGGGTTGAAGAAAGCAGGAAAATGTTTTGTTTATTCTTATAGTTAAAGTGGGAAGTTCTTTTTGTTGTTGTTGCTTTACTTTGTTCTTTCATTTTGTATTCTAAGAGGTCTGTGTCTGTTAGAGTTATTGGTTAGTGTTAGATGTTAGTGTTGGTAATGTCAATCCCCCATGTGGTATGACTGGTTTGGCCAACCAGTATATATGTTGCCCTTGTTTGTCTTTTGTCAGGTCAGGTTTTGTCTTTTGTTTGTAGTAGTGCTTGTGTTAAAGATTTACCATTATGGTTCTGGTTCAGTTAGTTTAGGTTGACCTCTTTTAGGGAATGCTTTTCATTATTAATATGATTTGTTTGTCTCTATATTTTGTTTTTGGATAAATAAATCAATTTTTTTTAAATAATCCATTTGTGTTCTGCGCCTGACTACCCGGTCCCTGACATATGGTGGCAGTGGTGGGATTGTCCAGTAGTGGGCACTGGGTTATTTTTTTTCCCTACTTTTTTACCTTTTTACCTGCTTCATTCCCCCCTTTTTCTGGTGTTTATTTACAATTTGAGTTAGTCTTTCTCTAATTGTTTAAATGCCAAGGAGGGGAAGAGGACCGAGGATAGATGGTGGAGAGGAACAGCATCAGGAGTTGTGTTTTAATACAGAAGAAATGGAGAAAGGAGCTTCTGGAGGGGCGGATGGCAATGAGGGTGAAGGTGAAGAGCCTGGGATCTCAGATGTGTATGCAATACTACGGACCCTTATGGGGCAGCAGGAGACCCAGGAGGTGCGGTATAAAGAAGACACTGCAATGTAAGAACAGCGCTTTAAAGCTTTACAGCATCAGTTTCAGTTACTGCAGCTGGAGGTGCAGGTCCGTACCACCCCAACTCCTGACTCCACTCCTATGGAATTGGGTGCTGAACCATCTCAGGTGCCTTCTAAGGTGACTTCTGTTTTGGAGGATGATACACCGTCACAGCTTCCATCAGGTCAGTCCCAGCTACATTATGTACCCAGATTGCTAAAACTTTCGGAAGAGGATGATGTGGAACACTTCCTTATCACTTTTGAGCGTATTGCAACAGCATGTCGATGGCCTAAGGCAGACTGGGTGTTTCATCTAATACCACTGCTGACAGGTAAGGCTAGAAGTGCCTATGTGCATATGGACTTGGATGATGCCCAGGATTATGATAAAGTAAAATCTGCTATTCTTACAAAATATGACATAAATACTGAAACCTATAGACAGCGATTTCGCTCCATGGATATTAATGCAGAGGAAAGCCCAAGGGAGCTTTATGCAAGGCTTAAGGAACTGTATGGAAAGTGGGTCCAGCCGAAAGGTAAAACAACACAAGAGATTGGTGAAATTATCATTTTGGAACAATACTTGAGAATGGTGTCCCCTGAGTTACAGGTGTGGCTCAAGGAGCACAGCCCAAAAACAGCAGCTGATGCTGCTGCCCTAGCTGAGGTGTTCGTGGCTGCTCGTAAGAAAACTCAGCCTTGCAGCTATACGGCCTGGAAAACCACCAACTACAGTCGAAGGTCAACTTCTCCTCAGTACAAACAGAGGCCTGGTACGGGTAAGCCACCTGCAAGGGACCCTGTGGTGCCAAAACTGCCTTCAAAGTCTTATACTAAACTACCAGTGTGCTATCTGTGTGGTCAGGAGGGCCATACTAAGCCAGTTTGCCCGAAAAACCCGGTTAAGTTGACTCAGGTGTGTTTTGTACCACGTCCTACTGTCTCATCTGAGGATGACTGTAATAAGGAAATAGGAATGACATCTGTTGAAGTAAATGGACAAACTGTACAGGTTTTGGTCGATACTGGCAGTGAGTAGACACTAGTGCATTGCAGATTGGTGTCACCTAACATGGTTATGGCTAAAAATACAATTCACCTTTGCTGTGCGCATGGAGATGAATAGTCTTGCCCCACAGTGGATGTGTATTTGAAAGTTCAGGGACAGGTCTACCTGTTGAATGTTGGGGTCGTGCAGAATTTACCATTTTCTGTGGTGTTGGGCCGTGATCTGCCAGTACTTTTTGACATGTTACAACCAAAACAAAAATGTGGAGTGGCAGAGGGGGTGACCAGGTGAGGGCGGGGCTTGTGAATGTGTTGTCGTATGTCTTACAGATGAGAGCACGGTTACAGAGCATGACGGAATTGGCCCAATCCCATATGGCAGAGGCGCAGCAGCATCAGAAGAAATGGTATGACCAGTCGGCCCGGCAGAGAATCTGCCGGGCCGACTGGTCCTGGACAAAAAGTTTTGATACTGCTGCCTACTGAGGATAGCAAACTGCTGGCCAAGTGGCAAGAGCCGTTTGAAGTTCAGTAGCGTCTGGGACCAACAACCTATCGAGTCTCCACCCCAGGGCAGCAGCGTGCCAGCCGGGTCCTTCATGTGAACCTGCTGAAGGAGTGGGTTGAGAGGCCAGTGGAGGTTTTGCTTGTCAAGAGTGTGTTGGAAGAGGTGGATGAGCAATATTTACCATCTTCTGCACCAGCCGTAAGGCGCATGAGTTACAGGGTCCAAGAGAGGTTACTGGGGTCGCTAAAGAAGGAGGTGGACCTGATGCGGTCACTGGGGATAATTGAAAGGTCAAAAAGTGAGTGGTGCCATCCAGTGGTCCTGGTCCCAAAGAAGGATGGTGCTATAAGATTCTGCATTGATTTCAGGTATCTTAAATCAGTGTCTCAATTTGATTCTTATCCCACTCCCCGGATTGATGATCTGATTGAACGTGTGGGGAAGGCCAAGTATTTAACCACCATAGGTCTGTGTAAAGCATAGGTGTCAAACTCTGGCGAAGCCATACCAAATTACTATTAGAGCTGGCCCGCCGGTAATTATCATGTACTGCTAATACTACAAATCCCAGAATTCTCTGTTGGCGTTTTGGTGGCGTCAATCGCGAGAGGACCTATTAACGCCCACTCCTCTGTTGACCATAGTCATAGAGAACGTATGCTAATACTGGCATCGTGTGTGAGTGGCGCGCAACATCACTCCCAGCTGCTCAGATAGTCCAGCAGTTAGTCTGCTGCACACTACTATGTGAGGCTACCGGTTCAAATCCTCCCCTGGTTGTACCTTTTTAAATGTGATGTTTATTGTCATCACATTGAATCTGAATGTCCTGCGTGTTGTAATAATGCTTTTAAAACTTCAGTAATGTCAGGAAAGTCCTGCAAAATTCTATCAACACGTTTTAGTCGTTTTCTATACTTTTACTGTTTGGATCAACTCATCTGTGTTTTCTTTAATTATTTAATTATAAATACCTATTTAATATTACTTCATTATGCTTTATTTTGAAATGTAAGACTTTTAACTTGTTATGAACATGTTTAGCTCTTTTTTTAACCACTTGGATTTTTCTTAAACTACCTTTAAGAACTTTTTAAACTCTCCAGCTACAGTCAGTGGTTCTTGGGAATAAATTAGTAATAAAGCATTACAGCATTCACAGTGCATTTTCTTACGGAAATAGTCTAGTCAAGCTTTGCTTGTTCCATATCCATTTTTTTCCCCAGTAAATATCAATGTTGGCCCGCGACTTTGTTCCAGTTTTCAATTTTGGCCCACTGTGTATTTGAGTTTGACACCCCTGGTGTAAAGGATATTGGCAGGTTCCTCTCACTCAACGATCTCGTGAGCTGACAGCCTTTAGAACACCGTGGGGACTGTTTCAGTTTACTGTGTTACCTTTTGGATTACATGGGGCTCCTGCAACTTTCCAAAGACTCATGGATCAGGTACTGTGTGAATTTTCTGAGTTTACCTCTGCATACTTGGATGATATAGTCATCTACATTGCCACTTGGGAAGAGCATCTGGAACATCTGCGAGCAGTGTTGCTGCACTTAAAGGCAGTTGGGTTGACTGTTAATCCAGCCAAGTGTGCCATTGCTAAAACTGAGACTGAGTATTTGGGCTTTGTCATTGGTAATGGGGTTGTTAGACCACAGGTTAGCAAGATCATGGCCCCTTGAATCTAGCCCTGTGCCACAAACTAAGAAACAGATGAGATCCTTTTTGGGGATGGCAGGATTTTATCACCGTTTCATCCCCAGTTTCTCCTCTCTTTTACACTACTTACGGACATGACTGGAGCGAGGTGCAGCAATCGGCTCCAATGGTCAGAGGAGGCAAGCAGGAAAATGTTTTGTTTATTCTTATAGTTAAAGTGGGAAGTTCTTTTTGTTGTTGTTGCTTTACTTTGTTCTTTTATTTTGTATTCTAAGAGGTCTGTGTCTGTTAGAGTTATTGGTTAGTGTTAGATGTTAGTGTTGGTAATGTCAATCCCCCATGTGGTATGACTGGTTTGGCCAACCAGTATATATGTTGCCCTTGTGTGTCTTTTGTCAGGTCAGGTTTTGTCTTTTGTTTGTAGTAGTGCTTGTGTTAAAGATTTACCATTATGGTTTTGGTTCAGTTAGTTTAGGTTGACCTCTTTTAGTATGTTAGTGACCGCTGTCTTAGAGTATGTGTTGCAAATTATGAATTATAACCCTCTGACTTCGCATTATGGTGACTGTATAGGTTGGATAGTTGTATGAGGCATAAAAATTGATATATTCTACATAAATTCAGTAATACAACAGTGTACAGAAGTCAGGAGGCTAAAAGTAATGACAATATGCCTGTATGTGAATCATGTGTATATTTGAGAATACAAAAACATTAATGATGAGTGAAGATCTTCTGGCTTAGCTCTGGTCTCACTCTTCCCCCTCGTCTACTTCATCACTCTCGTCATCGTCATCGTCCTTCCTGATATGGATCCATTCAGGCACAGGAAACAGGTCGTGGTCCATCTTGTCCTCAGCAATCCTACTCTGCTCTGTTCCCTGTTTCATCACTGTCATCTGTAGACTCTCTTTCTTGACTGCTCTGAGGGCCAGTGACTTCATCAGAGGAATGCAACAACACAGAATGAATCCCATAACTACCACTCCTATTGACACTGTTGTGACTAATCTAATTAACCCCTGCTTTCAACCACTAGCAGTGTTGTCCAACCAACTAAACCAGCTAACATCTGCATCCCTGTCGGCATTCTCTTTCACCTCTGCCTTCAATGCTTTCAACTTTCTCATTGCTTGAGTAAATGCTCCGTCAGGAGCCGTGTTTTCATGGAATGTAGGTGCAGCAATATTCACCTATGAGAGCACACACACCTCCTGTTGGGTTTAGCCTGCCAACATTTAAGCAATACAGAGACACCTGACAAAAGGAAGACAAACTCTGAAATTTCAAGTTTTGCGCTTGTGCGCACAAGGGGAGCCACCGTGGAACACAGCAACTCAGTGCCCAGCCGACGTCTCCAAACCCCCTTGGGCACAGCTGTTTTTATTAGGAAAAGTATGAAAGTCACTCCTTCACATCTGGTCAAACAAGATACAAAGCCAATCCATATATGGTTGCAAGATACATAGGAAGTTATTATGCCATGAATACAGTTTTGTGAAGTTTCCTCTTGACGTGGCACAGAAAGGACCAGTTCACAGAGAGGACTATGCTCCATATCCTCTAACACCTCCTTTCTCAGCCAGCAATGGCCTGTCGATTCTGCCATGCCATAGCACTAGTGGCACTCACCTGCTCTCCTAGCGCACCCAAAGCTTCATCAGTGTAATTAATGAAACGCTGTTGGTTGTAATAAATGTAGTTGATCCACTCAGTGTAACAATTCGCCCTCCGACCACCGGAGGAGGGCGAATTGGCGCTCATGCTCACCTCTCTTCTTCGTTGGATTTTGTTTTCATCTTAGTTCCTGGGTTGTTGTCATTATTGTTTGCACCTGTTTTTCATTTCCTGTTGGTGTTATACTTATGTCCCTCAGTTTGTTCCTCTCATTGCTGGCTCGTCATCAATGTTACCTCTCGTTGCTTCGATGTCTATAGTGTCCCTGAATCCTATAGTAAGAGACTGAACAAACTGGTTAAGAAAGCTGGCTCTGTCCTGGGCTGCCCACTGGAGTCCATCGAGGTGGTGGCCAATAGAAGGACGCGGGCGAAACTGTCGTCCATCATGGCCAACCCCTCCCACCCCCTGCACCAAACCGTGGAGGACCAACGCAGCTCGCACAGCACGAGACTGCTGCACCCGAAGTGCAGGACTGAGCGCTACAGGAGGTCCTTCATAACCACGGCAATAAGACTTTACAACAACACATCAACATCACCGTAAAGCATGTTTCTTTTAGTGTGATGTGTGCCGTGCGGTGTCCATGTAGGATACTTTTTTTTTCTTTCACTTGCACTTTATGTTGAAATATGTAAATATTTTTTTTTTTGTATATAATTTTTTAAAACTTTTTTGTAACTATTGTTTTTTTTTCCAACTGTCCCTCTACTGCTGCTGGGACACCAGAATTTCCCCACTGCGGGATAAATAAAGATCTATCTATCTATCTATCTCTATCTAGTAAGCGTTTTTCATAGTGTTTGGAATGTTTGTGTTTTTCTCCATTTTGGTATCTCAGGGGTTTTGTTTATGTGAAGTTTGTTAGTGTCCCCTGTCTTCTTCTTTGTACCTAGTGTTATTCAGTTTATTTAGTATTCTGTCGTGTCCAAGTTCTGGTCTTCTGTCTAGTTTTGTAGTCCTGGGTTTTAGGCTTCGTTGTCAGTAATAGTGTTCCTGGGTTTTCTTCAATTGAGGGTGTGTGTGTTTGTTCCCCGTTATTTGTGTCCAGTTCATGTTAGTCTTTTTCTGTAAATTAAAGATTATTATTCGTACTCTTGAGTGTGTGGTCGTTGCGAGTGGGTCCTCCCAGTTGCTCTTTTGAGAGAGGACGAGTGAGTTGGAGCCTCGTAATTAGGGAAGGAGGCGCAAGTGGAGCGTTCCCCGCTTTCAGTGTTTTCGGCGCCATCGTGTGGCGATATCAGAGTCAGTACCAGGGGCTCTGGCTACTCTGACCCCTGGGACTCCAGTTTGTAGTCCAGCTTAAGTCCGAGTATGTAACACTCAGTAATTTTGTTAGTGGTTTTCCAGGGCAGAATAGACTCAAAACCTGACGCAATTTCATTTCTAGCTTTAAATTCACTAGGGATTCCCCTGGGTTGACCAATTGAGTCCAGGTAAACCTTAGGGTCTGGATTAAATCCTCTCTTAGCTCGAGTGCTGCTGTTCTTTCCCCGCTCATCACCTTTAAAGGTAATTAACTCCTGCGCTATTTGCACTCTAGCACACCTACCTGCCCAACCTTTTGGCAGAACTGAGTAAAGACGTTGACTTCCACACCACCAGAAATGATCTGCCAACGCTATAGTTTGGTCGAAATAAGGGCAACCAACAATCCTTAGAGGCCCTGTGTCCCCTGAGATTAATATTGCTGGATTCGCATTAGGTTTAGTACAGTTAAGGGGAGGTATCTTCCACCTATGACTACATCTATCTCGCTTCACTTTGCCTAATTTGCTACTTTTCTCTTAGACCCAATCCCAACTAGATTACTCAAAGAAATTCTTCCATTAATCAGCACGTCCATATTAAATCAAATCAACCAATCCCTACGTACCACAGGCTGTGGTCAAACCTTTATTGAAAAAAACTACTCTTGACCCTAGAGAACTTGCAAATTATAGGCCTATATCCACAATCTGCCCTTTATTTCTTTTTTTTTTTTTTTTTTGTCCTGTCCAGCAGTTTAGCATCCATCATGTATGTGCTGGATGCTGTATTGTGGTGGGCAGTTTTGCTTTTTCAAAGGGGATACATAAACTATGAACCCTCTTTGAAGATCTTTGTTTTAATTGGTCTATCAAGACGAAATGAGAGTCTCTGGATTGGACAGGAAGAAAGGGGTGGGGGGTGTGTTGGGGAAAAGTGGTAGCACAGACAACAAAATACATAGTACAACCAACAGGGTATAACTAACATTGATTGAGATTATGTAAATAAGTTATAGTGATGAAATTGATTAGTAACAGTCCTGGTAGGTATGATGATAATGACAAGCAGCGACATCTACAATAACCACAACAGCAGTAACCATACAACGACTATAAGTACAAGTGCAGCGTTACCAACACCATGATAACATCATTTGTGAAAAAAAACCACAACAAAAAAAAACAATTAAAATAAGTAAATAAATACATAAGAGGAAGGTATATCATAGCACGTATGCACATTGTTGCTCATATAGTTTGTTCCATTACCCCGAAACAGTGAAACGACATCATTCACCGCTTGTGGTGATATAAGCATTGGTGCACAGTGCCACTAGCTGATGGGGGAAGGTGATGAGTGTGTCCCTACCGTCCCAATGCCCCAACAGGCAGCAAGAAAGGACCCAGTAACCAGTGCGCCACATACCTCTCAGGCCCGGAAGGGCAGATGCCTTGAACCGGGGCGTCCACCCACGCCCCCCAGACACGCTGACCCCCCCTCCACCCGAGGGGAACCCACCCCCAGTTTGCGTCCCCCGCAGGGACGGAGCAGAGCCCCCCCCCACGGCCAGACACCACCCCCAGCGTCATGGTGGGCTTGCAGCACTAGGTAGGCATTAGTGGGAATCAGCAGAGGAGGCTACCCAGGCAGCAAGATCCCGTAGCCTGCGCCAGGATCGGGCCACCCAAACATCAGCCACACCACTAACATACATACACCCATACACATACTGCCACATACATTCCCCCCAGAACCTACCCATCCATACGTGATACTATACACACTCACACCCACACCTTACGCGAAGTCCCATTCATGAGGTGGGTTGGTCTCGGACCCAGTACTCACCTCTAAAGCCACCTCCCCCGCCCCCATCCGAGGAGGAGCCAGGGGCAGCAAGACAGGACCCCGTTACCCTGCCAGCCAGCTTGGTTTGTAAGTGTGGAGCTAAGATGTATTAAAAGTAGGGGAGGTGTCCAGGAGCACCACCGCTAGCTGACGGATGTGTCTCCCACAGGGTGTCCCCCATCCCTAAGTGTCTACTTGCAATTAAGAATAGTGTGGTGGTCATCCTTGCTGGAGGCGACTACCGAGGTCACACCTGGCCCCTCCTCTCGGACCCCAGTAGGAGACCACCCCCTCAGGCCCTAAATGTGTGTGTATGTGAATATAAAGGACATTGGAAGACTACCAGTCTCCAAAGCCTTGTTTGGTGTTTGTGTGTAATGTAGTTAAAAACTGAGGGGCAATCCGTTCTGGGAGGGACGATGGTTAAGGCTGCAATTAGAGAGCCAGTCTCCCCGTATGGACAGGGCCCCTCATAGACCTAGGTGAATGGGTGTAAAATGTAGCTGTGGCCGCATCCTAGGAGTCCGACAGCTAGGAGCGGCAACACTCCGCCCCCACAAGGACGCCCCAGGGGTAGGAGCACCCCCCAGGAGCAGGCAGGCCCCCGCCAGGGAACCCCAGAGACACTGGGCACACAAGTCCATACCCCCGGTCCGCCCCCCCCACCAGTAGGGAGGTCCGCCCCCGCCCCCAGAGCCAGCTATGCGCCAATCCACCAACTAGCCGACCCCTCGACCCCAAGCACCAGCCCCGCAGATACTACCCCCCAGGTACAGGGGGCCCGTGCGGCCGTCCCATGATCCCCGACAACCGCCCCCCCCCCGCTACACCAGTAGCGGAGGGAGGCACAGTACAACGCCTCGGGCCACACACATCACCACCATGAGGTGGAATCAATTAGAGTGGAGTTCCAGTTAATGATTTAAACAATTAGTCAATGTTTCTAAGGTTGTATAGTCTGACAGACTGTTCAAGTAGTGATTGATGCTTAATTTCT
This sequence comes from Macropodus opercularis, assembly GCA_030770545.1. Lineage (NCBI taxonomy): Eukaryota > Metazoa > Chordata > Actinopteri > Anabantiformes > Osphronemidae > Macropodus > Macropodus opercularis. Next base: position 15,721,608 of record CM061098.1, on the reverse strand, counting down.
TTTTAGTTTTCCAATTCATAAGGATGATTTTCTTTGCATTGAATAGTAGTTGTGACGTGTTTTTCTGTAGATTGATCCCTCTTAGATCTCCTAAAAGACACATTACGGGTGATACTGGGATTGGATACCTTAACCAGGTTGATAAGTGTTTGCAAACTCCTTGCCAGAATTGTTGCACAGGTGGACATGACCAAACTGCCCTTTATTTCTAAAGTTCTTGAAAAAACTGTAGCTAAACAACTATGTGACCACCTGCGTAGAAATGACCTATATGAAGATTTCCAGTCAGGATTCAGATTACATCATAGCACAGAAACAGCTCTGATTAGAGTCACTAATGATCTTCTCAAAGCTTCAGACAATGGTCTAGTTTCTGTACTTGTCCTGTTAGATCTTAGTGCAGCATTTGATACGATAGATCACAAGATTCTATTGCAGAGACTGGAACATAGCATTGGGATTAAAGGAAAAGCACTGGGATGGTTTAAGTCTTATCTATTGAACAGATTCCAATTTGTTCATGTTCATGATCAATCTTCCATCCGCACAGGAATTAGCTTTGGAGTTCCACAGGGTTCTGTGCTTGGTCCAATACTTTTCAGTCTTTACATGTCTCCCCTTGGTAATATTATTAGAAACATTCTATAAATTTAAACTGCTATGCAGATGATACTCAGTTATATTTGTCCATGAAACCAGAGGAAACAAACCAATTAGTCAAACTTCAAACTTGTTTAAATGATATCAAATCCTGGATGTCCCATAACTTTCTACAACTGAATTCAGATAAAACTGATGTTATTATAATTGGTGCTAAAAACCACAGAGACTCATTATTGAATCCGATTGTTACTCTGGATGACATAACGTTAGCTTCAAGTTCTACTGTGAGGAACCTTGGTGTCATTGTTGATCAAGATCTGTCCTTTACACCATATATTAAAGAAATCTCTAGAACTGCCTACTTTCACCTGAGGAATATTGCTAAAATTAGGAGCATCCTCTCACAGAGTGATACTGAAAAATTAATCCATGCATTTGTTACCTCTAGGCTTGACTACTGTAACTCGCTACTCATAGGTTGTCCCAATAACTCTTTGAAAATCCTCCAATTAATTCAAAATGCTGCAGCCAGAGTTCTGACTGGACTTAGGAAGAGAGATCACATTTCTCCTACATTAGCTTCTCTGCATTGGCTCCCTGTCAAATCTAGGATAGAATTCAAAATTCTTCTCCTCACCTACAATGCTATTCATAATAAAGCTCCATCTTATCTTAAAGACCTCACCGCTCCTTATGCTCCCAACAGAACGCTTCGTTCTCAGAGCGCTGGTCTACTTGTGATTCCTAGAGTTTCTAAATGTAGAATGGGAGGCAGAGCCTTTAGTTACCAAGCTCCTCTCCTATGGAACCAGCTTCCAGTCCAGGTTCGAGAAGCAGACACCCTCTCTAGTTTTAAAACTAGGCTTAAAACATTTCTTTTTGACAAAGCGTATAGTTAGAGATGGTTCTGGTCACCCTGAACCATCTCTTAGTTAAGCTGCTATAGACTTAGACTGCTGGGGGATGTCCTTAATTCACTGAGCTCTGAGCTTTTTTCTCTTTTTCTTCTACAACATGCCTCCATTTCCACATGTGACTAACTTTGTCCCTTTTCTCTCCTAGTTGTGCTTCTCCTCTTCTGTCTCTCTCTATCCTCATCTACAGGTATCATCAGACTCAGAGTCGTTTGTCTCCAGTGTTCAGTTGCTGGTCCAACCATTCCGCCTGTGTTCTGTTGCTGCTTGTTTTGTTGTTGTGGTTGTGTTCTTTTCTCTCTTCTCTATCCCCTCACCCCAACCGGTCAAGGCAGATGGCCGCCAACACTGAGCCTGGGTCTGCTGGAGGTTTCTTCCTCGTTAGATAGGGAGTTTTTCCTCTCCACTGTTGCTATTTAAATGTACAATTTATCGATTGGCTACAATTAAAAGCTTGCTCTATGTGGGAAATATTGGGTTTAGTTGTGTAAGGTTTTAAAACCTTACTTGTAAAGTACCTTGAGATAACTGATGTTGTGAATTGGCGCTATATAAATGAAGTTGAATTGAATTCAGACCTACACCAGGGCCTAGGATCTTGCCTAACAGTTAGCAGCATGCGATCACACTCCTGCCAACTAAACACAGTATTCAACACGAAAAATTTATCTGGCTTAGCCTTGGTGCAGATGTAACAGTCAGTTTTGCCATTAATTTGGCCTGCAAATTCAACCCATCAGTACCAACTATTCTGTGGGCGCAAATCCAAACCAGTCTCTTCCTCCTCATAGTCTTCTACCTCTGTGAATACACCCTTGATTCCTGTGACGAAGCCATCGGCCCATCCAGTAAATGTCTGATCCATCCAGTTTGACAATAACTCCCTGTTTGGCTTCGCTGTTACCCTGTCAATATTTTTAGCAGGACCATCTATTCTCCCTTCTGCCGCTTGGGGGGCCGAACTGTTCCCTACAGCGTTAGGAACCTCTTTAGATGACCCATAACTATTAACATAACATAACTATATTATCTTGCCCGAGCTTTTCCCCACGCGTAAGGGGGTCGTGACGGACACCATCCTAACCACGCAACTCCACATGCACGCTGCTTATCAGACTGTTCAGACGACACATGAACACGTTTATCTTCCCACTCTACTTTTGGCAACTGAGCGAACCAGGTGTTCTCTGCCGTATAATTCCATTGGGGATCATTCGATGTCCATCCCTGGACCCCTGGCCAATCTACCCCAACGGACCTTCTCATCCTCATTCCCCTATCTCCACTCCTGCTGGGCCTTTCGTCTCTGAGCGGCCCTAGTGCGTGGATAGTTGACCGGAAGACTAGCAGCACCAACACGATCACTGGGAGTGACATTCTCTTCATTTCCCATCGCACTCTCTCCCTCAACCTCATGTTCCTCCTTCTTAGCAACTGTCAACTCTGGTTCCCCCTCTGGTACTTTAACACAGTGGTTTAAATGATACCACGTGGGCGAGCCCTCCACCTGAACTGCTCGCGTTGTAGCTTTGACCACCTCGTAAGGACCGTCTCGCCGAGGGTGATCCCACTTCCTTCTGAACACTTTGACGTACACCAGATCACCTGGCTTCACGGTTGGCTCTGGATCGTCATGTCCTTCTTTGTCCTGTAAGGAGACAACACGGGAGGAAATACTCCTGTGTATGTTAGCCATTTGTTGGATGTAAGAGCTCATGTCATTAGTTAAAATGTCTAGAGAAGGGCCTTTCACAGCTCGATACATTGGCGTAGGCATTGGTCGACCAAGCAAAGCCTCATGCGGTGTTAGCTTCAGTGTTCTATGAGCACTTGATCTGCAAGCCATGAGAGCCAGTGGCAAAGCATCTATCCAGTTTAACCCAGTACTAATGCAGATGTTTGTTTTCCAAAATCCCATTGCACCTCTCAACATCAGACTGTGAAGTTGGGGAATACACACTGCCATACTTCTGTTTTACTCCTAACTTCTGTAAAACACACTTCACTGTTTTGTCCACAAACTCTTTCCCATTGTCAGAACTGATTTTTAGAGGAATTCCAAAGCGAGTAATCACCTCTCGACACAAGAATTTCGCCACTGCCTCAGCTGTCTTATGTTTAGACTGGGTAGCCTCAACCCAATGGCTAAACCGATCAATCACCACCAATAGGTAACGCTTACCCTGCACTGGACGCACCATGTCTACAAAATCCATTGTCAAGTGTCCAGCTGGGAGCACCATCCCTCGTCGAATGTTACACTTAAGACACGTCGCACACCGACTCAGCATGTCGTCCACATGTTGCTGTAACTTTGGAGCCCAGAAATTCCATTCTTTGATTCTTCTCATCACTTCTCCTCTTGACTCATGGCTCAACCCATGAGTCTCTGTTATCAGCATTGACAACAAACTGGTTGGAACCACAAGGAGCCCCTCGTGGTTTCTCCATAGCCCTTCACCGTCTTTTACTGCACCTCTCAACACCCAGAGCTGTCGCTCTGCCTCAGAGACCTCTTCCTGCAGCAAAGACAAATCCTTAGGGGTTATCTGATCTTCCTGTTCTTTGGCATGAACAGCCATAATAGCTTTGGCACCTGCTGTAGCAGCGGTTTTAGCCGCTCTGTCTGCCGCCGCATTCCCCTGTGTGACCAGCGACTCATCTTTTTTATGAGCTGCACACTTAACTCTACATCCTTAAGAGGATTTGCACTAAGATCCGACCTTAGCTTGGCATAACGTTCTGCCTCCGCCACACAATCATGTGGTTCCCCGTCACTGGGTAAAGGAACCGAATCAGCCGGATTCTTTACTTTGCACACACGCACCGTCACATCTGGATACTCCAGCAGTCCGTGATAGTCACTGAGGCGTTGTGCTGTTAACACAAACTTGCCTCTCTCAATCAGATTTACCAACTTGTGATGGGACGTAATCTCGATGGGATAACCCATTGTTAATGCAGAAGCTTTTTCATACATCAAATGTGCGGCCGCCAAGTGACGATAACAAGGCGGAAGGACTAGTTCAACTGGTGTTAAAGCCACAGAGTAGTATGCGTGCGTGTTCCCATCCCTGTTCTTTGGGCCAACACAAGGCATGATCTTCTCTACAGGAAACATACAACAGAAATGTCTTCTCATAGTCTGGGAGCGCCAAAGCAGGAGCCTGCTGCAACAACAGCTTAATGGTTTCAAGTGCCATGTGACCCTCTGGGGTCCACACGAGTCTCCCCCGTAAATTTCCAGCTCCTTCAGCTCTTACCATTTCTCTCAGGGGTTGCACGATTGTTGAATACCCATCTATCCACTCTGCACTGTAACCTGTCATCCCTAGGAAAGTTAGCATTTCCCGGACTGTGGTCAGTTTGGGAGCCTTAGACACAGCTTCCAATTGAGATGGTTGTGTAATCAACCTCCCCAAATACTCCCCAAGCTTTTTCAAAGATACTTTATGGCCTCGTTCAGCCAGCAATGTCAACAAAGTGATGGAATCCACATGGTACATTTCCCAGTCAGGTGCACAGAGAATAATGTCGTCAACAAACTGCAGAACGGTACTTGTGATCTTATGTGCCAAATCTCCTATATCTTCTTTCAAGACTTTGTTGAACAAGTGGGGACTGTGTTTGAATCCCATAGGCACGCGTGTATGTACGTATAGGACTGTCCCTGATACGTAAATGCAAAGAGATGCCTACTGCCTTCACTCAGTGGCACACTGAAAAATGCAGAACACAGATCAACCACCGTAAACCACTTTGCATTAGATGGAACGTTTGATAACAAAGTGTGTGGGTTTGGCACTTCGGCCTGAAAATCTTCTACGACCTCATTTAGAGCTCCTCTTAGAGATCCTCTTCCGGAGAGCCTGCCTATGGAAAATGTCCTCATCAGGCTTGGCACCTGTCTGCCTTATCCACTCCTTGCGAATGAGGTGTACATAGGCTTGTGGGCTCTACTCCTCTTTAAGGTGTGGCCACAGGTAAAAATCAGCGTTTTGCTTTGCTATGAGTAAAATGGTGCAGCCTATTGATGCTTTAAGCTGCTGAATCTTAATGCCTTCAATGCCAATCAAGTTTTTGTGCTAGATATGATCCAAATACATCCCTGAAGCAGGATAACGCCTTTAAAATGCATTTAAATCACTATGATTAAAGTAGTGTTCTTTTGGTCTGAAAAGCACAGAACCGGCGATTCTAAGCGTTTTCGCACTGTTGCCAGCTGCTGCATCTTAATGCAAGCAATGTCAGTGAAATTTTTGTGCTAGATATGATCTAAATACATCTCTGAAGCAGGCAAACACCTTTAAAATGCATTTAAATCACTTTGATTAAAGTAGTGCTCTTTTGGTCTGAAATGCATAAAACAGTCGATTCTAAGCGTTTTCGCACTGTTTCGTCGTCAGCCTGGGTCTCTCCTTCATGCGCCTTCTTTCGGGCTGGATGACCCGCAGAAAGTCTCGGGAGGGGAATCGACGTCCTAAGCGGGGCACGTCATGTCTTCGCGCCTGTCACTCTCTTAGCCGGAGCTGGCACACCCGTCAGTATCGGTGCTAGAGGCCGGGGACGGAGGCGTTGTCGTTGGTGGTAGGTGGAAAGGATTCATCTTCTTCCCATCGGGGTTCATCTTGCAGGTAAGTTTAACCCTTGCTGCTGAGTGACTGACTAAAAATCTCTGCCTCTACTTATTTCAGAGGGGATGGGCTTTTCGAGGTACAGTATATTAGTAATGTCTTAATTATGTTGGTGATATTACGGCCTCACCACGGGGCACCAACTATGTTGGGGGACAAAGGAGCATAAATTCTGATAATACTTTTGATATTATCAATCTTGGTTGTTGGCTAAATTTATCATTGATAAATTAATTAATTAAGATTAGATAGCGAACTATCAAAGTCTCGGGGCACCACCCTGCTGTCAGGGACCAACAACCAAGTCATAAGTAAACGCACAGTCTCAATAAAAGTATTACTAATTACCTAATATTAAATAATATTAGTTGATTTAGCAGTGAAGGGCGAAATTCGAGCCACAGCCGTGAGCTCAACCAGTGTTGCAAACCATATACCAATAATCACAGGCAACGACTAATTAAACTATGACAACTTTATTATCTAAACAATGATGATTATGATCAACAATTATTCAAACAACAAATACATCACAACTTAATAGTTAATAAAACAAAACAAAGGATTCTATTCTAGTGTGTGTGTGTTGTGTGCATGTGTGATGGCTAAGTAGCTGTGTGTCTATGTGTGTGTGTGTGTGTGTGTGTGTGTGTGTCTGCGTCTGTGTGTACCTGTGTAGGTGAGAGAAAGAGAAGGAGGGGTCACCGCGAGGGCAGAGCTGTGTGTGACAAAATGGCGGATGATCAATCCACGTGCGGATGTAGGTGAAGACAAAGGAGAGAGGGGTCGCCAAGATGGCGGCTATGTGTGGCACAAAATGGTGGGTGATCAATCCACGTGTGTAGGAAAGAGAGGAAGAGGGACAATAGAGGCCTCAGGACCTGGTGTGTTGACTAGGATAGCGGCTAGCTTACTGTGGGCGTTCTGAATAAAAGGAGCCGCGTGAGTCAGCGCTCAGCGGCGACACACATAAACAGAGAGAGAATCACAGTAACCCTTGAATCGTGAGTGAGACAATGTCCGCCACAGAGCTACAGGACAAGACGGTTGGCTTGCCTGTTTTTAGCTTGTGAGGCAGGTTCACACACTAGCGAAAGCACTACGTGCACAGTGGAAACACTCATCGCAGTCAATCCATACGCGGCGGTCCATGAACAGAACAGAGAAAAGACGTGAACAGAACAACAAGAAGAAAACAGAATCACTGCTATGTCAGAGAAACACTTGGCCTGAACTGAAAATCATTGCAACTGCAGGAGGTATTGACTAGGAGAATAATATAATACAGAAAAAAGCTCTCACATCTAGGTGGGAAAACAGATACATGTAATAATATTTGACCAAGAGTCCTATGTTAGTTTTATTCTAGATTGATGGTATTTTCTCGTAGCTGTGCTTTTAGGGGAGCCGTGTTTTTGGTGAAGTCATGTTTGTGTGTAATCATCCTTTGTGTAGTCATGTTTGGTTACCACCATGCTCAGGAAAGTTATGTTTTATGTAACCATGCTAAGAGGTGTTGTCTTTTTGGTGTGTTAGTTGCCCTCCTTAGCCTTTGTTAACATTTGTTTGTTCGGAAGAGTTCTTGGTTTATTACGGGATTTTGGTTAGGGTCTTTTAGTGTGCATAATTAAACTGCTGTTAACGTCTGCCCCTCTTGGGTCCTTTACTAACACTTTGAGACCACAGAGGTCTGCACCTCTTATCCTTGGCTGGCTGACTGACTGTGAGGGGTTTTTAGGGATTTCCTTACCCAGAACATAACAAGTCACACCTGCCCCTGCTACAGCCTCTTGCTCTTCGCATTTGCCTGCAACAACTTCGCAGCCTGATCTACAGTACATTCTACCACTGCTGCTCATTGACCTGCTTACCAGCTTGCTGCTGCAGCTCCCTAGCCTGCTGCACATTTTAGACAGAAAAACCTACACACTATCATAAAAACAAGCGTACTGTCTGATGTCTATGGCAGTGAGAAAATGTCTGTGGTAGTGAAGGAGTAAACAGTGAAACATCAACATCTAGGTCTGACAGAAACAACAGAAAGCAGTTTTACAAATTTAGAAGAAAAAAAAAAGCAGAAAAGCATCATAAACACCTCATTTTGCCTTAAAGCTTTTTTATCAGTTTACATATATTTAGAATTTTACATGCAGCTAAACTTTTAAAAGTGGACAAATTAAAATACAATACCATACAGACACTACAGTATGAGTAAAATCTATATCAGGGGTGTCAAACTCAAATACACAGTGGGCCAAAATTGAAAACTGGAACAAAGTCGTGGGCCAACACGATGCCAGTATTAGCATACATTCTCTATGACTATGGTCAACAGAGGAGTGGGCGTTAATAGGTCCTCTCGCGATTGACGCCACCAAAACGCCAACAGAGAATTCTGGGATTTGTAGTATTAGCGGTACATGATAATTACCGGCGGGCCAGCTCTAATAGTAATTTGGTATGGCTTCGCGGGCCAAATATAATTACGCTGCAGGCCAAATTTGGAGACTTTGTTAAATGCTTGTTTCCACCGTATTAAGCAAATGGCAGCCATTTTGTGTTTTCAGTTTGCTCCCTCCAGTACTTGGTTAATGTTATGTCAGATGGTGGTTTTTGTTGTCGTTGCGAAACCTTCTTTGTGTGTGAAAGATTGATTGTGTATTCGTGTGTTATTAACTAGTTCACGCTCCTCTAATGTGCCCGCAGCTCTGCAGCATGTCAGCAAGTTCCTTGGGACCAAAGTCCAACAACACTGGCTTTAAGACTTCAGGAAGCGACTTTTTAGACCTTGTGAAAACTGCGACAAATTGCAAAGGTAGGTCTGCGTCCTCTGCTGTCCTCTTACTTTTGCTTCTATCTTTGATTGTTTGTTTTTGATGTTCTGTTTCTTTTGTAACACTTGGTTTCCCCTCTCCCTGTGTTTTCTTTTGTGCACATTGTATGTGATCAGAACCCATGTGGTTATTATCCTCCACTTTCTTTTTCACATTTCTCACTGTCCCAGCCTAATTGTTGCTTAATCAGCCTACACAAATTGAAAACAATAGAAAGCACATCATAGTCAGCATGTTTGTTTATGTTATCTGCTGAATTAAATAGTTTTTTTTCCATGACAGAGTGTAATTCACAGATGGAGATCAGCTTTGTGTTACTGTGTGTGATACTTGTTGCCACTGCAACACCAGTGTCTGATGCAACTGAGGTAAGACCTCATCTTTTCCTGATTTCATTTTTGAAAATACTTACTCAAAAGGTTATGTGATTATTCTGATTCTAAGCCTTTACTTATTTTGATGTATGTTGACTGTTCGAATATGAAATTACAACTGACACCTAATCTCAGTATATGTATACTATAGATAGGTATCATAGAAAGTCTCCTACGGGCTACTCAACAGCGTCCTTGGCTCTGGAGTGTCTATGTGTTCGCTGTGGGACTTCCTGTCATTCTCTTTATCAGCTTCATGTGGCCTAATAAGGTACAGTAAGCTTGCTTGGTTACGTACTGTATTGTCTGGGAGTACAATGTGTAAATACACATCTGTCTTGAGTATCATAAACATATCCTTTGTTTATTGTGTGTTAGTCTATTTTACACAAACAGACTGCTACAAATTGACCTTTTTTTTTTTTATTTCTATATTCATGCTTGAATGCATTTAGAGGTTTGGTCCCCCTGATCAACAGTATTATTATAAGAAGTGTGATGAAGCTCAACCTGATGATCTTGAGGTCTCAAAGCTGACACAGTCTAAGGATATTACAGGTTTGTTTGTAATGTGTTATAATGCTATATACTACCTTATTTTTTTATTTGAAAATATAATAGCAGACGTAGTGGTAGTATCAAAAATGGTAAAAATATAGGTGGCTTGTTTAGGCAGCTCTTGTATTAGCAGAGTGCTTAGCTTTTCTCCTCTGTAAAGGAACGTCAGACAAAGCTGTAACCAGGAGGAGAGATGTTCATGGTAACCACAGGAAGCCTGATTTAGATCTAAAGGTGAGACTTATTGTCTTGTATTGTTGTTCCAGTAAATGTGGTTTCTTAAAATGTAACAAAAGATGTAACTATACGCATGACTGACCTCTAATGTCCTGTTACTTAAATAATTCACTTATTCCTCTAAATGCTGCAGGTTAGCTGTACTAAAGGAAACAAATTAGTCTTATGACATCACTCATCCACCACCATGCTTCACATATGCTTAATATTATTTCCCCAGACACACAACTGATTCCTTCCTTTCACCACAGCCAACATACAGCCAATATACAGTGAAGCTTGAAATGCAACACACCTCTGGCTAGAATGTGTTGTTCTGTCTTTGATTCTTTTTTTACTGATTGGATGACTACGTTTCATTCACCCATTTGTTTGAATTAAGCATTGAGAATCTAGTGGTGTGTGTGTGTGTGTTTAGGATCTTTGATCGCTGCTACAAACAGAAGCCCTACAAAGTCAGAAATGGATCCTGAGCAGGTATATCTTTGGCCACATCTACCCTTGGACTGAATAGTCACTGGCTGATCTCTCTGACACAAAGTTTAAATACAAATTTTCAAAAAATTATAAAATTATTGTCTGGGCAAAGCATTAAATAGTGTACATACACATCTATTTGTTTTTTGTCATGTGAGTGGGTCACAGTTGCAACACTGATTTCTGAAGAATCATTTTGTAACTGAAAAATATAGTTTTAAAATGTATTTAAAGATTAATGCTTAATTGGTCAGAAGTGTTGAGCCATTGACCTAAAAAACAACAATTGATGTAATTAGAACAGGTTCTCAGTAACTGTAAGAACACAGTGACCAGAAAAATTGCAGGTGCACGAGTGCAAAGTGAGCTTTTGATGTTGCCTATCATATGCCTATATATCTGGGCTTTTAAACAAAAAATATAAATAAATCTTGCCATGGGGAGAGTGCAAAGTGTGCCTTGTTATCAGCTGTTGAAATCGTGTTTTCAGTTTTGGAACCAAAAAAAAATGTATGTATCAAATGAATCATTGTCATCATCACAAAAAACAGAAGAGGAGACGTGAAGTCTGTAGCATTTTTTGAATTTTTAATTATGAAGACGTCTGTAGCATTTTTTTTGAATTTTTAACTTTTAGTCCACATCCGAAAAAGGCACATTCGGTTAAAATGCCTTCTCTCTCTTCTAGCTTGTGCCCATCACACCACCACCCATAGACATTGGTGGACATTCAGATTAAAATGATGTAATTTTAAAATTAAAATAAACGGCCAAAAAATATACTTACTAAAAATTCAGGTTTCAAGTTCATTTTTGCAGTAATCAATATGAAACACAGTGTTTGTTTACAGTGTAAACACCAAGAAGTATGTTACAGTTATTATTATTATATAATTTTTTCCCCAAAATAAACGTATAATAAAAATAAAATAAATTAAACATGGATTGCACCACTAGATGGTGCCAGACTCAACCCAACCTTTATAGTAGGTAAACTCAAACCAGTAGATCGCTCTCTATAGGACTTTCGGTCAAAACGGGGTGACTGCACAGGAATATGAATTAAAAGAGACTTTAATAAATAAAACGACAGAGAATACAAGTACACAGGTGGCTTAGTATAAACAAGAGTTTGAAAATTGGGGTAACTTGGAAACTAACTCTTTAAGTCTTTAGGATCTTACATTTACACTATAAGGAAACGTATGGTTGTCAGTCTCACAAAACCACGAGACAGATACAGTATGGAAAACACAATACATTTGCATAATTACTTACACTAGCGTATACCTTAGTAATTGACAATAAATGTTTTTTTTCTACAAATTTCTTGTGTGATGTACATTTCACAACACAAGCTCACAGTTTTAATCAGTTTACTACAAAGTAACTACTGTCAAATGACCTAGTTATGAGCAGTTTATTAGTCAATCAGTCAGTATATAGTACATTCTACCTGTTTGTTTATTCTGAGTCATACACTAACATTACTTTACAGGAGTGAGAATTGTCAAATCGGAAGAATTGAAAACTTCTGTAACATCTGTTGCAAACTCACAAATCAAAATTCTGACTCATGTAAGACAGGTGTGACTTTCTTGGAATGATAACAAAATCACAGCAATGCTGGTAATGCAGAAAACACAAAACTGGATACGAAACCAGAAACACGAATTACTGCAGAGCATGCACTAATAATTTTGTAATAACAAATACTACTTACGAGACTTACTGCACTGAGGATTAACAAGACCTAGAGGTTGGAAAGAGGAAGCAGGACAAGGAAGACACAGGACAAAGGAAGAAACACTAGCAAAGGTTAACACGAAAAGGGTAAGTATATATACACTGGGTAAAGAGAGGGAAATGACAAACACCTGACTGGGAAACACAGGAAAAACAACGCACAACACAGGTAACAACAAACTCAGTATCACCCCCTGGTATTATCCAGAGGCATTAGTCAGTATATTCTTAAATATCGGGTTTTGTAAGCAACTCAATGTCTAATTCAGTGATAAAAGTGATGAAATAATAAAGGATGTTAAAAAAACAATTGCTACTGTACATACAGTATTTCACACAAACTTTTCCCTTAAATATCTTACAGTCCTTTGACAGACAGATGTATCTCTTTCATTTGTAATAATCACTTAAAAGCCACATGATTCTCTGAAGGCCCTTATGTGATCCATTGAGATAAAAAGTCTCTATCTTTTTCTGCAGCATTCAAAGCTGACCTTCAGTGGCATTTAGCTGTTTACAGAATTTATCTGAAAAGTCACGGTCTCTCTCTTCACTAGACCAAACACTCTCAGAGGATAGTGTTTGGATAAGTGAGCATTCAGGGATAGAAAGAAATTAAAGTGCTAACAAGTGGAAAAACAGACAAACAAAGCACTTTTTTGCCTCATTGAAATGCTTAGATATTAAGAAGAATGCAGTTATACTTTTGTTTCTGTTAATATTGTTAATATTCTGTGTTCTTTTCTTTTGTTTGATGTAAGACCATAAAAGGAGTTTTTTCCTATGAGTATGGCTTTTTGGCACATGTACTGTTCTAGACACTCCCTGCATATTTCATATAGTTTATGACTGTAGAGAATCTGGTATTTTTTCGGTTTCTGGTTCTTCTCGGCCACAGCTTTGTTGAGAGTCTCAGGCAAAGCTGGATAAAAATCAGACAAAACTGAAAAAGTGCACTCAGTTTTAGCATATGGGTATTTAAAAAGACATAATGGGAAGCCTGTTGCAGCTGCTTGGACGTCTGATGATCATCATAGCTTTCTCACAGATTCTCAAAGTAAGTACCTACCAAAGTTCAGTTCTAATTTGATGAGATGACATTTAACATATTACTCTTTGTATAGGGTATAATAAGCACTTTCAATATATTTAGGCATTGAAACTGATGCCACCTACAGTATAGTGAAAACATATTTTTTCTGAAGATATTGGTTTGTTCTGTTGTGTAAAATGTTAAATATTCTTTCTACACTTTACATGGAAGGCAATGGATGAATCCTAAAAAATGCAGCTTTGATGTGGACTATCTATTCTACAGTAAGGGGAAAAACTGACCTCTGTGCCAACAAAAGTTTTGCCACCAAGTCCTAAAGCACTTTTTGCTAAGGGATCAAATACTTATTTCGTTCATGAAAATGCAAATTAATTTATAACTTATTTTCAAATGCACTTTTCTGGATTTTTTTTTGTTATTGTTGTGGTTCTCACTGTTCAAATAAACCTAGCAATAACATCATAGACTGATAATTCTTTGTTAGTGGGCAAACTTACAAAATCAGTTGGGGTTCAAATTGTTTTCCCTTACTGTATATTATTACAAAAAATACTAAAATTAATATGAATGAACAAAGATTGCAATATTCATATGTTTTTATGACTGCAGGCATCAGATATTTGCCAGGTGGAGATGGCTCGTCTACAGGAACATGAGAAACATCTGATGGGCCAGCTTCAGAAGCAACAACTCCTCCTACACAGATTACAACTGCTGAATGAACCTGACAAAATGGACAAAATCAGAGTTGAACAGAGCCAGGACACCCAGTACACAGGTTGATAATGTCCTCACGCTCAGAAATGAAAAATCAAACATCTTAAAATATGTGTTAATGTACTGTATATGCTTGCTAGACTGTTCTCAGCTCTTTAGCTCTGGCTCCAAATTAAGTGGTTTCTACAGAATCAGACCCAATGGCAGCTCTTCTGCTGTCAGAGTCTACTGTGATATGAGTGATGGGGGTGGCTGGACCGTCATTCAGAGGAGGATCAATGGAACTGAAAGATTCAACAGGTGTGTCTGAAAATCGAAGGATATTTTGTATGAAACAAAATCTTATTTCATATTATTTATAATAAAATATACTTTTCAGGTCGTGGGTCGAGTATAAGGCTGGGTTTGGGCACATGAATGCAGAACTAGAAGAGTTTTGGCTAGGAAATGACAACCTCCATTACATCACTACACAAGGTAAACACAACCTTTTCTGTTTGCTGTGTTAAATATAAATTATGTATTAAATAAAACTGCACTCATAATTTTACTTTGCATGAACAACCCCAACCTTTTGTGTTCATTTGAATGTATCTACTGTATATGTGGTACATGTCACAGTGTTTTTTAGTTTTTGCTAATTATTGCAATGGCCAATCATGTACCTCTAACTGTGCATCTGTATCTTGACTGTTATGTGTTTTGTTTTCATTTATTCATGTGTATTGCAGGAAATTATTCTCTGAGGATAAACCTGGAAGACTTTGATGGAAACCAGCGCTTTGCTGAGTACAAGAACTTTAAAGTAACAGATGAGAAGGTACCATTGCTAGATTGCATTATAATTTTAGATAACAGAAAAAATGGTTTGATTTGAGTCATTTAGGACAAGACGGTACATATATGACGAGGTAAGTAACACAGTACAGTTGATCCTCCTTGTATGTGTTCACATTTAAACTGTCATACATTAACCCCACGCACAGCCTTAAAATGTTATATTAACAGTTGTGCAAGTTGAGAGCTAGTTTTTCTCCTTTACCCTCCAGGATCAATACCGCCTCATATTTGGAGATTATGTGGGTACAGCTGGAGATGCTCTGTCTGGAAATTATCATGTCGGTGTGTCAGAGTGGGCCAGTCACCAGGGTATTAAATTCAGCACTTATGACCAGGACAATGATAATTATGAAGGAAATTGTGCCCAGGAAGACAAAGGAGGCTGGTGGTTCAACAGGTTCAGTATTTTTGTCATTAGTGTGCTCTTCCACCTGGAAGTACACATACTGAATTGCATATGCAGACACATGAAGTAATATGATTTCTCTCATTTTGCCAAGGTGTCACTTGGCCCATCTTAATGGCATATACTACTCTGGTGGTCACTACAGTTCTTTGACAGATGATGGTGTAGTTTGGTACACTTGGAGGGGGTGGTGGTACTCTCTGAAAACCAGCATCATGAAGCTGAGACCCACTGACTTCAAGATGGATCCTACTGACAATTCTAATGCTGTTGATCACAATCCACCTTAGACATGACTATGTACAGTATTGAATATTTGCTTTTGGGCTAAAACAGTCAGTATCTTTTAGCATATTATCCTTTTATAATAAAAAAAAACATTATGAACCATACTGTAATTATAATAGTATATAAAAAAATTACACGAACACTATAGCAAGCTCAGCTCAACTGTATATAACATTTAGTGCTGTTTTTTTTTTTTTATATTTGCATTGTAACCAGGATTTAAGAAATTAACAAATACACCATGACCATTGAATACATTTATATTTGTTTCTTTATTTTTTATTCCAGGACGCAACATATAAGAACTTATTACTCAAACAAAAAAATCTATCTATCTATATTGTACTGAGACTCGAAATCATAGAATCTCAAGAAAACACAGCTGTTTTAAAGAATCTCTGACAGTAATTTAAGGTTGATATGTCTGAAAGGAAAATCAATCGTAAGAGAGAACATTAGGTGCTCGGGTCTTTGTTCACTGAAATGGGTTCCATGACTGCCCTGGCGGGCGGTGATTTCCCAGCACAGTATATTGGCAGCAATGCTCTTAAGACGACCGCCTACGCCGACAGCCTCAAAACATAAACGAGCGCACCTTCCGTGGTTAACGTCGCTGCTGATTGGTTGGTACCCCTTACAGACATTGGTAGCGAGCTGGACCCGAGGGACATAACAGTTTGTCTTTTATTCATCTGACGAGGATTTTGGACTTGGTGCACTTCGTTTATTTGTTTCGACACCACAAAGCTTCTGATATTGTAATTACACGGGATAGCGACAGTATAGCGTTATTGTCTCAAACATTTTTAACGATTGGTAAGTAAGCTAACATTAGCCTAGCGGATGTTGAAATGGTTGCTTAGTTCTAAAGCTAGTTAGCTGTCGCAATGGGAATTAGCATTGTAGCTCAAGCCAAGAACGTTTCAGTATAATATGTTGTCCCTTATTTGTATTTAAGAATTAAGAATTTTAAAGAAAGTGTTGACTGACTGTACTGTAGCGAAGCTGGCTAGTCGGTTAGCAACAGTCACTAAGCTACATCGCTCTAGTTATTTGTCTCCAAGGTGACGGCGATTACTGCTCCATCCCAATATCCCGGCTTTACTTTCCTGGCGACTGTCACGTCCCGTCGCCCATTGCAGGGCAAGCCTGGTGCCCTCTGCTTTTGCCCGGGGCTCTGTTGTGAATGAATAAGCAGCCGGGCGAATCGATGCTGGGAGCGTGGAAAACCTAGCGGTGTGGGTCGGCGAGGAGATCCCAGAGCGGGGATGCCGCTTCCTGTAGATAGGGTTTTAGTCAAAGGTATACACGGGAGTACACAGTATACCTACCTCTGTGGACTGCCATATAAATTAGCAGACCAACCTTTCAGCCTTACTAACAGTGACTCATATATGGATAGTGGGATCGCAGTATGCTTACCCCTTCGACTACAACGACCCCACTGGCTGGAGGTAGCAGTGGTACCAGAGGGGAAGAGGCGTCTATGTCTGACATCTCCACCTCGTCTGTCAGCTCTTCTGTCCGATTCGTTCCAGCTTTCTGCCTGGGTGTGGTGGCAGCAGTAGTGTTTCAGGTGTTCTGGGGAGGCCTGACCCTTACCTCGTTCTTTTTGAAGCTGTTCATATATGTGTCATTTGCTCTGCTGTGTTTCTTGGCTGGAAGCTTTGTTTTGCTAGTCAGGAAGAGTCCGGTAAAAGCCAGCTCCTTTAACAGAAACAGAAGGCAGTCAACGGCACAGCTAGAGTTCATCCAAAAACTCATGGTAAGATGCTTTGTATCTTTTTGTCCAAGCTCACTCACTCATATACAGATCACGTTTAGTGATTCATTGTATGTAACATGCAACACCTTATTTACAGTACATTAGATGAGAGGGAGTGACCTTGTCATTTAAAATGAACAAATGTAAAATTACCTAAATCTCAAATGCTACAAAAATACTAATTAGAGTTCAGTATTTTTAATCGAGTCCAGTCTATGCTACTTTTTCATTTTCAGTTTGAATTATTTCCTTCCCCTCCTCATATTTCTCCCCCCTTTTATCTCCTCTTCCTAACCCGGCATCATCACTTTGTTATTATATAATAGATGAGGCTGAGCATACTGCTGCACGTAAACATACTTTTATGCACACTAAAACATGCACACATTTATGGTTAAAAAAATACAAATAAAAAATGACTTGAAGTTTTTTAAACTAGGTGGTAGCCTGACTTAACAGCCACCACCCAGCCATTGCCTGGAAGCTGCCTTACAGCATGTCCTGTTGTGTACTGATGACTTATTGATGTTGACAATGCAGAAGTATTGTCACAAGCAGACCTGGTCAAGATATTACATGATCTATGAGCAATTTAGGTTGCTTTGTTGGACAGGATTTTGGGCTTATTAGACCCCTAGCTCTTAATCCTCTGTTCTTTTCTTTTATGTTGTTGCCCAATATTTCCCGTGTATATTCTTTTGTCCACATCTGTGATTGAAGTGATTTGATGTTTTTAAATGCAAAATAAAAACGATTTTGCTTCTGATGTTTTTCAGACTTGTTTTTTGGCCCCTGTTCAGGACTTGAGTCAAAACAGGAAGGTGGTGGTGTCACACAATGTGGACAAAACCCTGAAAGAAGGTAATATTTTAATGTTTTTGTCCATGTCACATTTATATTCTATTTTGGTCATGTTAGTTACCACCTTTTAGTCATGTCAGTCAGCACCTTACTAAAATTACAAATGAAGATGCTTTATTCTTCCACACCAGGGTCAAAACTTGAATATCTGTTTTTTGCGAAAACTGCTGACTGTTGAAAGACTCTTTCATTTAGTCACTAGGAACTTTATAACCCGTTCTCCCACACACAGTTTTTTAAATAAATTTTTTTCCTGACACATGGGTGCAAAAAAACAACTCGTCTCTGACTGTCTTGTCTTCTTGCTGCCAAGTAGAGAGAGTTGATGGGTGTATATTTGCACATGGTCCCAAGTGCATTTTTCTGGTCATAGTGTGTTGCAGCTTTCGCGTTGCACGATTGGGCTCAAAGCCAAAATACTTGGAAGTAGGTGTACTGTAAATGATGGTCTACCTTTAGAACATTTTTGCCAAAGGCCAATATTAAAAAGTTCATACCACCTGGACTGATACATATAGCAAACCTAAGATGTTGGACAAAAGCTTTCAAAATTAGCCTCTATTCTTTTATTGATAAGGCTTTTTATGCTGTACATAGTACTGATGGGTTTAAATACATCACCCACCTTTGGCCTTTCTGTGGGTAGTTGAGTTTGGATGTGCTGTTACAGTTACGGGAAATTGTCTGAAGGTGTTCCATCTGTGGACTAGTATAATGCATAAAAAGGGAATGGCTAAAGCTATTTTCAACTATAGTACAGCATCAGTGTTGCAGCACCAGTGTATTGGGGAAATGAAACTAGTGCATAGTCCACACACTTGCTAATTCAGCAGGGGGCTGGAAGTAATGCAATGAAAACAGAGCTGGACACTGGTCACCAAAGGTTCTGACTGTGCAATTATGACAGTTTCCATCCTTTAGAAAAATTTAAATGTTAATGTTTTGATTAGACTCCAGTTGTTTTTAACTAAAACTGTGTCTTGTTGCAGTTATAATCTGATAAAGTCCCTCTTCTCTCCCCAGTATTTGACTATGCCTACAGAGACTACATCCTGTCTTGGTACATTCCTTTAAGCCATGATGAGGGACAGTTATATGCTATGCTGTCGGAGGACTGGTGGCAGATGATTGGACAGTTAAGATCAAGGCTTGCTAACATAGACTTTGTCAACGTAGTATGTTATGACAGCGTCCGCATCCTACACACTCACTTCACAGATCTAAAGGCTGCATCTGCAAGGTAAAAAACACACACAAACACATGCAATTATGAATAGTTAAAGCTGCATTGACCTAATTATCACACCCAAAAACAATATTGAATATGTGTGAAAACAATGGCTTGGGATGTTGACAATGTCTGTTTAAATAAACTATTCATTGGTTACTAAAAGTTTTCAGTCATGTCTATGTCCAGCACAATTATTTTAAATATATATTGGCTGAAATTAATGTACTTCAGTGCAGCCTAAATATGTCTAATATCCATTAAACTAAATGTCTAACTCCCCAAACCGCAACTGCAAAATGAGTGTCAGAGATAGCAGAGAGAGGGATGATTCACATGTTATCTAGTTTCGTTATACTGAAAATATGAATAACAATGACATAGATAGCTTTGTGAATAAAGTTGCATCCCAGTAGTATTTCAGTATTATTGCACAGTAGTATTTCAAATGTACTTTTCTGTTTGTGTTCAGACCAGAGGAGTGTGCTCGGCCGTTTTCTCTTCATCCCTGTTTGGTTAGTCCAGATTCAGAGCTGGCTTTCCTCCGCTGTGTGGCCAGAATATTGCTGCTATGTCTGCTGCCAAAAAAGGATGCCAAGTCACATACACTACGCTGCTGCCTCACTGAAGTCATCACTACTAAAGGTACAGTGCACATTATTTCACTTGAGCTGTTGTTGAGTCAGTTGTTAAACACAAACTCTGAAGTCAGGAATCTTCTGACTTAGTTTTTTTTCAGGTATCTAGAAAAAAGAAGATCTAATTTGACTTCAGTCCGTGTATATTCATTGTTGACTGCATTGCTTTTATGAAGTTCAGTTACAAGGCCCTGCAGTAGGTTTGTGCATAAAGAAAGAGCAGGAAGCACAAATCTAAAAATGCTGTTAAAGGGATTGTTCTAGCATACAGTTCTGCAGGGGGAGGTTAATTGAAGTTTGGTGGAGTACAGATCTGTCTATGTCGTAATTTAACAGCATATATGGAAGTGCTGCCAGATTAGTTAAGAGATTCAGTTAACATTTTTATGTGTTTTGTGTCTTTGCATGCAGTTTTAAAGCCTTTGGTGGAAGTGCTCAGCGATCCAGACTACATAAACAGGATGCTGTTGTCTCAGTTGGAGCAGAGGGAACAGCAAGCTGAGCAACAGAAGAAAGCCTACACCTACGCTGCCTCCTATGAGGACTTTATCAAACTAATATCAACTTCTACTGATGTCAATTTCCTCAAACAACTCAGGCATGATACTAACAGCACACTCTCACATATTGTGTAAACCTCTGCTGTTTTATTAAACTGACCTATACATGACTCAGCCTGTGTATATAGACATACATGTTAACCAGACTATCAAATGTATTTGCTGCTGCTGTGTTACCATGGGAACAGACTAATGAGGGTAGACATGATACTCCTATATTGTCTTTTTAGCTTTCCCCATGTTTTATCTCCTTTCTATAAGTTCTACGTGGTATAAAACATATTTATCCTTTTTCTTAGGTATCAGATTGTGGTAGAGATTATTCATGCCACTACCATCAGTAATCTGCCTCAACTGAAGAAGCAGAAAGGTACATTCTGCAGTTAATAGAGATTACTTTAAAATATAATCTGTATGTATCGATCACTTGGCAATTAAATTTAGGCTCTGAAAGCACCTGAAAACAAAACAAACAAGACCAATGTGTTAATATGTTAAAATTTCTTATTGGCGATTTATTATGCTTAAGTAGTTTAGTCTAACATTCAGATGTTTAGTGATTGCATAATTAATTGCATAATTACTTATTTACTTGCTTTCTTTTTCTGAAATTTTGATTATTTATTTTTTGTGTAGAAGGCAAGAGGTTGACTAAAGCAGTTTCTAAGAAAATGTGTTGAATTAGTTAAGTTCATATATAATATTGTATGTTCATGCATATAAAAAATGTGTATATCTTTGAAAATCGATGTAGTATAATTTAATAAGTTAAAGCAAACCACAAATAATTGACTTGTTGGTTAAATTGCTCCACACCAGGTAGTTATTGTGTGTTTTTCACACTTTTCTTTTAACCACTTTTTCTCACTCTTCCTTAGAACGAAAAGGTAAAGAGTCAGCAGCCATGAAGGCAGACCTGCTGAGGGCTAGAGATATGAAACGTTATATAAATCAACTTACTGTTGCAAAGAAACAATGTGAGAAACGGATTCGCCTACTTGATGGACCAAATTGTGATAACCTCGAAGAGGGAGGGGGTGATGACAGTGATGAGCCTCAAAGTCAAAAGGTAAGATTTGTTTTGTGTGAACTTTACAGCTGGTGTGCATTTCACTTGGAAAGATACCTGTGACAAATGATGTTTTGAAAGTGTGAAGAATTCTTTTACAGAGCTTGAAAATACCAGAACCATTTGGTTCATGCCTTGGGATTTGCATGAAAGTGTAACATTCTTTGTTTTGCGTGTCGTCTTTGCAGATCCTCCAGTTTGATGACATCCTGTGTAATGCGGGTTACAGGGAGCATTTCAAAGTTTACATGGAAAGGGTCGATAAGAGAGCACTGATTAGCTTCTGGGAGCTTGTGGAAACGCTGAAAACTGCCAATAAGGTGACCTGTACCCACATTCCAGATGTTTAGTGCAACAAAGTCATCAGTTAATGCTGTTAGTGGAATAGTGATATGGTAATAGTTGTTAGTAATGTTCTTTTTACTATAAAAGTCTTGTGCATTACATGTGCTTTGCTTAGGTGTCCGACCATATAAAAATATATTTTTTTAAATTAATGTCTTTTAAAACCATTGGTATTTCACAGCATATTAATGCAGTTTATTTTTTATGATGTGGATTTTATAGAATGAAGTGCCCCAGATTGTTGGGGAAATCTACCAGAAGTTCTTTGTTGAGAGCAGAGAAATTCCAGTGGAAAAGCTTCTGCTTAAGGAGATTCAACAGAGTCTAGTAGGGAACACGGGAACACAAGTCTTTGTTAGAATACAGGAAGAGGTAACGTCTGACTTTATATTATTATTGCTATTGCACAAACTGTGCACTGTGGAACATTTATTAGATTTGTCAAAATAAGTAATGGTACAACATTCTTTTTCTAGGTGTCTGAAACCATGAGAGAACGCTACTACCCCTCCTTCTTGGTTTCTGACCTTTATGATAGACTGATAAGGCGTGATGACCATCACAACCAGTCACAATGTGGCAGTGAAGACAAAGAGGATGGGGTAAGATGCACCAATAACATTTACGTGTGTGTGTGGGGGTGTGTGTGTGTGTGTGTGTGTGTGTGTGTGTGTGTATATATATCTTCTATTCCTAGGACTGCATAGGATGGATGAGACCGCCCATGGGGGGCGAGGAGGGAAGATATATATCTTTTCTGAATGTTCTTTTGTTTGATACCAATGTCTTAAGTTGAAATGATTTATTTGTATTCATCTGTATGTAGTGCCAGGGTCTAGATGCAGGTGAAGAGGCCTGTGATGAAGGGAGTAAAGGAATCAACGAGCAGGCCAGCTATGCTGCTACTAAACTCCGCCAACTCTACGACAAACTCGAGTACAAGCGCCAGGCACTGGGCTCTATTCAGAATGCTCCTAAACCAGACAAAAAGGTAACAAAATGCCACAGAACTGGCTCAAAACCTGCCAGTGTGACTCTAGTCTTGTCTATGCTTATGCAGTATAAATAGTTGATTGACCTTGAAGTATATTTATGTATTTTGTCTTTTTACATTGCTGAACTACATCTCCAGCCCATTATGAATATATGTTTATTGTATGTATCTATAGATTGTGTGCAAACTAAAGGAAGAGATTGGAGCTATGGAGAGAGAGCACAATGAACTACAGCAGCACATCCTAAGGACTGACTGGTGGTGTGAAAACCTGGGGCACTGGAGGGCTGCTGTCACTTCTGCAGAGGTAATGTTTAAGCTTAGTTTGCATTAAAACGGTTTGTGATGGCTTTACCTGCAGTTAATCAACACAACAAATGCATAATATGTAAATGTAAAACATTAAAATCTGGTTACATACAGTTGCAAGAAAAAATATGTGAAACTCCCAGGAATTCCAAAGGGTTCTCATACTTTTTCTTGCAACTGTACTAGATGGATACTTTGAATTCTGCAGATTAAAGGCCAGAGTGATATAACAATTATTTATAATATGTGGAAATAATGCTTTCCAGTCAATGACTGCCTATAGTCTGGAGACAATAGATATCTGCAAATTCTGAGTTTCCACCCCAGAGATGCTTTGGCTGGCAATCACTGCAGCTGCTGTGTCAATTTGTGACTCTTTCTGGCATTGGTTTTGTCTTTAATAAGTAAATCTGCTGTGTTTAGTTGAATTGGGTGGCTGACTTAGCCTCAGTCTTGTTCTTCTTTTAGTCTATATTTTGCATCAGTAAGGAAGTTTTTGACATAGTCTAATCTTGCTTTCCTGTTTTTGCACTTTGTTGAAAGCCATACATATTTTAACCTTTGTGCAGCCTTCTAGGGGTCCAAACGACCCCACTGTAAAATAGGGGGCGCCAAAGCTCAAAAACACACACATGGGTTGGATAAAACCGCCTCGTGGGTGTAACATCCAAGCAATGAACACATGTGGGTCTACTTCTTCTTCTTCGTTCATCTGGATAAAGCGTGCTGTGATTTATTGTCTGTCTGCGTCTGTTTTATCCAACTCTTGTATGGTTTTGGAGCTGTGAGTGTGCCCTATTTTTCATTTTGACCCCATTGAAGGTTGCATGAGGGTTAAAGCTGAACACTGATTACTTTTAAATATTTAGTTTAAAATCAGTTATGGGTGTGTACAAAACCATAAGTCACAGTTTCAGAAATATTTGACAAACTGTAACCATAATTGCAGATATTTTAGAAAACAGTTGTGTTTGTGTGTGTTTCAGGCAACAGAGGAAGGCGGTGAAACAGTAGCAAGTTACAGTGTGTGCGTTAGCCTGGTAGTAGGTGAGGAGACAGCCAACAGTCGCTGGAGTGTTCAGAGGAAACTCACTGAATTCCAGATGCTGCACCGCAAACTCACTGAGGTAACACATCTCCAGACCCACACCCATATGGCTGTGGTTTAATTTTATACAATAGCAAAAGGACAGCAGCATATAAAACTAATCATTTCATAATTACCTCCACATAAAACATATTTTATAGTGAATATGATTTTTACAGTCCCATACTGTACTTTAATGTTTTCACTATATCACCATAAAGTGATTACATTTCAGTAAGCAAGTATTCAAGTCAGTGAATTAAGTTGTATTCTTTGTATTTTTTTTTTAATGGCCTCTTTACTGTACTTCTAATTATCAGCAAAAAATACTCATAATAAAAAGGTTTTCACTTATTTGAAGTCTCATTATTGTATAATCACATTTGAACTTTTTCCTTCTCAGTGTTTTCCATCATTGAAGAAATTCCAATTACCATCTCTCAGTAAACTTCCCTTCAAATCTATTGACCTGAAATTCTTAGACAAGAGCAAGACTCAGCTTAATGCCTTTCTTCAGGTAAACAATCTGTCTAAAGCAATATTGCACTGCCAAATAACAAAATTCATAAACTCTTACTTTTCTTTTTATTTAATAGTGATCACGTTTTAACTTGTGCGTAAAATTACACAAATACAAAAAAGCCAGATCAGTGGTTCTCAACTTTTGTCCTGTCAAATGAATTTAAAAATCTTTTCATCTGCACAGCTCCTTCCAAATATGTTCCACATATGTGAAATATTCTGACATGTCACAAAAATATTTAGATTTATAGCTATATAAACTGTTTTCCCATCACATCTAGCTTTGTTTCAGTCATATATCCACCATACTATTTCAACTTCTTTGACTTAGTTGATCGATACACTAAAAATTGATATCCACAATTGCAAAAAACATTTTATCCATAACTACAGTATATCCTCTACTGCATACACTGCCTCCTTTTGGTTAATGATGCCAACTAAACAGTACTGATGATGACTTCAGCTCTATGTTTGATTTTGTAGCGTTTGCTGACAGATGAGCGATTGTGCCAGTCAGAAGCTCTCTATGCATTTCTCAGCCCATCCCCAGAACACCTCAAGGTGAGCAGTTCCTTATACTTTTCAAATAGGACTGGGCTACATAGCATTCAACAACAAAAATTTAAAAGAATGTATTTCTTCCCTCTTAATGCTCTAATTACTTTCTTAGCCTTTTTTTTCTGTACCTTTTTATGTATTTTTCACAAGTGCATGTACATTCAAATTTAGGTCAGTTTAAGTTTATGTGGTTTTGATGAAAGGTTCAGTACAGTCATGAGTATTCTACATTACTTTGAGTTTAATAAAGCCTCCCCCAAAAATGATATGATAATCATATGATTCCATGCAGTATGTCGTATATTGATGATACACTGTTTAAAGGTGATGTCAATCCAGAAGAAATCATCTTTCTCACTGGCCTCTTTCCTGGAGAGGCTTCCTGGAGATTTTTTCTCGCATCCTGAGGTACATAGTCCACACAGCTAAAGTAACATTGTGCACTATGTTAGCTCTCCAGGTGTTTTGTGTCAACATTTGCATTATGTGTTTGCTTATATCTATAGGAAGAGGCTGACGACGACAGTGACCTGTCTGATTATGGGGATGAGGTTGATGGAAGGAAAGATGCACTGGCAGAACCCTGCTTCATGCTCATAGGAGAAATCTTTGAACTCAGAGGAAGTGAGCGCTGCTTAATTTTTGACAAACACAGATTGTTCCTTATCATTTCTTAGTTTCCTTTTAAACCCATTTAAATAGAGATGATGAGGTCTGTCCTAAATGAGAAAACTTGAAAGGCAGTAGTTTTTGGTTAAGGTGCATATAGCTTGGTGCTTTAGGCCAGTGGTCCCCAAACCCGACCATATTTCATATTCCATATTTCATATAAGACAATATTTTCACAGACAGTATAGACAACTAAAAACAAAGTGTTTAAAACAAAACAAAACAAAGAAAAAAGCCACAAAATAAAGACTTGATCACGTTTCCCTCTTATGAGCTGGTCTTACCTGGGTTAAAGGAAAACGAGACCAAAACTGTTACTTGTGTCCAGTCTACTACATAGTTTGGTTTTGTCGTCGTAAACTTTTAAGACCACCGCTATTTGCGATCTCCAGCCACACCGACTGAATGCGAGCAAGCGTTTTTTTCAAAATAAAGATCTGTCCGACACCGATAATAAAATATTTCTTTATTCAGCCTTTCTGGTGGCCTACTACCAAATGACCCACGAACCGGTGGTTGGGAACCTCTGCTTTAGGCCCCTTTAGGACATTATTTCATTCTAAGTATGTGCATCTTTTATCTACCTGTCTTCAGTGTTTAAGTGGGTGAGGAAGACACTAATTGCACTGGTCCAGGTGACATTTGGACGCACTATCAACAAGTAAGTAGTATCAAGTATCATCGTCACAACTTGTCACAGTTTAAACCCATTTGAAAATACGTTGTAGAGTTGGAATTGTCATGTACTTTTATGCTGCTTCTGTTACCAGCATTTGGTGACTTTCTTTTAAGTTTGTGTTTGTTAGTAATTTTACTGCATGTTCCATGGTTTATTTCAGACAAATCCGAGACACTGTAAACTGGATCTTTAGTGAGCAGATGTTGGTGTGTTACATCGCTGTGTTCAGGGACACTTTCTGGCCTAATGGGGATTTGGCACCACATGTAAAGGTCCGCACAGACTCTGAACGACGTGAAACTAAAGAACAGGCACAACAGAAACTACTTGACAATATCCCAGGTAATAAGTGAGACACTCAAAAAAAGTGATACACATTTAGGATGTTGAGCAGTTTAATATGTACTAGTCTGATTTCTTTAAATTTATATTTATGTTTTAAATCAGATGCACTAGCAAATTTAGTTGGCCAGCAGAATGCCCGTTATGGAATCGTCAAGATCTTCAATGCCTTGCAGGAGGCTAGTGCCAACAAACATCTTCTCTATGTAAGGACAATACATACTGTAATGTGAATAGAACAGATTTCACAGAATTCAATTGCAGAATGTAATGGATGTAAATTTTTATTTGTCTCACTGTCCCTGTTAGGTGTTGATGGAAATGCTGCTGAAGGAACTGTGTCCTGAACTTAGCACAGAGGTGGAAAACATCTGAACATGAGCACAGACACAAACTCAAAAGTGTAAAGATGAAACTGTGGGTCTACTGAGTTATCATTTTAAGCATTTCTGTAGCTGACCAATCACATTCTGTCAAGATAGACAGTGAGAGGTGGCCTTTCTTCTAAACCTCAACTGGAGAGCAGTTTTGCTGGTCAGGGCTTAGACAGATGCTGATTCTGTTTGGTTGAACTGTTCTGTGAAATAATGAAGAACTGCACCAGACTGAAAGGGGCTGATGCTTCACTTTGCTGTGGAACTGGAAGAAACTGCATAAAGTCTGACTTCCTCCTATTAAGAGAGCAACCTGAGCTTTTTAGTCTTGGTCACACAAGAACAGATTGTAATTCTGACACCATATTCCACGTCTGTGGTTATTTTATTTAAAATACAAACATAACATCTGGACCAAAAGACACTGAAGTATTTATTGTTATTGTGCAAGTCTCTGCAGTCGTTACGTTACAGATTAACCACTTGGGCGCTTAAACTACAACGATCATCGTGCGATAATCTATAAACTTTGGATTTCATGTAACAAAGACAGGTGTAGTACAGATTTTCACTGTGTCAGTGCCCACAAGCCTCTGAACATTCCTCCTACACACAACCTGAGCAACAGTACTTGTGTTGTGATCTGTGATTCTTGTTACATCTTATAATTGTGCAATATAATGTCCTGTGAAAGTCACGGTGATGATTTTATTTATGATTTACTATTGATAGATTTTATTTTTACCAAAAAAAGTTTTGAAAGCATTTATATAAGCAATAAATTGCAAACAAGTTGAAGTAACTTTTTTTATTTCTTAAAATGTGCTGTACACACTGAATCTAAAGTTAAATATTTGTCATTAGTAATAAATTGGAGTGTTATCTTTTACTAAAAGAAATACTGCACTTGAAGAGTAATTTAGTCATTTAGGAGTTCAATATGGATAAAATGACGGTCCCCAGAACCTGTGACAAAACTTGTATTTGTTTTTCTCCAGACATTGTTGGGTATTGAACAGGTGCTTTTTTTCTTATTGTTTCATATGATAATGTTCGAGACAGTTTGTCGTTCATTCAGTCACACCTCAGCCATGTTTTCCATTTTTTCTTTGAGGACAGGAAAAAAAAACATTCATTTTTTTATCTATAAAGTTTCAAGAATTGAAAAATGAAACACTGAAAATTGATTCTCATGTGGATTTCTCCAGGAATGGAAGATGTCATTCCCTCTGCTGCAGGTAATAATTTTTGGACCTACAGGTTTCAGAACTAGCAAATCACCACCACTTGAGATGAGAGTTCACATCACTACTTCCTGCAGTGCAGTAGCTGAGACAGGTTCATAAAGGGTTTGAAAGGGCAAGTCGAGCCTTTTGATTGCACAAAGCAAAGAAACTACTACTAAGGGAACCAGATAAGAAACAGAAAAACGATATGAGACCAGTGGCCATCTGTGATTTGGGGGTATATTTGCAAAATTGAGACTTTATTTCCAACATCTGTCTTGTGGCAGGGAATTAAAAATTATGGTTGCCCCTGCTCTGAAGCATAGAGGAGTATATGAGGAAAGTATGTTGGTTTAAGGGTTATTGAACAAGGACCCAAACAGTTTTATCTGCATGGGAACCTATTAAGAATATGCAGTTATAATCACAGTTTAGAAACGTTTATTTGCTTACTAAAAAGAATGTGTCATATAAGGTAGGAGTTTATGTCTTCAGTGTTACTGACGCTATATAAAGTTACCGCAGCAACGATAACAAGGGGAAAAACAGGAAACAAACAAAAGCTTTTCCGTTAAAATAAGAGCTTATCGTTTATTTAACAATAAGCAAACTTAAAACCGAGACATCATAATTATTTTAATCTTCGGGAATCTTACAATAAGCTGCGTTTTACCAACTTACGTAGTCTGACTCACACGGGTGCTACTGACACACCGGAAGTACTGGAGTGTTATATTGGTGATGTTGGGCTCGAAGACGAACAAAGCATCGATTACACCTGCAAGGTAAGAAATATTGCCTTATCCGGTACAGTCAGATTTAAACTACGTTAAGTGTAGGTTTTTTAAAAATATATTTGTTAATGCTGTCGTCAGTATAACCTAGTCTATTTAGCTTGTATCTAAACGTTAACTGGCCGAGCAGCAACTCGTTGGCTAAGTTTAGCTTTTCTAGTGTATGCGTTTTATGGGCTTTAGTTTAGGAGTGTCTTTCTTTTAGTTCAAACTAACAATTGGACGTAAGGTGTAGACTATTTTACAGTACAAGCATGTACCATAAATAAGTTAAGTCACATTATTATTAGTTATACTGTCCGTAATGGTATTGTTATGGTAACGGCTAAGCTAATGCCGTTAAGCGGGTTAATGCTATGTATTAGTAATGTGGCTAGTGTTTTGTGTGGTTGGCTAACAATGGGAAATTAAAGTGACACGAGGGCTATCAACAAACTGGGCCGTATTTATAAGCAGGGGCGCACGTTTACCAAACGTAAAACAGACGAACGCGTGATGTTAACTGCGAATCGTCGCCTTAAATTAAGTGGTTCATGTGGAATGCGTGTCAGACCTCATTTTACTGTTGAACTAATTCGGAAAGCGACAGTACATGTATTTACATCCACAGATTACTCGGAAGTATGTCATGCATTTTATTTAACCTCACATAGCGTCTTAATACTACAGAGGATTTTATAAATACACAGTCTAATATTGCTTCCTTATATGTTGAATATCTCTGCACTTCTTCATCAGTCAATGACATTTTTGTGCTCGCAGTTACATGTAGGCACGTACCTGCAACAATAATCAAATGGAGATGGATGATGAGTTGGCGGACTTCATCAGGGAGCACAAGGCCAAAGTGGCAGAGGACAAGGCCAGTTTGGAAGAAGAACCTCCTTACATGGAAATTAAAGTGTGATTGAATAATGCTTGCTAATTTATTGCATTTGTTAACATTCATTTTTAGTTTTTATTAATTAATTTTGTTTTTCCACCCCTTGATGTTTGTCAATTTCGAACTGTCAGGCAAAACCACACAGAACCTATGGGTCTACTATTAAAGAAAACATCCCTCCAAAGCCTTTCCCACAAGCCAAAGGTACAATAAATTTGTGTTTTCTCCTCTATCTCCGTGGTACTCTTCATCAGGGTCTAATTTAATTTAATTTTAGTGAAAGTCAGCTTGCTGAACCCTATCCTCCCAGATGACACCCCCGAACCCACAGACAGTGGGACACCTTCACTTGTTTTTGCACTCTATTTGCACACTCACTTGCATACTAATTTTCTTTTTAATTTTATTAACTTCGTACTGTAGACACTGTAGCTGCACCTTACACCAGGTCAAATTCTAAGTACCGCAAAGAGTTCTTTACTGTACCTCGCAATAAAACACATTCTGATTCTGATGTGTTTTTGTTTGTTTTGTTTTCAGAGGAGAGCTACAATGTGGGTCTTCCTCTTGGTATGGAGTATGAGAGGAAGAAACAGAGGCTGCGGCATGAGCTTCGTATGGATTACAGGCAGTATGTGGCTCAGGTGACTATCATAGACTTATCTGTGAATAATGCCATTGGCTGTATTGTGTTTAGTGTAGTGCTGATTTCTACTGCTTTAAAGAACATTGAAAACATGGTTTTGAGATAGCTGTATTGTATTTAGTGCAGTGCTGATTTCAACTGCTTTAAAGAACATTGAAAACATGATTTTGAGACCATTTATTTATTTGTTATGTGTAGTCTGTCACAGAAACACAAAAAATGGTATTGCAGGACTGGAGCCACAGGTGATAACCCCTGACTTTAGTAAACTACTCATGTTGCCATTTTCATGTATTCATTATTTAAAAACCTATGAGGTGTATTCAATTTTGTCAAGTTTTATATGGCTAATGGTGGAAAAGGGTAGAAAGCTACAGTAAAATGGTATCTAGTGACAGCATATCAATGGTATTGTAACAGTTAACATTAACTTTTTGGTCTGTCTGTCTGCTGTATGACATGACTAATTTTATACTAGGCATTTAAATTCAGGTGACAATTAACAAACTTACTTAATAATAATAATGTCATTACACTGTTCCGCTCAGCACTGAGCTGTGTACAGTATTATATTTACAGTGAAACGTGCCTAAAATGAAATTTGCTAATTGTATAACAGACAATGAAGAGTAAATCCCCAATAATGGTAAAATTGTACTTCACAGAAAAATCAGTCGGGTGAATCTGGACCATTAATCCATAATGATAACAGGAGATCTATGAAGGTATGCATTAAATTATATAATTTGACTTCACAGGACAGGATATTGTTTTTTTTTTTACATAAATGTGATTTAGTTGCTGGCATGTCAAATTTCCTTTTTCTGTATTATTAGCAGACTTTTAATCCAAATAAAATCTGAGTATCCTCTTTTGCTGGATGGCTGCCCAAATCCTTAGAGAAACTAATTAGTCTTAATATTACTAGAAACACCTACTTGAAGACCAGATAGGTCTTTTTCCCAGTCAGTGCACCCCATCATTAAGAGATGCAGCCACTCTGACAGAGGACAGCAAGGGGTTGCACAGAGATCTGATCCTCACTGAGGCTGCTAGACTAAGCCCTGAAGAAGAGGGACACTCATCACTGCCTCTGAAGCGACGTGACAGGCTGAACAAAGTATCAGAAGATGAAGATCTGGAGATGACAGAAGGCAGATATACAAGGGTTGATACCAGTTGTGAGAAGAGGCAACCCAGTAAGATTAATGGGTATGTGAAGAACATTTTCATTTATTTTTGTTCATGTACATGTGCCTGTTATGAAAACATTGAGAAACCCAAAGTTACATGCTCTCCTTTATCACTTTCAATATTTATTTATTTATTTTATATTATATTTATTTGCCTTCTCCAGGGGGAAGAAAGAAAATCCAGTGGATGTTGCCAGAGCAGGCAGGAGATTAAGAACACAGATCAATAAAGAGGATAGAGTGTTTGCTACTGGCCTTATAATAGGTTTGTGCTTTACCTGTGTTCATTTTAAAATAAAGTACTGCTCATTTCTTTAAGTTTATGGTTTTCTTATATTATGTCTTAAAAATGAACTCTGATTGATCAGTTATTACTGCTGTCTATTGTTTTCAGGGGCTGCTGATACAGTTGATGCCTTACGGAGGAGGAAGGAGCATTACAGAAAGGAGCTGCAGGCGCAAATAGCTGAACAGTACAAAAACAAAAAAAGGTATATCATCACAAATCTTTCTTTTTTAATCAACTAAATAATATTTAGATTTTAGAGCAATCTATACTTTTCTTGATATATAGTACAAGGAATTTTGTGCAAATGTTTTTAGTTCTGAGTTAAAGTTATGAGGACTTACCAGAGCATTTTCATATACACAGTCAGGTTTGTTAATGAAGTTTGTTGGTGATTGGTCTGACACCACCACACTGAATTTGAAATCAAATGAAAAATCATTTCTAATTCTAGGGGTTTGACATACAACCCAAATTCTGGAAAAGTTGGGACGTTGGTTTTTTACATCTGAATGAAATCAAAACTATAATTCTTTCAAATCACACAAGCCAATATCATTATACTAGATAACATAATAAATAACTGAGAAATGTTACGCTTTTATCCAGTAAATAAGCTCATACAGGTCTCAAAATAGTTGCTGCAAAAAAGCTAATTAAATTGATTGTCTTTACGTCTGTTACATGATTAACTATAAATGGGATGTCTTGGAGAGGCAGTCTTCAGGCCCTCATACGAGGGCATCACTCAATGGGCCCAGGAATGGATCTAGAAACCACTGTTGGTAAGCATCTGCAGATGCCAACTAAAGCTCTATCATGCTAAAATGAAGCCATATGTGAACGTAGTTTAGAAGTACTGTCGTGTCCTGTGGACCAAGGCTCATTTAAAAAAAAATATTACTGTTTCAAAACGTTCTATGGCCAGACAAGTCCAAATTTGACATTCTTGTTGGAAATCATGGATGTCCTGAAGGAGACCTTCCAGTGTGTTGTGAGCGGTCATGTTCAAACTCCAGTGTCGCTAATGGTATGGGGGTGCATAAATGCATACGGTATGGGCAGCTTGCATGTTTTGGAAGGCACTATGAATGCTGAAAGGTACGATATCTAAACATTTTTGACCAACATATGCTCCCCTCCTGATGACTATATATGTCTATTTCAATTAAGGCCTTGTGTATTTCAACAGGACAATGCAAAACCACATACTTGAGCTATTAAAAAAGCATGGATTCGTTCAGGTCCAGGTACTGAATTGGCCTGTCTGCAGTCCAGATCTTTCACCTATAGAGAAAATTTGGTGTAAACGAAAACTATGTCAAAGACAACCACAAAAACTATGTCAAAGACACCCACAAAGTCTTCAGCTGCTGGAAAGCTATATCAGGCAAGAATGGGACCAGATTCTACAACATGCCCCTGTCCCAACTATTTTGAAAAATGTAACAGGCATCACATTTGTATTGAGCTTATTTACTGGACAAAGGTGTAACATTACTCAGTTTAAACATTTGTTAGGTCACCTTTGTTTTATTCTATAAAATATTGGCTTGTGTGATTTCAAGTATTTTAGTTTTCATTTTATTAAAAACAACGTCCCAACTTATCTGGAATTCTGGTTGTAGTTGTGGCATTAAGCATTTTCTTAGCTGCACACACACACACACACACACACACACACATATACATACATACATACATACATACATACATACATACATACATACATACATACAAAATGCTTAGAACTGGTAAAAAGTAAGATATTTGCAATTAATAGTTATTAAGGAAAATTAAATGTGCAGTTTAAAAGTGGGTTCCAGTCTTTTTTGTGCTGCCCCCCTTAATGGTGAAAATATGTTAAATCCCTCGCTTACTAAAAAACGCACAGTTTACATGCCATTGCTTGCATTTCTGGACATGTATTGCAACATTTAAATAAAATTTATAAAGAATCCATATATCCAGGACATATATCAATACCACATTTTGTTTTTGATCACTTACTCTCTTATGATCTTATTATTGAATGCTTGAAGTATGAACATTCAAGAAAAATATATTGATTTAATAGTTTTGATGTGTACTGTGCCAATAATGTCTGTCATTACACTGTTCAGCTCAGGGCTGAGCTATTTGCAAACAAACACCTCTCTGTATTGAATAGTGTAGGAAGTATCAGTCATTTTGAATAATTCATCTGTAGTGGCACAGCATCAATGAAATAGTTTTTCTTGTTCATAGCTTTTAGTTGTTCTTGTATATCTTTTAGCATTCCATATATGTCCTTTGCAATACTGTTGTTTGACAGTGTTAAACAGTTATTTGGTACCTGCAACCTTTAAAGCTGTTCGCATTCACCAGCTTCACCTGCCCTTTGACTGTTCAATAACGGCAAAAGTCCTGGAAGACCACAGAAGATGAGAATTGTGTTTGTTAAAGAGAAACAAAAGCTAGTCAAGACCAATAAGCTGTGTGCATGTGCAATTGTGCACTGCTCCCGTGCAGACTATCTGCTCTGCGCACAAAATTAAAAAAAAAAAAAAGCAACCTGATTTGAATATAAAATAGACCCATAACATTGTACATGTACATAACATGTATTCTGTACCATTTAGCAATGTGACTCAGTGAGTGACAGGTGACTGGTCAGCCAGTCATGTATTTCGGTTCATACACGTATTTATGCAGCTAATCATAGTAGTGAGACATATAGTAGTAGAAATGCTAGTAAAAATTCTGTAATTATATATTTTACAGACAACGAATTACAGAAGCAGGATAAATTACTTTTTTTTTTTTTTTTAAACCGTGTTGGACGAATGTGATACTGGCGTGACCACAGTGTACACGTCTGATATTGCTCACAGTGGTTCAAGGGACCACTCAGGGAGTTTGTGTGTGTGCTGAGAGACATGAAAAATTAGAGGGATCATTTGTCAAGAGTAGTTAGGCACTACTGTCAAATACTGTGTGTCAAATATGGTGGAGGCAACACTGTGGCACGGTCTTGTATAGCTGCCAACAGAATTGTGTTTCTTCTGATTATTGATGATCTGACTTCTGACATCGAAGTCTTCTGAAGTGTATTGTTATTCTCAGTATGTTGCACACTTATCCTTAGTTTTATAACATTTAGCTAAAACTTTGTAGAATATAGCTTCATATTGCAGATGTATAATAATTAGAAAAGAAAGAGCAAAAACTACACTGTAATTGTAGGTAAATATTCAAGAATTAAAAAAATATATATATTTGTTTGTTTTACATTCATTCAGGGGCTCCCAGAATGTGTGTGTCTGAAAATGTTGTACAGAGTGTTATCAAGTTTCCATTATTTACAAACCTGTAGCACTGCACATTTTCTCATTGCAGAGAGAAAGAGTTGGAGCTCAAATTTGCTGCAACCGAGGCAAATGATCCTGAGAAACAGGTCAGCAATAACATGACAAAGAACTCTTATTTATTTAGGTAATGTCAATAGTTTTTAAATCACAGTGGTTGAATACAAATTCACATCTGACTAACAATGTTTAGAAAATATAATGATATTAAATAATATTAATATTAAAGTACTGTATAAAATGTATTTAAATGTACTGTATACAGTTTGCTTATATATTGAATTTTCAACTCAATCTACAAACCAGCCACACCGATCCAGACAATTCAACCGGAGAAAAAATCTTCAGGTTTTGGAGCTCCTGGCAGAGATTGACTCATCATCATCATCATCATCATCATCTAGGGCTGTACACAATAATGATAATATTAGAGTTGAACACAGAGAAATGCCTCCACCTGAACACCCCAATGTAGCGTTCCAGTCCCCGCTGCTGGAGTACAACTCTGCCCTAGGCCTGGCAGGAGGAGGAAGTGGCCTGTTTCCCAATAGGTATCCTGCAGTCCTAAACTTCTCACAATCTGATACTCCCAGGTACCTAAATCCCTTCAGACAAATATTTTCATTCATTAGCTGATACAAGAGTTTATAAAAGCATGACCACAGTGAGGGGCATATTTTGTCTGCTAGTCTTTGGACAGAAATGTTTATTAGCTAACAGTAAAAAGTGTAAAAGTACATTTACACTTTATATTAATTGTGGTAATGTCACAAATTGTGCTAATTTAGTGCTTACTATTTTCTTTCAGCAACTTTGTAGTAGGAGATGTGAGGCAGAGACAAGGTTTCAGATTTGCAAATTACAGTTGTTTAACATAAATAACATAAAATGGACTCCTGCTTGGTGCCTCTAGACTCCCCTCGTTTCCTCCACATCCTCCTCCTGCTGTTGGTGAAGGCTTCAGAAGCTCCAATCCAGATTCCCATCACTACTTTGGGGCCAGACACCTTATTGACCCAAACATGGCCTACTGTAAGCCCTGGTGTTCTCTGTTACATAGGAGGCAGTGACATATGCAAATATGCTCTATTCAGTATTCAGTGTGATTTCAACATGGTCATCTTTATTTTCACATGTGTAAATGTCCTTTCCTGCTGGGCTTCCTATATCCTACTGGAATGTCCCACCAGGGGGAGCTGTGGCCAGTCACTTGGATCAGCACAGCCAGAACAGTGGAAGCGACTTCCTCGAACCACAAAAACAGTAAATTTCTTAGAAGCTACAGTCACTTATGATTAGCTGCTTCTATTGGTGTGTTTCTGTGCTTACCTGCAAGCAGGCATATAATTAATAAGATTTCTGCAACACTCTGGTCAGACCCAACCGTGAAAGTGTTACTATGGACTCACATGCGGGGGTCTTTCATTTGGAGAGAACCAGGTCAACCAGAAACCGTATTCTTGACTACAGAGAATCTCTGAAACAGCAGGTAAGTCTAAATTTAGTATTTTACTTTTTAGTATTTTATGATATATATATATATATATATATATATATATATATATATATATATATATATATATATATATATATATATATATATATATATATATATATATATATATATATATAAAAAAATGGTTATCATAACCTTTATCCTTTATTGATCCCATGTATTTTGACCCCTCGAAGGCCCCGCGAGGGTTAAGATACAAGCAACTTTGACTATGGATCTTTGCACTTAAAATAAATAAAGGAGAGGGAACATCAATAAGAAGCAACGTCCCCCTGTATATATTATACAGTGTAAATTTAAATTAATTCACATTTCAGTCTGTGATATGTTGGCAGGAAGCTTCCAGGAGAGGGATCAGGGAATTTTATGAGGTACAACTGAATTAGTTAGAAATGTTTCCTCTAGTTCTTTGTAAAGGTGTTAGGGCTGGCACTCCATTCGAAGATTCAAATATTCTCTTAACGTAAAGCAACAAATGCCCTCCCTACTGAACCTTACTCGTGCTGAAGAGACACACGTGTCTAGTTTTTCATAAATTCCCAGTAGACTGTAAAATACAGTATTTGTGACTGATCACTTAGTCTTTAACAGCTAAATCAAAACTTTATTTTAGGTTGTAGTTGGTTTTATGCTTGAGTTAATCTGTTTTATATACACTGCAAGCATGATGAAATTTTGTCTTTGTCATGATCAATTTGTCTTTATATCTGCTTATTCAAACTATCCTGGAGTTAGATAGCTCTTATACAAACATGAGAATTCCACCTAGTATTGTAAGAAAGATTAAATTTTGTTCTGAGTTTGATAGCCATTTAGTAGTGAACTTGTTACTGTACTTAGATCCAGGAGCAACAGGAGCGAAAGCGCCTGGAAAGGGAGGAGTCGGAGCGTTATGAGGCTCAGCTGGAGGCTGACATGAAAAACCATCAGCCTTGGGGCCGAGGGGGAGGAGGAGCCCCTCTGCGAGACAGCACTGGAAATCTTATTGGTACCCTATTTTTTGACATCTGCTCTATCTATTCAGTATAAAATGTTTGGATTCTAACATAGTATTCCTGTTGCCTAGCTGATCTCAGCCAGATGCACAAGCTGAACAAGGAGGCCTACAGCAACCCAGAGCAGTGGCAAAGGAGAGCCAAAGTTCCTGTGATTGCAAGCAGAGCTGAACACTCTGACCACACTGAGAGGGTGTCTGGTACTGTACCTGATGGCAGTGTCCATGACCGTAATGACACAGTCTATGGTACAGGAACTTTTTGTGTTTTGCCTTGGACGCATTTCCTGCTTTGCAGTTATACAATGATTATAGAAAAGAAATCCTCAAAAAGGGTAAAAACTGCAAATACACTAATAGTATGAAAATATAGGGATATTGTAATCATGCATTCCACAGTCAGAAACCACTGTTAAGGACAATAAGCTGGCTGTTGTACTTATTTGACTTGGTGAAAGTCTGGAATCCCCTCTGTGGGAAGATGTTGGTTAAGGCTGTATTGTGGAGCAGAAAAGTCACTGCTTGTATTTAGTTGAGTGTAACCTTTACTAGGGGTCATATAGAGTTGAGTGGTTACTGCCACCTCAGGGGTTTGTTGTTATGTTGCCCAAATGAATGAAGCTGATAAAGTAATCTGGGGACAAAGAGCTACAAAGAGCCCAGATCTATTTCTACTTTCTGCTGCATGTGTCATGTTGGTGTCATCACATTGACCTTGTGATTTTTCAGTTCTTTTGAGAATGAGCAACTCTGATTACTCTGAGAGTACTAGGAGATTAACCCTATTAGCACTATCATTAGCTACTGTACAGTGAGTGTTCACTTTGAGTAAAATGTATCGTTTTATTTAGCTCATTGTAGCATTTCTCTATCATTTAGGTTTCACTCATGTTTACGCGCCACAGTTCGCCCGGAGCAACGTTTTTGCCAACCAGCCCACCCAACAGCAGCTTCAGGAACAGGACAAGTACAAGGCTTACCTTAAAGAACAGGTACTGCTTTAGATATTTGGAGTACTTCAGTTGTTTTTGTCATGGATTGCACTTCTCTTGTCATATGTCTCCACTGCAGGCAGACAAACATTCTTTAAGGATTTTGTTCTATAGAAATGTAGTGTCTTGCTCATACTCTCATCGTACACCCCACAAGTTTTCTATTGGATTAAGGTCTGGGGATTGAGCTGTAACATTAATATTGTTGATCTGGAACCAAGATGCCGCTCGCTTACTGGTGTGTTTGTCTTGTTGAAACACACATTTCAAAGGCATTTTCTTCTGCATAAGGCAGCATGACCTTATTAATTCATTCTGTTTTGATGTATTCAAACTTATCCATGATACTTGGAATGCGATAAATAGACCCAACACCATAGTAAGAGAAACTTCTCCATGTCATGATGCTTGCACTACCAAGCGTCGCCATCTTCTATTATGGCTTGAATTCAGTGTTAGACCTTCTTTGATCTTCTTGGAGCTGATCATTGACTGAGTCTTCGCCCTTATGGATATTCTTCGATCCATTCAAATGGTAGTTTTGTGTTTTCTTTCAGGTTTTGGTTTCCATTTTAAGGCATTTGAGATAATTTT
This sequence comes from Macropodus opercularis, assembly GCA_030770545.1. Lineage (NCBI taxonomy): Eukaryota > Metazoa > Chordata > Actinopteri > Anabantiformes > Osphronemidae > Macropodus > Macropodus opercularis. The sequence goes on along the minus strand of CM061098.1, from coordinate 15,681,452 downwards.
AGCTGAGCAGCCAATGATTTTCTGCAGTTCTTTGTATGTTTTCAACAATTTGAAGATTTGTGGAAACTGGGTCGTTCCAGACATTGAGGAACAACATATTTTGATAAAAACATTCAGAGTCAAATGGATGACCACCAACATCTACAACACTTACTGCCTTCTCTCACAGAAGACTTCACTAATTGAATGCCCCTTTCAATTAATGATTCAATTACCCATAACCTGCAACATGCATGTCATGACTGGTTTTCTATTGCTCACTGCATCTACTAGAAATATATTTGCCATGTAGAACTCTAATTTCTATCTCTATCTCTATATCTCTCTCTCTATCTCTCTCTCTCTATCTCTATTAGATTGAGGAAAAGATGCGTAAAAAGGCAGAGGAGAGGGAACGGATCAGACTCGAGGAGGAGAAAGAGGAGAAAAGACTGGCAGAGCAGCGGGCTCGCATCCAGAGGGAATATGAGGAAGAACAAGAGAAAAAGAAACGAAAAGAAATGGAAGTGAGTCTGTTTTTTTTTATTAAAATACTGAAATTATTTATGTAATTACTTAAAAACACGAGAGTAGAAGGAAATATGTTATATTTGTTAAATATTTAAATGTGCAGTTCCTCAAACGCTTTCCTTTGTCATATGTTTCTCATGTATTGCTTCCTCACTCTGTTTCTTGACCTTCAGCAAAAGGCCAAGAATGAAGAATTAATTCAACTGGCTGAACAGAGGAAAAAGGAAGCAGAGAGGAGAAAGAAGGAAGAAGAGAAGGAGAGTGCAGCACTGAGGAGACAGTATGAGAGGGAGAGGCAGGTTCGATTAGAGGAGGTTTGCTCACTGATACCTCAGCAACTAACTTTTTTCAAACAACAAAATCACCCACATTACTGCATTGTTCAACTTTTCAATAGGCGTTTGTGGCTCTTGTGCCTTTAGGTCCACAGGGAACCTTCGCCTCCAATCCCCACCCTCCAAAAGAAACATGGGCTACACCCACGCACGCCCAGGCCTCCCACTGTTGACAGCCACCACTCTACTGTCCCGATGTCCGTAAGTCACACAGTTGAACAAAGATCTTCGTTGTAGATCACATGGGTGGCCAGCATTAGGAATTGTGAATATTCCTGAATGTGCCATTTGAGTCAGATTTGTATTTTTATTCATTTAATTATTGTTGAATGTTGTTGGAATGGATTTTGGGCTTCATACATTAAAATTGTTGGTTGCATACAGACATTGTGAAATTAGTAAATTTATGCATTAAGCTTCTTTGTTAAATGAACATCCATGTCTTAAAGCCCAATTATATAGCTCAGTGGCATTGTTAAAGAACAGTTATCAGCACTGAAACTATAACATCGGTATCTCAGGTAGTTCACTAACAAAGAAATAAGTCTATAATGTCAATGCTAGGTTTATTTGAACAGTGAGCGACACAACAAAATAAGTAATACATTAATTTCCATTTTCATGAGTGAAATAAGTATTTGATCCCCTATCAGCCAGCAAGATCTCTGTCTCCCAGGTGTATCTTATTGGGAGCCCTCTCACCTGAATTCTGTCAGTGTTGAATTCTGTCCCCTGAATTAAAAGCCTTCCTCTTCTCCTTCAATAGGCCTTTAAGCTTAGGGGTCACCCAGGGCTTGTTGGAGAAGCACCGCACCCTCCGGGTCGGTACCGTGTTCTGTACATAGAAGGTGATGTAGTCTGTGATGCAGTGGGTCAGGCTGCTGATGTCCTCTCCATGAGAGCTGCAGAGGGTCTCCCAGTACATGGTCTGGAAACAGTCTCTCACTGACTTCTTCTGTGCAGGCTCTCGAGAGGCGAGAATCTCAACGTCCTGGGTGCAGAGTTGTTACTTAACTGAGATGTGCGCTGGGTTGCACAATCTCTTGTTAATAAACACACAAGTCCTCCTTTCTTTCTACCACTCTCTGAGTCTGGTGTTGATACATTCAGCCATGTGTCAGTAAAACACATGAGTCTACACTCCCTTTACTCCTGCTGCAGCCAGGTCAGCACCATAAGCTTGTCCATCTTATTGGAGAGGGAACGGATGTTTCCCGTAATGATGGTCTTTACCTTCGTCTCCTCTCCTGGAGCTTTCCTCCTGCTCTGCAGCCTCTCCTTTTCCTCCATATTTCAGGTGGAACCATGGGCTTCTTCATGTAGAGCGGTACAGGGCTGCACAGATATATCATACTCACAATCTTGTCCTGACTTATTATTGATGAGTTTCGTACAACTTTGGACACTGTTGCAGTTATATGTATGCTTCTTCTTGAGCCAATCCTTTGTTGCCTTGGCCATGTGTTTTGGTTCATTGTCACGCTGGAATACCCAACCACGACCCATTTCAATGCCCTGACTGAAAAGGAGGTTCTCACCCAACACTTGACTGTACATGGCCTGTACCTTCACGGTGTAGCGTGTTACCAACGTTTTCTTTGGTGACTATCTCATCTGTCTTGAGATCATTGACAAGTTCCTCCCGAGTAGTTCTGGGTTGATTCCTCACCATTCTCATTATCACTGAAACTCCACGGGGTAAGATCTTGCATGGAGCTCCAGATCGAGGGAGATTGGCAGTTAATTTATTTATATATATATATATATAGTATTTATATAGTATTTATATAGTTTCATCCATGTGCGAATAATCACACCAACAGTTGTCACCTTCTCACCCAGCTGCTTGGCAATGGTCTTGCAGCCCATTCCAGCCTTGTGTAGGTCCACAATCTTGTCCCTGACATCCTTGGAAAGCTCTTTGGTCTTGGCCATGGTGAAGAGTTTGGAATGATTCTGTGGACAGGTGTCCACCTGTCCACAGAATATATATATATATATATATATATATATATATAAATAAATTAACTGCCAATCTCCCTCGATCTGGAGCTCCATGCAAGATCTTACCCCGTGGAGTTTCAGTGATAATGAGAATGGTGAGGAATCAACCCAGAACTACTCGGGAGGAACTTGTCAATGATCTCAAGACAGATGAGATAGTCACCAAAGAAAACGTTGGTAACACGCTACACCGTGAAGGTACAGGCCATGTACAGTCAAGTGTTGGGTGAGAACCTCCTTTTCAGTCAGGGCATTGAAATGGGTCGTGGTTGGGTATTCCAGCGTGACAATGAACCAAAACACATGGCCAAGGCAACAAAGGATTGGCTCAAGAAGAAGCATACATATAACTGCAACAGTGTCCAAAGTTGTACGAAACTCATCAATAATAAGTCAGGACAAGATTGTGAGTATGATATATCTGTGCAGCCCTGTACCGCTCTACATGAACAAGCCCATGGTTCCACCTGAAATATGGAGGAAAAGGAGAGGCTGCAGAGCAGGAGGAAAGCTCCAGGAGAGGAGACGAAGGTAAAGACCATCATTACGGGAAACATCCGTTCCCTCTCCAATAAGATGGACAAGCTTATGGTGCTGACCTGGCTGCAGCAGGAGTAAAGGGAGTGTAGACTCATGTGTTTTACTGACACATGGCTGAATGTATCAACACCAGACTCAGAGAGTGGTAGAAAGAAAGGAGGACTTGTGTGTTTATTAACAAGAGATTGTGCAACCCAGCGCACATCTCAGTTAAGTAACAACTCTGCACCCAGGACGTTGAGATTCTCGCCTCTCGAGAGCCTGCACAGAAGAAGTCAGTGAGAGACTGTTTCCAGACCATGTACTGGGAGACCCTCTGCAGCTCTCATGGAGAGGACATCAGCAGCCTGACCCACTGCATCACAGACTACATCACCTTCTATGTACAGAACACGGTACCGACCCGGAGGGTGCGGTGCTTCTCCAACAAGCCCTGGGTGACCCCTGAGCTTAAAGCCCTACTGAAGGAGAAGAGGAAGGCTTTTAATTCAGGGGACAGAAAGAAGTAGAACAGAGTTCATGAACTCAAATACAGGCAGGCCAAGAACAGCTACAATAAGAATTTTCTTTAGACTTTAAAATCACACAAGCTTATTTTATTCACAATAAAACATAGATAACAATATTAAGCAAAAATATTACACTTTTATCCAGTAAATAACATAATTTAAAATTTGGTGAACACAGCTACAGGTACTTTCTGTGTCTGTATGGAAGAAGATATTTTTCTGTGAATAAATAAAACTCAACCATATTTTTTCCCCTTTTGGCTACGACAATACACCTATTAAACTTTTTTATTTTTCAGGAGTGCTCTGTGTCTGGTCTTCAGTCCCCACCTGTACCTGGTTGTAGGAATCAGCTACGAGCTGCTGGTGCTGTAAATGCTCATACTGACAGACATATACACAATATTTCTTTGCATCCTTGTTAATATTAGTAGTAGTCTCATGTATAATTGGTCTTGGTTTTGATAAACTGATACAAAATGACCCTAATTGTGTGCGTCTCCAGGTGACCAACGTGATGTGGTCAGCGAGCTTTCAACGCTACGCCGGCAGCTCTGCATTGAACAAAACCGACTTGAGGGTCGTCTCCAGCAGGACATCTGGGAGGTATCTGACTCTCCGATGAGTGACAGGTAAAGCCCAAGCAGATCCAACGTCATCAAGTGTCCCCTCCTCTACCACGTTTATTTTATTTTATTTTGTGGCCATTGCTGCCACGATTCCATATCCTTTTCACGACACCTGGGTGACCTAGGTGGCGATTGCCTTACACTCATAACACACGCACATTGCAATGGGTCGCAATTTAATTAATATTTTATACTTTTCGAGATTCCAATATAACTACTACTTCAAATATAACTAATGCAAAGAAATTTTGTTGGTGAGTAAACTTCACCTGATTAGTGGATGCCATCTTGCAAATAAAAAGGTAAGCTTCATATTGAAACAATAACCTCAAAATCACTTTATTTCTGTTTGGAACCTCCTCTATAATAAAAAATTATCTGTGATCTCCAGTCATGTAGAAAAAGAATGGCTGGGTATTTTGTAACATTATTTTAATACATGGACATTTAATCTCAATGTTAACAATAGAGAGAGTAAAAAGCAATTTAGATTATATAATATAATCTATTATCTATATCTAATCTATTATTATATAATAATATAGATTAAAGCAATCTAACTAAACAATTCAAAGTGAAGAAAAGACTTTTCAAGATCTTTTGTAAATGTAATTGTACAAATAAGGCACAGGTGTATCACACCAGGTGCACATAACCAGTAGATTGTTACTTAGCATTTTCAATGAGACTTGCTTGTTCTAAACTTTTTCCAGACTCAGACATTTACTTTGGCATGCTCCTGACTGTTGAAGTGAGGTTTTTTATTCGTATTTACTGTTTTTATACCTCGTATGAATGATGCAGTGAATGGAAAGCACCTGTTAAATGACTGGAGAGCACTTTTTAAATTTCATTGTACAGGTGACAATGGCAATAAAGATCTATCTATCTATCTATTTATCTACTTAAACATTAGTTCCTAAGATAGTCTGATTTAAGCACTTGACTTTATAAACAACAAAGTGAGTTAGCTCTTTTGCAAACTTCAAACATGCTGCAATATTTCCTCCGTGGTGATCTCCCATGTTGTTCTATTCTTGTTTAATATTTTACTTATTGTAGATTTGTCAACAAAAATGTTAGCATGTGCCAGAGATTTCTGTGAGTCTTTAGCTAACACTGTAGGATTTTAGGACGTCATTGAGCATTCTGCGCATTGCTCTTGCAGTCATATTTACAGGACGACCACGGCTAGGGAGAGTAGCAACAGTGGTGAACTTTCTCCATTTGTAGAGTCTGTCTTACTGTGGGATACATGAACAGCAAGGCTTTTAGAGATACTTTTTTAACATTTTCCAGCTTCATGCAAGTCAACAATTCTTGATTTATTTAGTTGTCTTGATTGTTCTGAGAGCTTTTTTGTGAAAGGCATGGTCAGGCAATGCTTCTTGACAACAGTAAATTTGTGGGGTTTTTTATAGGGCAAGACAGCTTTAACTGACGCATCTAATCTCAGCTCATTGATTGGACTCCAGGTTGACTGACTCCTGGCTCCGGTTAGCTTTTGGGGAAGTCATTAGCTTAGGGGTTCACATGGATATGGTTGAAAGCGGGAGACCTGGTGATGATGTGAGCTGCAGCATTTTGAACTAATTGGAGTTTGTGAAATTATTTTTGTGGAAAAGAGAGCAGAGTATTGCAGTCGAGTCAGAGTATTTAGTAGTCGATTCTTGAGGTCACCAGGATATTGACAAGGATCGCAGCAGAGTGAGAGGTTGATGTTTCTGAGATGGAAATATGCAGAACGGGTAATATTGTTAACCTTCGTGCAGCCTTAAATGGTGTCAAAATGAAAATAGGGGGCGCTCAAAAAGACGATAAATCACAATACACTTTATCTAGATGAACGGTTGGATGAACTTGTTCATCAGAAGACCCACTCGTGTTCATTGCTTGGATGTAACACCCACAAAGGCTGTTTTATCCAACCCTTGTGTGTGTTTGAGCTTTGAACGCCCCTTATTTTACAGTGGGGTTGTTTTGACCTCTCAAAGGCTGCACAAGGGTTAATGTGAGAATGAAAGGAAAGTGTGCTGTCTAAGACAATACCCAAGTTCTGTACCTGAGTGAAGGGCGATATGGGGGAATTATTAATCAGAAACGCGGGGCTATTTGCTATGCTTAAAGTGGATTTTGTAGCAATAAATAATTTCAGTTTTATTGCTGTTAAGTTTTAAGAAGTTGAAGGAAAACCATGATTTTATTTCCTCAATGCAATGTGAAAAGGAGAAGGGTGGGAGTGTGTCATCCGCATAGCAGTGAAATTTTATATTAAATTTTCTTAACATGGAACCAAAGGGAAGGAGCTTAATTATTAATAAAAGGGGACCAAGGACAGAGCCTTGGGGAACACCTGAGGAGACAGGTTTGGATGATTGGATGGAGTTTGGATGAAAATGCACCAATCTGAATATATTGAAAGCGGTCAGAGAGATAGGAGGCGAACCAAAGAAGTTGGACCGGAGGCAAGTCTATGTATGAGAACGGAGTGAGAAATAGTGTCAAACGCTAAGGACAGATCAAGTAGAATGATTATGGTAAACAGTCCCTTATCTGTAGCAATAAGAAGATCATTTGTGATTTTAACCAAAGCAGTCTCAGAGTTTATGGATGATAGGTGATAGTGGAGTTGAGAGGCCACATCTTTTTCTTTTTTTTTTTTAAAGAATTTTACAAAGAAATGGAAGATTGGATATGGCATGTAGGTCATTGAAGTCATTATGATCTGCACCAGCTTTTTTCATGATGGGGAAAATCGCTGCTATTTTAAAAAAATGAAGGAACAGAGCCAGAAGAAACAGAGGAATAAAAGTCATCATAGAAATGAGAGATGGAAGACTAAAAAACAGGTGGATGGTTTAGATTTACAGACTTATCACATTTTACACTACCTTCTGAAACTGAAGGTAGTGTAAAATGTGATAATGACGAGAGAGGAGGGGCTGACAGGTCATGGACAGCTGTAGGGGAGCATAGGTTTATGATTAGTTAGTGAATTATGCCAATTTTATTGTTGAAAAAACATTGAGTCACAGAAGTCATTGGACAGAAGTTTGGAAGAAAAAAACTGTGGAGATTTTATACTGTTGTTGACAATAGAAAACAGGACCTTAGTGTTACTTTTGCTGTTACTAAGGTTACTAATACTAAAAGAGAAGTGAGCTGTTTGTAGGGAAGAATATGGCTCTTGTACATTTCTTCATGAATATTAAGTCCAGTTTTCCTATAAAAGCATTCTATTTGGCAGCCTCTAGCCTTGACCTGACGTGCAGGGGTGAACCAACGAGCTGAGCGTAAGAATGTGACTGATCTAGATTTTAGGGGTGCCATAGAATTGAGCACATTTCGTAAATTTTGGTTGCACAAGATCGTCAGACGTGTGGAAAGTGTCAATGTTGGGTAGATTTGTGATAGATGTGATGTTATATGGTGAGAGTTCAGAGCAACACAGAAGGTCTAGGATATGACCTTTGGAGTGGGTGGGGAAATTGATATGCTGTTTCAGACCAAAACTGTCCAAGCAGGATGAAAAGTCTTTGGTGGTAGCACTGTTAAGATTGTCCACATGTATAATAAAATTTACCCATATTGTTGTGACTTCGATGAAGACCAGAACACATTTTATTTCTGCAGAAATCCATGTAATCTCAAAGGTTTCACATACTTTTTCTTGCAACTTTATGCTGGGGATTGCTACCCAAGACTATTGGATGGACCCCCACCACTACTGAGCTACTGAATGTGACCTGTGAGGACTACCCCAACAGGACAAGGAAAACATCAGCATTCAACTCATAACATTATTATTAACACACATTATTAAGGTCCAGTATATAAATACATATGATTTTTTGTGTTTATTTACCTTGGCATGATTTTTCAGAACTGAAAGGTCCGACACCAATTGATCAGCAGGGGCAAATAGCTTTAGCCTTTGACAAGTTGAAGCTGATTGACGCCGACATCAGGTCTATCTCGCAGACGGTGCAGCTCAGCAAAGATAAAGCTGCTGGGCCTGATTCTTGTTGGACTATTTTCTTTTAGTAGTATTTTCCTCAGAGTCTGAACTCATATTCACTTATTAAATAAGTTTCTCACGGTTCAAGTAAACTCATATGAGCAAATCTGTGCTGATGTGATTGACAGTAAGGATCCGCCAACCAGGTGAGCGCTGGTTGGGTATGAGCAGGCATCAGTTTCTGGTGATGTTTGGGTGATCACATCAATCAAAACGTTTTCTTTCTATGTTGTAGACTTCAAAACTATCTTATAAATACAATAATTATCATATGTCTAAAACAATGCTTGTTATTCATTTATACTTTTTAACAGTGTCTTTATCCTCCCTTTATTCAGACACCGTGAGCGCCCCGCTGTGGATGTGTTTGATATGGCCAGGCTACGACTCCAAGCCCCAGTGCGAAGGCCCAGCTCCAGAAATGTGGAGCCCAGAAACCTGCTGCGGATCCACGATTCTCTTCATCTCAAATACGCAGGTATTAGCCGAATCTCAAACTTTGAGCTGTACCTCAGTTCAGCAGTTCAACAGCTATAGATATGATTGTGCATGTGTATTTGTCTGTCAAATGGAAAGTCTTGGCTGGGCTTTTCAGGCGCTCCTAAACTGGAGGATGTGGCCAGCAAGAAATGGTGGGACTACCGGGATCTGCATAACCACGTCAGCAGCCAGAGATCCACAGTCCAGGACGGTCAGAGCTCATTATAAATCCTACAAATTCATATATACGTGCATGTGTCGATCTACATTATCTGTACAGAGACATCTTATACATGGGACTTGGTAGCTCATGGTACATCTGTGTTTTCAGATTATTTTGACCTTTCACCACCACATCAACATGATGAGGTGAGAACAAATTGGTTTGGTTTTAATGTTTTACTCTGCCTGCTGCTTGTATTTTTTGCCATTACTGAAGTGGAATAATGAAAAGGGTTGTATTTACTGTATTTTTCAGAGGAGTGTGAATGTGGGATATCCAAGAGGTTCTCTGCTCGAATCAGAGAGTGCCTTCATTGGTAAGAAATTTGGATTTTTCAGATAAGAAGCTGAATGGTATCTGGTTAAGTTTAGGAAGACTAAACTTCCAGCTTCTTGTCACTGTTGGAACTGTCCCAGGTTCCAGACTTCTCCCATTTTACAGTTACAGAGGCCACTGTGCTAATGGGAACACTTAGAGCTTTAGAAATGTTTTTTGAAGTTGTCTATGACTTATTTCTGTGTGTTTTGTGTGTGGTTAATGCGTTGAGATCCCCTGGGCGATGCCTTTCCAGTGCTCCACACCTCATATCCTGAGAAACCCCCCCAACTGTCAGCCAGAGAGAGGAGGAGGCTGGCCAGGCAGTCACAGCACCCCCAGGTACTCTGCTTTACATCACACACACATGCTACACACATTCACATATACAATTGTAGCTGTTCAAAATGACCCCCTTTTAACTGCCGCACGGTTGAGCGCCACTATGTCACCAACTAAGTATTTCAATTCTTGCTGTGGGCTTGTTTCAACCATATAGTATCTGATGTACTGTAACCTCCAAATACACAACTGCTGTGTAACAGGATGGAGAGTCATTATTGACTTAAGGACGTTTTTATTGTGTAGGACGACTTTCTTTTGGTCTTGATGCATTCAGATGGTTGGGTGCATATATACAGATTTTTTTGTGTGTCCAGTCCATTTTTGAGTTTAATGTTTCTTCTGTTTTTGGGGTTGTTCTAGTGCAAACAATTGGAACAATTGTAAATGTTTTGCCGTTTGTGTTGCCGATATTTTCTTTATGAAGTCTTATCCACAGTAAATAATACATCACTGCTGTTTAGGTACAGTGTGTGAAAGGGAAAGCTTGATTACACTGCTTCCCCAACTTTAACACTGATACATTAATTATCACTTCTCATCTAGGCTGTAGCAGCCAGGTGTTGAAAGACCATTGAGAACTAAGTACACAGCTTTACAGGAGTCTGACTTTACTGAGTCACATTTATAACCTGCAGCAGAAATCATCGTCAATAAGGCAAACACACAGTTAATTCTTCTGAGGCAAGCTACACCTTCACCACAAACAAAAAATGTATAGGTTAGTAAAACTAAATGGCGCTGTAAACAACTAGATTTCTTTAGTCTGATTTCCAATAATAATAAATAATTAATGAATTAACTGCTGCAGTTAATCAAACTCACACAGCGGGTATCGACGTCAATCGCACAAGCCACTGGCCTTTCTGAGATAATGACTTTGTAGTTTTAGTGTAGTGAAACCGTGGTTTCCAAAAAAATGCCACTGAGCTACGAAAGGAGGGCACTTTCAACTGCTACCACTGTATACTATATTCAGCCATGTGACTTGTGTACAGGTATGACCCCCATGAACCTTGTGTACACTGGTTGTTTTAGGAGCAAGCTGCTTGTAGCAAGTACACTGGCTACCATGAAATCAGCTTCACCAACACAGGTAACAGACTGCAGCTTGAGGTGGAACCAAGAGGAGAGGGGAGGAGCCAGGACAGGCCAGGTCATCAGAGGGCTCTCAGTCATTGTGACAACACAGCTGGTACAACTTTAGATACGCTTTTGCTCATAATGTTTTAGTGTAATTATTTTAACAATGTTGCCCCAAAACAAAGTAATTTATCTTTAGAAGAAGTTGACTTTTATTATAGGTTTCGACTTAAATTTAGCCACCATTAAACCAAACATGGAAACTGTTTATCCTAGTTGGGCAATGAAAAATATGGTGTTTTATGCAGGTTAAAAGAGGTTTATTTTTCTTCTTTAGTTTATATAGGTTAGTCAGAGGGTTTTTGACAGGTTGAATTTTTTCGGGATGTGTCTTTGTTGCAGGACCTGTGGATCTGTCAGGCGACGAGTCCTCTCCTTCACGTTTTTTTCTTCACAATCATAATCGTCCAATCTCTCAAGCAACAGTTCCCACAGATGCTTGGATTTATCCAGGAACCTCAGAGACACTGACATGTTCAGACCGTCAATCAAGGATGACAACATAAGATCCAAAAATGACTTTCCAATTGCTTTTGGACTATGGCATTATGGTTAGTTAGGTTTAGTTGCAGTGGTTTTAGTGACAAATGATATTTGAAAAATTACAGCGTTTTTAAACATTAGTCACTATTAAGTCACTATAAGAATTCACGTTAACTAAATTATAATGAAATAAAATATTTTTATTATAAGAACTAGTGTTTCAATTGTTTCTATTCTTTCATGATGCATCCACACTATTCTCCCACATGTTGTTTTTATAATCTCTCAGAAAGGGCAATCATATTACAGGAACAGTACATATACAGTATGTATAATGTATCTATATTATAGAGTCTTTCTCAAAATCTTGTTCTCTGGGCGCAAGGTTATGACAGATTGACAGGTTCTGTGATCAAACAAGTCTGCACGTGTGTGAGATGGGGGTTCCAATTTTTCAATTTCTAAAGCTGTAATAAAACCCTAAAATTACGTTATTACGTGTCCAAAGGCTTTTAACGGGCCAATCTTGTCACATTTTTAGTTACCTTGTTAATTAAAGTCACAGACTAATTGAGTATAAGCGTTTAATATTGACTAGTTATGTCTGTACTTTTTTTAGAAAAAAGGTGATAAATCTTCTAACCTAATCTACAGGTCATTTTGCACATGCCATGTTGCCGCAAAAATTATGTGGAAACGTGGCTTAAATCGCTAGCAAACGCTGTGGAGCATGACACTTTTAAGACACTGTATGTATGTATGTATTATTATCACCGTTATTAATATTATAATTAACATCATTATTATCACTATTACTCATTGGTTTATTATTCTCAGTTAATGTAGTTTTATTGATGTCTTCTTTTGTCATTGTTGGTAGTATTCTGTATTGTGTTTAGTTTTGTTGTCTTTGTGTTTCCCTCTTCCTGCACCCTCCCTGACTTTCAACAAACATGGACTGCTAAGTATTTATTTACTGAAGTCAGAGGTAAAGCGATGTGATCAGATTGCCATGTTTAAGGATTAATTCAATTCAATTCAACTTTATTTATACAGTGCCAATTCACAACATCAGTTATCTCAAGGCACTTTACAAGTAAGGTTTTAAGACCTTACACAACTAAACCCAACAATTCCCACATAGAGCAAGCTTTTAATTGTAGCCAATCAATAAATTATACATTTAAATAGCAACAGTGGAGAGGAAAAACTCCCTCTCTAACGAGGAAGAAACCTCCAGCAGACCCAGGCTCAGTGTGGGCGGCCATCTGTTTGTTTGTTTTTTTAAAACAAGCCTCACACATCCAGGAATGCAGCAACCATATGCCACAAAATCACTAAAAATTAAGTTATAAGTAAGTTATTCTCGGAGGATGAGGTTATCAAAGATAATATGCCCTGGAAAAAACAGAAGCATTTGAGAAAGTCCCGTTATTTAATGTAAGTGGTGATGTAACTAAAATAGCAAACTTCACATGCAGTTTGTTGCACCTTTAGAGGGGCACAAGACTGAACATAGTGACATCAGCTACCACACAGCTGTCCAGTGGCTCAGCCTGGCCAAAGTGCTAAAAGGGGTCTGAAAGCAGAGATCAGAGAGAGTTTTGTGACAAGAAACGCAAAGACATCTCAGAGCTCTCAGATGAGGACTGCACAGCAGATTTTGCATTTGCTGTTGATGTGACTGCACTGAACACTAAACTGCAGTGCAAGGGCCTTTTTGTCCATGAAATGCATAACCTGGTGAAGGCTTTCATGACAAAGTTACAGGCAACTTGAGAGGAACAATCTCACTCACATGCAAACCCTGAAAGATGTCACACCATCAGCTGATCACCTCCACAGGTACTCATCCATGTTAGGAACACTGCATGGTGAGTTTTCAAGGCAATTTGAAGATCTCAAAACAATGGAGGGTGAAATGCACAGGATTTCCTGTCCGTTTACCTGCAATATGGATAATGCACCCAGTGATGTCCAGCTGGAACTCACTGATGCAGTAATGGCAGAGCACTTTAACTCATGATCACTGCTGGAATTTTACTCTTCTCTCAAGGAGAAGTTTCCAAACATGAGGAGACATGCTCAGAAGATGTTTGTTCTCTTTGGCTCTACCTACATACTGTATGTGAACAAACATTCTCAGTAATGAAGTTTAATAAGTCCAGCTATAGATCCTCTCTCAGTGATGATCATCTGTTAGCTGTGCTTTGCATCTCCACCTCAGACATTCAACATGATTTTGATGCACTTGTTAAAGACCAACAGAGACTAGATTTCTCTCACTGAACAAGAAAAAGGAACAGAAATAAATTAGGTGATTAAACTGCAAATGTAGGCAATATTATTATAATATGATTTACCTTGCTTAACTTGGAGTACAAAGATAGTATTACGATGTCTTTAGAAAGCTAAGAACCTCTTTCCAAAAATATGTGAAACTCGAAATGCATTTTGGGGTGAATGTGAAAGAAAATGATTACTAAGATAATGAATCACGAATGGTACAAATGTTCACATTTTGTTAACCATTGTTTCGGGACATTGTATTGAGTAATGTAATTTTTAATAAGACAACCTCTGTTTTTCATTGCATAATCATAACATAAACTCTTACCAGTCTTACCAACTTGTCAAAAATGCTATTTACTGTTTTTTTTTTTTTACAAAGAAATACAATTATTATTATGTAGAACTTCGTTCAGCCTTTTGGTCTGGCCCTCCATAATATTTTTTGCTTCTCATGTGAAAACATAAAACATAATTGCGCACCCCTGGTCTACATTGTTCATTCTCATGGTTTTTGACCCTCACATTGCCATCATTCTATTTTCTTTCTGTTCACACACACACAGGCAGACTGGGTGATGAGGATAGAAGCCATCTAAACTCTACTGTGTCCCTATTACTCAACCAGATACTCCAGTGTCAATAACGTAGACGCACGCACACACTGCATCCCACTCAGCATTAAACTGACTCAGGAAGGCCACAGAAGCATACATGGCTAGCAACTTCATTCCAAAATTGATTGTCTAGGCAAAAGCTCTTCAGCTGGTTTAAACCATTCATTTTTCCAAACAAATGTTATGGTTGTTAACATTCTAACAATACTCAGACACCAGGAAGTCTTATGCTGTTTCTTTCCTGTCAGTTTCTAGCCTGAAGCCAGGTCATGTAAAGTACCTAGTTCTCATGCTGTGACATTATCTAACAAGTCATGTTGCTCATGTTATTAAAGGGGAAGTGTACCATTTGAGCCTGTTGCTATAAGTGAATTTGTGTATTTTATTTAAAGTAATATTAATGATTTGGGATATTGCCTACAGACTCAAGATTGGAGTGGATGACGCCATCATCTACCTGCTGTCTCTGGTGCTGATTTACCTGGAGGCCGCCGGAACCGCTGTAAGGGGCGTCACAACCCCAGGCCTTGTCTGGTTGGTTGCCTGTTTTGTTTGTGTTTCAGGATAGGGGTTAGACACACCTACATTCACTCATTTATCCACACACCCACAATAGACACAATCCTGCTTTGCACAGATACTACAGCTGTTATTTTGTTTAGTTACACTAGGGTCAAGAGGTGCTACTTTCGTGTTCATGTTTGGGTAGACAGGGTAGTTTAGTTAGTCCAGGTTTAATGTTCCTGTTCCTGTTACCAGCTTTGTTATTTTGCCAAGGCATGTGAAAATAAACCTTCTGAGTGGTACCTGAAAATGTGTCCAGCTAAGCGCTGTTTTATTTTTCTCCTACGTTGTTTCTTGGCCCGTGGGCGTGAGCCAGGGAGGTAACAGAGGGTCATATTTTTTGACTTCTCCAGTGCCTTCGACACCAGGAAAAACCATGAAACCAGAGTCTACTATTTTGGAGGAGGGGGTCCCCTAAGCGACACTGCTGACTCCTTCAGCAGGAGGTCTCCCTCCCAGCTCACGTGCGCGATAAAACCTGAGCTCCTGACACAAAGACCCGACTGACTGACTGACCATGAGAAATGTCTAATACTTTTTGTTGATGTTGTTGCATAATGTAATAATGATTTCCCATCTTAGCTCAATTATGTAATCTTAAACCCAAGCAAGGAGGAGCTGGTTGTTATTGATGACAGGTTCAGCTGTTCCAGACTAAATGTGGTGTTTTTGTTCACCCTAACAAGGAAAGATAGATCTAACATTGAATCACTCTAAGGACTAGAAGAATAATATAACAGTACAATAAAAATAAAACCATGACAAACTATAGAGGAGACAGTTGAAACCACTTAGACGACGTAATGAAGATACCAGATGTTCTTAACCACACCAAGAGCTGTTAAGCTATCAGAACCGATTCCCTAAAGATATCCAGTCCGTCATAGAGGGTGGCCAACGCTTTATGTCAGTAGCCTGGATATCTAATTGCAGGAACCAATAGGGACCTGTGGTCAGCAACCAGTGAAGAAAACAACACTGACTGAGATCTTAGGGCGACACCAACATGGCGCGATACAGATTGAAGGAGAAAGGAGACAACCTCAATACCCAAACCAGTACCTGCACTTCCCCGTTCCACACACAGGATTTATCTTCTGTTACAGAAAAAACGAACTGTCGAAGTGGACTAACAGTTTACTGGAGCATAAATGCAGATCATGGTCTACAGGGTGATTTACATAATATCTAACAGTATGATATGTAACAAGAAAAGCATCTCTGGGTTTAACAATGAGGAGACGTGCAACAAAATCTGAATCACATTGATGAGTCTGAAGATAAAAATCCAGACCTACACAGTGCAGCTCCTATAGGTCATTTGTATATTTAATTAGATGTAAACTGCACCAATAGGACTGACCGACGTGTGAGGACATTTCAACTGTTTCCAGATCTTAAATATTCATCCCAGAAACTTCAGGAGCAACATCCCTATAGATCAAACCACTAACGAGACTCCGGACACAGCCCTGACATGTGTCCATCTGACCACCATGGCTACACGGCATGGGCAGATCGCCATCGTGGGCGGATCACCTGCACAAAACACATCACTAGTTTGCACCAACACACACCTGTCCCAGAAGAAACACATACAGGACACAAGTGACACGGATGGAACGCCGACCTTCGTGACATCTCTCAGACTGAGGTTTTGTGGGTTAATGTGACATTTTAACTTGAAATAGAGCGTCTCCTTTCTTCCCCTGCAGGAGTTAGTTGTAATGTTAAGTTGTATGTTAAGACTGTTCAAAGGTTAATTTTGTTTTTGTGTTTGTTGGATTGTGTTTAATTTGATGCAGGTTCTGTCAAGCCAAGAATAAAGTTAATTTACTAATTTACTAACTCTGTTTTGATCTTGAGAATCTTGTGGGGCAGTATGTGACTATAGGCTGTTTCAGTTGGGGATAGTTTGTGTAGCATTTGTTAGGTTGTATGTGGTAATGTATGACTAATTCGACTATGGTGGGGCTTTAGGAAGCCCCAGAGGAGGGATTGTAAATGTGTATACTCAGAATGGATATGTTCAGAATGTATAGGATGGAACTTGTACTTGATATGTACGTATTGATAGGTAAAAGTAGGCTAAGGTAGGACATTAAAGCCATGAGTTTATAGAGTTTCTGAGTTCAGGATCTGAACTTTTGTGTTGGCAGGACAAACAGGCTGATCTCTCCCATTTCTGGAAAGTTTGTACTGTGAAAGTTCTTGGCGTGCATGGCCGCTCCGGGAACATGGCAGATAGGAGTGACCTGGCATGCAGATACTTTCAAATAAACATAGTCATTAATCTATGCTTCTGTCAATCAATCACTTATGTGGGACTGACGCAAGTTGAGGGTTTAAAAACCAACTCCCTAGAATGAGAGAGGAGAGTGTGCTGTGTCTCCTTGGTGTCTCCCAATTCAATTCAATTCAACTTTATTTATATAGTGCCAATTCACAACATCAGTGGCACTTTACAAAGGTTTAAGACCTTACACAACTAGAACCAACAAATCCCACATAGAGCAAGCTTTTAATTGTACCCAATCAATAAATTGTACATTTTAATAGCAACAGTAGAGAGGAAAAACTCCCTCTATAGAGAGGAAACTTAAACCTTAGTACGAACTACGAGAGAAAAAGAGACAAAGTTAGTCACATGAGGACATGGAGGCATGTTCTGAGTGACCAGAACCATCTCTAACTATATGCTTTGTCAAAAAGAAAGGTTTTAAGCCTAGTTTTAAAACTAAAGAGGGTGTCTGCTTCTCCAACCTGAACTAGAAGCTGGTTCCACAGGATAGGAGCGTGGCAGCAAAAGGCTCTGCCTCCCGTTCTGCATTTAGCAACTCTAGGAACCACGAAGCGTTCTGAAGGGAGCATTAGGAGCTATGAGGTCTTTAAGATAAGATGGAGCTTTATTATGAATAGCTTTGTATGTGAGGAGAAGAATTTTGAATTCTATCCTAGATTTGACAGGGAGCCAATGCAGAAAATCAAATGTAGGAGAAATATGATATCTCTTCCTAAGTCCAGTAAGAACTCTGGCTGCAGCATTTTGAATTAACTGGAGGCTTTTTAAAGAGTTATTGGGACATCCTACGAGTAGTGAGTTACACTAGTCCAGCCTAGAGGTAACAAAATGCATAGATTCATTTTTCAGCATCACTCTGTGAGAGGATCAGTCAGCAGTTGAATGTCACTGACATGGAAACATATTGTATTTCTAAGCTACAGCAGACACAACACTCTTTTCCCACTATCTGGCAGAAAAAAATATTAAGATGAATGACAAAGGTCCTATGATGAAAACCAAGCTTTGGTTTTATCTATTTTTCTTCATAGCACAGATTTTAAACATTCAACCACTCAGTTATGACTTTCTTTCTAGCCATGATTCCATCCATCCATTTTCATCTGTGTTTTTGCGGGGGCAGTTGACTAAGCAATGTTCCCCACACTTCTCTCTTCCTGGACACTTAATTCATCTCTTTCAGGGGAATTCCAATGTATTCCTGGGAGTGTGTTCTGGGTTCTCATGGTGGGACATGCTTGGAACACCTTTCCTGGGAGGCGTCCATGAGGCATTCGAAACAGATGAGTCATCTCAACTGACTCCTCTCTAGGTGCAGGGGCAGGTGCTTCTTTTGAGTTACAGAGCTCCCTAAGGGGGCACCTGCCACTGTGTGAAGGAAAATTATCTTGGCTGTTTTTATCCAGAATCTTGTCCTTACAGTAAAGGTAAGAGTAGGAATGTAGAAGCTTAGATTAGAAGGCTGAAGGAGTTGAACATAGATTTGTTTGCAGATGTACTGTATTTGCCAGGCCATTTTCACGACAGACATTTCAAGAGAAGTTAGACTTATGTGACCGTTGTCTTAATGAAAAACACAATTTTCTGATGTGGGTTCATCTATATTAAAGTGATGCAAGTGCAAGTGTGCTTCTAGCTGTGGTGTCATTAATGGTATTATGAGGGGTATTTATTCAAGTAAGCAGGACATCACAGAAGGCCTTGGTGTAAAATGCATGGCCCGCCACTGGTAGAAAGTATAAAGATTGTATAACTCTCATAATTCACTGCAAATATGATGACATGTAAAGGTCTTTTTGACGTTCAGAACACAGTGAAAAGTGGAAAATAATAACGAGACATTGAGAATCAAGGAGTAAAGATGCACAAAGAGAAAGAATAACACTCTTTAATCAAACTGGTAACTCAAAGTGCAGTTTCAGTTTTATTAACTCCATACATAATGCACACACATAGCCTGTTCTGTGGCAGACAAATTGAATTCTGCTCATGAGAAAAAGGAGAGCGATTTAGTTTGTGCAGGATACAGGTAGAAGCTAAGATATTACTGTGAAACGAAAATTGAATTCCTCCTTTCTGATGTCTTCCCTGCAGTCTGAATCACCACTATGATTCTTTCTGCCTCCCTGTACCTCACTGATCGCTGCTTTTGGATTATTTAAGTGGAATTTTTTAAAAAAAGAAAGAAAGATTGATGGAACAGTTAAGACAAGATGATATATAACACATTTTCTGAGCCTGTAGCTCAACGATGTGACAGGAATTCAGAATCTTTCACGTGTTTGTGGTTCCTGTGGTACCCTATGAACCAGTCTTGTTTTGACTTCTTTCACTTTTCTTGATTTTCAATTTACACTGGAATACCTTGAAGACTATTAAATTAACTAGCTGATAAAATAAAACAAACTGGCAACCATTTTATTTATCTATTATTTATTTTAAGCTAACAGTGTGGTGTAACAGTAAGTAATTACTTCACAAATAAAGTACTACCAAAGTATTTGTTGAGAGATTTCATACTTTATTTATATAGTGCCAATTCACAACATCAGTTATCTCAAGGCACTTTACAAGTAAGGTTTTAAGACCTTGCACAACTAGACCCAACAATTCCCACATAGAGCAAGCTTTTAATTGTACCCAATCAATAAATTGTACATTTTAATAGCAATAGTGGAGAGGAAAAACTCACCTACAGCAGACCCAGGCTCAGTGTGGGCGGCCATCTGCATGGACCGGTTGGGGCGAAGTGATAGAGGAGAGAGAAAACAACACAACAACAAGAAACAGCAACAGACACAGGCAGGATGGTTGGACCAGCAACTGAACACTTGAGACACACGGCTCTGAGTCTGACGGTACCTGTAGATGAGAATAGAGAGAGAGAGACAAAAACAGACAACGTTACTTACTGAAAACCTGTGTCTTATCTAATACAAACAACCCAGACAGCCAGACTTTATCTCTAAGACAAGAAGGATATCTTTCAGTACAGTTTTTGTTTTAAACATAATGATGTTGGGGAACAAAGGAGCATAATATACATCTAATTTAGAATTCACAAATTTTGGTTATTGGCTAAGTTTTGCACAATTTATCAATGATAATTATCTAAGATTGGATAGCACCTCTAATACCTCTTCAGTATCTGCTGACTATCAATATTTATCAATCACAGGTACGTAAAATTGGATAGTTAAGCTATCTTGAATCAATTTCTGGGTTTCCAGGGACGAATAACCAATTTGGTAGAAGCAAATAAATGGTTACTAATGTTATAGAATATTAGTTAATTTAGAAACAGCGAAAGGTGAATTTTGAGCCAAAACCGTTGGAGATCAACTAATGTTGCAGATCATATACTAATAACAAACAAACAACGACCAGTTAAGCTATGACAACCTTATTAACTAAATAATATTAATAAAGATCAACAATCATTCAGGAAACAAGGACAAACAATGTGGGCTTTGTAGACAGTTGGAGCAGTTTTTGGGGAAAACCTGGGCTGACAAGAAGAGACTGAATTCATCCCACCTTGGATGGAGTGTCTCTACCCTCTGGTCTATGTAATTTCAGATCTCTCTCTTCTAAATCCTTGTTAATAAATAACTTGATAAATGACCATCACATAGATTTATTTAGTCTCTTAGCCAGAAACCTGGCTGCAGCAGAATGAATATGTTAATTTGAATTAGTTGAGTCCAACAAGTCACATCAACTATCATATTCCTAGAAGCTCAGGTAGAGAAGGAGTGAAGGAGACATCACGGAAGGACATCTACCGTCTTCATCTTCCATATTCAGAATTCTTTTAAGAATTATTAGAATAATTAGCACAGATAAAGTGATTTTATTTTTTTACAGAATTTTTATCATTCATGTAGATGTCAGATGACAGTAACTAACATTTAAATAATTTAATTCATTACTGGTTTTAGTCAGTATGTTAATAAACCCAGTCACTGTCTTAATCATACTCTTGATCCTCTCCTGATTTATGGGGTTGAGATTGATAATTTATTAGTTCTTCCCCAAATCCCTCTGTTATTGTCCCGGTTAGAATTCAAGGTGGACCCCAAGAATAGACAAGCAGAACCAACACTGGTTTAAAGTCGAAAACCAGGTTAAGAAGTACTGCGTGACGACCGTCTCTACTGGGGTCCCATCGCTGAATAGGAAGAGAGCAGAGAACAGTTCAGCAAGGCAGGAAAGGATAGTTGGAGGAAACAGAAGATGTCTAAACGTGGTAGGCGCAGGAACAAACTTGTAAAGTGAGGGGAGGTGGTCAGTGATGGGTCATAGAGGAAGTGGCGCTGGTAACAGAGGTTTGTCTGTTGCTAAAGGTGGTAACTGGTCCGTGAGATGCTGGAGAAGAATGAGGCATGCTCAGCTGGGTATAATTCAGTACAGCAACACGTGGATGGAGAACTTCTCCGGGGTAGGTCCACAGAGCAAGATTTGGCGGTGGCAGTCTTGAGATGGATCCTTAAAAGGAAACTGAGGCGGGAGTCCAGTGGCAGGGAACAGTCTTCAATTTCCAGTCTCAACCCTGTGGCTAGGGCAGAAGACACCTGCATGCTGCTACTCATTGTAGCAGCATGCTAACTATATGGCCTCTTTGCATTACAAAAGAAATTCGAACATCAAACAAAAACTAGATACACTAAGAGTGTGGCCCATAACAACAATAGAATCTGATTCGAAGTTAGCCAGGCTAGCAAGATAAACAGTCACAAATTCTGTTGGACAGGATACAAAATGTAGCTGCGTGTAAGGAGCAGAGGATGGAATGACGCCAGAGTAAACGGGAGCAGTGCGAAGGATGAGATCCGCGATGAAACCGAAACGGACAATTTCAAAATACAACCTAAAAACTGGCCAAGTCACCGAACATCATAGTTAACTGGCCATTTCTAACTAATATTTGAATTTACCATAACAGACAGATGTAAAGAAGTTCTACTGCAGCCGATGTTTATCCAATAATGCTATTGTTACACTTAAGGAGATGATTCTGTCATCTTTTGCCTTATTCCCTCATACCTACACAGAGGAGAGCAGTCATCTTAATCATGAACAGGTATATTGTCTTATTGATGAGCTTCACTGTGTACAACTTTGGACACTGTTGCAAACTAGAAAGGCAGTGGTGTTCTAAGAAATTACATAATTTCTGTCTAGCATGGAAAAGCAGTTATACGTAAGTAAGACGTATAGTTATACAATATAACAAAGCACCTGGGTTGCTAGAACCACATATTATTCATCATTAATTGAGGAAAAACAAAAAACAAACCCATCATCTCTCTTCTCATCAACCAACCCGGCAGAAGTGAGATTCCAACAACAAGAAATTGTAGCTAAACAACTATGTGAACACCTGCGTAGGAATAACCTGTATGAAGATTTCCAGTCAGCGTTCTGATTACATAATAGCACAGAAACAGCTCTGATTAGAGCTAACTAATGACCTTTTCACAGCTTCAGACAATGGTCTAGTTCCTGTACTTGCCCTGTTAGATTTTAATGCAGCATTTGATACCATAGATTCTATTACAGGACTGGAACATAGCATGTGAAGTGGTCTTGATCTTCCTGGGCATAGTTGAAAGGGCAGCATGGTAGATGGGAGACAAGTTGTGTCTGAGGCCTCCACCTCTGTTGAAAGAGGGGCTGTTTACCTGTACATGTAAAGCTTCTCTAACGCCTCGTTCAAACCACATGTCTACTCTGAATGTCCAGAATGTGAACTTTGTTGTCTTCAAATGAGTGGTCTATGTAACACCACATATTTCAGCTATAGAGGGGACTCATACAGACAGAGGCATGGCTGCGCTACGGGTTCTCCTGTGTCACCTATTGTGGCCAACCTGTATATGGAGGAAGTGGAGAAGAAAGCTCTCAACTCTTTCTCAGGAACAGCCCCAACCCACTGGTTC
Organism: Macropodus opercularis; assembly: GCA_030770545.1. Classification (NCBI taxonomy): domain Eukaryota; kingdom Metazoa; phylum Chordata; class Actinopteri; order Anabantiformes; family Osphronemidae; genus Macropodus; species Macropodus opercularis. The sequence goes on along the minus strand of CM061098.1, from coordinate 15,658,207 downwards.
AGATATGTGGATGACACCTGGGTGAAGCTTAAGATCCATGAGACACTAAGAACAACAGACTGGCATTTCTGGACTGCACTGGTTCGGAGATAGCCAACTGGAATACTACCAGTACCAACACCATCAATGGGGGGATCAGGGTCACGCTAGTGATGGGCGATACCACGAAATTTGGTATCGATTCGATACCAAGTAACTACAGGGCCAGTATCGACGATACTGATAACGATACACCTTAAAGGCAAATCATCATTGCACAGTGTTGATTAATATCCTTATGACAACATGAATAATGCTCATGAACAGAAATACTTGCTTAAATGCTAATAATAAAATTATAATAAATTAGATCAATAAGTAAATTAAATTCAAAAATGAAAAAATATCTATTTTAAATTAATCATATTAATTTATGTGTGGACAGTGGAATATCCTGGAGGCAGTTTCCTAACCAAAAACGGTGGATGACATACAAGGTCAGACTGTTAATTAAAGCCAGTCACTTAGCTTTTAGGTCTGACAGGGGAAATTCAGACACTGGATTAACCGCCTTCCCTTGGACTGAAACAGGCCTAGTCTTGAGAACAAATTAGGTGAAACTGTGCCTATATAACATCAATCCCAGGAAGGCAGATGTACCAGATGGGATACTGCAACGGGTGCTTAAGGACTGTGCAGTTGAACTGGCAGAGGTCTTCATCATAATTGAATTCAGTTCAATTCAGTTTTATTTATATAGCACCACAGCAGCAGTTATTTTAAGGCACTCTACAAGTAAGGTTTGAGACATTTACAGCATGTTGCTGTCTACTGCTTGGCTCCCAACATGTTTCAAATGTGCCATAATCGTTCCTGTAACAAAACAGGCAAATGTTACGTGTGTAGGAGCCATTATTTCCTTATTTGCTTTGGTTAGAGTTAAGGTAATGGTGCACTTCCTGTCTGGTGGCATGGTGAGCCTATTACCTTCAGGCCAGGAGGATATATATATACGTGGTGTGGCCACCGTGCGGTAATGGGAGGTCATACAGTTTTGTACTGCTCCATAAATTACTAGAGCACCTAGAGCACAAGAACACATATGCAAGACTCCTTCGCTGACTTTAGCTTGACATTTAACACAATGTTGCCACAAAAGTTGAGATCCAAACAACTATGGCTTGAACACATCAATATGCAACTGGACACTGGACTTCCTAACAAATCAATCATAGTGGCAAGTGTATTTCATATGCTCTATCTGTCAGCACAGAGGACCCACAAGGACCCAAGAACTTCAAATTACTTCATTAAGTTTGCTAACAACACAACTGTGCTTGGCCTCATTACGGATAATAATAAAACAGAAATAATAAAAACAGACAATAGGAAGGAGGTTGAACAACGGGCAGCATGGTACATCGAGCATAATCTGGTTCTCAACACAAAAAAGACAAACAAAATTAACCAATGAACAAAATTTTTGTAAATCTGGGCAGCCCATTCACTTTCCACTCTACATTGGATAGAGGGAGAGAGAAAGTCAATTTTTGTTTTAAGTTCCTCAGCGTAACTGTGATAGAGGATCTGGCCTGAGGCACCAGCACTGCCTCAGCTGCAGGAAAGGCCTAGCAGCGACTCTATCTGACAAAACTGAACAATCTCATGGTGAACTTTTATCACTGTGCAATAGGAAGTGTGCTGACCTATGGATTCGTATTGTAGTTTTCTAGCTGCACTAAGTCTGAACAGTGGGTGCTCCAGAGAGAGAATAACCAGGACCAGTCTCCTGGAGATGGCCTTTGTCTATGCTCATCGCTGTTTAAAGAGAGTGAGAAATATCCTGAAGGAAACAGCACACCCTACACATAATTTGTTTCACCTGCTGCCTTCATGGAGGAGATAGAGATGGAGGCCAGGACCAGCACAGTGAGCCACAGCCTGTACCCTCATTCAGTCAGACTACTCAATGAACACCTTACCACATTTGTACTTCCCAGTTAATCTAATCACATTACACATTAATGAAAATCTAGTCTCAATTTATATGCTATAAGGTCTTGGGCAGTCTGTTCACGCATTTGAACAAAATAGTTTGTGTTCTCCTTTTGAAGTGATGAGTGATTTGTCTGGAGATGGGGTTTAAATACACTTAGCATTTTTATTATGAAGCTCTGGCTAGTATTATAAGTATGAGCTGCCGCTAATTTCTGGTGAAGTGGATAATCACACTTAGATGTCGTGGCGCAGCCATTGGGAACCACTAGCCTAAACCATATTTGACAGATGACTGGTATAAAAATTATTTGGTATAATTGTTGTTCATGTTGATTTATAGGCTTCATTAGTCTAGAAAACATGTTGTTATAGCAGTAGAGCAATTTGGTAAATAACATGGTATGTTTTGGTGTTGCGATTCTAAACTGAAACTTGAAAACATATTATTTAAAGTTTAACATTAACAGATTCACTGTGGCTCAGCTCCAGGTTTATATAGAAACGAACCTTCCATTGGGCCGCAGGAACAGAAGCGGACCCGCGATTTTGTCCCAGGCCGCCGATCAGCTGATTGCGGCGATCGTCTCTGTGGCTTCGGTGTAAAGCCGTGGTAGCAGTGCAAGTGAGCAGCTGCGTGATGCCGGTGGATCCTCTGAGCACCTCTCCTCCTCTGGGCCGCACGAGACGAGAACAGGAACCTCAGCGAACCCTCCTCCGGGCTGCACAAGACGAGGGCAGAAGCGGATCCTCCATGACGGGGACAGAAGCGGGCCCTCTACCGGCCCGCACATGACACGGACAGGAACTTGAGCGGACCCTCCACCGAAGAGAGACCCAGGATAAGTGAGACTGTGGGTTGGATTCAGAGAGTGTTGTAGCTGGCAAAGAAAAGTGTGGCATTGACTGAGCCCCAACTACTTCCAAATAAGGCGTGCCTCTGATGGAGAGAGGTGGGAAGTGAGTTCTGGTGCACCATGGGGTCCTGGGTCACCTGCCCACCACAAAGGACTAAAGGGTAAGGCTGAGAATATGTTCAGGTGCGGCAGGCAGAAGCACTGGCTGTGAGACAGGCAGGAATGCTGGCTGTGGACGAAGTGTGGTAGCTGGCTGTGGACGAGGCGCAGTAGCTGCCAGGGGCAGGCGGTGTAAACCCCAGTAACCCAGTCCAGGGTGGAAATGCAGACCTGGGTGTCTGGAATTTCTGGGACCGTGACTAGTACCCTGTAGAGGGTCCTGGTCAACTGATCGCCTTTGGGAGCCTGGGTCGAATCCGCGGGGTCCATGGTGTGGTCAGATCGTACTGTCATAAATTGCAGGCCTGGACTTGGAGCGGGGCCAGCAATAATAAGGATCAGGTGAATTCGGAAGCTTTGAGTTTCAGATAATTTATTAAACTGAGGAAACACGTGGCAGAGTGTACAAAAATAAAGGCGCCACATCAGAGAGCTAAAAAAGCCACAGTCACAAGAAACGACAGTGCAGGGTTAGCCGGCGACTTTCCTTGTAGTGAAAACGAAAGCAAGGCTTCCAACACTCACCATGACCGATCTATGACCTAGCAGCTCAGCTTCACAGACTCCACACACGGTATACAAAAGTATACAAGTACAGTATACACGGTGGATAGGTGGTAAAACGGGCGGCACGGTGGTGTGGTGGTTAGCGCTGTCGCCTCACAGCAAGAAGGTCCCGGGTTCGATTCCCGGAGGCGACCGGGGGCCTTTCTGTGTGGAGTTTGCATGTTCTCCCCGTGTCTGCGTGGGTTTTCTCCGGGGTCTCCGGTTTCCTCCCACAGTCAAAAGACATGCAGTTAGGTCAATTGGTTGGATGCGTAAATTGCCCATAGGTGTGAGTGTGTATGACTGTGATTGTGTGTCTATATATGTGGCCCCAAAGCCAGCTGAGATAGGCTCCAGCACGCCCGCGACCCCTTCGGGGAAAAAGCGGAAGAAGATGGATGGATAGGTGGTGAAACGTTTCTACGAACTAGAAGAAGTCCAGTTGCCATGACTCGACCTTCAGACAACTTCACCTGGATGATTCACCTGTGGAGAATCTCCACAGACATACAGTATGCAAAGAAAGTATGCATTCTCACAGACCCTTGCTTGCTTGTTTGTGGATGTTACTGTTCTCTTGACTTGACTGTTCTCTCTCATTGACTATGGTTTGTAACAATTTGTACTACAATTTTGTCCTGCTTATCTTTTTGATTGTTTGTACTTGCCCCTTGTTGCCTTAAGAGTTTTGTTTCCTTCCATTTCAGTGAGCCTGTTATCCTGCATGCAAAGTTAAGTGTATTTACCAAATTTGTTTCCAGTGGTTTTTAGTTCTCATTCCTTGCATTAGCTTATTCCCTACTGACAATTTTGTTTGCTAAACGTTCACTAACTATTTTGTATTTCACAATATTCCAACTTTAGTCTTTGTAAGTCCTACGGTCTATGCATTTGAGCCTGCCCCCTTTTAGTCTAGAGAAATCGTTCATTAGTTGGTCTGGGTACTTTGAACCTAGTTTGTTTGCCTAGTTAATTTGCCTTCTAAAGGGTAGCAATTTACCAAACTTTACCCAGGTAATCAGATTTACCACATTTAGAATTCAGACTCAGAAAGAATCTGTGTGTGTATGTGTGAAGGTCTTTTGCACGTGTATAGTGATGAGGGTAAAGGTTGACAGACATATGATGTCATCAGGTGACATTTAGCTGACAAGCGCCATGCAACAGATGGGCCTAGAAATTGTAAATGAAAGTGTGTGTGTGTGTGTGTGTGTGTGTGTGTGTGTGGAGGGGTGTGTTTGTGTGTGTGTTTTGAGTAGGGACACCTTTGCTTTCACTTGTGATGTGGCACTAATTGGTCCAAAAGGCTACCAGGTTCACGTTACACGTTCATCAAGTAGGCATTGCATCACCCCATGATCACGGTCAAAGCTTAGACGTTGACCCTTTGCACATCTTTCTTCTGACAAGCATCTGATGAGGCGGTCAGAGGACACAGCTGCAAAGACAGGCAAAGACTACCACCCTAAGTAACATCTCATGTAGTCTGTGCTACAGGTGGTTTTGAGAACCTCAAACTCAGGCAACCTTATTCTCATTTTTTTTATAATTCATGCCCCTGGTTTTCTTTCCCCACTGACTGCTCACTCTGCTGCCCTTACGAGGATGTTTCTGCAGCCAGTCCAGTTCCGTACCCGCCATCTAAGGGATATCCCCCCCCCCAGATCAGATCAGAATTAGTACTATTTTGCAATGTGACTCGGTGTGAGAGGTGATTGGTCAGCCTACGATATGATGCAGTTCACACATGTATTTTCACTGCTGATCAACACCACTGACAAAGTCTTCACTGTATGTGAAGTGAACTTTGCCAGCAAAATGGCGTGGCTGCGGTGGAGTTAAGAGACTAAATGCTGCTAGTGCTTACCCCTCATAACAATGGTGAAATGAACAGGCAGTGGAATATTCTCTCACGAAGTAAAAGTAAACAAGAAATGCGGTTCTGCATAAAATGGAATGGCTGTTGGATGTGAAAACAGAAGAAAAAAGCAATGAAACTATTACTATGAGTAGCGTGTGTGTAAATATGCTTTCAAAATTTTTGTTTATAGTGGCTCGGTATGGTTTGCAGTTCATGTTTTGCCATAGTAAATAAGCATTTATACTATATATAGCATTAACATACTACACAGGTCATGAACAAGGTGTTTATCTTTTTCGTTGCAAATGGACTAAATCACTTAATTAAAAGTAATCTAATGGAAATTACTGCTGTAATTTGATTTTTCAGAGAAACCATTTAACTTGGACATATGTGATACTGGCTGACCACAGGTCGGATGTTGCTCACAGCGGTGCAAGGGATCGTTAAGGGAGATTGCATGTTTGCTCAGACACATGAACATTCGTTCCATGTCATGTTTCAACACCTTCAAAACAACAACAAGTTAAGAAATTATATAATTACGAATAATAATTTTTTGGTTGTTTACAATTAAAACACAAATAGTTGTCGTTTATGTCAAAAACAACATTTTTTATCTCTGCTGTTTTAGCTAAACCACAAATCATCTCCTATATCCTTTTGCCTTGTCTTACAATCTCTTTGTGCCTGATCTCAAATTGTTGCCAGATGTTTAACCTTTATAACATTTATTGTCTGGCCCTCTTTACCTGCATTTATGATGTAGCACATTGTCAACTATAAATGCAGTTTTTATCCCCTGCTTTAATACACTTTACCATAACAGCAATTTTCCTTATAATTATGCATTATTTGTTTTATATTGTCCCAGTAATTTGATTATATGAAATCACAGGTATGTAGACATACACCCTGGAAAGAATGATTAGAAAAGTTGTTGAAACTGATTTAATCACTCATATTGCAAGGAGCACACTGACTAAAACAATATGTGTGTGTGTTAAGTGTTCCTCAAGTCATTATTAAAGTTATTATTTTTGTAACTGATGTTAGTACATAGAACATTGGAAGTGTGCTGCAGAGCCTGAGTTGAAATTCTATTTGAATTACAGCAGCAGCAATTTCTGCTATTACAGTGGGTAAAGAAGTCATGTGGAAGTGATTAGGGGCTAACTTTGAAAAGTTAAGTTCATTTGAGTTTGTATATTGTCTAAGGAAGAAGACGTAGTGTGTCCTAGATGATAGACAGTGCCACCAGATGCTCTCACTGAGCATCAAAATGCTATTTTGAGAGTTCTCTATTTTAATCTAACACTTTTGTAGATATAAGTAACACAAAAGCCCTTCATCACAACAACAAATGTAGAAGATAGACAGTGCCACCAGGTGCTCTCATTGAGCATCAAAATGCCATTTGAGAGTTCTCTATTTTAGTGAGATACATATGTTGTTATGTTTGTGTAAAAAAGCTTAATAACATATTGGTGTACTATATAGTTTTTGTATTAAATGTATTGAAGTTGTTGCTGTTTTTATTTTCATACACTTGATTAAAGACAATACATGATCTTTAACAAATGCTAAAAATCATGTTTTGAGTTATTTTTCTCTCTTGCTGTGAATAAAAGTCAGTTCAGTGGTTTAGAAACAGGCTGTAATGATCCCCAGAGTGATTACAATATAAAATACTGGAAAATAATATGTCATAGGCAACTGGAGGAAACATTTTGGATGCACTGAGTTGCAAAATAGCAATAATAAAAATATTTCTTATGATGAAAGTGTTTCATAGTGGAAAACATAACTGAACAATCTTGAAACAGACATTTCTGCCTGCTATGCTTGAAAAGACGGGACCCATCACCAGCTTAGAGGCTAATTCTTCTGCATGTCACTAGTGTGAGTAAGATTTCAGCAGGTATCGTCATACTCAGAGCCTGTGTAACTCATATCCTGTCAGTCTTCTTCAGCATTTCAGAGCTGAATAAAGCAATTAATGAAGAGCTTATTTGTTGTGCTGCAGTGTGTAATCTTAATAAACAAACACACTGTTATGTACAGTAGTGGCGACAACAAATGCGTGATGAGGGCTCGCCCTTGTTAATGCTTCAGTTGCCTTCGTTTGTTATTTTTTGTGTCAAAGGATGTGTCTTTCGCTAATCATCCGCACCTTAACATACATTGCACATAGTTTTATAACACAAAGTTTTTGCCTTCCAAAACCAGCCAACCACTCTGAGACTTCAATTGAAGTAAACAATCTGATGAGTTACCACATTTGTACTTGATTATTTTGGTTTAACAAGTTGTGTTTTGACCAACCAGCAAAACCCTGCACCATCCTATGTTAAGCCGAAAACTAATTCCCCACGAGAATCAATAATCATAGTATGGCAATAATAATAATAACAAAATACTTTATATATCATTATTATTATTACCACACACATTTCATCGTGTTCACCAGTGTTGGTTAACAATGGTTAACATTACAATCTGCCCCTTCCACTCGTACAGTATGCAATACATTTATGTTTGAGCAGTTGCAATTTTCTTCCATCTTTTCATGACAACGCTCCTTTTTTTGAATGTCTTGTGCCATGATCTCACATAGACCTAACTTAATGCTAAAGACAGCTGATGTGATTCACATGTCACAAATGTGAATCTGTTTATAAAGTTGATCTTTCAAATGCACACGTTGGAAAATCAACTTTTGTTTTCTGCTTCCTTAAAAGTCATCATCTGCTATGTGAAGGTTTGCTTTCAGCAGAGACGTCTCGTTTCAAGGTGAAGATATACAAACTGTCTACTTTGTGGCTGTCATGCCATTCATAGGGAGAGAGATGTGAGGTGACGCACACACACACTGAATGCAGAGATGTTAAGATGGAAGTGTGTCATGCCGTGTAGATCAGCTGTGAATCCCCAACTACTTGGCACCTGTCAGTTTGTTTCTGTATTCTTTCAGTCATTCGTGATTTTTTTTTGAGTAGTTGTCCTGTTCTCTCCACTTACCATTTACTGCCCCCCTTCCCCTCATTTATCCTCTCTCACGCTTTCATTAGACACCTGTCACTATCCTGGCCTTAACTGTGCCTTCAGCCTACAAAAAGTGTCTGCTCGTTTTACTGTCATGATGTGTGCCTGTGTGATTTTAGGCCAAGTGTGTGTCCAGTTGCACTCAAGCATGTGTGTGAGGTGTTTGTTTGTTTCTGTTTGTGGCAGCCATCCTTTCAGTTGAAAATCATGTTTAAGTCAGAACAGTAACGAACAACAAAAGTGATTTACTTTGTAAATGTTGAAGAAACGTGATCTCTCTTGAAGCTTTTTAACGGCTTGTGATTTACATCCTATTAGTGAGGAGTTACACTAGTCCAGCCTAGAAGTAGCAAATGCTTGGATTGAAAAGAGGGATGCTCCTAATTTGAAAGATTCATCATTAGCATAAACGGTTAAAGAACTGTACAATACTTACTACTGTAGGTACCTGACTAACAACTTTTGTTACTACTTTACCTAAGACCGCGTGAACAGAAATTTGATTTAACATGAATGTGCAGATAAAACTTTCACTTCACAATGTCAAAATTTTTGACATTGGTGCCTCTCTCTGTGTAACTCATACCCTGTCAGTCTTGTCACAAACTATCTCACCCTTGTGTCTTTAATAGTGTATGTCATCCAATCACCATAGTCCACATTTCAGCATGGCCACTACACACTTATGTGTGTCGAATTTAGTTTGTCTCTTTTTCACTGACCGTCTTGGGTTGGAGTTGAAGTTGTTTTCCTTACTCTTTCTTCAAAGTAAGTGGTTTGCTCACCACTTAAGTTCTCCCAATGTCTGGTTAATGTCCTTTTCATGATCCTCCTGCAACATTATTCATAGAATGAATAAAATGACCCTTCTGTTAGGTATATTCAAAGTTTAAACACTGTTTTCTTTCCATGTACAGACCTGAGGCCATAAGATCAGTCAGACCTGGTATTGATCTGGGTTACAGGTTATGGAGACGTCCAAAGGAAGTGTAATGTAATGTTATATGTATGGTTTTGTGCATTTGAATTTGATAAAGCTAGACATTGTGGCTCTCATCACATGGCTTTATCACTTCACTTAGCATCTCATAGGATAGTTTTGCTGTGAGTATTGCATGATACAGTCAGTGTGTGATAAGTAATTCTTAAACTCATAAAATTTGCTCATAGCTTGTAAGGCTCAGTCCAGACTCAGATTTTGCTGTTAATAGGAAAGTTTAGTAAGGTCTCAGTGTTGTGCATAGCCCTGACCCTGGCAGTGTTTATGTCTTGCCTACTCACTGAACCACGAAAAACCATCTACTTCCATAATGTTAATGTAGTGTATTTGTTAAAGTTTGATTGATTATCTTGACATTTGAGTAAAGTCTCCAGGCACGCCACAGTAGGCAGGTGCGAGCTGCTACGTTGGACTCACCAAGAGCAGCATACGGCAAAAATTAATTTCCTTTAACCTGGGTATGTCTGCGTTAACTTGAGTAGCGGTGGACTGTGGTCTCTCTCTCTCTCTTGCTGTCTTGCTTTGCAGGTGTGTGTGTATGAGTGTGTCAGTGATGGATGTATTGCAGATGGTCTTAGCTCCATCTAATTATGCTGTGGACACTGGAGGAAGTCCCGCAAAGAGGTCACTTAGGACACACTAACACAAAATCAGAAGAAGCGAGTGAGTGTACCACTTGCCTCTGTTACACTCTTACACTTTTTCTTAAATGGTCTACAGCAGTTGGGAATGTCAGTGCAATCTAATATACACACATTTACTGCATAAACCAAATCCCCTTTTTATTCATGGATGGCTGATTTCTATTTTCAATGAAAAACTGCCATGTTATCATGAGCCTGTCCCTGCTCTCCAGCTCAGGGCTGCTCCACGACTCGTTTTTTGGACTAAATGCAGAGTTTTAAACATTTACTGTACTTCAATGCTCAATACAAATGTAATGCTGTGTTTAGACAAATGAACCTCTATAGTGTACATATCAAAATAGTTACAGTAAGTAGACTACATTGTAACAGCATCATCCATCTTTGTGTGTAAATGTTTTGAAAATGAGCTGTTCAGCTACAGTGAACATTTGTTCAACAGCCTCAAGCGCTACTATAAATGGACTAAATGCTGTGGATGGTGAGTCCCAGAAAGTCTACAGTAAGTTAAATGATTATCAACCATAGCAGGATAGTAATGAGCTGGTATCTGCATTATAGTTTTAGTGCCTTGACTTCATAAGAAACTAAATTACCACAATAACAGACAACAACAACACAATAGTAGAATGCAGAGTATTAATATGTGTAGGTATACTACAGTGTGTTTCTGTAAACAGTTTCCTTAACAACCTGTGTAATTGTGCAATGACTCTGTTGCCCAAAATTACACATAGTTTCAAAGGGCTTTACGGGTTTTCAACAAAATTGAGCCATAACACATTGAGGGTCAAAGAAAGTTTACATAAAATTCTAAAATAGAATTTCCAAAACCTTGAACATGTAGGGCATGGATTGTCATGGAATGGATGCATACATTCTCTGGAGGTTTAAACAGTTCCTTGTTCACTGAAGTTCATAATTTACAGAGCAAGAATGAAGAGTGACTTTGATGATCTTTTACACTATTGTCATATGTAACCACGCCCAGTTTTCTAATGTTGCCCACTGGAAGTCCTGTCAGCAATTAAACAGAAAAGACATCTTCAGAGGGATGTGCTGTCAGGCTCCTCCTCACTTCAGTCACAAAACAACAGTTCTAGTTGAAGTGTTGATGTGTGTAAAAGACCAGGGAGACTGGGAGAATTTTGTCTTGTAGCTCAACATTGCTGGAGTCAGTTAATATACAATGACGTTTTTCCCATAGTATTTACTATTGTGCTGGAAATCTTTGGGTGAGAGTCCCAAGGTGGCATAAAAAAGACTTCCTTAACTTCCTTTGCCCTTGTGACTTTACCGCTACTTATTTCCTCTTGAGTAAGAGTAATTTAATCTACATTCAAGTACATTAACAGCTTAAACTCTCCAAAAACATTGGGGATTATATGGTTATAAGAAATACAAATTCAGCTCAAGTTTTAAATTCAAAGTTAAGTGATTCTCAAGCATAGCCTAGAGAGCCATTGCCTTACATTTTCCAGCACAGAAAAACCAAACTATTAATGGCTTAGTACAGATAAACCCACATGGTGTGAATAAAAGATTGGATAATGATTTTTAAAGACCGGAGAAGGGACAGCACATAGGGCAGAAATAATTAATCACCTTGAATGTAGGGACAGAGAGAAAAAAGGTGATGCAGAGAGGGAGAGACAGAGGAAGGAAAAAGAGAGGTGAGAAAGTGACAGGAAGAAAAAAAAGGGAAGGGAGGGCAAGAGGTTAGGGGAAGAGAGTGGTGTGAGGGGGAAAGGATAATGCTAATATTATACTGTAAAAGAAACAGACACAGAGCAGCAATAATTAATCACAGGGACTAGATGGAAAGATTTGGAAAAGGGAAAGGACGTGGTGGTGGTGATAATGATAAACTGTTGAGCTAAGGGAAAAAAAGAAAAGGGTAAAAACTAATTTTTTCAGGTTTTAGCAATTTTGTATGAACATAGAATTGAAGGTGCAGAAGTCTGGACACCAGAAGGTGGACATCACATTCTGTAATTATATGAACTGGCATCTAGTCCCTAAAAAGAACAGCAATTCTTTGGCTCTGCAGTAAGGGGTAGTGTAAGTAGTGTAAGTATTCTCGCTGTGACATTAAGGAGAAATGTTCTGTAACTGGAAATGTTCTGTTTCACTTTTTTTTCGAAGATGAGAAAAGATGGAAGGACAAGCTCAAGAGTTCAAACTTTACTAGCTGGCTGTCAACCCATAAATACACCTTTGATGTCCCCCGCTGTCAAGAGGAAAGGTTGAAACCGTTGCATTTCTGAATTTATTTCACCATGTTAATTGTAAGGTAAATGTCACATTTGGGAAGAAGACTTTTCAAAATAAATCACTATAATACATTTTTATGTGTCCTCTCTTACTTCTCTTTTATCATTGAAGACACATATTTTAAAGGAAAAACTGTCCGACACTGTAGAAAATTAAAACTACAAATTAACTCAGATGCATGTGCAAACAAAGTGAGCACAAATGCATTCACAACATGTGGGACATAAATTTAAACAAATGAGTTTATTCGTTGCAGTATGGATGGATTGGATGTTCCATTCACTGTGAGAAAATGAATCATCAAGCTTTTCTTGTGAGTTTGTGATTTTCTGTAGATGTGCACATCTCGTCTCATATTTATTCCAGGCTACAAACCAGTCAGCTAAAAATCACAATCACCCTTTGCTCTGTCTTCCTTTACACACACACCTAGATATACACAACAAGTGCACCTGCACACCTGTGTGTGTGTGTGTGTGTGTGTTGTGGAAGACAAAAAAAAAGACAGCGAGACCAGATGACAGCAGCCCCTCACATGACCTGCAGACCTACTATGACTGATATGGACGGAGACAACATACAAACACACACACACTACCATCCCTTAAACTAACCCGACCCATCAGTGCAAGGCTTTTGTCAACGTTGTGCTACAGGCTCTGTGCAGCTTCTCTTTTTGAAGGCAGTGATGGGCAACAGTTTTAGACAACATGTTGCTGATGGGCAACCTCTGTGCACATGTTATCTTGCTGACAAGAGACAATCCTGAGAACAACTGAGCGGAGATCATGTCTAACACAGAGACTGATATAACCTCATCTAACTCATAAACATGATGTCAGCAGTTTAGCAAGTAGGCTTGTAGCTGCTACATTAAAAGATCAAAAATCAATATTAAAGGTGTTTATGCAACTGAACTGAATGATGAAGTCATTAAAACTTCACTGCATTTTCATAGCACCTCTTGTGAACAGGTATGGTTGATTCATTGTTTTTATTGAGAGTAAGGGAGCTCTTATGCATTAAAACTGGGTGCACTCAAAGACCATTTGCTTTTCAAACGATTCAATGCACATTTCCTCGATACATTACAACTGCCAGTTTACTGTTGGCTATGATGTCTGTGGAGTCCACCTTTCAGTTATGCTTGATGCTGTAACAGGACCCTGGTTCTACTGGGCTGTTGCTCCTCTCCATCTATGTTCAGGTCTTCTGCTGCAACTGGCAGCCTCCTTATACACTGTGATTTTCAGTGTCATATTATGTGACAACTTGTGAATGCGAAGAACTGGGACCCACTTGCAAGCACTACCAGAGTGTGATGGCCACTGCTTCAGCCACCCCATAACTCTGGTAACGTTTCATCTATTGTAATTTTGCATTAATCTTGGTTTTGGTTTTAAATAATAAAAGAAAACTGCACATTTAAGTTTATTTGTTTGACATAGAAGTAGCATAGAGTAGCATGCACCTTTAATGAGTCAAGTACTTTTCTATCGTCGTCCATCTATTTGTCCAAAGAGATTCAGTGAGTTTGGCATCAGGCTTTAATGCCTCCAGTAGATATAGTTAATGTGGAAATTCCTTTTCATTGTTGTTGCTTTACTTTGTTTTCTTTTATTTTGTATTTTGAGGTCTGCGTTTGTTTGAGTCTATCTACTACAGAGGTGCCCACACTTTTACAGCGTGTGAGCTACTTATAAAATGACCATGTCAAAATGATCTACCTACTATAAAAATACAAAACATATTTATTTATAAATATATTGAGTCTTCTTTATTTGTACAATATATGTTGCATTATTGCATGAACCCATATTGAACCAACCTCAGCATCAACCTGAAAAAGGTAGCACATGAATGTAGCGACTGGCTCCAGTAAAACAACGTCTTGAAAGCGTTTGTCAAACTCTGACAGACAGTTCTCAGTCTGCTCTGTGTCAAGCTGCGCACATGTCTTCCGTTGCGTCTCCAGCTCTGACGCGAGGTTTTGGAAGTTGCCCAAATCATGGCGCTGCAGCTTTTTTCGTCTGAAAGAATTAACTGAGCTGATCATACTGATAACGTTTTTGTCTTTTCCTTGAAGCTCTACGTTAAGTTCATTCAACATGTTCACATCAGATCGGTTAAAAATGCTAAGTTTAGCAGCCACTGATCGTCATTTAGTTGGTTGTATTCTGCATGTTTAGCTACACGGAAAAACTCCTTAATCTCCTGATAGAGCGCTCGAATTTCCCTCGACTAAGCCATCTCACGTCAGTGTGTAGCAACAACTTAGAGTGGTCGCAATCAGACTTCTCCAGATGCGCACGAAATCGCCATTCGGAGATCTGGCATGAATGGAACTGGCGATCTTTGTTTTGACGTCTATGTTTTTAATCCTATGCGATCTACCCACACTACCTTTGCGATCGACTGGTAGATCGCGATCGACGTATTGGGCTCCCCTGATCTGCTATCTTTACTACTACCTTTTAGTACTACTATCTATGACTGCTATCTTTAGTGTGTTTAAGTTTTAGTGTTGGTAATGTTGCTCCCCTTGTGTTATGACTGGTTTGGCCAACCAGTATATACAGTATGTTGCTCTTGGTGTGTCATTTGATAGGTCAGGTTTTGTATTTGTTTGCATTGGACCAGATATTATAATCTTAATGTGTTGTTCAGTTAATTTGGGTTGACCCTTTTAGGGTTTATTTTCATTGGGAGGATTCATTTGTGTTCCTACATTTCTTTTTGGATAAATAAAAATCAATTTCGTTTTTAAAACACTTTGCCCCAAGGCACGAAGATCAGGGGGAACAAGCAGAGTCCAAATGGGTATGAAGGCTTTCTAATTGCCCACAGCAAAGAGATGCAATGAATACCACAGAAAAGGGGGGAAGTCCACTTTGTTGCTCGCTGGTCAAAGGTTCTGTGAATGTGAACACACACACAGTCTGACACACCTTGAACTTAAATGCAATGAAAAAGGAAAACTGATGCTACACTTACCCAAGTGCTCTTATTTGCCTTTATTGTCTGTTATATGTTTTATATTTTTTGTTGAGATGAATTAAACTTTATAGCCATTTAGTTCAAATATATGTGTCACAATTGTTGTCAGACAAAAAAGCAGATGCAATATAAGGAATGACACTACATGTACAAACTACTGAAGTGTATAATATGTATTCGTCATATCATGGTGGACGTAAATATTTTTTCTCTACCATCTGACTTATAAATGTACGAATATATTGTATAATTCTTCGGTAAAGAATTCACTTTCATCTGTCAGTTGGAGGATGTTTACAGTATATCACTGTGTGTATCACTATGTGTAAAAGCCTGAGAAGGTTTATTATCAGGTTAGAGGGCTGACCTCATTTCACTGAGTGCAGAGGTTGAACAGTGTAAAGCAATTGGTCACCCAATGCCTCCCCCTAAGGCGAGATCACAGACAGCTTGCTCGCACAGCGTCTGAGCCTTCACAGTGGTATACAATAGTAGCAGTTAGACTGCATGTGGCTTAGCACTCACTTTATATCTGTCTGCTGACTTGTCTCTGCCTCGACGGGTGCTACTGGTTCAACCGCTGCAGGAGGAGAGGAGGAATTGTTAAGACCCCTTTTAGCTCTTCCAAAGTCGCCAGCAGCAAAAGGTTGTGTGGTGCTTCCCTGCAGTCCCAGACGACAGCTGGCTTCTTTACAGTTCCAGGCTAAACTGCAGGGGATCTGACAGAAGCAGGAAACCCCTGAGACAGAATGATAGAGCCCAGCAGTGCCTGTCAACCTCAGACCAATCTACAAGCTTACACGAAGGAACTCTCCATAATGTGCAAAAGAAAGTGGCTTCAGCTGGGAAGGACTATGCATAACGTTTATATTGCATTGACATATTAAATGGAAATCAAATCTGTTTACCCTGCAAGAAAATGTTTTTGTCCTACTAGAAAAAGGTAAAAGGAGAAAAATAATCATCATGGAAAATTATTAAATGAAAACAGTATACAGATAAAAGAAGATGTTGTTGTCTAATAAAAGATATGTGTTAATAGATACCATCTGTTATAATAAAGTCATAGGGTTCTAGAATTTTTTGTTGGGTCTGTACTAATACAGACTGTATATATGTATATATAGAACTGCAATGTAACATCTTTGCATAGATAACATTAATTTACAGATGGTGCAAGATCATACAGGAGCCTAAAGCTGTGACCCGAATGCAGGAATGATTCTGTAAATGTCTTATTGCTCACTATGTTTTTCTACATACTAGTTTTATGAGACTGCAGTCCTGTGAAATAAGACAATAGCAGTAAAAACAAACATGCTTTTGACCTTTAGAAGGACAACATGCACTACTGTACATCAATATTTTGTTACTGTTAAAATATAGTGATTAATTTGTCACAGTAAGTCACTCTGAGGACCACCTGTTGGGATATTTTCCTAGAAGCACACTCTCTACATTTCTGTATTCTTAAAAGTTCACAAATTTGTTTGCATAGTTGAAACTGAACCTGTTTGAAATTATTGAAGACAATTCACCTCTCATCTGAGATTCTACTTATCTTAACATTTATAAAATATACAAAGCTTATAAAAGTAATATGAATGCAGTTGCACGCCTGCAGTGGAGGAATCTGCCATTGATGTCCACGTGACTTTCTTGCTATCATATAAATTTATATATGTCACTGCGATCTGTGACTCCACTGCCTTCTTAACCATTAACTCATTTATCATTAATGCAGAACTTGTGTTGAGGGTCTTAAACATGACATTAAACTTTCCCTGATACAAAATAACTTATATAACTGTGCAGCTCATTAGCCTGTTAGTGTCAACTTCACTCTTAAAAGTGCTGTTTCAACAAATGTTTATTGCAAAAGCTTTTTACATTTAAAGCTACTATCTACAGAATTGACAGTGTGGTGGCACTTTCTGCTTGTCAGTCACGTCTGCTGTTAGAGCTGTTACTCCCAGATACCAAAATTAATGTCATTTATGGATGTTAGAGTTCTACTCATAAAGCGCTTTCGTTCTATTTTCATCCAACTTTGTTGAGAATAAAAACAAGCAGGAAGGGGATGTTGTCTTTCTAACTACACAAAAATAATAACAGCAGTGCTTTTGTCCTATTAAGCCATTGCCATAATCTTATTGGTCAGTATTTGGAGAGACACTTCTTTCAGTTTCACACTTACCTTTACTACTCTTACTCATCTGCTTCTGATGTATTTCTACAGTAAAACATCTGTCATTCAATAAAACATCCCACTCTGACGATACATAGAGATTTATTGGTCAAGGCCAACAGACGAAGGGAGGTAACCCCAGTCATCACACACACAAACTTATTCTGTAATTTAGGTGAAAACTACATGTCTTAGCATGTCTACATGTTAAAATACTTTCCTCACCAGGAAACACACATATGTACAAGTGCAGGGATATGTGTGTGACAAGTGAATAAAGCACTTTATTGTGCCTGTGTATATGTGAATCTGTCGGTGTGAGTGTGTATGCCCTTTGCAATAATCCATTCTCCAATACAGAGTATTTTTAATTAGATGGGAGAGAAAGGGTTTTGTAGTGTTTGTCAATTTACAACACAGACAGTGACATTAAACAAAGCCACAGCATCACACACACAACTGTATTGACCGATGCACAGCATAGTAAACACATTCACATATATGCTAGCAAATACAAAAACTGCACACAACCGCGCTGCACATACAAAACACTAAAACTGGTAAATTAAAATTGTTCTGTACAAACTTTATCCTAAAGTCAGACTGATTTATCACCAGTAATCTCAAGGGGCCCTACTTAAGCAGTGTGAAGTGTAGTCGTTTGTGTGTACCTGTGATCTGTATATTGAGTTACTGACATAATAAAGCACCCTTGTTGGTCATTCGTGAGCTAAAACCACTCATCACCATTGGATTCATTCTGTTCATTTTATTAAAGGATCCGTAACCATTGGTTTGTGGAAATTATGTTTGTGCCCGTGCTGGTTTGTAATGCCAGCAATAATACATAAAATGTTTCATGAAGACAGTCATGTTTTCTTCAGGGCTCCTTAGTTTATTGTTCTTTCCCTAATAAGTAAAGCAAACGTCTTTTTCCATTATTAAGTCATTTGTTATATTCTTTCCTCAATAAATGTTGTCTCCAGTTTATGTATACTTTAATATTCAGGCAGTTTAAGACTCCTTTAAATGGGTATGTTTTTTTTATTTATCAAGAGACCAGTGAGAGGGGAAAGTGTGGACATGAAAGATTTAATAAGCAAATACAGCTGAACACAACAAGGTAATGTGCAGTAAGACATTTTAAGATATTTATATTGATATTCTAAAAATTTTGCGTTAGTAATTGTGTATTTTGACACTTTCCCGCTACTTACTTTAGATTACAGCAGCTGTTTTTGGCTTGTTACTGGCAAAAATGTGACATTAACTGCATGCAAGTTAACACCCTGTAATCACTCAAGTATTGCAACAGCAACCAGCCAATCAAAATTCTTTAGCCATGCACAGAGCAGTCTCTGCTAGGTTATTGTTTGCTTGAAAAACAACACTTGAAATTCAGACTCAGGTTTAATACAAGATTTAAGAATAAAACTTAAGTTTGGAATCTTTTTAGATGTCACTGGAGATTTCATGTAGAGATGTGTGTGTGCCGGAAAAAACAAGTTACTCCCTTAGGTAGGCCCAGCCAACGTCCTATTCCAGTCATGTTAGTCATGTTAAAAGAACTCCTACTTATAATTTCAATCACACAGTAACTAAATGTTGTACATTTAATATTGTTATAATGTTGTACATGTTGCACCATAGCATGGTGGTTGCAAAGCATTCCAATACTGGAAGTTGACCAATATACAGACTAGCTGCCTTACAAAAAGCAATACTTGGTTTGTTTCTGTCACTCAGGACAAATGATTAGAAAGAAAATATTCTCTGATCTAACCATTATCACGACATGACAAAAACTTTCCAGCATGACTAATGTTTTAGAAATGATTAAAGTAGATTGGGAGCAATCACCTCTAACTGACTGTGCCAACTGCATGGTGTACTACAGAGGTGCCCACACTTTTTCAGCGTGTGAGCTACTTATAAAATGACCATTTCAAAATGATCTACATAAAAATGGAAAACATATTTATTTATAAATATATTGAGTATTCTTTATTTGTACGATATATTGTAGCGACCCAGAAGGCCGCTGGTGCGTTCGGACCAGGGGAACGCTGGGTAATGTGTGTGTTTTTGCCGGCACCGTGTGGGAGGGTGCTGTGTGTGGCAGTGACCCCCCACCGGTGACGGGTCATTGTGGTGTTCAAAATAAAGCTCAGCTACCTCTGTTGGAGGTAGTTGTAAAACTGTAAGAACTGTCAATATGCTTTCTGCTAATAGCAGCTTGGGACGCTTGGGGTCGTGTGGCGTATGGGGCACAAGCGTTCTCACATCCACCTGCCATTTTGAGCTATTTGCTCTAGGTTAGCCTGCTAGCGCCCAAGCTAGCCGATAGCTTAGCTGCTAACAGTTAACCAGGGCTAGTTAGCTTCTGCTCCAAAGCCTCCCACCGTTACATTGGTGTCAGAAGTGGGATCTAGGCTGTTTAGTAGACGCCGATATGGGGCGAAGCATAGGCGAATTAGAGCGAGCCCCCGCACCCGAACTGAGCTGTCTGCGGGAGACGACTATGGGATGAGGCCGTGAGGGACCTCGCTACACAGACCCCCCCTCCAAGTACACTGCCACGGAACATAGCGTTGGGATTAAAGGAAAAGCACTGGGATGGTTTAAGTCTTATCTGTTGAACAGATTCCAATTTGTCCATGTTCATGATCAATCTTCCATCCGCACAGGAATTAGCTTTGGAGTTCCACAGGGTTCTGTGCTTGGTCCAATACTTTTCAGTCTTTACATGTCTCCCCTTGGTAATATTATTAGAAAACATTCTATAAATTTCCACTGCTATGCAGATGATACTCAGTTATATTTGTCCATGAAACCTGAGGAAACAAACCAATTAGTCAAACTTCAGACTTGTTTAAATGATATCAAATCCTGGATGTCCCATAACTTTCTACAACTGAATTCAGATAAAACTGAGGTTATTATAATTGGTGCTAAAAACCAGAGAGACTCTTTATTGAATCAGATTGTTACTCTGGATGACATAACGTTAGCTTCAAGTTCTACTGTCAGGAACCTTGGTGTCATTGTTGACCAAGATCTGTCCTTTACACCATATATTAAAGAAATCTCTAGAACTGCCTACTTCCACCTGAGGAATATTGCTAAAATTAGGAGCATCCTCTCACAGAGTGATGCTGAAAAATTAATCCATGCATTTGTTACCTCTAGGCTTGACTACTGTAACTCGCTACTCATAGGTTGTCCCAATAACTCCCAATACAGTAAATACTGGCTGATCAGGCCATTCAAATAAATAGGGTGAAAAAACTGGCTCTACCCTCTTTCCACCTCTTTGCATTACCAGGAAGGCTCCATGTGACGACCGTCACAGTACCCACAATACCAATACAACTTTGATATCTGTGAACTACAACATAAACTCACAATTTGTGTTGTTGAAATGAGAAGTCCATCCAAAGAAAAAGAGTGAAAATCATGATGTAATTGGAGCATTACATTAAAAAAAAGGAAATCTCAGCTTTGCTTTGCTTGACAGGATATGGCTCTCTATCGCTTTATTTTTTTCTTTTTATCCGTGCCAGTTATATTCAGTAACTATTTAAACTTGTGGTCAAGGGTCAGAAACTGCTCTCAAACAGCCCAGTTTCTCTGTGTGAAAGCAAAATTTGTCTAGTTTTGCTCTGCTTCCAATGTAATGTTTATTGTGTGTCTTGGCTGCAGTTTTTGTACTTAAACAATTCTTCTCCTATAACTCCTAACCTATCACAAGTTAATTACACTTTATTCAGATGTAAAATACATTACACATTTTACCTTGAATGCATCCAAACATGTTTTCTCAGCATGCCAGTTTTTGCAACTTGAATTGTTAAGGGTTTCGTGTATTGTAATCTTACCTAAAGGAATTCCTAAGCTGTAGGGAAAGCTGTACAGTACAGTACCTGTTAAAAGTATTGAAGCATCTTGAAAGTTTCCAAATGCAGTTTTTAATTATACATGACAAGTAGGCAAATAGGACATAACTAAAAATAAAATAGGCTTCACAAACTAAACAGTGAGAATAAAACTGAATAAACATTATGTAAATATAATCTTTCGTGTCCCTCTTGGTATGAAGGGAAAAAAAACACATCTATACAATAGAATTTGTTTTTTGTTTTTTTTTTATTAGTGATTAAGATCATTTTTTGTGCAAAAGCTACCTAACCTTGTCAACTGCAGTATTAAAAGCAAACAAAAGGCAAAGCATCACTGGCAAAGATCCTTTATTTTCTACCTGCAGGGCTGTGTTTGAAGTAAGATCTAAAAGTGGGCATTGCCACATCCAGCGCCAAATGAGCTCCAGCCCCTATCTGTTACTTTGTTACTACTACTGTTTGTATTGTGTGCCTCGCTGTGCGAGCTGCATTGGTCCTCCATGGTTTGGTGCAGGGGGTGGGAGGGGTTGGCCATGATGGACGACAGTTTCGCCCGCGTCCTTCTGTTGGCCACCACCTCGATGGACTCCAGTGGGCAGCCCAGGACAGAGCCAGCTTTCTTAAGTCTGTTCAGTCTCTTTCTGTCTCTGTCCGCACTGCCGCCCGCCCAGCACACAACGCCGTAGAGGACTGCTGATGCCGTGTCATAGACAGTCCGTAGGAGTGCCCTGCACACCCCAAAGGACCTCAGTCGCCTCAGCAGGTGGAGGCGACTCTGGCCCCTCCTGTACAGGGCATCCGAGTTGTTGGTCCAGTCCAGGTTTTTGTTGAGGTGGACGCCCAGATAAGTGTCCACCATCTCAATCCCAGAACCCCTTATGCAAACCGGCGGCGGTGGTGCAGGTTTCCGCCGGAAGTCAATCACCAGCTCTTCGTTTTTCTGGTGGGGGTGGGTGGTGACTGGTCTGAAGCTGTGGCCTGAGCGGGGTCCTCAGTGGGAGGGGGGGCAGAGTAGTCACCGGGTGGATGAGGTGTGAACGGCTGCAGCCGGCGAGAGAGTGTAGCAGAGAGGTGTGAAGAAGAAGAAGGGGGGACGTTTGACGGGGCTGGTGAGCCAGCAGAGTCGAATCTGTTAAAAAACAGATTCAGGTCGTTTGCCCAGGCCCGGTCTCCTTCAACCTGTTGACCAGCCCCCCTTTGTCCATGGCCTGAGATCTGGCTCAGTCCTCTCCATACCTCACGCGGGTTGCTCTGCTCCATGTGTTGTTCGAGCTTTCTTCTGTAGCTGTCCTTGCCCCTCCTGATCCCATACTTCAGCTCCCGCTGCACTCTTTTCAGCTCCTCCTTATCTCCTGAGAAGAAAGCCTGCTTCTTCTCATTCAGGAGGGCTTTCAGTTCAGGGGTCACCCAGGGCTTATTGTTGGGAAAACACCGTATTGGTTGGCACGATGTTTTCCACACAGAAATTAATGTAGTCCATGATACAGTCTGTGAGACTATCAATGTCCTCCCCGTGAGGACTACAGAGAGTGTCCCAGTCCGTAGTGTCGAAGCAGTCCCTTAGCCGCTCACCTGCCACCTCTGACCAGCTCTTCACCACTTTCACCTGTGGTGGCTGCTTTTTCAAAAAAAGTAATCTATCAAGAGACCAGTTAAAGGAGAGAGTGTGGAGATAAAAGCAAATACAGCTGAACACAACAAGGTAATTTGCAGTAAGACATCTTTGGTTATTTGGTGTGAGTCCAATTCAATTCAATTCAACTTTATTTAAATAGCGCCAATTCACAACATCAGTTATCTCAAGGCACTTTACAAGTAAGGTTTTAAGACCTTACACAACTAAACCCAACAATTCCCACATAGAGCAAGCTTTTAATCGTAGCCAATCGATAAATTGTACAGTTAAATAGCGACAGCGGAGAGGAAAAACTGCCTCTCTAACGAGGAAGAAGCCTCCAGCAGACCCAGGCTCAGTGTGGGCGGCCATCTGCCTTGACCGGTTGGGGTGAGGGGATAGAGAAGAGAGAAAAGAAGACAACCACAACAACAAAACAAGCAGCAACAGAACACAGGCAGGATGGTTGGACCAGCAACTGAACACTGGAGACACACAACTCTGAGTCTGATGATACCTGTAGATGAGGATAGAGAGAGAGACAGAAGGGGAGAAGCACAACTAGGAGAGAAAAGGGACAAAGTTAGTCACATGTAGAAATGGAGGCATGTTAGAGGATAGAAGAAAAAGAGAGAGAAAAAAAAAAAAAAAGCTCAGTCAATGAAGGACGTCCCCCAGCAGTCTAAGTCTATAGCAGCTTAACTAAGAGATGGTTCAGGGTGACCAGAACCATCTCTAACTATACGCTTTGTCAAAAAGAAAGGTTTTAAGCCTAGTTTTAAAACTAGAGAGGGTGTCTGCTTCTCGAACCTGGACTGGAAGCTGGTTCCATAGGAGAGGAGCTTGGTAGCTAAAGGCTCTGCCTCCTGTTCTACATTTAGAAACTCTAGGAACCACAAGTAGACCAGCGCTCTGAGAACGAAGCGTTCTGTTGGGAGCATAAGGAGCGATGAGGTCTTTAAGATAAGATGGAGCTTTATTATGAAGAGCTTTGTAGGTGAGGAGAAGAATTTTGAATTCTATCCTAGATTTGACAGGGAGCCAATGCAGAGAAGCTAATGTTGGAGAAATGCGATCTCTCTTCCTAAGTCCAGTCAGAACTCTGGCAGCAGCATTTTGAATTAATTGGAGGATTTTCAAAGAGTTATTGGGACAACCTATGAGTAGCGAGTTACAGTAGTCAAGCCTAGAGGTAACAAATGCATGGATTAATTTTTCAGCATCACTCTGTGAGAGGATGCTCCTAATTTTAGCAATATTCCTCAGGTGGAAGTAGGCAGTTCTAGAGATTTCTTTAATATATGGTGTAAAGGACAGATCTTGGTCAACAATGACACCAAGGTTCCTGACAGTAGAACTTGAAGCTAACGTTATGTCATCCAGAGTCCAACCGTTACCTCTTTTATTACTGACTTTTTCTGCTATTTTTGAAAGGTTATGTTAACATTTAAATTTTATGAGTAACCTAAAATGATAAATGTTGCATAGAATTAGACTTTCTGCCTTGTGATCAAATGACTCTAAGAAATTATCTCCAGGCATAGATTGGTTTGCCATTTAGTGGTACTCTATGACACTATCATAATCAGAAGTGAGGGAAACAACAGTTTATTAAAAGAATAAACTCAAAACTGATGGTTCTGCTAAAAGTTTCTTCCTCTATAAAGAAAAGTGTTTCCTCTCCACTGCTGCTTATAATAATTCAATTCAATGAACATTTTAGGATTGAATGTTTAAATAAGAACTTGTATACATATTTGCATGCAATCGTTAGCGGTGATTTAACGCTAACGTGATGTTCACAGTGCTTCAACAACCTAAAATGAGAAAGTCCGACAGTTTAGCATGCAGCTTGTACTGGGCTATATATATATATATATATATAGAGAGAGAGAGAGAGAGAGATTCTGGGTAACCTAGACAAGCATTGGTGGATTTTGGTTTGGGGGAATTAAGAATAAAAAAAAAAAACACTAGGTCTAGGAATAGCACCTCCATGAGATCCTGGTCATTTTACATAATTTTACAATTTTTAATAAAACCACTAACTTGGCTGTCAAAATAATCTTCTCTTGATACTACTACCTAGATTGAGATCCAGGATACCCACCTACACGAACCAGTACCTACTAGGTGACTCTAATTATCCCCTACAGCACAAACTAATGCTGCATCAGTACCCTGAACCACAGAGCAGAAAACACTCCCACTTCCACTGACACCAAGTAGAAGATGGGCCTTCAACAAGGTGGCATCTCAGCCCAGAATGTTTGAATGTTGAATATATTATAAAGAATATTTGGAAAGTATAACACATCCGTCTACTTCAAACCAACCAACGCTCCACAGAAACTAGTTCACCCGACACCAAAATACAAGTGGAGCAACATATACTACTACAGCAGTCTAATGCAGTGAAGAGTGCTCAGTATTATACATTGGTGAAGCCAAACAGCCATTACAAAAGAGGGTGGCCCAGCACAGAACGAACAACACGTCAGGACCAGTTTCAGCAGTGTATCACCATTTAAAAGAGAAAGGCCACTCGTTTGAAGATAACAATGTTCAAGTGATTTGAACAGTACATTATTCATTCATTCATCTTCTACCGCTTATTCCCCAAAGGGGTCGCGGGCGTGCTGGAGCCTATCCCAGCTGGCTATGGGCGAGAGGCAGGGTACACCCTGGACAGATCGCCAGTCTATCGCAGGGCCACACATATAGACAGACAAGTCACAGTCACACACACTCACACCTACGGGCAATTTACGCCGTTTTTTCCAATTGACCTAACTGCATGTCTTTGGACTGTGGGAGGAAACCCTGGAGTAAACCTACGCAGACACAGGGAGAACATGCAAACTCCCTTGAACAGTACATTACACATACAAAAACATACAAGAGGCCTAAGACATAACTGGTCTCCCATCTATACCATGCTGCCCTTTCAACTAAGCCCAGGAAGATCGAGACCACTTCACAAGTCCCACACGAAAGACACACTTAACAACCCTGTAATGATTGAAGGAGTTCACACTACTGAGGGTAGTGAGTAGATGTGAACTCATTTGTTCTCATAATGAACCCATCCTTTACAGGTGTGAAGCGAAACCTAACTGGAGGATAACTTTTTGATCTCTACTAACAGACTGAAGAGGCCACCTGGATAGGTGATGAAATGTATGAGAAGAAGAAATTGCCATATCTCAACTCAACTTTCAGACAACTTCACCTGAATGACTGAGAATCTCCACAGACATAAAGATTAGCTTGACTCACCTAGTAAACTCAACTTCCTTAGTAGCACTCAAATAAATCTTGATAACAGAAAAACTTTAATGTACTGTTGTTTATATGTATATAACTAAAGAGCCATTACTTAATTATCTGTTCGTCATGGGGCCTGTGCTGTTTAAATCTTTCTGCAAATTTCTTCATTTGTTCACAAATTTCTCACGGTGTAAAGTTGTATTTATACATCTACCGCTTCTTCCCCACAGGGGGTTGTGCTGGAGCCTATCCCAGCTGGCTATGGGCGAGAGGCAGGGTACACCCTGGACAGACAGTGCTAGCCACCACACCACCGTGCCGCCCTGTATTTATACAAGAATATACAAATAAGGACAGTGTCGTCTGTACACTAGGGAAAAAACACATTGCAAACAAAAAGATTGGCAGCCAAAATACCACTAGTAATTAAGTACTAGAAGTACAATAAATAATAAAGAATGGGTCAGATTGCTGATTACTGGAAAACCGAAACAATATTGTTGTGTCATTGTGTGTATAAGAAAATTCTTTTGAAATTTAGTTTTGTGAGTTAAAAAAAAAGTATTTTGTGAGGTCTCAGTCATGCTGGAGTCAGTCCCAGGGTGGGATGCGGGGGACACCAAGGCCACACATCTGCAGAGAACCATTTACTCACATGTACATTGAATTTAGAATCTCTAATTAATCTGACTGCAAATCTAAGAAGAGAAAGGTGAAGTATTTGAAGAGAACTCACGTACACATGCGAAGAACATACAACACAGAATGGCACCTGGGCGACCTGTCTAACCACTACAAAACTGTACCACCCAGGGACTTTTTAGTTAAGTACAAATATTGAAAAATAAGTGAAAAGACTGAATCATTACAATCGTGTATTTGACAACTTGAGGAGAAACTTGACTTACTTAATAATGGAATGTGTTAACTCTGAGATTCTCAAATAACACTTTCTTGCCCTGTTCTGTTTATGCCTTTTGCTTTTTTCCCCTTTCGTGTTGTCTCCAGTTGTCTCTCCCTATGATTCAGTCATCTGGACATACTTTGGACTATAAAGCGGCCACAATCCAGTCTCCCTAATAAACGGACACTTCCTTCTTTACAGTCAATGCAAAACAGATTGAAGTGTACTGTACTACTGTACAATAGAGAGCATAAAAGTGTAAAGAGCATGTGACATTATTTAGTTCTTATATCACATGTCCAAACTTTGTGTTCTCATCATATTTTGATGTATGTGTCTGCATATTTAGTGCTGGTGTGCGTGACTACATTTTGCACAGTTTTGCAAGCATGTGATGGATGTGTTTCATTTTCTCCATGAGCTGCTCCTCTGGTATGAGGGATCAAGCAGCCACATACACAAACAAGGACAAGAAATAGAGCGAACAACCAAAAGGCAACCACAATAACATTATTAAAAACAAGAGCAATGACAACAACAAAACAGCAAAAGCATCATTAGAGGAAACAATAAAGGACAAGACTGATGATGGTTAAAATGATCTAGATACACAACAGTCAGCTCCATAAAGACCCATTGAATAGCTGTGTATTTACGCAAAGCCAATTTTCTCATTCATTACATTTTTATACAGAGGAAACAGAAAGCATTGTGTTTCTAATGGTGCTATGAACCATAAATTTGGTAATTCCAAAAATTAAGCATTACAAATGTTTTTGCTTATTAGGCGCAAGAGTCCTTTCGCCGACATTCACCATACACTGAGAATTTGATTTCCCTGAAAGTGACCCACACCTACAGACCAGTTAAATCTGATGATCTAACGCCATCTAAAAATTTAATTTAATCAAACATGTAAAGTATTGAACTGACAAAGTACAAATAAATCTACAGAACCATTCTATATGACATACTTATATATACTGTATATCAGAGGTGCCCAAACTTTTTCAGCGTGTGAGCTACTTATAATATGACCATGTCAAAATGATCTACTACTATAAAAATGCTAAACATATTTATTTATAAATATATTGAGTCTTCTTTATTTGTACAATATATGTTGCATTATTGCATGAACCCATATTGAATCAACCTCAGCATCAACCCGAAAAAGGTAGCACATGAATGTAGCGACTGGCTCCAGTAAAACAACGTCTTGAAAGCGTTTGTCAAACTCTGACAGACAGTTCTCAGTCTGCTCTGTGTCAAGCTGCGCACATGTCTTCCGTTGCGTCTCCAGCTCTGACGCGAGGTTTTGGAAGTTGCCCAAATCATGGCGCTGCAGCTTTGAGGAGAGATGCTGCATTTTTCGTCTGAAAGAATTAACTGAGCTGATCATACTGATAACGTTTTTGTCTTTTCCTTGAAGCTCTATGTTAAGGTCATTCAAAATGTTGGTCAGGTCGGTTAAAAATGCTAAGTTTAGCAGCCACTGATTGTCATTTAGTTGGTTGTATTCTGCATGTTTAGCTACACGGAAAAACTCCTTAATCTCTTGATAGGGCACTCGAATTTCCCTTGACTAAGCCTTCTCACGTCAGTGTGTAGCAACAACTCAGAGTGGTCGCAATCAGACTTGTCTATGAAACCATATGAAACAAAACAATTAGTCTCAGTTATCTCAAGGGACTTTACAAGTAAGGTTTTAAGACCTTACATGTGGAAATGGAGGCATGTTGGCGGATAGAAGAAAAAAAGAAAAAAAAAACAGCTCAGTGAATGAAGGATGTCCCCCCAGCAGTCTAAGTCTATAGCAGCTTAACTAAGAGATGGTTCAGAGTGACCAGAACCATCTCTAACTATTCCCTTTGTCAAAAAGAAGCAAGTTTTAAGCCTAGTTTTAAAACTAGAGAGGGTGTCTGCTTCTCGAACCTGGACTGGAAGCTGGTTCCATAGGAGAGGAGCTTGGTAGCTAAAGGCTCTGCCTCCCGTTCTACATTTAGAAACTCTAGGAACCACAAGTAGACCAGCGCTCTGAGAACGAAGCGTTCTGTTGGGAGCATAAGGAGCGATGAGGTCTTTAAGATAAGATGGAGCTTTATTATGAAGAGCTTTGTAGGTGAGGAGAAGAATATTGAATTCTATCCTAGTTTTGATAGGGAGCCAATGCAGAGAAGCTAATGTTGGAGAAATGTGATCTCTCTTCCTAAGTCCAGTCAGAACTCTGGCTGCAGCATTTTGAATTAATTGGAGGATTTTCAAAGAGTTATTGGGACAACCTATGAGTAGCGAGTTACAGTAGTCAAGCCTAGAGGTAACAAATGCATGGATTAATTTTTCAGCATCACTCTGTGAGAGGATGCTCCTAATTTTAGCAATATTCCTCAGGTGGAAGTAGGCGGTTCTAGAGATTTCTTTAATATATGGTGTAAAGGACAGATCTTGGTCAACAATGACACCAAGGTTCCTCACAGTAGAACTTGAAGCTAACGTTATGTCATCCAGAGTAACCACCTGATTCAATAATGAGTCTCTGTGGTTTTTAGCACCAATTATAATAACCTCAGTTTTATCTGAATTCAGTTGTAGAAAGTTATGGGACATCCAGACTTTGATATCATTTAAACAAAATGAAAAGAATGAAAAGAATTAACTGAGCTGATCATACTGATAACGTTTTTGTCTTTTCCTTGAAGCTCTATGTTAAGGTCATTCAACATGTTGGTCAGATCAGTTAAAAATGCTAAGTCTAGCAGCCACTGATCGTCATTTAGTTGCTTGTATTCTGCATGTTTAGATACACGGAAAAACTCCTTAATCTCCTGATAGAGCGCTCGAATTTTCCTCGACTAAGCCATCTCACGTCAGTGTGTAGCAACAACTCAGACTGGTCGCAATCAAACTTCTCCAGATGTGCACGAAATCGCCATGCGGAGATCTGGCACGAATGGAACTGGCGATCTTTGTAGGCTGACTGGCGATCTACCCACACTATCTTTGCGATCGACTGGTAGATCATGATCGACGTATTGGGCTCCCCTGCTGTATATAATAAACAGACATTCAAGGAAAATCTAAATTAAACAAATTCGATGAGAATGAGAATGAAGACATAGTTTCTAAATCTTCTTTGTGTGCTTTAGCTTACATACTGTACAACAACCTGTGTAGAAAAGTACACAGAGTACACTTAGAATTTTTTTGTAACCTTCTTCTGACGCCTCCTGAAGCCTTTTGACAGTGAATTCCCTCTGATGCTTTGATTGCTCCCTGCAGACCATGACTTTTGCTGTAGGATGCGAGGAAAAGCCTCACAGAACAGCTGAACTTTATTTGGCATTTTAACAAAGGATATTACTTCATGACCCGCCTGACTCATTTGTATGATCAATCATTCGATGCATTTTATTCACATTCGTTAGTGTTTTACTTAAATCCAATTTCATCTAGTAGCTTGTTTAGAAGTGAGTTTAGTTACATTGAAGTCCCATGAATTTCTGTCCTGCCAGACTGTTTGTCTACTGCAGAGAAAAATCTGTATCTGTAAAAATAGATATTTTGAATTGGGTTTTTTCAAGGTTTTCATGAACAGTGCACCTCGTTCAGCTGAAAAGATCTGGAACTTTTATAGTATTATAGGCACTCACATTTCTGGAATAATCTGAAATATATTTTAAATCATATTAGTTAACATTGCAAATGCTTCAAAGCTTTTACAACTTCAAATTAAATGAAATGGTTCTGCCTGAGTGATAAAAGAAATGTCTTCTTTTAATGAAAATAACTTTAAAATATGAGATAAATTTTCAGAACAATGTTTTACCTTAGTTTATACAAACAAGCCAGCACTGGTGAATACTTGAAAAGAGTAATAAATGACCTTTTAAAAATAAGTGTCATTCTAATTTTTGTTAAGTCTGTGGAGATTCTCAGTCATCCAGGTGAAGTTGTCTGAAGGTTGAGTCATGGCAACTATACATTGGTGAAACCAAACAGCCATACACAAGAGGATGGCCAAGCATAAGAGGAACAACACATCAGGACCAGTATCTGCAGTGTATCTTCACTTGACAAAGGAGTCATGGTAGTTGAGGATTCACGCCTACTAACTACCCACAGGTATGAAGTGAAACCAAACTGTACTATAGATCCGTGGTCTCTACCAACTTCCCACAGACTGAAGAAGCAACCTGGATAGGTGGTGAAACGTTTCTACGAAATAGAAGAAGTCCAGTTGCCATGACTAGACCTTCAGACTAATTTTTGTTAAGTTTGAAGCAGTGATGACTATTGATGTACAAGCTTGTTGTAGCAGCAAGGAATGAAATTATGTTAAAATGTAAAGCTGAGGTTTCAGTGTTTATAGTGTTTACAAAAATACAGTCTTTCGTTACGTTACTACGCAACACATACGCAAAATGTTTCCTCATGATGAGGTATTATCATAGCCTGGTGCAAACACATTAGTTATTCAGTTATTCATACTGTAGGTTCATGCAGGACAGTTTTGCAATGTGAGGGGGAGATGTTTTAGAAATAGAAAAAAATGGGTTAATTACACAAAATAGCTTAATAGATGATAATAGGCAAATTGTAACAGCAAAAAACAATGTCCTATTTCCTATTTATTGCTGCACCTCAAGTAAATAGGGGACCACGGTGACAATTGCTAATAAAAACCAACCTTTCTGAAGTCTTTTTGTAAACACAGTAATATTTTTCCATAATTATAAGCCCAGTGAGTTTGACCTTATTGCACATTCATTTGGCTGCTTCTCCTTTTTTTTCTCTGCAACAGTCATTACATTTTATGTGCCATTATTATTGGATAGATAGCAACATTTAAACTGTATTTGTTAAGACCCTCATAACAATTCCTGCACCTACTTATACTGTATTTCACACTTGAGCATTTGTCGTTGGCAGAGATGTTCCTACTAAGATGAATTCAGTGAGATACAGAGTAAGGTTAAAAAAAATTAAACATTTTATTTAAACAATTCTCAGTAGTCAGATGAGAAATATGCAAAAGCAAGCAAACGAAGTTACCTTTCTCTCCTGCAGGGAAAATGCTCGCAAGCACGTGGGTACGGACGGAGTCCGGATGGGAGATGGCGGCTGTGACTCCCAGCACAGCACACATCTCCCCCTCTCATTCTACAGAGTGGGGTTTGAGACCCTGAACAAACGTCAGAATGTGAAGATTTCATACCAAAAAGTGTGTCTCAATTCTTTTGTTCAACAGCTCAGACTGTCTACTGGCCAGATTGTCCTCGGAGAGCCCCCAAGGCCAGCAAGTCAACAATGCCTAGACAGGACCTATTCTACTCTATTCTATTCTAAACCCTTTAGCCTGAACTAAATATATATTCCACTACAAATATGCATGGCCTTCCACTACACACTACAGAAAACTGTGGTGGTGTCTTAATTCCTGGCCTGTTCTGCCCTGCTTCTGCTTCCCTTTGTCATGGACTGTGCATGTCTATATGAAAGGATTACATTGGCTTTGAGTCTATTGGTTACCGTGAGATGTTGTTCTCTGACAAACTTATTGGGTGCTGTAACCCATCTGCCTTGGCCCTCCCGGATGTTACTGAGCTTTGAATTTGGCAGTAAGTGCAGTCTTTAAGTACAAACTGAATTCCAGAAAAGTTAGAGCATTTTAAAAAATTTTAATAAAACGAAAATTAAAAGACTTTCAAATCACACAAGCCTGGCAAGATGGCATCTATTTCAAGAAAGGACTTAGAAGACAATGCTAACTCACATACTGCAGCTACTACAAAAACATTCGTTGTAGAAGAGTTCAGGTGCTGAGCTGGCCTGCCTGCAATCCAGATTCACCTATAGAGAATATCTGGTGCATCACTAAAGGAAAAATCTCTTTCCTATCTATCACAAACTCTTCAGCAGCTGGAAAGTAGTGGGACGAATATTCCAAAGGTCTAGGAACTTATAATAGAGAGTGGCTATTAGCATATACTGTGGTATTTTAATTCACTCTCAATTCAAACTCAAGACAATTAACTAAACCTAACAAATCCCACACAGAGCAAGCATTTAATTGTAGCCAATTAAAAAATTTGTAATCTAAATATACAACAACAACAAGCAGAAACAGAACACAGACAGGATGGTTGGACACTGGTGACACACGACTCAGTCTGCACGAGTCTGACGATACCTGTAGATTGAAGGACGTAAATAGTTAAAAGATTAGATAGTAGGATGCAGGCAGAAAATAGAACAAGCCGAATGCATTAAAGTATAGTTTAAAACACACACATCAAGTTTAGAGAGTAGTAGAGTAGCACAGCCAGTCACAGTTCATTAAACAGTATGTGGAGGATAGGATCTTAGGCCTCCCATTCTACATTTAGAAACTCTAGGAACCACAAGTAGACCAGCGATCTCTCTTCCTGGGAGATCTCTGGCTGCAGCATTTTGAATTAAATGGAGGCTTTTTATAGCGTCATTGGGACATGCTATGAATAGGGAGTATGGTGCCTAGTGGTAACAGATGCATAGATTAACTTTGTGAAAGGATGCTTCTAATTTTAGTAATATTCCTAAAGTGTAAATAAATGGTTCTAACGATTTCTTTTTTTTTTCTGTATGTCCTCTCCAGCAGTTTAACATCAAGCATGTATGGGCTGGATGCTGTATTGTGATGGGCAGCGTTGCTTTTTCCAGAGGGGTACATAAACTATGGAAGAAGAAGAGGGAAACACAAAAAACAGTACACATAATACAACCAATTGCAAAAATCACTGGCGTGGACAGAAGGTGGTGGACCCAAACGCAGACTCAGACGTGACTTAACTTAACTACTTTATTTAACTTAAGAATCAGACATGACAAAAACAAACAACATGACTTGATTAAATGACATGACTTGACTTAACTACTTGACATCTCAACCAGGGACATAACGGAAACCAGGAACATGGAATACTAACTGACATCCAACACCACATCTGACAGACCAACAAAGGACAGGGACAAGAGGAAAGGCTTAAATTCAACTAAACAGGAAATTAAACACAGGTTAAGCTACTAATGACAAGTGAGGAGCACAGAGGGAGATTGTGACATCACAGGACAGAACAGAGTGCTACATTGTAACACCAACAGAGTAAAACTAGCTGTGATTGAGAATAATGAAATAAGTAGTAGTGATGATATTGATGTGGTGCACAGTGCCACTAGTAACCAAGGTGATGGGGCAAGGTAGTGAGTGTATCCCTACCGCCCCAACACTCCAACAGGCGGCAAGAAAAGACCCAGATATCTATCTGCTGTGTTATCTGTGCAGTGTGGACAAATGTTAGACTTTGTGAGACCCATTTGGAACATCCTTTGTTCTGGGTAACGTGTTCTATAAATAATTTTATATTGTATTAACTTTACATTTGTATTTTTAGTCATCTGGAATCAATTTGAACATGTATTTGTCCAGAACGTTTGGTCCGTAGTGATACCCAAATCAGTTTCCCATTTAGAGACTCACTGGGTCATCTGTTTTAGATAGTAATATATAGATTTTTGATAATACCCTTCTGAGTGAGATTCCAATAAATCATTGAGGTTGCCATTGTACGGGAGTATTTTAGTTTTTTGCCTTAATTATCAATTTTAGGTTGTTGATATCCATAAAATTTTTTAGATGCATGCGTGTAGTGTCCTGGTCCATTATCCATTTTACTGGTGCATGATCGCTAATGGTGTTAAAGTGAATACTGGTGTCAGAGACATTAGATAGAATTGTTCACTAAAATGTATCTATCTGTCTGTCTATCTATCTTTCTAAGCTAATGTTATGTCGTCCTGAGTAACTATCTGATTCAATAATGAGTCTCTACTGTAAGGTTTTTAGCACCATTTATAATAACCTCAGTTTTTATTTAGTTGAGGGAAGTTATGGAATTTATGTCTTTTAAATAAGTTTGTCTGACTAATTGTTTTGTTTCATATGGTTTCATAGACAAGTCTGATTGCGACCACTCTGAGTTATTGCTACACACTGACGTGAGATGGCTTAGTCGAGAGAAATTCGAGTGCTCTATCAAGAGATTAAGGAGTTTTTCCGTGTAGCTAAACATGCAGAATACAACCAACTAAATGACAATCAGTGGCTGCTAGGCATTTTTAACCGATCTGACCAACATGTTGAATGACCTTAACGTAGAGCTTCAAGGAAAAGACAAAAACGTTATCAGTATGATCAGCTCAGTTAATTCTTTCAGACGAAAAATGCAGCACCTCTCCTGCATCATGATTTGGGCAACTTCCAAAACCTCGCGTCAGAGCTGGAGACCTATGACCTTCGTGTGGAGGACCTTAACAAGCATTGGTAAGCTTGTTAAGGACACTGTTTTGTGGTGGCAACAGTGTGCTACAGTACATATACTTAAGAATGATCTTGTCTTCGTCATTTTAAAAAATTCACTCTATTACATATTTGATATCTGTCAACATTAAATAAACATATGTAACTGATGCAAAACATGCAGAAAAGAGAGAGGGGAACTCTAAATTATTCAGAGCAAAGAGAAACCACCATCCACAATTTACATGTGAGAACATTTTTTTGTCTTGGCTCCTTCCCCTTTTCTACCTCTCCATTTCTTTCTTACACTCACACTCTCTTCTGCATTGTCTCTAATTCTGTCAGCCCACTCGCTCATCTTTTGAGTACCTGCCAAAATCTCTATGATATTTCCCTATGAGAGGAATAAAGACAGATGAGAGGGAGGGATACATGGAGGGATTGAAAGAGATTTGGGGAGTGAGGGAGGCCGTTGAGGGACTCGAGCAAGAGGGCGACAGAGAGGGTAGAAAGGAGATGAGGGTGGACTACAGTAGGAAAGAGAATCAACTGAGGGAAATGCGAGAGAGACAGAGACAGATGAAAGGAGAAAGTGAAGTAAATCAAAAAGCTCTCGATTTTATGATTAACATTGTGTCCTATATTATTATTACATTATTTCTATCATGCTTTGGCAGCAGCATTCTGAAAAAAGAAATACCTTTTCTTATGTACGCTGTGAAATTTATTGCTAATGTGAGAACATTTACCAAAGGACGAATTTAGAGAGTGGGAAGTGGTGGGTGGAGAGACGTGGGCAACAAAAACTGGAAACTGAATCCCACAGTTGTAGGTGAATGAACTTCTGGAACTACAGTTGAGCTGTGTTTCTGCACTGAAACGCGGGGGAACACAAAATAATACTCATAATTTCCACTCAAAACACAGTTTTTCATGCAACAACAACATGCATTGTCCAATGGTTATTTTCCATTTTACGCCTCTAATGATCCTGATCGATTTAGAACTTTTCAGTTTTTCCACTCTATTGTTGTAGAGTTAATTTTAGATTGAAAAATTAACAAATTTTCCCACTGTGCGCTAACGACAAACGTGAAAGTGTAATTTTAGACTTTTTTTGTTCCCTCAACATGTTGCGAACTTGTTGGCGAAATGCGGAAAAACACTTGGGCAGAAAGATTTATTAAAAGCATTATATTATAGTGTATTCTTTGGCACAGGACCTTCATTTTACTTCAGTTTGTACCTGCGCCACATAGAGATGAACAGTGAGGGCTTAGTTGTTAAAATTTCTTTGTCTTCAGTGTTGTCACGGTCCACAGAAATGAAGCTATTAACCAATTGTTTACGCTTTCTGCTTTGGGAATGAGTTGGATTACAGCAAGAATTAAAAGTTGTTGGCAATAGTGCATCTAACCCCATGAGTCAGAACTGCACTTCAGCTAGTTATTCCGGGGAATGTTTACAGAAAGACCTTGACCTCTGCCACGTTGTTAGATGACCAATTTATTTTTGTTTTGCTCTGACTGTGTGTGAAAGTGAAAACCTGAAAATAGTAACGTTTACGGCTAAATAACTGTGACCTTAGGACATGTGCCAAGGTTCAATCTTAATAAAGTGGATCTAAATATCTGAAAACGTTCCTCACCTGGTCACGCTTATCATCTTCCAACACACAAATCTGACACAAGCGCTTCCAACAAAATACATCATATTTCTTTTAGATTAATTTTTATTAATTCTTTATTTTTCCATTCATCATCATTATCTTTTTAATTGGTTAGTTATTGTTATGGTTAGTAATTAATAGTGATTTTAACTTTAATTGTAGATTTGTGAATGCACCTGATATATGAACTAGTTATGTAAATGCTCATAAAACAATGGGGGAAGAAAAACTCCTACTTTACTACCTACTGTTAATTCCTTTTACCCCTCAAATGTGCAAATGGGACATCCTTCGTGAGTTTCACAGTATGACCAGAAGGGACTGTATAGCTTCACACTCAAATCTATTGGCTAATTTATAGATGCAAGAAAAGCATGTGAACCCTTTGAAACTTTGTATTTCTGCATAAATTGGTCATAAAATGTGTTCATCTTTATATAAGTCACAAAAAACTGCTTAACTAATACTGCACAAACAATGTTTTCATGTTTTTATTGAACATAACATGTAAACATTCACAGTGCAGGGTAGAAAAAGTGTGTGAACCCTCTCAATTAGCTTTCTCCAAAGCTAATCGGAGCTAGGAGTCAGCCAACCTGTAGTTCAATCAGCGACCATCTGCCTTGACTGGTTGGGGTGAAGGAATAGAGAACAGAAAACAACACAAAAACAACAGCAACAAGCAGCAACAGACAGAGGCAGGATGGACCAGCAGCTGAACACTGGAGACACACGGCTCGGAGTCTGACGATACTTGTAAATGAGAACAGAGAGAGCGATAGAAAGGGTTAGTTACATGTGGACATAGTCAAATGTTAGTGGATATAATAAATAGAAAAACAGAGGAGCTCAGTGTATGAAGGAGGACCCCCAGCAGTCTGAGCCTATTGCAGCTTAACTAAGAGTGACCAGAACCATCTCTAACTATAAGCTTTGTCAAAATAGGAAGGTCAGGTCCTGTTCTGTTGTTCGTCTTCAATGTATTATCCTTTGCCTAGTATATTCATGTTTCTGTTCGGCCTCCAGCCTGAAACTGAAGTAGCTGAAGAAAACCATGATGGTAACTCCATCAAGATCTGAATCAGTAGCACAAGTGTACTGGAAAATTCTTAGGGCTTAATGTGTTTCTGGTGCAATTATATGATTTTATAATAAAGGTTTTTTAATTAAAATATGAAAAGTTCATTAACTAGTTTTTCTAAACTAGTTATATTCATCAAATGACATAATTGTACATTGCAATTATCCCACAGAAGCTTTCAAATGCTTCTGTAACCTCCACTTAAGGCATTGTTTCCAGTCTCCAGAAATTACACGTTTGCACAATCATATGTTTATGTGTTGTGTAAACATGCAAAAACACATGAGCTCACATTAGCTAGACAGTTGATCAAGTTTGTAGAGGAAGGCACTGCCTGACGGACAATGGCTAGAGAGGAGAGAGGGAGCGTAGACACTCTTGTTAAAGGTTTTGTGTCCTCTCTTCCCTCTTCTAACTGATACATTTGATTTGTAAATATATAATTTGTGATGTTTATCCTAAACTTGTTTTTCTGCATGTTACAATCACCTACTTCTCCTAGATGTGTTATCCACAACACACAAGGATGCACCAAAACACAGAACAACTCAAGCCTCTGTTTATCACAATACAATTTTGCTGTTACATAAGAGGAGGTCAAAACAGAGCAAAAAGTGACAGTAAGATACCGAAAACAGAGGCCCACATTGACAAAAAGGAACTAAAAAGTAATCATAATGAAGAGGATGTTTATTAACAGCACACTTCTGTGGTTCAAAAATTAATTTACAAATTGACGCATTACTGTGGTAGCTTGAGAATTAGAAAAGTAATGTCACTCATCTTCCACCGGTTAGTTGGTGCATGCTGAAGCCTATCCCAGCTGTCAACTGGGCAAAAAGTAAATATGTTAAGGAACAATAGATATACAGTCGTAACAAAAAACCCACGGGCAGACACTCAAGTGAATGTTGCTGTTGTGTAGAAGGCCAATGGACTAATATAATTACACTGTTAAGAATGCTCAGACAGATTCAGAGGAGAATGGTGTAGAAAAAGTTTATGTATGAATAGAGTAGAACCGGTCCTGTCTAGGCTGTGCAGACTTGCTGGCCTTGGGTCCGAAGACAATCTGGCTTTTAGACAAAACAGTCTGAGCTGTTGAACAAAGGAATTTGGACAAACAATTCTTGGTATGAAATCTTCACAATTTGACGCATGTTCAGGGTTTAAAAACCACCTCTCTAGAGGGAGACGGGGGAGATGTGAGCTGTGCTGGGCTGGGAGACACAGCCAGCGTCTCCCAGCCTGGGCTCCGTCCTTCCCCACGCGTCTGTGAGCATCTCCCGCAGGAGAGAGAGGTGACTTTGTTTTCCTGTCTTTGCATATTTTCTCATCTCACCACTGAAAATAAATTCATGTTTGATTATTTGAACCTAATGCTGCCTCGGCTTGAATTCTTCTGAGTTGGGACATCTCTGACCACTACAGAGATTCTTGGCGTCACGAACAGGATAAAAAAGGAAGCCAAATTGAGGACAGCGTTCTTCTGGCTGGTGCCTGGACGCAGACGACGTCACGTGTGGCCACAGGTAAAAACTGTGTTTTTCAGGTGACAAACTCTGCGTCTGGGATCAGTTGGGAATTTTGGTAAGATTGGCTGACAAAAATCATAGGATTCGGCTAAACAGTTAAATTCTAATTTGGCGGCCTTAAAAAAAGAATTTGTTGTGGGGGAAACCCTGTATGGTGTGGTGTATGTAAAGGCAGGATATCGAGTCACTTGTATTCGCGTTGCTGTAAATAACTAACCAGCTTCATGTGTGATTTTTCTGTGATTTGAAAAATTATACAGCCTATTGACATTTAAAAATTGAACATTGTAACTTTGGAACTGGAAAAATTAAGGGGGGTTTGAGTCTGGGATTAGAGAAAATTATTGTTTAAGACGCTGTATAAGTACAAAGGGCTGACTTGCTTGGGCTCTGCATGGTTTGGAACGAGCGCCTCCTCAACACGGATTGGAAATGGCAAATTACTTTGTTGAAGGTGTTGGGTTTTGGCTCCAGAAATTTTAATGTGCGATCAATTAGAGACGAATAATTGTACTGGTACGCTGTGAGTTTGTTTGTTTTTTGGTAACGTGGGGAAATTACATCAGCCTGGGCCAGATCAACCCAGGTGTAATTTTCACCATGGAGAGTGAGGCCTGAGAGTTTAGTTATATCCCGGTGAAAAGCTTTTCTGTAGATAAACGAGTCTAGACTGAAATGTGTTGAATGTATATATGCAGTGTAACTGATGAAGCTTCATATGTGTGTACGCATATATCTATATATCTATGTGATGAGTGTGTGTTTAACGCTTTCGTAGACTTTGATATGCTGAAGTCTGAGCTGAGACTGTGGGGTTGATAATTTCATAGGAGAAGAGTCTGGCTCTTCTCCTAATGTTTTGAAGGTATATATGCAGGTGCAATTTTGAAGGTGTTGTGAAGGGTTTGTGGACGTGTTGTGAAGGTGTGTGTATGTGAGAACGAGGGAAACATCACTGGATAATTGCTTTTAGCAGGACTGAGTGTCTGATATCAATGATAACTGATGTTAATAACCAATGATCAGATCATTAATATACACATGAGTGTCTGTTCCAGTGTTGTTTTCGCAGAGAGACCAGAGGAGATCCAGAGTCTTGTGTCATGGATGAGGGGTCTCTAACTGACACTGCAGATTCCTTTGGACCCACCAGATGCTCTTAATGTCTCTGTGTTCCAAAAGGTGACCAGTCCGTCATAGAGGGTGACGCCTTATGTCAGCAGCCTGGGTATCTAATTGCAGGAACCAATAGGGACCTGTGGTCAGTAACCAGTGAAGAAAACAACACTGACTGAGGTTTTAGGGTGACACCAGTATGACGCGATACGGAAGGATGGAGATGACTTCAGACCACAGAGACGTCTCTCGGATCGCTGGGCTTTGTGGGTTAATGGGACATTGTGTTTGAGAAAGTGTCAGAGAAAGAGAAAATGCAGGTTTGGTTGTAAAGAAGTTAAGAATGTGTGTCAAGTGTTCGGTTTGGGTTTCTGTCTTTTAGCTGTTTCATTTTCTGTTGGTTTCCATTTAATTAGATGAACCTTAGGATAACATTAAGTTACTACATGACTAATTCGGCTTTGGTAGGGCTCTAGGAAGCCCCAGAGGGGGGACTGTAGTAGAAAAAGTTTATGTATGAATAGAGTAGAACCGGTCCTGTCTAGGCTGTGCAGACTTGCTGGCCTTGGGTCCGAAGACAATCTGGCTTTTAGACAAAACAGTCTGAGCTGTTGAACAAAGGAATTTGGACAAACAATTCTTGGTATGAAATCTTCACATTTTGACGCATGTTCAGGGTTTAAAAACCACCTCTCTAGAGGGAGACGGGGGAGATGTGAGCTGTGCTGGGCTGGGAGACACAGCCAGCGTCTCCCAGCCTGGGCTCCGTCCTTCCCCACGCGTCTGTGAGCATCTCCCGCAGGAGAGAGAGGTGACTTTGTTTTCCTGTCTTTGAATATTTTCTCATCTCACCACTGAAAAGTTGGATACTTTCC
Organism: Macropodus opercularis; assembly: GCA_030770545.1. Lineage (NCBI taxonomy): Eukaryota > Metazoa > Chordata > Actinopteri > Anabantiformes > Osphronemidae > Macropodus > Macropodus opercularis. The sequence goes on along the minus strand of CM061098.1, from coordinate 15,616,363 downwards.
ACTGGGCAGCTGAGCGTGAAGCAAGGTGTCCTGGTAATTTCTCGCAGCGCGGCAACTGACGATCACAGGCGGCAATTCAAGCAAAACAATCACGAGAACAGATGAGGATCAGCCGAAGGACAGGCGATGAACAGGTGCTGCGTGTCAGGGTCTTGCATGTTGGAACAAACTTGACAACTGGGTGCCTGTGAACAGGGCTTAAGAACAGTTAGCAACAGGTGGAGTGAATCATTTAATCAGTACAAGCTGACGGAGGTGGTGAGTGAGAATCCGCCGGAGCTTTTCAAAGTAAGAGCCCTGGCGGAAGTGAAGATGCCGAACATGACAGTATCCCCCCTCAACGGCCGTCTCCTGACAGCCTATCCGGCTGTTCCGGGTTGAGAGAGTGGAACTCGCGTAACAACTCCGGGGAATCCAGGACCACTCCTCAGGTCCATAGCCCTCCCAGTCGACCAGATATTGCAGCCCGGGCCCCTCCGGCGGGAGCTGATGGTGCGGTGTACAGTATATGCCGGTGATCCGTTGATGAGCAGACGCGGAGGACAAGGTGCTGGAGCAGACTGGCTTAATACGAGAGACATGGAATGTAGGATGGATTCTAAGGGGTCCTGGCAGGCGGAGATGACCAGCGGCAGGGTTGATGACCTTGGAGACAGGGAACGGTCCTATGAAGTGCAGGGCTACTTTAGGGGAGCATACCTTTAAGGGAATATTCCGGGTAGACAACCAGACCTTCTGGCCCACGGAGTAATGGGGTGCAGGTTGTCGATGAAGGTTGGCCCGGTGTTCATAGGTGGAGACCGATTAAGGCCCCTCTCCAGGTGACACCGCGGGCAGAGGCTGCCGCTGATTGAACCGTGGATTGTCTGAATTGGCGGCTGATAGCCGTAGACAACATAAAATGGGGAAAACCCTGTTGCAAAGGAGACGAGGGAGTTGGGGGCGTACTCTGCCAATATTAGTTCCACCGCCCAAATGGTGGGGTTGTCTGTTGCGAGGTGTCAAAGGCTGACCTCCAGCTCCTGGTTTAGCCGCTCTCTCTGCCCGTTGGTCTGTGGATGATAACCAGAAGAAAGACTAACCTTTATTCCCAGGGACTTGCAGAACTCGTTCCAGAAGCGGGCCGGAAACTGTGGTCCACGGTCGGAAGACGATGTCTTCAGGGATCCAGTACCTTGGAGCGGTAGCAAGGGGGTACGTACAGGCAGTGGTTGGGACAGGCAACCAGGACAGCATGGTTCTGTGCAGCGAGGCGGACCTCCTCCTCCAAGCCTAGATGGGCCACCCCAAGTCGTACCGAGGTGGGGATGATGAACTTCCCACGATCTGCATCACCCGTCGAGGAGAAGAGCCCGGAGAGAGCGTCCGCCTTGTTGTTCTCCGAGCCTGGACGGAAAGAGAGAGAGAAGGAGAAGCGCTCGAAGAAGATGGCCCACCTGGCCTGTCTAGAGTTCAGTCTCTTCGCCGACCTGAGGTACTCTAAGTTCTTCTCGGTGATAACCGTAAATTGGTGCTTAGCGCCCTCGAGCCAGTGACGCCATTCAGCTAGAGCGAGCTTGACTGCTAGCAGTTCCTGGTTTCCTACGTCGTTATTTCTCTCAGAATCAGATAATTTCAAAGAGAAGAAGGCACATGGATGGAGCTTAGAGTCCAGTCTAGACCTCTGAGAGAGGACAGCCCCTACCCCGCAGTCCGAGGCGTCCACCTCTACAACAAAAGGGAGGCCAGGGTCCGGAAGGGTGAGAATGGGTGTGGTGGTGAAAAGAGTCTTGAGTTTGGTGAATGATTCTTCAGCGGCAGTCCCCCAACTGAACTTGGACTTGGATGAGGTCAGGTTGTGGAGTGGGGCTGCAATGGTGCTGTAACCCTTGATGAAGAGACGGTAAAAATTGGAAAAGCCAAGAAAGCGCTGAAGCTGCTTCCTGGTCTGTGGAGGAGGCCAAGTGCTCACCGCACACACCTTGTCAGGATCCATAGCAACTCTTCCTGGTTGGAGAATGAATCCTAGAAATATGGTGGAGGTGACGTGGAACTCACATTTCTCTACTTTGCAGAAGAGTCGGTTTTCCAGTAAGCGTTGAAGGACTGTGCGAACGTGGTTGATGTGTTCAGTCTCGTTCTGGGAAAAATTTTAAATATCATCCAGATAAACAAAAACAAAGCAATTTAACATGTCGTTCACCATATTCTGGAAGACCGCGGGGGCGTTAGTCAGTCCGAATGGCATGACCAGGTACTTGAAGTGCCCTGCTGGTGTGTTGAACGACGAGTCTTCCACTCGTCCCCCTCTCGTACGCGGACGACATGGTAAGCATTCGAAGATCCAGCGTGGAGAAAATCTTGGCACCTTTCAGAAGTTCGAAAGCGGATGCAATGAGAGGAAGGGGGTAGCGGTTCTTCACTGTGAAAAGATTGAGAACTCTATAGTCGATGCATGGCCGCAGGCCGCCATCCCTCTTGTCTACAAAGAAGAAGCCACCTCCTGCGGGTGAGGTGGATGAGCGAATAATTCCAGAGTCCAGAGACTCCCGGATGTATTTCTCCATGGCCGCCCGTTCTGGCTCAGATAGCGAGCTGGGAGGGACGGCCCTGAGGAGCAGGTCGATGGCGCAGTCGTAGTGGCGGTGTGGGGGAAGCGAGACAGCCCGGTTTTTGTTAAAAACCTCTTTGAGGTCATGATACTGGGTACCTTTGATAGGTCTGGTGGTTCCTCCTCCTTCGAGGTGATTTCTGGTGATGGGGGTTGGGCGGAGTGAAGACATGCGAGTGAGCAGGCTGGTCCCCATCCCATAATTCTGCCTAAAGACCAGTCGATATGAGGGTTATGGTTCTGGAGCCAGGAGATTCCTAGGACCCCCGGGCGGTCGGTGGCGTACACCACATGGAAGATGGTGTGGTCCCGATGGTTGTCTTGGAGGACCTGGACAGGAAGTGTGGTAAACATTACGGAATGGAGCAGGGTGTTATTCGAGGAATATTGGAGATATTAATTTACACATAGAAAGTGGGTGGGATGAGTCGGGCGCCTTCTGATCTACAGGAGCAGAGGGAAATGTCAGAACCTAGATGGACGGTGATACTACTGAGAATAATGTTAGATATGACGTACCTCCAGACAGGCGAGGGGTTCAGGGGAAGAAGGGAGAGACAACGTAGTAGGGAGTGAGCTGAGATGATCCAGGAATGAAAGGAGAATGATGATTAATTCGGACGTCACAGTTGGGTACTTTCCACTGGGCAGCCGAGTGTGAAGCAAGGTGTCCTGGTAATTTTCTCGCAGTGCGGCAACTGACGATCACAGGGTTCCTCTTCAACAATAGAGTGGGGAAGGGGTGAGAGAGGGAGAGAGCGCAGGGAGAAGGCAGGTCCAAAACCAACAAAACAAAGAGCGAGCCGAACCGGCTGGTGCACTGTAATGTTCCGGGGAGAGAGCAAATACTCCGCGTTTGCTAGCAGCTAGGAATCTAGCTGGGTGCATAGATGGCCAAGAACTAGGAGTGAAGGATCCGTTCACTTCCTGGTGGCCGAATCACAGTTTAAGCGGTTCAGTACAGGAGTAGCACGTAGCTTAATCCAGAGAGTGTTCGTGGTTGTGGTACGTGAGGCAAGACTTAGCTGTCGAGCTGTCAGAGTCAAGGGTGGCAATTCAAGCAAAACACTCACGAGAACAGATGAGGAACAGATGAGGAACAGATGAGGAACAGATGGAGGACAGGTGCTGCGTGTCAGGGTCTTGCATGCCGGAACGAAGTTGACGATCTGACAACTGGGTGCCTGGGAACAGGGCTTAAGAACAGTTAGCAACAGGTGGAGTGAATCATGTAATCAGTGCAAGCTGACGGAGGTGGTGAGTGAGAATACGCTGAAGCTTTTCAGAGTAAGAGCCCCGGCGGAAGTGAAGTTGTCGATCATGACATACACTCTTGCATGTGATCACACTTGCTTTCATCAGGATGTTCAGTGTTCTGGAAATATGTTGCTTTTTTAAACACAATTTTGTTGGCTACCTGGAAATAATAATGGTGAAATATAAGAAGCTAAAATGCTACATTAAAACTTTAAAGTATTCTATCATATTGTTTTCATTTTCACTAAGGTCTTTTTTTGTTGTGTTATTGGTCCATAAACACTGGTCATTTATTAAGGTGTCAAGAAAACTGATATTACTCAATCATTTACATCATTTATTACCACTGGATCACAACGCACTCATTATTTTGTTTAGTCCTTTTAGCAGCCTTAAAGAAATGCAATGCCAAGTGTACAACACAACAAAGGCTGGTTACACAAGCGCACAGCTGCTAAGTGGCTGTGTAAGTGAGGTGGAGAGAATCAAATGGCTTTGGATCAAAAGACAAAATATAATTTTTCCTATGTCTCAGATCAGTGTGTGTGTGTGTGTAGGTTTAGCCACACATAGGAAACAGTGTGGGCTGCAAACACTCCAGGCTATTCCGCTTTGTGTGAGTATGCATTTGTGCACACATGTAAGAGAGAAAGAGGAATTGCAAGCGTGGGCGTATGCAGTGTTTTGTGACTATGTATGTGAGAGAGGAGAAGAGTGTATGTTGTGGTAGTGGTGTGGGCGTGTGTCACAGAAAGAGGAGGAATACAGGTCTTTTCTAAATGAGGGGGAGAATCAGGAGAGAATTAGTCACAGAACAAGATCTCCTGTGCCTCCAAACCAATTTTTCCTTGACTGTTTTTTCTCTGTTCTTTCCTTTCTCCACTCCAGCATAAGTTGTAAGACCAATTGTGCAAAAATAAATCATAGTTTAGTTAAAACTATTCCTCAATTATGCTTAAAAAATGCCCACAGTACAGTAATTTCATTATTAAAAAGACCAGTGCTGTGCCATAGTACAGTACTGTGCAAAGTTTCTATTAATCTGTTTCCGCCGCATTAAATGCTGCTGTGGCCGAGAGGAAAGGGAAATATTATGTCATAGTAACTGGTTTATTAATGACACCAGAGCGCTTCACTAGCAGTGTGTCAGATCCATTGAGCATTGAGATTTTAACACTTTATGAACTCTGTGTCTAACCTATCACACTGGAGATACTTTATGTTCCCTACTGAGGTTTCAAATATGGCAGCAGCCATTTTTATTCAGACAGGAAGAAAGATACTACTGTAGTAAGAACAGAGAGGACTTGCTCAAGGCCTTGTCAAATCAAAGATTGATAGTAGTCCGCAGATGGTCTGAACCTAGAAGGTCATACAGTAGTTCTAGCATAGTATAAAATAAAAGTCAGTTTAACTAAATGAAAATTTCGTCAAGGCTTCAATAAACCAAATCACTGAACACAAAACCAAGTACAATGACAAAGGTCTCACTGAAGCAGTTTTCCTCAAAGTAGATTTAAGACAAGGCCAATTCAATTCAATTTTTCAATTCAACTTTATTTATATAGTGCCAATTCACAACATCAGTTATCTCAAGGCACTTTACAAGTAAGGTTTTAAGACCTTTCACAACTAAACCCAACAGTTCCCACATAGAGCAAGCTTTTAATTGTAGCCAATCAATAAATTGTACATTTAAATAGCAACAGTGGAGGTGAAAAACTCCCTCTCTAACGAGGACGAAACCTCCAGCAGACCCAGGCTCAGTGTGGGTGGCCATCTGCCTTGACCGGTTGGGGTGAGCGGATAGAGAAGAGAGAAAAGAACACAACCACAACAACAAAACAAGCAGCAACAGAACACAGGAAAGATGGTTGGACCAGCAACTGAACACTGGAGACACACGGCTCTGAGTCTGATCATACCTGGAGATGAGAATAGAGAGAGAGAGACAGAAAGAGAGAAGCACAACTAGGAGAGAAAAGGGACAAAGTTAGTCACATGTGGAAATGGAGGCATGTTGGCGGATAGAAGAAAAAGAGAAAAAAAAAAAAGAGCTCAGTGAATGAAGTACGTCCCCCAGCAGTCTAAGTCTATAGCAGCTTAACTAAGAGATGGTTCAGAGTGACCAGAACCATCTCTAACGATACGCTTTGTCAAAAAAAAAGGTTTTAAAACTAGAGAGGGTGTCTGCTTCTCGAACCTGGACTGGAAGCTGGTTCCATAGGAGAGGAGCTTGGTAGCTAAAGGCTCTGCCTCCTGTTCTACATTTAGAAACTCTAGGAACCACAAGTAGACCAGCGCTCTGAGAACGAAGCGTTCTGTTGGGAGCATAAGGAGCGATGAGGTCTTTAAGATAAGATGGAGCTTTATTATGAAGAGCTTTGTAGGTGAGGAGAAGAATTTTGAATTCTATCCTAGATTTGACAGGGAGCCAATGCAGAGAAGCTAATGTAGGAGAAACGTGATCTCTCTTCCTAAGTCCAGTCAGAACTCTGGCTGCAGCATTTTGAATTAATTTTTTCAAAGAGTTATTGGGACAACCTATGAGTAGCGAGTTACAGTAGTCAAGCCTAGAGGTAACAAATGCATGGATTAATTTTTCAGCATCACTCTGTGAGAGGATGCTCCTAATTTTAGCTATATTCCTCAGGTGGAAGTAGGCGGTTCTAGAGATTTCTTTAATATATGGTGTAAAGGACAGATCTTGGTCAACAATGACACCAAGGTTCCTCACAGTAGAACTTGAAGCTAACCTTATGTCATCCAGAGTAACAATCTGATTCAGTAATGAGTCTCTGTGGTTTTTAGCACCAATTATAATAACATCAGTTTTATCTGAATTCAGTTGTAGAAAGTTATGGGACATCCAGGATTTTATATCATTTAAACAAGTTTGAAGTTTGACTAATTGGTTTGTTTCCTCTGGTTTCATGGACAAATATAACTGAGTATCGCCTGCATAGCAGTGACAATTTATAGAATGTTTTCTAATAATATTACCAAGGGGAGACATGTAAAGACTGAAAAGTATTGGACCAAGCACAGAACCCTGTGGAACTCCAAAGCTAATTTTTGTGCGGATGGAAGATTGATCATGAACATGAACAAATTGGAATCTGTTCAATAGATAAGACTTAAGCCATCCCAGTGCTTTTCCTTTAATCCCAATGCTATGTTCTAGTCTCTGCAATAGAATCTTGTGATCTATCGTATCAAATGCTGCACTAAGATCTAACAGGACAAGTGCAGAAACTAGACCATTGTCTGAAGCTGTGAGAAGATCATTAGTGACTCTAATCAGAGCTGTTTCTGTACTATGATGTAATCTGAATCCTGACTGGAAATCTTCATATAGGTTATTTTTACGCAGGTGGTCACATAGCTGTTTAGCTACAGTTTTCTCAAGAACTTTAGAAATAAAGGGCATATTCGATATAGGCCTATAATTTGCAAGTTCTCTAGGGTCAAGAGTAGGTTTTTTCAATAAAGGTTTGACCACAGCAACCTTAAAAGCCTGTGGTACATAGCCTGTAACCAGAGATTGGTTGATTTGATTTAATATGGACGTGCCGATTAATGGAAAAACTTATTCGAGTAATCTGGTTGGGATTGGGTCTAAGAGACAAGTAGCTGATTTAGCAGAGTTAATTATTGAAGTTAACTCAGTGCGATCTATGGGGGAAAAGCAGTTTAAGTAAGACATAGGTCTAACCAGCAGATCTAAGGCTGTTGGATCTGCAGATCGGTTTATGACTTTTGTTGACAGATTATGATAAATCTTTTCTCTAATGGTTATGATTTTATTGGTAAAGAAATTCATAAAGTCGTTGTTAAAGGGACACTAGGTTCAACACAGCTATGACTCTTAGTCAGCCTGGCTACAGTGCTGAAGAGAAACCTGGGGTTGTTTTTATTTTCCTCAATTAATGATGAATAGTATGTGGTTCTAGCAACCCAAAGTGCTTTTTTATATAGTATTAAACTGTCTTTCCATGCTAGACAAGAGCCACCTAATTTGTTGGAACGCCACAGTCTTTCTAGTTTTCGAGTCCTCTGCTTAAGGCTGCGGATCTCTGAGTTATACCATGGAGCTAACCTCCTCTGATTCACTGGCTTCTTCTTTAGAGGAGCAACAGTGTCTAAAATTGTACGCAGTGAAGCTGCAGCATCATCAACAAGACAATTTACCTGCTCATGATTCAGATGACTGCTCTCCTCTGTGTAGCTACAAGGGAATGAAACAAAAGATGATGGAATCATCTCCTTAAATCTGACAACAGCATCATCAGATAAACATCTGCTGCTTATTTTCAACTGTTGTCAGGTCTGTTATGGTAAATTCAAAAGTTAGTAAGTAATGGTCAGATAACAGAGGGTTTTGAGGGAGAACTTTTAAATGATCAATCTCAACCCCATACGTCAGGACAAGATCAAGAGTATGATTAAGACAGTGAGTGGGTTCATTCACATGCTGACTAAAACCAATAGAATCCAGTAGTGAATTAAATGCAATGTTGAGACAGTTACTGTCAACATCTACATAAATGTTAAAGTCACCCACTATAATCACTTTATCTGTGCTGAGAATTAAGTTTGATAAAAACTCTGAGAATTCAGTTAAGAACTCTGAATATGGACCAGGAGGACGGTAGACAACACAGAACACAACTGGTTTCTGGGTTTTACAGTCTGAGTGAGAAAGGCTCAGAGTGAGGCTCTCAAAGGAATTATAGTTATGTTTATGATTATTCAATACATATATAATTTAATGTATTAATAGGTTTGTCTGTATGTGTAGCTGTAACCTGTCAATATTGTTTTTGTTATGCCATGTTTTGATGTTTTTCTTGATCAAAAAGCAATAGTTCTAGTTAAAAATCTAGATCTTCAAGGATGCTGGGCCTTACTATTTTTCTGAACAACTGTAATGTCAACACATTTTTATTCATGATGAGATTGCTCCCTTAACCTTTCAATATAAGCATTGTGTGCCACAATATTTCTTATTATTGTGCAAAATCAATCAAATCAAGATCTTGAAGTAATTTTAGTGTAAATTCACTCTTTGTGTTTCTCTGAAGGGTGTTTTCCTTTCCAGTTTCAGTGGCAGGAAAATGCAGGAACGAAGGAATGTTTCACTAAAAAGGCTGCACCTTTACATCATTTTCCCTAGAGGGGTTAACATACAGTCTCTTTAATATGGCTGATTATGATGTTCATCTTCTACCGCTTCATCTACGCAGGCGTGCTGGAGCCTATCCCAGCTGGCTATGGGCAAGAGGCAGGGTACACCCTGGACAGATCAGTCTGTCGCAGGGCCACACATAGACGTCACAGTCACACACACTCAATTTAGAGTTTCAAGGCCCCACACAGAAAAGCTACCGGTCTCCTCTAGGAATCGAACCCGGGACTTTCTTGCGACAGTGCTAACCACCACACACTGATTATGATGTTTAAGTTCTTATTACAGTTAGGCACAGAGGACTGAAACCATTTTTTGATAGAGCTTGGTATTAACGCAAAAGATATTGAGGCTATTGTAAAACCAGTTTCAGGATTCGGAAAGTAACTTTTAAAAGAATAACAGCTTTAATTGTGCTAAATGTTAACAGCAAGGCCTGGTAACACAATTTACATGCAAAGCAGAGTGTGGTAAGCATCAGCTGTAGGAAGGTTAAACTGAAACCATGACAAATGGAAAGTGCATGATGAAATAACAAGAAAGACAGCTTAGTTTTGATGGTTTAAGTCTCCATTTACCTGTTGCAACACTGCTAATGCCAAGACATTTAACTGCTGATGTGTCAAAAACCATGTCACACCTGCAGATATCTTTCTGCAGACCCTTTAAAAAATTGCCCGAGATCAGTGTCTTAAAGATGCTACTGCTGCTCTTAAGATAAAGCTAATGAAAATGAGTCTAGTAAAAAATCTGGTCAATTTAACTAAAGGCAGGAGATACCACAGGAGTGTGCTTCAAAAGAAATGAATGATCAGAAGGAATGGTTACAGTGTAGAGAAGGAGGGAAAAAGCAGAGGGAGATGAAGGATGTTAAATGGTGACAAAGCAGTGACCTAGAGAAAAAAGGGATAACAAAGGGGCACCGATTGGAGAAAAACGAGGAGGAAAACCACGCAGGATTATAGAGACAAGCCTTATAGAAGTGCATTTAGGACTAGATGGAAAAAAACTGTTTGCAAAAAAGTTGTTCAAGAAAGAGTCAAAATCTTTAGGGGAGTTGTTAGGGGAGCTACAGAGCAATCCCTGCTTAGTAACCACAAATGAGCAAGTGGGAGAACCATGTAATTCTTCAAAGTACATATTCATCTGGGAGATTTGCGTTTGTCTGTATTTTGTAGGATGTGACTGCAATTTGAATGTTAAGCCTTAAAGCAATGTTTTAGCCATAAACTATCTTTTTTATGCATTGCCAGCAAAAAGGTTATTCCTGGACACCACTTATGGCAGTTTAGATGGCAATTACATATTCTACTCAATGTGCAATTGTTAACCCATGCAGCAGTACTCAAGGGTCGGCATCTGAGACACATCAGATGTACAGAAGTATAGTGTTATCTTTTGATGTAACTGCTGGAGAATGTCATATTTCAGCACCGTGGATAATGTTTACAGCCTATGGAAAATCAAAGGTCTCGCTTTAATGTGAGCTAAAGAAGTCTTGCTCACCTGACTGTCTCTCCCTTATAGGAACCTACACTTACGCTTTTCCCACCTATTTCATTTCCAATATTCCTCTGTCACTGTCTGATTACCCCTCAAGTCATACCTTCAACCATCCCTCATCATTCTCTAAAAATCTCATTAATAGTTTACTAGTGCAGTGCCTGTACATGTTTGGGTTCAAAAAGACACTTAGGATTTTTCTGTGTTTAATGGTTTAACACAGCTACTGTAGTAGTGTATCTACTTTTGTATGTATTGTACTTGTGACTATTTCATGTTAGATTGCAGTTACCTTTAGCTAATGATGTAACTGAATAGATATATTCAAAAAGCATGAGTAGTCTTTTTTCTCTCAGCATGAGAAACTCTAATTTCCTTCTTTCTCTCTGAATACTCCCACATATCCCAATGAGACACAATTAGTGTTGTATCAAATGCTCCTGTCACTTAGAATAAAAAGCGACAGGATGGGAAATGTCCCAGATGGGCAACACAATTTTATACAGGAGAGTCCTGCTGACCTTAAAGTAACTTCAAAAGCCAAACAGAAGACTGCACATAGTAATATTACAGGTAAAGGTTTAATTTTCTTCATTTAAACTTTATGAACCAGCATGTGACTTTACAATCTACTGGGTAAAAGCACAACTGGAGTCACCGAGATTCACAGCTCTGTTCTGTGCTTCTTTCATTTAATCTACTAGTGGCCCTGACCCGTTTGTTCTTCCCTGTTCCTTGTTCTTCTCTTGTGATCAAAGCCACAGAGAATCCATGAGGGGTTCAAACTGCAGTAACATATGTCAACACAAAGCAAACTGAGCAGAGTTTGATTATGAGATTAGCTTCATGCTCAGTTGACTTAAATCCAACTTGAATTTGTAATTAAGCACACCATAACAGAAATTAAAATTATTTTCCATACATTTTGCTGTTAGATTAAATGCATGTGGTATACTGCCTTTGTTTGGGGGAATTATTTCAGGAGAACTATATAATTTCACTACCTGTGTATGTGGCCATTGCACATTAATGAATGTCAAGTTAATAATCTTGTAATAACACATTATTTATTTTCTTAAAATGTACCCAGAATTTTCTTCTAGATATGTTAATGTCACTAGAATAGTGACAGACTACTTTTCAGACTTTCTTGTGCTGAGGCAATACTTAACCAATACATCAGGGTTTTACCTCCAAGAACATATACAACATACATGTAAAATGTGGTGTACAGTATGTATACTGTATATGACGATCCTATAATAGAAGCTAAAATGCCTTTAAATCTCAAGCTTCTCTTTTATTACGGATTCTACAAAAAGTGTCCCTCAGACTGATGTGGCTTATGAACTGATGCACGTGCAGGACAACTAATTAAAAGGAAAAAAAAACCCCATCAGAGGTCAAAGTCTCACTGAGCTGCACCAAGTATTATCTGCGGTAAGAGAATAGATTTTTCTAAATGCCTCCTAAAATGACTCAATAGCAGCTTGAATAGAAAGACACTTAATAAAGCAGTTTCTTATCTGTGAAAGAGGAGATGTTTAATGAGAGCTACAGCTCCTTATTGTAAGTGAATCATGGCTCACAGTGTGTGTGTGTGTGTGGGGGGGTGTTCAAACTCAAACATGTAGTGAGAATGATTGGAATTTGAACAATGTCTAAACCCTCTAAAAACATGTGCTGTCTTGGTTGACAGCCATCTTCAATATCGCATCTGGAACAGTCACAGTAGTTAGGGAGTGAGACATTTATGATCAGGATTGGTGTTACTGGGATGAGAATCAGCAACTTGATGATGTCATGGTTCACTGCAAGAAAATTATGGACTGCTCTCTTCAGGTTGGAAATGAGCCCCTGTTCATAATGAATGAGATTAAGCATCTTGAAGTCTTGATTCCAACCAAGGGGACATTACTGCATTACTGCAGATACTGTATCTAAACATTGTGTTGAAGAGGAAGCTTCAACATATTGGTCAGTCTATGTTCTAATTCTCACCTGTGGGCATCTAAACAACACCAGCATGATTACCTTTTTATGGATTAAATAGTAAAGACATTATGTTTCATATTCCTGTGCTATTTATTAAATTAACAATATGTATTGTTACAGTATGAAACCATCAGAACAGATTTAGTTGGATTTCTACTTTAACCTTTAAAGGTCCCCTCATAGTTTTGTTAATTGTAACATTTCCTAAATCTTATACATCATATCAAAGCAGGATGAATAAGTCAACTCTTCCTTTCAAATTTTTCGGTTGATGACAAAAAGGACTAAAATATTAACACTGAAAAATGAATTACCACATAAATTAAATGCCATTAATGCTTACAAAATAACCTTTGCTATTCTGTCTATTTAGTTTCTTGTACGTAATCTTTTCAGTCATTTGCTCTTCAACAGACAAAATTATGTTTTAAAATGCCTACTGGAGGTTTAAAACAAATATAGATGAGTCAAATTAATACAGCGTAGCCGAAGATTCATAATAAACATACATCTGCAATTTATCAAGGAGCTGCTCCAGTGTACAGTTTCTAAAATGCGATATGTACACATTTACTATTAAAATTAGGAGTGCATGCACAAACTCTGTATATTATCTGCTGTGCCCAAAGAAGGGCCATTATTCTAACATGAACATCCTTAGGCATTTAATTATAAATGCAAAACCAGACAAAAAGGAAAAGCTCTGTGTGTTGTATGTTAAATTAGTACAGCAGACTGCTCCTCCTTTTAGCCTGCTGCATGTAGCCAGTGAATCTACATACTATACATGAATAGATGTACACATTTGAAGTACAGGGGTATGTTGATATATTTTAGCATGAATTAAAACATGCTTCAGGTTAGTACAGGATTAAGGAGAAATTATGCACATGAACTGAACGATGTATGCTGGAGTGGGCTGAATCATGGCAGGCTGTAGGCATTTTTCTTTGAAGATTTTTTAAACACCAGCTCATTTAAGGTTTAAAGCAAACTAGAATGACTCTTTGCATAGGTCACCAACTGTGCTATCATCACATACCAAATCAGGTCAACTTCAATCCCAAATGGATCACCAAAGCAAAAAGTTTTGTCTGGATTTGTCTGAATCCTTTAGGTCTTTGGCTATTGCAAGTTTTTACTTCTTTAGTGTGCCTGTCATAAACGATGGCGGATACCAACTTCTGACCTGACAATGTTTCTAAGGGTTTATGGAGGTAATTAGCAGAGCAGAAATTAAGTTTAGCATTAGAAAGAACTTACCGAATAATTTACAGTATTTCTTGTGCAGAAAAAAACAGTTGTTCTTAGTTGTTGCTCTTTACTAACATCTGAGCAGGTTTTATTCATTATCTGATTTCTTTATATATTGCTATATCCATAAATTATCAAATTTTAAATGTAACCTTTTTAAAAGGGTTTTCTTTTTAATAAATAGTTATTTAGAATTTTTATTCAGTTCACAGCCATGCCCAGCTGGCCTCAGGGATGCACAATAAAGCAAGGTGGAACAATACCCATAGGTGAGCATTTGAATACTAAAGTAGTTAAAATGTCTTTTGAATGGAAGGTGAAAATCATTTTTAGTTTTCAGACACAGAAGCTTTGGACAATTATTCAAATCCTACATCCAAAGAACTAGTTTTCTTCAATAAATGTTCCAAGAACTAGACAGTGAACTATTTCTCAGTGTGAAATAACAGCTGTGTTATCCTGTCTTTTAAAAATTGTTTTCAGTTTAAACAAATGTGAAAATGATTTAGAAGAATTAAATGTTTTATTTAGTGCTTTTTTGGGTGAAAATGATGATGTTTTCTATTTTTCTTTTTTCTATCCTGTCTTCCTGCTGTTCGCTGTAAAGCCGACATAGACTGGTTGACTCTGCTTTTAATGGCACGCTTGAGGTCAGTAAGAAGGCTTAATAAATATGAAAGCGAAAGAAACTAGAAAATGGATGACAAGGCAAAGTGAGGTAAAATGGCAAGTCAAGCTGCTAGAGAGCTGAGCGAGTAATGAAAAAAAACATGGCTCAGTGGATAGAGAAAATGATGGAGAGAAAGACAAGGAGAGATGGAGTCAGAGGAATTTAAAGTGAGCTAAGATGGGAAGGGAGAAAGTGAGAAATATGTGGAGTGTGACAGCAGGTGACTGTCAAGGAGGACTTGTGTGTAAATCAGAAAGATGGGTAGATACATATAAAGATGCTGACTATGTGTTAGAGTTCTAGTTGATGGCGAGTAGTTTTTTGCACTTGACTTGACATACTGCAAAAAAGCAACGAAAGCTAATAATTTTATATTATATTTACTCTGGGGTCATTAACTTTAGGGGCCATTCATTTCAGTTTAGCAGCTTGATTAAAGTAAAGTGAAAAAAGTGAAAGTGATTCCTATTAAGGATTCCTATCCTTGGAAAAAAAGGTAAACTGGATCATAGCTTATGTTAATTCAAAACCAAAAAAGAGTTGTCATCGCTGCAGTTATAAAGACGCACAAAATGTATTTAGGCACACAATGTATTTTCCAAAACATTTCTAGATTTTGGGAAAGTTTTAAGAAACATAACTGTTAAACTGGTTAAAAGCCTGCTTGTTTTTTCTAGTGTGCTTTTAGCTTTAAATGATGCAGGGGGTCTATCTCTGAAGTTAATGCATGTATGAGCAGGAAAAGAGTCTAAACATGCAAGCAAGTCCATGCATGTTTGATTTATTTAGGCACTTATAAAGGGTAAGAGCCAAATCATTACACATCTCATGACAAGAAGAAAGACTGCATTAACCCAAACCCTAAAAAGAAAATGATGATTTAGTCATACCTGAACACTTGAAATAGCACTACAGAGTAACTGCTATAAATCTACTCCTTTCATAACCTCAGGCTCAGTTATGCTTTAGAATACAACTCTTACCATCCATTTGACTGTACTTTACCAAACCTATTGCTTCACCAAGTCTGTCATGCATACTTTTACCTCCGCATTTACAGTATATTTCCAGATTCATCTAATGAACCGGTTATCTTTGCTGTGACCTACCTGCGAATCAAGACAAATCTCTAAAAGCTCTGGTGCAGAAGACTGGTCTGTGACCGTCAAAAGAAAGGAATGAACTCAAGCTCCAAGAACACTTTGACACAAAGTTAATGGCAGCATCATCTCAATGACTGCACACTGATTGTTCCATGGCCCAGTGAACAACAGCACATTTTTTATTGTGATAATAAATTGTACACGGTTTGTTGTTGACTCACATATTTGAAATGTCTTTCCTGACTTTTTCCAGAATTCTGAATGTATTTAAGTAATGGCACTATTTTCTTTAATTGGAGCAAATAGAAACTTTGCACTACATGACAGCTCCATGGTTTACTTGGATAACCTTGACCTTTGCTGCCCTGTGTTTTCCATGTTACAAAATTTCTTAAAAAGGTTTTTATTTGCATACTGTACGGTGAATTAACAAATAATCTGTGGCAATTTTAAACGAATACAAAGCAGAAAGATTAAATAGTTATATTTTTACCACAAGTGTGCAGGGCAGGTAAGTCAAAAGAGGCAGGGATACCATAAAGACACAAGAACAGACAAACATGCACAACTGGATAAGGGTAATTACGAATTCTATTTCACTGTACCCCTGTGCGCCTAAAATACAGAGTATGCCCCCTAGATGGATGAAAGCAGTTCGGGTAAGGTGTGTGCATACTTATGTGTGTGTGTGTGTGTGTGTGTGTGTTAATACATGAGACTCTACATTAGATTAACTGAGATCACTATCTCTTGCTATTCTGGCATCTCAGAACAACCTCCTATCCGGACACACACACACACACAAAGCTTACCGTCTGCATGATGACAACGACACTAAGTGACGGGAAGTGAATTACGACAGAGAGAAAGGAAAAGGTGAGCACTGTAAAAGAACAATGGAGACTGCCACCAACTTCTGTAGACCCACATACAATTCTAGGTATATCAAATCATTTTCTTTTGACAACAGCTTTATTTTATCTCTAATGTTTTATCTTATCTCAATTTTGCACAGTTCTGAGTCTGTGAAAATGTGTGACCATGTAGCTGTGTGTTATTTAGATAGGACTTTATTAATCCCATAGTGGAGAAACTTCTGAAACTGTACTGTATCTACATGCAGCTGTGAGTTGATAGGGTTGTAATGGGTTTTAGCGCAGTGCTGAAGAGGGTTTTATATGGAGTCAGAGTGAAGCAGGGAAAACAGGACAGACTGCTGATGTCAACATAGAGAGATGAGATAACGTCAGTTCAGAAATAGCGAAGGGAGGGTGGTAACAGCACAGGAGCAGACCCACAGGAAAGGTTGCTGATGCCAATGATAAGACTGTGCTCAGGATGCTCAGATCTCATCAGCATCAGGAAGAAGCTGAATACTAACTGAAAGGCTTACTGAGTGATCGACTGCATATCTGGCTGCCTGGTTTCCTGAATACTGATAGAGTATCTTCTAGCACACTTACTGACTTTTATCAACAAACATTTTCAGAAACTAAAATAAATCATAAACTAAACCTGCATGAAAGTGGCACCATCCCAAAGTCTAAAATAAAATTTGAAGGTCACATTCATGTAATTCAAGTTTAGTTAAATTAAGATTAGAGCTAGATTATTGTGCATTAAAAGGAAATTAAAAAGAGGCCAATGTGTTACCTTGTTTGTTATGGTGGATGTGTAATGTATACAAAGGTATGTAGATTATATTCATACAAAAGACAGGTAAACATATTAAACTAAGAAGACCTAGCTCCAGACACACCCACTTTGTTTACTTACAGTGCAGAGAAGTCCACAGTCTGGATTCTCAAGCAGATTTTATACAGCCTGGCAATACAAGCATATGGAGAATTTTTTATATATTCTGGTCATGGTTGGCCAGGAAAGAAGGCGTTGCTGGTCCTGACGGCCCGCCACTGGTATATATACGGTACCCACCTCCTCCGCTCTCACTCTGCCAGATTGTGTATTCAGGTCACTGCTTTACAGAGATCAAGCCGTCATAATCCAAGTCACTGAACCAAGACTGACCATATGTTACTCTTCTAACCAAGTTAAGTCAAGGTGCTCACACCAAGTATCAATTAAAGATTTAGAGTCAAGTAAAGTTTTTGTTCAGATTTTTGCCCAAGAGTATTTACAGTACTGTATGTCCAGGACTTTAAGTTTAGAGACCAAGTTCAAGACTACCAGTATTTTTGATGGACTTCATGCAGACTACCCAACTTTATTCAGGTTTGTTTCTGACCATAGAGAGTGATTACGTTTATTAAGAAGAGGATTTGTGTAGGACTGTACTAAGAAAAATTTTCTTTTATTTTTGGAAGCCTATACTTTCTGGCTGCAGTCTCTGTTTTTCTGCCCCAGCCAAATGATTAACTGGCGGAATGTAAATATATATTTATAGAGATGTATTAATGCAGGTTTAGGACAGATATATTGTTGTGTGTTACAGGAATACTTTCCTATAGAGATGTGTTATACTTGGCTTGATGGTCTACCAATAAAGAAACTGAATTATTTTGTAACTGTGGTTAGTTTTAGTTTCATGCAGTTTCATGTAGTAATTGAAGATTTTAAATTGCTTGTAGCTGTGAGAGTGAGTGGTTGTCCATAGTACTGTATATACAGTATGTGGCCCTGTAATGTACAGTACTGGTGACTACTGGCGATGTAGCTCACTATACAGATTTGTTCTCCTGTCCTTGCAAGATGTATAACGTTATTCAAATAGGTTGCTAGTAGCAACACAATCTTATTATCAGTACCAGTGTTCAGGAGCAATCCAGCCCAAATATGGCGTGCTGTGATACACTCAATTATCTGAGTTAACCCGCTGCTCTTTGAAGATTGATCTAACTTTCATTTATCTTTAACCTCCAAGAGTTGCAGTCATTGACTGTATACGGTGGACCAGTCTTACTCTCATTGGTACATGGAGCTTTTTCCCCCCATTATTTCATAGGTAGCTAGTGGTCGGGAGGTTGAGGTCAAGTCCCTTGATCTCGTCCTTGCTTCTAGTTCTACTCTGTCTCTTTTATTAAACATTATACTAATTTCTATCATATTGTTTCAGAATCCATTGTGAATCCTGGTTTCCTGCGCACATACTGTACAGTGCATCCATACATATTCTAGATTTATAGTCACTGGACCTTCCAAGGCTTCATATTCTAGATTCATGGTCACTGGACCTTCCAAGCTTTCATATTCTAGATTTGTGGTCACTGCACCTTCCAAGCCCATACGTGTATTGCATAATTTCATTTGTTTTCCTATTCATTGTAGCCAATACAAGTTCACTGCATGTTCGGCAGTAATGTGCAGACCTGAATTTACCTGCTGATTGGCCAGCTGTACCACTGATAGTAAATAAAGCGACAACTGACTGCTTACTGACTGACAGATTTGGTGGTGGTGTGTACCAAATTCCCCCTAGATCTGCCACTCACAACAGATTTAAGAATACAACCGATGCATTACACAGCATATTCAATAATGGAAAAAAATGACCTGGAAAGTTTGCAAAGACTCTCTCCTTCTGAAGCCATCTGTCCCTAAGCAACCTTTTGTGCTGTGCACTGTACTTGGCCTTCCTTGCTCTCCGTCATTGCACCTTGTCTATCTCTTCTTTCTATCACTCTGTACCCTGCTGTATTATTATACCTCTCTCACTCTATGCCCTCTGTCCAGCTCTCTCCCACTATACACTCTCAGCTTTCCTCTCCCGCTGTACTGATCTCATCCACTTTCATTTACTAAGCTTTCCTCATTCCGTCTTCAATTTGCTTTGCGCTCCTGATATCTGCAGGGAAACACGTCAGTAGTCAAAATATGATGCTCTGACCCCTGCTGCGGTATTCAAAACCGTGTGAATGCATTAGCCATTTTGTGCCCTGTAAAAACCCTGAACTCATACTACCTCTCTACCCTCCTGTCTCCTGAACACCCTTTCTCATCCCTCCAGTGCTTCAAAGCATGGGCTGAAGTTCAAATGTCCATTATGTGGAACATTGCAACCCAGTATGATGTTGTTTTCAATGTTTGATGTTGATATTGGAAAAGTAAAAGTTCTCAATCTGACATAGATCCTGGAGAAAATTACGACCCCTCCATATTTGGTGGGGACGGTGTTTTTGGAGTCATAGGCAGCATTCCTCCTCCAAACACAGCGAGTTGAGTTGATCACCCAGTCTTCTTTCGAATCAGTAACATGTTCAGTGGCAAACTTCAAACGGGCCTGTAGATGTGATCAGCAGGATTTCAGTCCTTCGCGTGTAGTGTGTTAACAACGTTTTTTTGGTGACTATGGTCCCAGTTGCCTTGAGATCATTGACAGGTTCCTCCCGAGTAGTTCTGGGCTGATTCCTCACCGTTCTCATTATCATTAAAACTCCATGAATTGAGACCTTGCATGGAGCTCCAAACCGAGGGAGATTGGCAGTTATTTTGTGTTTCTTCCATTTGCAAATAATCACACCAACTGATGTCACCTTCTCACCCAGCTGCTTGCCGATGGTCGTACATGTAGGTCCACAATCTTGTCCATGACATCCGTGGAAAGCCCTTTGGTCTTGGCCATGGTGAAGAGTTTGAATGAATTGTGACTGACTGATTTTGTGGACAAGTGTCTTTTATACAGGTCACGAGCTGAGAGTGCTCCCAATGTCAGCTAGTTACCTATATAAGATACACCTGAGGGCCAGAGATCTTGCTGACTGATATCAAATACTTATTTCATGAAAAGACATTATAGACTGATAATTTCTTTGTTAGTGGGTAAAATTACAAAATCAGCTGGGGTTCAAACATTTTTCCCCTGACTGTATTTGTGTGTGTGTGTGTGTATATATATATATAGTATATAGGAAAAAATTACAATTGTCTTATCTCTGAAACATGTGCAACATAGTACAATTTTTTTGCAACTTCTCTTCTGTATACATAATATTCTCCTTATACCTTGTTTAGTTTGCAAATAATCTATTGTAATATTCTGGTACACAGAAAGTTGCTGCTGGTACAGAAAACCTTTGACCATGTCGAATGACGTCTCTGACTCTATAATCTCTTTTGATTTTACAGCTGTCTTAGACCTTGAGCTGTTTACTGAGAACACGCCCTGATCATGCATTAATGTCCGCAGTCATTAGCACTGTTAATCAGATAGCTGTAGCCCAGATGTTCTGTGCATGCATGGGTCATTCCAGCTTCAGCCACTCTCCTCTAGACTCTATCTATTCTCTGCTACTCTGTGAAGAGTCTGGTTCACTTAGAATGTGTTAAATAGATCATAGAGAGACAGTCAAGTGTGTGTGTGTGTGTGTGTGTGAGAGAGACAGATACAGAAAATTCCTCTGTGTAAATGCTGTGGGTGGATCCATGTTAATGAAAAGGTCAGTGATTGGCTAGTTTTGGCAGTGGGTTTAGGGCAGAGTCAGTAACACTAACAGTTTGGTGTCTCTCCAGAAAGCGGTGGGCCAGATGATTTTTTTTTTTTACAGGACAGTCATTCAAAAGGGCAAAAGGGAGGTAATGATTTGGAAATCCACTAACTATGCAGTTCGAAAAGCCATAAGTAGCTTTGCAAATTCTGACAGCAGAAAGAAATTCCTACCACCACAAATCACTGCAAAGGTGCCCAAGGAGCATTTGACAGATGGTACTGTGAAAGAGAGCCAATTCAGTGTCCACTCAAATGAACGTAATTTGAATTTCACCAAATGTGTTTAAACCACATAAAAAAATATGTAAACAATTTGTAGACGTTAAAAAACATCTGAAGGACTGGGAAGAAACAATTGTTTGGGCAATTAAATTATTTGTATTAGTTGTATGCAAATATGCGTGTGTGCAAATATGTAAAAATATCCCCCTTTGCTGGTCAATAACATGTAGATAGCAGGCCAAAATACAATGTATGTATTCAGAAATTGTTTTTGTCATCTAGCAGTCGAACATACAACAGTCAAACTTCTTTTTCATACATGAGATATTTGTTATACAGGAAGAAAATAAATAAAACAAAGTAAAGCCTTAGTCTTATAGTGTATTTTAGTAAATATAGTGTTCTTAGGTAGTTCCTTTTATATTTCTTCTGTTCATCCTCACTAAGAGCACAAACTTGGCTAGAATCATACCCACAACAAGTAAGAGACAATAGTGTCTGAGCAGAGGAAGTAGATAGCTTGATTAATGTTTCTTTGATGTTGTGATGTAATCATTACTTAGAGTTGTGAAGAATTAGTGATTGCTAGTTAATTCATTATGGCAGTCAGTCACTTACTCACACAGTCACTGCCAGTGCTGCATTGTAGATGTCAGTAAAATCACACACATCTCCTAGATGGTGGTGAGAATACTGTAGGTTATTTGTAACTATTTATGAACAGTGCTGCAACATTCAAGCCAAACCCATTCCCTCCATTTTTGCTAATTCAGACTCATATGTCATAGTAATAATAATGTCATGTCATAATCAATAATCTTTGAGACTGTGTTTTGCAAATTTGGTTATCGGTTCCTGCAAATGTGATTGTGCCCTGTAATTAAATATACCTGCAATTAAATTATTACCTTAACTCATTCAATTATCATAATTTGTAAATAAAAAGGTAATTGCTAAATTTGAGCTAATAACCAAATTTGTGATCCTTCAAATCTCCTTATCGTTGTTTGCTCAAACGAGGCCATGTTTTTACTTGCTGATAGTTTATTATAATTGTTCCAGTTGACATATGATGTGGGAAATAAGAAATAATATTGTGTCTAGATTTGAGAGTGCTGCAGTTATCAGAATCTAATGACTTGTTCAGGTAATGTAAAATTCTGGATAGTAATAGTGTGTCTATGAATAAACAGTGTGTGCTAATGTTTTCTTTTGTTTGTAAGTCCACTGCCACATTTCTCTTTTTTTTTATTTTGTCTGCCTCACTACACTATATTATTTCTCCAGCTATACAAACAGAAAAGAATAAATAAAATAATAATAAATGAAAATACATACTGTAAAGTTGTATCATGATTAAGATGAGGGGGTATTAGTACAATGCAGTGGCAAGTCATGGACCTATTTCACTGATGTTCTACTTTCAATTTTCAATTCAACTTTATTTATATAGCGCCAATTCAGTTATCTCAAGGCACTTTACAAGTCAGGTTTAAGACCTTACACAACTAAACCAAACAACTCCCACATAGAGCAATCTTTTGACTGTAGCCAATCAATGAATTGAACATTTTAACAGCAACGGTGGAGAGGAAAAACTCCCTCTCTATAGAGGAAGAAACCTCCAGCAGACCCAGGCTCAGTGTGGGCGGCCATCTGCCTTGATCGGTTGGGGTGAGCGGATAGAGAGGAGAAAAAAGAACTACAACAACAACAAAACAAACAGCAACAGAACACAGGCAGGATGGTTGGACCAGCAACTGAACACTGGAGGCACACGACTCTGAGTCTCATGATAAGATAAGATAAGATAAGATAATACTTTATTTATCCCGCAGAGGGGAAATTCTGGTGACCCAGGAGCAGCAAAGAACAGTTGAAAAATAAGAAAATACAAAAGTTCCAATAGTTACAAAAAAAAAGAGTAAAATATGTTACACATTATATACAAAAAAGAAAATGTACATATCTAAAACATATAAACATAAAAAGTGCAAAGTGCCAAGTGAAAAAAAAAGAAGAGAAAACAAAATAAAAAAATAACATACATGCAACATGGACACCGCACGGCACACATCACACTATGAAAGCATGCTTTACAGTCATGTTGATGATGATACTTGTAGATGAGAATAGAGAGAGAGAGACAGAAGGGGAGAAGCACAACTAGGGGAGAAAAACAGACAACATTAGTCACATATGGACATGGAGTCATGTTAGTGGATAGAAGAAACCGAAAAGAATGAAGAAGTGCCCCAGCAGTATAGCAGCTTAACTAAGAGATGTATCCAGAACCAATCTCTAACTATAAGCTTCGTCAAAAAGGAAGGTTTTAAGCCTAGTTTTAATCCTATGAGTAGGGAGTTACAGTAGTCCAGTCTAGAGGTAACAAATGCATAGATTAACTTTTCAGCATCACTCTGTGAAAGGATGCTCCTAATTTTAGGAATATTCCTAAAGTGGGAGTAGGCAGTTCTATAGATTTCTTTTAGATATGATGTAAAGGAGAGATCTTGGTCAAAAATGACAACAAGGTTCCTCACAGTAGGACCGGAAGCTAATGTTATGTCATCCAGAGTAACAATCTGATTCAGTAAGGAGTCTCTGTGGTTTTTAGCACCAATTATATTAACCTCAGTTTTATCTGAATTTGGTTGTAGGTAGTTATGGGACATCCAGGATTTGATATCATTTATCAACAAGTTAGAAGTTTGACTAATTAAGTCAAACTTAACTAACTAAGTATCTATCATCTGCATAGCAGTGATAATTTATATAGTGTTTCCTTAAAATATTAGCAAGAGGATAAATCAGAAAGAGAATCACGAAAGCTATTCACCTGGCTAATCAGCTCTCAGTTCTTCAGGCATATGGCTCAGGTTTGATTAATGAAACAAATGAACAAAGGCACAAGTCAGGGGCAGAAATAGTTTTATAGTGTGATAAAATAGCACAAGCTTTTAAATCTTGACTGAAAAACCAAAGTTACCAAATGACCTGCAACAGCTGAAAACTCTGTCAGCTGTGAATTGTATTCACTGCTTTAGTGAAGAATATTTGAAATAAAATAATTAAATAGAAATAACTACATGTGATTTATGGTTCATAATTGATGACTGAATTTATCCTTTTCCTACAGAGCAACTGCTCTGGCACATTGCTTAAAAAGTGAGCACAGCATTGTAGAAAACTAGCTCTTCCTCCCAGCTTTACTTTGTTGAATAAAGGTTTTCACAGTTTAAAAGTGCTTGTTTAATCTAATCTTAGTTAGAAACATCTGGTTGTTATAGTTCAGGGTAATGTTAGGCTTAGTAACTGGATGTCCTTCTTCATCATCGTAATGCTGGAGCCTATTATCCCATAGACATGACAACCATGCCTAGGGGAAATTTAGACTTGCCTTTTAACCTGTCTGTGACTGTGGGACATTGGGGAGCAAATGCAAACATGCAACCAGAGAATCAAATCCAAGATCCTCTTGAAACAGTCATCAGTGCTCTCCAATACACTACACCAACCCAGGTGCCTTTGTGTGTAGGTTTTCTCTGTGTACTGGCTGACTTAGGGGTATCCAACTTAGGTCGCTTGGAGAAATTGCCCGTAGGTATGTTTATATATTTGTGACAGTGATTGACAGCTGATTGACAGTTGACAGAGTGATTACTTCTGTATAAAATTCCAAATTCAAAAGAATTCAAACTGCTGCAATGTCCACCATTAACATTTTAAAATGCATGTGTTCTGTATATGCTGCACCTGGAACTTCCTTTATTAGTAAAATGTGAACAGATGTTCTACTGTTGCTTCTGTGTGTATTAACTACTTCAGTGTACTGTAGCTTGGTCTATTCTGAAAATTTGAATGTATTGGATTTACCTCCAAGCTGCCACATTGAATGGATGCTACAATATTGTACATACACAAGCTCTCAAGCAGTCTCTATGTACAGTATGTTGTAAAACATTAAAATTACAATTTTTAATTTAGGAAACTGATAAAAGGGGATAAAAGTATGGTTAGAAGCACAGCAGAAGTGGATGGCAGAGAGGAAGAGATACAGGAGAGGAAGGAATTCAAGTCAGCAATTTATTTCCACAAAATATTGGTCATCTCCCTCCTCTGGTGGAACTCTGGAGCTGTGGGAGCGCACACAGATTCAGACAAATTGTGATACACAAATCAGGATGGAAATGCATGTTTTAATATAAGAATCAAGTGGCACTTTGCCGATAGAATCACAACATGCTTGAAACTTTACTTTTTCTCTGCAAGCCATTTTGCTCACTCCAGGAGTTTACTTCAATCATTTGTGCTGCTGTGTACATCCCCCTCAGGCAAAAGCAAATTATGTGCCTACTATCAGGACAGATAATAAAAGTGAAAACTAAACATCTCCACTATGCCATCTTCATTCAGGGCTTCATTCGGGGAAAAATGAATTCCCCTCCCATCACAGCAGAGAATACAAAATACAGAGGAGCGTCTTTTACCCCACCATTAAAGGTTCATACTCCTCATTCTCCAAAATGCGCAGTGGCTTTTAGTGGAGACCCAGGTGGCTCTGACATGTAATGTTGCTAAAAAACAGACATATCTAAAACTTGAGATTGAAAGTACACATAGATGCAGTTGGAAAGAGCATTAACTTTAGTGTTACCATAGAATGGGAGCCTCTCATGTTCCTGCCAAAAACTGTCAGCAAGCCCAACTGCTGAGCAGTGATTTTTATGTGAAGATACAAGTGTGTTCATCTTCCCCTAGAGATAAAGAGCTCAGTTGTTAAGTCGGTTGAGTCAATCCAATTCCTGGTGGAGACCTTTGCAGACAGCATTAAATGGGACAAGACATGAGACAGTTTTACCTCAAAGTGAAAAGTCTGTCTCCATCTACTCAGCCCATGTCTTCATCTTAGTACTGACACCTAATACTGTACATAATGTGCTGACCACAGTGTAGCAGGTATGAACACACAATCAGTAGCCATTTGAAAAGGTGTTATGCTGTTATATAATGTTACCGATTTACTCTAATTACTAGTATTACAATTAAATTTTTGTTGGATCATCACATAAAACCTCCTTACATCGCACACAACTACTCCATCCTTACTTAAGTCTTCTAGACCAGTGTTTTCCCACCTTTTTGAGCCCAGCACAAATTTTACATTAGAAAAACTACACATTACATTGCAAATGCACACCATCAAACAAAAATACCACAAAAAGTATATGTAATTCTCAATCTGTGTGATAGAGGGACTTTCTTTAACGGTGCCAGGGCTGAGCGTGTTTTTAAAGATTATTTTGCAGGCAGACCTATCAGTGTCTCTGCCTTGGCGTGTGGCTGTTTGAATTTAGCAACGATTTCAGCAACTTGGTAACTTTAACAGCTTTTCCGTCTTGGTGGTTTTCTGAGAAACGCTGGTGGTTTTCTAAGTAACGCTGTCTGTTTCTCTGTCTGTTTATGCATTTGAACAAAATAGTCTGTGTTCTTTTTTGAAGTTGGCTTGGCTGGTTCCCCAGTAGAAGTAAATCCAGAGGCAAGATAACTTTCATTTGACCTTGTTTGCTGACTGCTACTCATGCTAGCCTTCTTCAGGCTCCTGATTTTCTCCAGGTTCTAGATTGGAGACAGGTTCTCCAGGTCAGATTGAGGACTTTTTCTTCATTACCAGTCATGCTCACACTCACGGGCAATTTAGAGTTTCCAATTAGCCTAACTGGGAGGAAGCCGGGGCCCCCAGAGAGAACCCACGCAGACACGGGGAGAACATCCATCGCTATGGAACGTTCATCTGACTTCTGTGGGAGAGTGTGATTATTTTGCCTATCACACACACTCAGAGAACAAATCAGGTGAAATTGGTGGTATTGCTGCAGTGGTAGAAGTTAAAAAGGTCATCCTCCACTGTGTTTGTTTGCCATTTCAGCTGTGATTCCACTTCATTTTTGCCAAAACAGCATGATTGTTACAGAGTTTCTGATCGCCAACATAGCAAGCATGTAAATCTACAACATTATGCAAGACCTGCCTATGGAATCAACAGAGAAGCATTAGTGTATAAAGTAAAAATAATAAAACACAAAACAAACTAAACATAAAATTAGATCTTCTTACATAAATTTCCATTTTATTATTTTAATTTGTCATAATACGGCCATATTCTAATATCGGATAACTGAATGGTGCTTCATGCATAACATTTACCATGCAATGCTGTGTGTCTGTATATCAATTTTATCAACACACTTACATAAATCCACTTTTAATTACCCTTTTTATCCCACGTGCAGCCTTCGATGGGGTCAAAATGAAAATAGGGGGCGCTCTAAGCTCAAAAACCACAAAAGGGTTAGATAAAACAGCCGCAGACAGACGGTAATTCACAATATGCTTTATCTAGATCAACGGTTGGATGAACATGTTCATCAGAAGACACACATGCTCATTGCTTGGATGTAACACCCACAAAGGCTGTTTTATCCAACCCTTGTGTGTGTTATATTTTAAAGTGGGGTCGTTTTGACCCCTCGAAGGCACCTGGTGAACTAGCATCCACAGTTTTTACAGCAACCGACACAACCATAAGTGAAAACTGGTGAAATTTTAAACTGCTACCACGGTATGTGTTTTGTGGCACACAGGTTGAGAATCATCATTCTATTTTGGCAGCAGGACAGATTTATTACATATGACAAGTTGTGTTCATATTAGTATGAAGGACCTCTTTTGATTTTATAATGGTTGGACTTTATGAAACAAATCTGATTGTCCAATTTTAGACCCTCCTAATTCTCCCATCCTTCGTGCCAGTTTAGACAGACTCTCCTGTAGTTCCAGGGACAAGGTCCAGCATATTTTCTGCATGGTGTGTGGTGCAATATCTGTCTGCTGCCCTCCATCCCGGAACTGTGTGACACCAAGGTGAGGAGGAGGCAAGCAAGTATTACCAGTGAACCTACACATATAGCTAGCCATCTGTTCTAAAGGTTTCTATTTGGAAGAAGCTTGTGATGCATAGAAATGCCAACATGACCCACACAATCATTATCACTCAAGATAACCATCTTTAAGGCTCACCACACACGTCCTCACTGTGCAACTGTCTGTCTGAACATCTGTTAATAATTTATCCATTAGAATCTGCATGATTTCACAGTACTGTCTGTACAGCAAACTTAGCACATTGTATTCACTGCACCATCTCCATTTTGTAAAAGTCATTTTGTGATACTCATGCTCTTCACTGTGACATATATTTATTGTATGTTGGACCCATGCACTTATGAATACTTGTTATATCTTCTCCTAGCGCTACAGCTGTACTGTTACAATGCCCAAAGTTCAACTGCACATCGTGAGTAATGAGACCTACATGTAGATACATAGTCTAAAGTCATTTGAAAATCTTACCTTTTTGTAGCACACAACAGTCTTCTGTTGTTGACAGCTCCTGTTGACCTCAGACTGAAGCGCATCCTGAGTTTTCCATGAAACTCAGTCTATCGATCTGTGTGTTTGTCAACCTGTCTGTCTGACACCTTGCTGTTTAATTTAAATTCAGACAACATAAGTTGATGCTAGTACAACTTTATTTATTCTCCAGTTTTGCTCTTATGGTCACTTTATTTGTTTAACATAGGTGATTTATTTGCCTCCTTTCATCACGTTCAGCCTTATGTCCTGTTTCTTCTGCCTCGATTCTCATTCTCCAGATAATTCCTCTCCGTACCCAAAAGGGGGCAACAAAGCGGCACTTTTCAACACGCCAGAAACACCCAACTGGTCCAAACATCACTACACTAACACTAACTTCCACGTTCGCACTCTGCCTTTTACACACACCAAATCTTTTACTTATCTCCAAAATGTTTCTCCTGTCGATACAAGATTCAAGAGGACGAAAATAAGTAAAACCTTTTGTTGGTCCTTTTCACCCATACACACAACACTGCACCTTGAAGGAACGCAATCTAATATCTGTGCCCCACTCGTCCTTTCCGACTGTACATGCGCGTAACTCGTGGCGTTGAAAGAACAGCGCCCTTCATAAGGAGCAGCTGAATGGAGCAGCCGGTTGCATGGTCCATTCACTCCTACTGGTGTCTTTTCTCCAGCAGCACAGTGACTTCTTCTTTAACTAGGAAACTATCTGGCATCACAAAATGCGCGCGAGGGGTTGATTATCATTAAACAAGGAGAAATATTTTTTTTTCACAGTGTTCTCTCTCTCTCTCTCTCTCTTACTCTCTTTCAGTCACTCTTAGTCTCTCTCTGTGCTCTGTGTTTGTGGACTCTCGTAAGGCACTTCGGGAAACCTCCGAAAGCAATTGCAGATTTTATGCATCTTATCGCTCCCTCCATGTGTGGCTGTGGAAGTATCTAAAGGAAATGACTAACAAGGAGTATTTTATTCCTACAAGAGGGAAAAGGCGCAACCGATCGCTCTAGTTCTGTTTCTCTTGACTTTTTACTCCACATATTTAATTCTCCATCTATTTATCGTCCTGTCCATTCTGTGGCTGAAGAAGAGGAGATCAAATTCCCCTTCCTCACTCTCCCTCACTCGGTTTTAGAGGAGAACCCAAAAGCGGCTCAAGGCTTTGCGCTTTCCCCTTTTACCCACCGCTCGGGCTCTGCACGGAGCCGCACGGATTTCCAAAAGTCATATCAAGTGGACCCTTTTGGGGATTTTGGCAGTGAAGTGCAATTCGTGATCAAATCCAGGGTACATTCGGGAGGCTGAGTACTCTGGCGGATGAGGAAAGAAGGCAGAAAGAAGACAAAAAAGATTCAGATGAGAGAAAAGCAAAACGCACTGTGATTTACTTCCCAAAACGTTTGTTTTGTGTCGTGGATTAAGAGAGAGCGCAGATGAGAGGAGAGACGCCGCTTGCATTGTACAATATTGACTATTGTGTGGATATGGACTGAGCGATTTTAAGCCTGCGTGATTTACTGGCTAATTGACATTCTCACTAGGTAAACTTGGACTTGGACGAAATGCGAATACTTCACCGTTGCTCTTTAGTCACGTGGTGGTCATTAAGAGCGCCTCTGGGTTGATCAATTAGTTTACTGTTCCGCAACGTAGCGTCATTTTACTCATCCAGCTATGAAAATCCAATAAATCTTATATAGGTAGTGTAAAAGTCACAACACGTTGATGTTAATGTCATAAAATAGTAACATACCAGTACCTTAAAGTCCCTGTATGAATATAACAGGGTGCCACAAGAGCATAAAGTACCAAAAAATACAGTAAGATTGAGAATAAACTGAGTGAGCCCGCTGTGTGAATATCGTAAGAATATATGAGCGATTATCATAGTGTAATAGTTTCGCGGGATTCCAGTTTGGAGATTGGAAGTTATTTTTGGCTGGGCAAAGTAGAGCGACTCTTCCACACCACTGCCCGGACACAGACAGAGACGGACTGAACACAGAGGTCTACCTACAGGACTTGCTTCTGTGTTACATCTCGTCCCGAACGAAATCAACGGGACACACAGAGAGCGTGAGAAAGAGGAGGAGAGAGGTGAGAAGAGGAGGATGCGTAACCGTTAACTGGAGCAGACTTTAATCTTGGAGAAACGGCAGAGAGGAGGGAAAGGATTTTACTTGTTTGTAACCACAAAGCCTGTCCATTAGAGGTGACGGGTTTTGTTTGGCCGAGGAAAATAAACGACCTCCGTCGTCGCCTTGTTTATGTCCATCGCGTCGTCAGTTTGGAAAGGAGAAATCTATCTGACAGAAGAGAGTGACAGAGGCAAAGGTGGGATTATTTCAGTATCGTCATCAGATCATCCGTGCCGCTTTGGTTCAGAATTAGTTGCGTCGAAACACAAGGTAAGAGAACATGACGCTCTGATTTTACGCTTGTGAGTTAGGGACTTCGCTGACTATTCGTGTATATGTAGAGTTTGAGAAACAACAAGATAAACGAAGAGTGTTACTCGCCTTACTATGTGTGTGTGCGCGCGCGCGCGTGTGTGTAATCCGTGGGTGTATGTGAACAGTGGCAGTCTGCTGAGTGGCAGAGAGAGCGTTTTTACGCACGGGTGAGAAGGAGAGGAGGGGGGAGGAAGAAAAAGTGATCATGTGTGTGTTTGTGTGTCCACGTATTAGTGAGAGCTAAGCATCATGGGTGAATGACATTCCCTCCAGACAAGAGCCTTTATTAGAGACAGAGTGCAGTAGAAACATCTAGAACCACATAGAAATATGTTTTTGTTAATTTTATAGTTAAATGTGTGCTCATCAGCCTTTTGGCACTTTCACCTGTCCGTTATCTTGAGACTGTAGGGCCCTAGGCGACATCATGTAAATGGTCCCTCCACTCCACAGGAGGATACCCTCACAAAGGTGCATGTCTGTGCATTTTCTTCGTTACCATTTTGATTTCTCTTCATTAGTTGGTAATTTTAATCTTTATTTGTGGTCTTCGTCATAATGTTGCTGTTTAGCCGACGTTCAAGACAAGAAATGTTTACTTGACACATAGACTCAGTCCCAGTCAAACCCATAGAGTATCTATCCAAATCTTTGCACATACTGCTCTGTCCCGTTACATATTCAAGTACATTTAACACTATGGGTTTACAGAGTTAACGGAAGTTGTGTATATGTTTACATAAAACCTAGATACACATTGTGCTTGAATAAAAACAGTGTATGAGCGCTTCATGAATTCTCTTCTGCCAGTCAGGGGGATGCACCTTTGGGTGAAAGGGTGCAGTTTTGGTTCCACTGTATAATTTTCCCATTTGTTGAAGTCTTCACCAACACAGACCCTGTTTGTCTGAGTGCTTTACAGCCCAGCAGGTGCTTTCTCTCTCTCTCCCCTCTCTTTTTCTCTCTTTGTAAGTGTGCACAGAGACAGAGAGGTGTGTATGTGTCTGTACAAGAGAGAGTAGCGACACAAAATGTGTGTTTTTAATGTGTGAAAGCAGAGAATGGATGTGTGTGAGATCTAATTGTGTTTGCTGCAGTGTTTCAGCAGGGCTTTCACAGACACACACCTACACATGCACAGGAGGGAAGCGTGAAGTTTAATTATCTGAGCCGTTTAGCAACAAGGTGTGCATCAATTGCCAGAATGAGGGGAACCTGAGCACCCATCAGAGTCTGCAAGTGTGTGCATGTTGATTTATTGTGTGTAGCTGATGTCGTTAGGTTCTGACCAGCAGGTAGATGGACTGGCAGCAGCACAACTCTGTCACACTGACCAACACAAGCCATCTATTACCGAAGGGTTTGTGTGTGGTGGGGAGGGGTAGTTTACAGCTGGAATGCAGAGGTTGAGAGAAGATGGAAAATGATCAAAAAGTGGATGACAGGTGCAGGATTCGTTACCTATGCACGTGAAAGTACCGGTACCAAGCCTTCTTCAGTAAATTTAGATTGAACACTTCACTGCTCTAAATTGTTCTAACTGATGCAAGTAATATAAAATTACATAGTTACATACATAGTTTGCTGGTTCTACAATTAGTGCTCAAGTCCCTTAGAACAGTCACAGAATAAATCTGAGGGGACAACAAAGAAAATATAACTGATCACTGGTGAGGTTTTGTGATATAGAGACAGAATATCATCAACAGTATATGTAAAATGAATGTGTTTAGCATTTTAATGTTGAATTAATGAAACTTACTTCAACGCATCATGTGCTGTTTTGATATCCTAGTATTTTGAAATTGATAAAGGTAGCATTTGCCTTTGAAATTGTAAAGTTTGGAAGTACAGTTCAGTAAGACGTAGCATAAATAGGCTGTCTCTAATTAAGCAGATGTACCTCAACATCATACTAAGTACAGTATTTGGTAAATAGTTACAAGTGAACTGGTCTTGATACACAAATACAGTAGATAACAGAAGCAAGAGGAGAAAGAAAGGAACAGAGGGGATAAAGGAAGAGGACAGCACAGAGAGTAACTGCAATTATAATTTTGGCTTTGTGAAACTAATTCATTTTGTCACCCGGTGCTCTGGTGATATATTGAATAGTTTGACAGTATTGACAGTATTGACAGTTTTTAAAACGTTCCAGAAGTTTTTTTTTAATATTTCCAACCCATCGGCCCATGATTCTGTCACCACAGTTACAGTGACACATTACTGTAAATCATATGAAAATCAGTTCAGTGATGAAAGTGAGCTAAATGTGAAAAGATAAAATAAGAAAGATGAACTGAAAAACAACAACAGTCAGAAAGGTCAGGGATGTGGAGGCAAAGATATGAGGAGGGTAGATGTTTAAAAAAGCCAAAGAAAGTTAGAGGAAAAGGACATGTGAAGAACTGAGAGGGGAGAGGAGAGATTTAAAGATATGAGGACGGGAGAGAGGAAAGAGACACCCATAAATCCTGGAAGGGATGACGAGGCACAAGAGGCGCTGGAAATATACGACATGAAGAAGACTGGCCGAGACGACATCAGGATGAACGAGTGAGACAGAAGGAGAGAGGGTTGATGGGAAGGTGCTATTGAACAGCCATACGCTGCATTCCTGTAGATTTGAAATATTGTAGAATCAGCCTGTTTACACCAATTATTCTTACTGTTGTCTGGTTCATAGCGGCTTAGTGGAAATCTCTTTAAGAAAAAGATGAAGAGCTGATGGTTTCCTAAACAGCAGGCAGGAAACACTGACTTAAAGACAAAGATGGACTCAGCACATGTACATGTTTATTGTTTTACTAATGAAATATTTTAGAGTGACCATCATTCTGCTTGATTTACTCACGACCTGTGTTTGAAGTACTATAAAAGTAATTGTAAAACTGAAAAATATGTAGTTCCCAGCATTTTCTACGCACTTTATATCTAGTTTTTTTGATTTATTCCGTGGTTCTGTGACGCTCAGATTATCCAACTACCTCTGATCAGTCTTATGTCGCTAGACACGTGTGATACTGTTACGACTTGTGTGTTGCAAAAATTTCAAAGACTACTTTTGATCAAAGGGATGCCATACAATATATGATTTCTTACACTTCTGTGAAACTCCAGGATAATTTAATGTCATGCATTCTGAACTGATCAAAGAGGCTGTATTTTGGTGTCATATGAAAGAACTTGCTCTGTGGCGTTTGGCAGAGACAGAAATGTATTCAGCCTGCTGGTTAATTGCAAAGTAAATATTTGAAAAACACAGTAAGAATGCATTTGTGACAATGACTAGAACTTACAAGGTCCTGCAAGTCAAGTCTAATTGATGGATTGGGTTTATCATAACGCATCTTAGCATGACAGCAGTTAGTCAGTCGACCACAGTTTACCATGGTTTAAGCATCCGGTCTAAGACCAAGCTCTGATTGACACCTGATTGCTATAAGTGAAAAGGAATGGACAAGCTGCTAAGCAAATGTGAAGTAGCTGCCTCCACACTCCCTCAGACCCTTAAACATTCCACATCAGTCTGTACATTGAGGACAGAGAGACCACAGGTACTGTACACATAAGGATGAATGCAGATCATTCTAGCAAGGCCCAAAAGCGTAGGGGTACAAAACAACCTGAATTGGTCACTTTAGACTTGAGATGAATAACTGAGTTTCTGTTTGATGAAGGATGTGTGATGGTAAACTATGATCACACAAACCTGAGTCAGTTTTCTGGCTATTTGAGCTGCTGAAAAACAATTTACCACTTGGACGCATTCAAAGGGCCCAAATAAATAGAGTAGTGAAGTAATGATCTCACTACACAGGTGTTTTGTTTTTTCTGTAGTCTAATTACTGTCACTGTAACGTTAGCTGCTGTACATTCATAGTACACCTATAAAAACCATGTTACATTCCTGCACATCAATACATTGGCTCCTACTTTTCTTGTGATTGCTGCTTCAGCACTAAATAATAACAGTGCATGTTATTGGCCTGTAGGTCACTTCATATCTAAGGAGGTCAGGTTTGGCTCAGATTGGATCCCTGCAGCTGATAAGAGTTCAGTGATTCATCTTCTTGCTCATCTTCGGCTGGGTGGACGTATGCTGACATGAGGGTTTGAACTAAGATCATCTAGTTGGTGTTCTCAACACTATGACCTTGGGTCCGTGCCACAAATGTGAGTTTGTGTATGTTGTGAATGGATGCTAAATAGTTCATTGTACCTTTAATCTATACATTTCTGCCCATCAGGCTGTGGTGTTAGCACAGACCCCTAAGAGTCAGTCATTTAATGCTCTACAGCTACAAACTATAGTGTTTCAGATAGCCTCCCTGAAAAGGAGACACTAGTGTCTCTCACCACATCACTCATCTTGCTGGTCACAGCGAGTGGATTGAAGCTATTAACTGTCCTTGTGTTGGACTTTTTGGTCGCAGGCGTCTCTTTGCTGTGTCGCCACTTGACAAAAGAGGCAATGTGCTTTAATGAGACTAGATCCCAGAGCAAGACCGTATTTTTCCTCTGGGTACTCAGTAAGGAAAGCAACAACAAGAAACCTTGGTAATAGGGCAATACCAAAGAATTCCATCTTGCTGCTGGCTTTTTCAGGTTCCATTTGTTTGGGTGAAACATAAACGCTGTCCTAAATTTAAACCCTTGTGCCTACACTAAACAAGCAACAGGACTTTCACATACTGGATATTTAGCCATTACTGTGAAGTATGAAAAAGGTTTACATTTTTCATGTACATACTAAATCTTAGCATGCAGCAAACTAATTTTCCAGTATGGCTTGGTTTATATGGCTAAATCATTTTACCATCCATGTGAGAAATGTGATTACAAGAAACTCCATGTCTTCATATAGATGCTCTGCAGAAAACATTATGTGTCCTTATTCATATTACATTGTTTTCATTCTATAAATAATGGTATGGTTGTGGTTAACACAAATTTTACAGCATGATTTTGCAATGTTGCAATGTGTTGAGCTTTTAAGACTGTATGCTGACAAAGCATCACACATAGCCTTAAATTATCATTTGCGTTAACAGAGGCAGCATTTGTCGGCTGGTTGAGAATGCGTTTGTGCTCTAGTGCAGGGAAAAATTTGCCCCCCTTCATATAGAAACGCACCTCACACGTGTAGGGAGCAACATCAACTGTGTCTGTAAGGAATCACAGCTCAGCTTATTTAGACACAAGCACACATATTCACACACAGAGAGAATACAGTTTCATAGAATAAAAAGCATTTAACTCATTCCCTCATCATAGTAAATTAAATATTGAAAAATGTGTTGTTGTTTATTCACCTCTTCCTTTGGTCAGGGCTGTATACTGTAGCCACACATAGGCATAGTTTGTAGCCGCATGAAATATAAGCAAATAGTAAATGAAGCAAGGATGGAACCACATAAGAATTATAGAAAATGCAATATGTATGAAAAGTTAGACAGATCCAAAGGGAAAGCAGCTACAGAATTAAGCCACACACATCTAATGTTATTATTAATGCTATTACACATCTCTTTAGCACTTTACTGTACTCGCTTCTGATCAGTCCACTGCTTTATTTCAGACTGAAATGATAAAGTTCAGTCTCAGTTTCATTTCATTGCCTCAGCAAATAAAAGTGACATTTCTCAGCATGAAGGAATTATTTCTGTACAGATGCCAGTGGGTCAATCTTAATGATTTGAATCTGATAATTCATTTAAATCCAACACTGCTGCAATTTTTGACTCATGTGTCAGTCCCAAATTTCCAAATCTCAAAACGAACATTTCTATCAGCATCAGTTGTGCCTTGTGTCCACTGCCAGCGTTTATGTGCTTTAATCCCACCGATCAGTACGAGTCCTTAGATAGGATTAGATAACTTAAAGCACTGAACACCATTCTTTAATGTTTAGCTACAAGTGTTATTCATGAATACAGAGTTGTCAGTTCATTATTTACAATCAGTGACAACCATTTCAGTCTACCTGTCTTTTAATACAAGGACTCGTATAGTTTTTGCTGACACTTCCAGAAAGGTAGATAGAATTCTCTCTAATGTATTAAATTTGGCTTGTTGTTGTGTTGAATTGGCAAATATAACTTAATAATAATTAATGTGAGTCATCAACTGCAAAAGCTTTAGGGCAGATTTTATTTTTGATCGATGAAAATTTTATTGTTTTGACTGTATTCTGCTGAACTGCTGCAGTCAGTCAAAATATTCATCATCATCCATCCATCAAAAGATACTATACGTCATCATCATACGGTATTAACCAGATTAATGGGCTGCTGTTTTAAATTAATAAAAAAAAATTTTCTAAGCTTCAGGTTTTCATCAAGTACTTTTGTGTCTTCTGCATGAATCTGAGTGTACAGGCCAGATACTTAATAAAAAAAAAGTTGCTGCATATGTGGGTGTTTCACACATACTCTTTGCCCACATATTTCCTCTCAGTCAATAGTGTTCTACCATTTATCATTTCACAC
The DNA here is from genome assembly GCA_030770545.1 of Macropodus opercularis. Classification (NCBI taxonomy): domain Eukaryota; kingdom Metazoa; phylum Chordata; class Actinopteri; order Anabantiformes; family Osphronemidae; genus Macropodus; species Macropodus opercularis. Next base: position 15,578,753 of record CM061098.1, on the reverse strand, counting down.
TATTGCACGCTCTGTCCCTGTTTCATCCTCGTCTTCTCTTTCAGCTCCAGTCTGCAACGATTTTTTCCACAATGCTGTCACTATCTTCGTCCCTCCCAACTCCCACTGACCCGCTGTTATTTGCTTACCTGTTAAGAAATAAAAAGAAATTTAAATCAAAGTAAATGCACATGCAGTATGTAATAACAAGCACAGAACAAGATTTCTATATATTTATTTGTTATTTCTTAATCATTATATTTTTTCACATCATCCTCCCTCCTCCTCCTCCTCCTTCTCTTTCTTCTCTTTGTGACTCCCCAGCTCACCCTTCAGCACATCTACCAGTGTGTGTAGCCTATCCTTAGTTGATTTAACGTGGCCTGACAGGCCAATCCCTATGGATTCTGATCAAATACAGCAATAGTGTAGAGAGCAGCAACAGTGCAGCCCCAGTCTGCTAAAACAGCAGCTGTAATATGGCAGAGATCAGCGTCCTGCAAAACTGATTCAACATGTTTATCTGCTGAACACACTAACACACAAAACTTTAAGGGAATGGTGAGGATAGTGTTGAGTTTATGGTGTGTGAGATTAAAGATGCCACATCCACATGTTTTACTGTAACAGACTATATTTAATGATAATGCCAGTTATACTTCAGCAAGCTGACTTAACCTTACAGTCTAAACTCATGCTCCCGTTTGAAAACGAAAAACAAACGCACATATTTAAGTAGAGACACAATGAGAAAACTTTCTGTGGACATGTTTAAGGCATTATTAAGAAAAAGAAGAAGAGAACAATGGTTATGTCCCTTGATACACCTACATGATAAACTTTCAATGCAGTTCCTTATAGCAACTAGCAATTAGCACTTCTTCTTTGTAATTGGTTAGGATGAAAAACTGCAGACCTTTGGTTGCTGTTGTTGCTTTGACCCCCTCTGTTTTAGAACTTGTAAGAGAGCTTGGTCTGGGGTTTTATGGTTAAGATCTAAACTGCTTTACATGTTTCAAAACAGTATAGTAAGTTGCACACAAACTACACAAACTCTACTAGTGATCTACTGTACGGGTCCTAGCTAAAGTGCATTATGGCATGATTTTATATCTTTGAACTTAGAGTCCTAGGACCCAGTTTCAAGTTAAAGTGCATTATGGCAGGATTTTATATCTTTGAACTTAGGAAGCGTTTCAAGTCCAGGTGGAGTTCAGTCAGGTCAGCATTCAGTTGCAAGGTTGCAAAGTCATCTCTAGCTAAAATAATCTGAAATATGCGATTGATGTGTGCTTAAAACACAAATAATTAGCTATCATTTAAATAATTAATCAGCAGTACTGGATGAAATTATTAACATTTTTCAATGTTACTGTATTTCATCAAAAATATTTGGACAGCTAACAGATTAGTTTTTCCATGACCACATAGAAATGTGTTGTTGTTCTGTTATCACGAGCTCAGAGGCACTTCCAGTTAGAAAACTCAAAGCAAACCATTCACAAAGATACAACAAGTATGTTCATCATCTAATGTATCGGTTAATGTTGAACAAAACCTTTTTTTGTGTCGAAACGTACATTTGCCACCTAAGCAAAACATGGTTCTGTTTGCCGTGCACAGACCCTGTACTTATGTCTTGGCAGCTTCTCTGAGCAGTGTCACAGCACAGCTCTGATCAAAGACGGCTACAATTATATTTAAATCAACAAGGATTACACATGTCAGAGGCAGTTTTAATGGTTTCAAATCAGTACAAGAGTAATTAGAGCCAACAGGCACACCACGGCCACAGCCTGTTATGAGACTATGTTAGTACATTTAATAGAAAGAAAGCTTATTTTACGCAAGAACTCAAACAGTGAGTATTTAAATTCAACTCAGGTCAACTTTTACATCATGTAATCTAAAAGGGTGTATACGAAGTATAAGTAAGTTTCATCCTAAACTAAATCAACAGAATTTGTAGAAAGAAAAAAAACATTTTTTCTTTAAGTATTTATCTAGACAAAGGGAAAATTTATGTGTGTGTTTGTGTGTGTGTGAAGGCTTTTAAAAACAACTGTTTAACCTGCTTGTCCTCAGGGGACCTTTCTCTTTTAGTCTCCTCAGTGGCAGAAAAAATTATAACTTTGTGTGTGTTTGTGTGTGTGTGTGTTTTACAGAAACAATAGATGCTTCTTCCATTCCCATGTGTACTACACTCAAGTTATTTTTTCCTTCCCTTGCTCGCTCTCTCTATTTCTCTCTCCATTTATCTCTGTCACACACTTTTCATCGCAGCCATGGTTTTATTAATGGAACAAAGGAGAGATGCAACAAATAAGTTTGTCTGTGAAAGTCATACGAAGAATTTATGAGCGTTATAGTTTATATTATTTAAAAATATGACTTAATTAATAAACTTGACTGGACAAATACATTTGGAAAACACGTTTATCTGTGTAGCTACACTGTGCTGACTGCAGCTGGAACATTATAATGCTGAGCTGCACCTCCTCCTTAGACAGAGAGTCCACACTGGCATGAGCTGTGGTGGTGCTGGCAGTGCCATAGTCTGAATGAAGCTATAGGACTTGGGCGCAAATTGTACCTTTTCTTGGCAGAAGATGCTTTTGGCTTTGTGGTCGCCAGTTTCTTATTTTTTCGGGAAAATTGTGTGGTTGTAGGGCTGGATTCACATATTCAGTTCAATTCAAATTTATTTATATAGCGCCAATTCACAACATCAGTTATCTCAAGGCACTTTACAAGTAAGGTTTTAAGACCTTACACCACTAAACCCAAAAATTCCCAAATAGAGCAAGCTTTTAATTGTAGCCAATTGATAAATTGTACATTTAAATAGCAACAGTGGAGAGGAAAAACTCCCTCTCTAACGAGGAAGAAACCTCCAGAGTGGTTCAGAGTGACCAGAACCATCTCTAACTATACGCTTTGTTAAAAAGAAAGGTTTTAAGCCTAGTTTTAAAACTAGAGAGGGTGTCTGCTTCTCATATATAAACACCACAGAATATACTCTGTGTAATCACTTTGGCTTGAGTAAAATAATGATTTCTACTTATTCTTCCACAGAAAGTTGAAAAGAAAAGAATATGAATTATTATCATGCAGTTTTGAGTCCATAGGCTGTTGGTAGATTGATTAGTAGTTATCACTAACGCAACAAAATGTCCCTAATGCTGATCAATGCTGTCATGTGACTCTTGAAGTTCATACAGGTCCACATAAAATGGGAAATGAAGGTTAATGCTATGCCAGTCAGAAGACTGAATCTGCTTTTATTGTACAAACGATTTGTATGGTATGCTGACAAAGTGGCAACATAACACTTTAGAAAAAAACAGAAGGATCTTGACTTTTGAGTGGAGTCAAACAGACCCATTGCTACATACATGGTTAGAAGTTTGGCCGCTGGACACAGGCAAGACTCTGCAAACAAAGCAATAAAAGACATTTTTATATTAACTCCCATTACTTAATAACCTTAATTTACAACATAACAACAGAGGTGAAACCCAGGCCTCATTACAGCTGAAAAATACATCATACTGTGCAGTTTCTTTATGTTAATTGAAGGAGAATCCAAAAATTTTTTTATGAATATTGTTCTAAAAAGGGTTAGTAAGAACATAATCCTAAAACAATAAAGGATCCCAAGAGATGTGGCCGTAGTGTTAATGAAAATTCCACCTCTGAGAAACCTTGGAATGCTAATCAATAAGTGGGAATGATAAAGACCCACTGTACAATTATTGTTATTGAAATATTCACCTACCAAACATAGCTGGAAAAGGAATTTTTGGTTTGGCTATTGTGGTTTGATTCAGAGCAGTAGTTTCCACTCTGTGTGATAATGGTCATAAAACATGATGATAGAAACAGTAGACTCAGTAATCACATTTTATTTGCTTCATTTTGCCCAGAACTCATTTTAGTCAGCAAAAATGTATGTGTGTGTGTGTGTGTGTGTGTGTGTGTGTGTGTGGTAGCGTAACACAGAATTGAGAGAGGACGAAAAATGACAAAGTGAGAGAGCGTGAGAGTGAGAGAGAGAGTTTAGAAAGAGAATCTGGCAATTGAGCCCAAACCTGTTTATGTAAACATTAATCTTTGCTAAACTGCTGACAGCTCAGCTTTACACACACACACACACACACACCCACACACCCAAACAAGCAAGGTAATAGCTTCAATCCCGCCTCTCTCTCAATAGATATACAACCATGAACACAACACACAGAGAGAAGTGAGGCCGCTTGTAATTAAGTTCTACATGTGCACATTCTGTTGTGAAGCATTGGTTAAGAGATCGACTGTATTATCACATTGCCCCAAAAGGGAGAGAACGCTTACTTAGCATTTAAATAGGTTCCTTCCCTACAACTGTGTGTGTTTGTGTGCATATGCATCACTGTATGCGTATCACTGTGTGTATGTCTCTGTGAGAAAAGGTAGCATACGTACCCTACTGTATGAGAGGAGGTTTGTTTGTATGATAAACACTAACATATGTGTTTTCAACATCATGTATCATTTTAGCGTGAGCGTGTGTGATAAACATATTCTTCCATTGCTGTGTGTGGGTGCTGCACTAAATCTTGCCTGTGTGATATTTCCTATAGAGGTCTCAGCAGAACATTGTGGTGTCAAAAGAGCATGTTTTGAAAGAGAAACCAAGGGAATCTCATATCTGTGTGTGCTTCCTATAGGGTAGAGTTAGGTTGGGGGAAGTCATTGTTGAGAAACGAGTTGGCACAGTTCTCTTATGAAGAGGGGGGACATTAAAGAATGGATAACCTGGTGAGGCTTTACAATATTGCACCGTCCACAGTGTTGTCAAAATGTGAAAATAGTGCCATATGATCAGGAGAGTAAGAACAGTCAGTGTTGTACAATGTGACAACTTGAGTGAAAGAGCCAACCACAGCTTTGACTCCATATGTCTTTATTAAACCGCCCAGCATGTCTCTTCACAAGTTAGTGTTTCACTAGAAAATAGACTATTACCAGTATTTATGCGTTGTTTTCCTTACAGACTCTGATCTGAAATCTCTCACAGACTTGAAGTAATGATAGTAAATAAAGAATAGGTTTTAGGAGGTGAGGCTTCAAATGCCAAAAAGTTTGCTCTGTGTGTTTGCGTGTGACAAACATGAGTGTGAGTTCATTCAGAAACTGACTGGTGGTTATTTTAAGCAGCGCTTATCAAGTTGACAATGGCTGACTGGAGAACTGCTATTTTACAAACACAGCTGACACTATTGATGATGTATGAAGTAACTCGTGCTGTGTACTTGGACAAATGATTGCACATTCAGAGATAAAGGAATGCTTGTGGCTTTAAAATACACATGGTCTCTGCTCAAAAGTAAAAATATAAACAGCACATCCTCTTAATTAAATAGCTGGACAAATGGAGAGATTCTTCATCACGTGTTATTTAGACATTCTTCAAGCTTGATCCCTCCATTTAAAGTTACCATTAGGTCAAATGTTTATTTCTTCAGTGCTTCGCTAACTACAATGTTCTCATCAGCCCCAGCTATGCTTTGTTTCCTGAATCCTAAACAACCATGTGGTCCATTTGCACTTCACTTGCATACAAACCACAGAGGCAAAATTATGCCCTGACAGATGAAGTCAAACTTTGATCACCTACTGCTTTGATGATCCAACCATTCAATCTGAGTTCTTCTCTACAAAACTCTGTGCCACTACATACAGTACATGTTCATTTGTCATGACAGCTTTGAATATGTATAAACATTTCTTTCTTTTCAGTTTCATAGTATAAAACGAACTATTAAAAAAAATAGTTTATCACCTTCTGCTTTGAAATTCACATCATAATGTGTGACTGAAAGAAAGTCATCTGACTGTGTTCAGTAGTTTTGTTTGCCTTAATTTCTGATGAGCTGATGTAAAGCTACATGTCATAGTACATTATAGCACCAAAAGAGTCTAAGTGCAAGTGAAGAGAAGGGAACATTAACTAGAAAGAGATATATCACCGATGACACCTACATGTCCTTTCATGGTATCAAACATTATAACTGCAGCTATGACATTTATTTCCAATGACATAATGTTTCAATAAATAATAAAGTTATGTCATTCCTCAAACCAAATTATATTATTATGTCACTTCTTCCAAAGTGCACGCTACATGTCATAATGAGTTGCTGTATACTAAGAATCACACTTGGAAGTATGTATGTACTGTGCACTTACTTTACATCATAGTGTTGTTGTCTCTTTTCTATTTGTTCTGGTTCTTTATTTGTTTCTCTAACTAGCCACTTTCCCCAAAAGGAGCTTTGAGACAGGAGTAAAAACATGTGCAACACTTTCAGTTCAGTGGGTCATGAAATACTCTCCGTCGGAAATAAAACAAAATCATACTTGCCCAAAGAGATTATCATAATAACTGGCTGCCAGTACTTTTTATGCCTCTCCATTTATTGTAATATGCTATAAGATGTCAATAAGTAATAGGACGAGGTAGAGCAGCTATTTATTATTCATAAATGTCTCCTGTTATCAGGGAAACATGCTGCGACGTTGATTTACGACTGAATACTGTACAAGAAGAGCCGAAGAGCCGGAGGCAGAAGATTACAGGGGAAGAACGAAAGCAGGAAGAATTGCTGGCAGCAGATGGAGAAACAAGTGGGATAACAAGTGACATTTTTTATAGACTCCTAAAGGAAAAAGAAATATAGAACTATAGAAGGAAACGTGGGAAAAAGAAGAAAGGATAGAGAAAATAAGAGGATAAATTAGTAACAGTGAGAAGAAAGAGAAAAAAGGCACAGCGGGACATGGTGCCCACTGTTTCTGTTTTTCTTGTGTAACCATGTTTTTTGTCTGATTTCTGACTGTATCTCTAAATTGAATCACTGGCTTAAAATCATATGACTGTGACCTGCTGCTCAAACTTGCCATAAAAATCTTATTAAACATTAAGGTCAGGGTCAAGATTTTACACATTCACAGCTTTTTTACAATTTTAAAGATGCAGTTTCAATTCTAATCATTTGGTTTTTTAGAACAGTTCCTATTATTGCAACCCCAGTAACCAGGTTGTCTACAAGCAGCTTCTAAACATAGTGCAGTCTATCTAGTCTGACATTTTCCATCCCTCGTCTTCTCTCTAGGCAGCCAGAAGCCAAAACCAGCGGATACCAGTTTGTTTCTATGCTCTGAACAATTCACAGTTTAGAACATGGGTGTGAGAAACAAGGGAGTGCAGAGATGAAAATGTTGAGAGTATCAGGGTTGTGACCATGTGTGCAAGTGATAAATCATATCACCAATTACACTCCTTATTTTACCTGTCTCCTCTCTCTCTGCTTTCCCCTCTACTGCTTTCTTGACCCTGAAAGCCTTTCTTTCTCCTTCTTTTCCTTTTCCTCTCCAGATACTCTCTGACTATCATAGTTAGCAAATCATGTTTCATTCCACCTTTCCCTTTGTTGCTGATAGGTGACGTTTGCTGAAATGTAAAAGGATGAAACGAGTTTGGAACTGAAGCTGATGCACGAACAACAACCGTACTCACAAACATGTCTTGTTTCATAGTAAAATAAGAAGAAAACGCAAAACACTATGCATGTGATTTGTCTGTCCATGAGAGAGTGCAGCAAACAGTTGGGGCCTCCCACCAGTGCTGCCAGCCTCTTTACTAATCTCCAGTCAACTACTGTACCCTTGCTTTAGTTTTGTTTTTAATGTTCTAAGTTGACTGTTTCCAAACATCATAGAAAAATCCCTTTAAGGAAGCACATTTTTAAGAAAAGAATAAAACAACTCATGTTCATTTTCTTACACCAACTTCAAGCTTTAATATTGACATTGCTGACTTTTGAGGGAACAAAGAGTCACTTCATTCACTGTATTGCAACATCCATTTAAACAACTATATACTATATATATATATATACTATAAACAATTTATGTACATATCTAATAGTGCAAACGCAATCCGCTCTTTCCAAATAATTACCTACAAAAGCAGCTAAACAGGTGTTTGCAGTATAATTAATAACCAGCCAATAAGTTACATACTGGGTTACAATTAGGAAAGACCAGAGAGAGTGTAACCTGTCTCTCACCATGAATGACAGCTGGGATAGGACAGCAGACCCTCTTACTAGGACAAAGTCGTAGAAAGTGTATGAGTGAGTGAGTGAATGAATTACAAGGTGATTAAGTCTAGTTGAACTTAAATACCTTTATAATGTCATGTTAAATGTTTTTATTGGATTTAACGGATGGCCAAGTTATATTATAATGCTGTTAAAAAAAGAGGCCCTGCTAAACAAGAACATTGTGTTGTTACTTTAGCTTTGTTGCACACTTCCTTTAGGTGTTAGCCATTATGAGTGAATGAATTATGTGTACTTTACATTCATTAAGCAATGTGGATCCTGCCCTGCTTTCCTGCTGGATACGCATCGTTACCTTTGCCCCTAGTCTGTGTTCTTTATGTTTTTATCTTTGTAATGATGAAAGGGAAAGCCGTAGAGCCTTGGCTCTCAGTGGGAGGTTACCATCATTCTCCTCACACTGTTTCCTGGTTGGTAATGACAGAGTTTAAAGCAGATGCTGTCACTGCCTGAGCCACCCTTGAGAAGAGCAAAAAAGAGAATGGAAAATATAAAATGCAACATGACTGAAAGCATAATTTTGGAAGTTTTTTTATTTCTCAGCATTAGGTATTTTTTATTGTCATTGACTTCTAGGAGTTTATTGAGCTTTTTAAGACTTAATTTTTTAGGGGATATTTACTTGGAGTGCAGTATCTTTGATTTACTGCTCTCTGGTGTTCCATGTGTAGTGATAGGGAGGAGAGAAGGAAGGCAACACAGTGTTTGAACAGGACAGGCCCAATGGTTGTAAGTGCTAAAGAGGAGCCTGCCTTCCCTGTTTGCTCACTGTGTCAGGGAGGAAATTACTAACATCACCACTACAAGTCTTCATTTGCTAAACAGATGCTGCTCAATGCCAAATGGGTCATTACACCAACTAAACTGTGTGCTCATGTGTTTTTGCATGCTGTGTGTGACTGTGTGCATGTGTAATTTTTCAGAATGTGTGTGGGTATTTATTATAAATTAGTATGTTGTATTGATGAGGACATATGGCATTTCCATATGTGGGTATCATGGTTTGTGAAATCCCAATTCTGCGACTGCGACTGTTTCTTTTTCTCTTCTCATTTTTTTCTTAATTTTTTTATAAAAATCAAAAAGTAAAAGATTATTTTCATTAATATATAGTTCGAACAAAAACGTTAGTCTTAGTGGACACACTGTTTTTGTTAATAGGCTATAATTATTTAATAGGCTATATTACTCCATGATTGATGAGATCACTCCTTTATATGAATGAAATAATTCCTTAATACTGACATAAACACTTGTTGCTGTGATCAGGTCACAGTCATTTCATTCACTTGTCAGAACTGAAATGGCTTTACTCTGTCAGAGTTTTGTGATGTGCTCATGCCTGCAGGAAGACACCATTTGTTTTAATGAGAAATTGAATATTTTACTTGGCTACCCGTAACCCTCATTAACTTTCATTATGCATTGCCCTCAAGCAGAACAGATCTTGTAAAGGCCTAGGCTCTTTCAAAAACTGCCCATAACAGAAACACAGATTTTTAGATGGTTTGAACCTAGTTTGAACTCGTAATATCTCTATCATAGGCATATATCATATAAATGTCTGCAATCATAACAGCACAATAAGATTTCCGCTCCTTTTCTTCTTCATAGTGATAGTGTTATAGAGACATAATGCAGGATGTCGGATTTTCTGCAGTTTTTCTAAAGTACTGGAAGACCACATTCAAAAGGGATTATTGCAACAGAGAGACACGAGGAAGGAAATATTTACTGTGCTCATACTGTTGACTGCACAGGATGTAGTCTGTAACTGACAAGAATAGAACAGAAATCGTCAATAAATGAGGGACCATGTCACTTCTAGCCGTCTTATTGAACTGAGTCGGACTTAAATGTTTATACCTTGGATCATCAATCTACTAAAACCTGATTCAACATTTTAAACTTTTGTATTATTATATATAGTATGTAGTATACAGTATATATACTAAGCCTAAACAGAGACTGGAACATTTTGACTAAACGTCCTCATTTTGAACTAAACATACAGTTACAAAACGCAGCTCTTCTTCTTCTGCAAGAAATAAAAAATAAAAATCTAAAGATACACTTTAAATTCCACAGAAATCCTCCAGGGATTTAAAGCACAGGAGAACAAGTGAGTTCACCAAACAATGGCTGTAATTGCAGCTGTAATTATTGTGGTCAGAGTGAACAATTACACACACTAGACAGGATCACAATCACTGTCAAGTTAAAACTGTCACACCTTGCCAGGGAAAAATACTGTGATGACACTGTGTCTCAAGATTCACACGTCTTTTTAAACTACAAACAAAAGTCAAGAAAAGGATAGTGTAGATATAAAAACAATAAAGAAAAATTTGCCAGCATTAATGCAACTGATTTTGCTTAAACACCAGAAGTCCCAGAGATTTCTAACCCTCCTTTGGCCAAGTGGATGCTAACTGGCTAGTCTTTTGGCTATCATTAGCATCAATTCATGTGTAAATAAGGTCATTACCTGAGCAATCTGCAGGGGGTTTGGGGGTGTGTGTGTGAATGGTTGCTGGTGGCTTGTTTGTATGTGTGGGGGAGGGATGGCTGCTAAAAGCAGAGAACTTGTTTGACCAGATTTCCCCCGCTTTGCTGCTCCTCAACCAAAAAAGAGAGCCTGTTTGTGGACTGACCTGACAGAGGCAGGGAAAGATGCCACAGTGTGGCATGAAGAACAGGTGGGGACGTGTCTCCCTTTCACCCCAATCAAAGCGTAGGCTGCAGATGGAGAGCCAACGGCTAAGGCCAGGAAAAGTATCTCGAGTCGCCTTCAGAGCTTCCTGTGTTTCATCATCATCATGTTCATTGACATGCTTCATAGCATTCAAGAATAGACTATAAAAACATGCACAGGAAGACGTTCATGGTCCTCCCTGAACTAATGGCATTTATTGCAATTGTCATCTTGCGGGTGATTACCAAGGTTCCATAACGTAGTACCTTGGTAATGGTTGCTGGTGGTTTGTTTGTATGTGTGGGGGAGGGAGAGCTGCTAAAAGCAGAGAACTTGATTCTCCTGGACGAATGAGAATCTTCACAGACTTGATTTACCATTCAATTCTTCATTCATGAATTCAATTCATTCTCACATTGGAATGTAGGGTCTTGCCCAGGTATAAAAAGATATGAATTAACACATCTAATTGCACGCAGCTTGCTTTCAGATGAGAGGTAATTCCTTTTGTACTGAGGTGGATAAAATCTCACTGCACATAGCCTACTACTTCAGTGCCCTCAAGAATTCTGTGGTGTACGAACCTCCTCTCCAAGAAAAGAAAATGCAGAGAAGACTCACCACACAGCAGGCCTTGGAAATGAACCTGAGTGAAGTAAACCCTTGCGACTCAGATGGAGAAGACATAGAACTTCAGCCGGATTCAGACTCAGAGTCTGATCTGTCTTCAGGTTAGGTTTCATTTTATATTATTTCCTATTTCATTTGAAACCAGTATGTGGAAAACACCAAAAAAGCAGAGTGGAGTGACATAAATCATTTGTCACCAATTGCATCACGTCCTACAACCCTGGTCTACATATCACTGTTGATGAACGGCTTTTCCCGTCAAAGACTCGCTGCTGTTTCCTGCAGTATATTGCAACTAAACCTGACAAGTTTGGGATCAAGTTTTGGGAACTGACACTGGCATTGCATAGAACCTGCTACAAAAAAATGACCAATAACTAATATTTTGCATTAAGAAATTAAGTGAAAATTGAATTAGACGTAATTTCTCGTAGCTTTTCAGTCTGTTTCATGTGTGTGTGTTTGGTATTTTTGACTTTCCTGCTGTTTTTTCAGAGAAACTGAGCATTTACTCCAGCGGCCTGCCTCCTGGAAGAGGGTATACTGTAAATAGAGCTGGAGGCATGAAGAATTTTCTAGTCAGTGACGAACATTATAAACAACAAGATGACTCTGATGTCAAGTGTGAAAATACACAAGTCACCTGACTTGTATCCAGATAATAGACGCACCCTCACTGGCTTCACTCTGATCCGTGTCAGTCTGCAAAAGAATGCAGTGATGATTATCTGTGTGTGTGCATTTTCAACTAGCGTTGATATCAGTTGCAACTGTGTGTAACTAAGCTCAGCTATGGTGGATTAGAAGCTGCTATATAAGACATAACTCACCAGGTCTTATTAAAGAGGTAGAGATGATTGGCCAATGGGGGGTCAAGTCTTTTTTTAGACTTTTGTGTATTCTCTGTGCATGTATTGTATGTACTGTAAATGTGTATATATAACTACACAAATGGATAAATGGGAAGATGTTGGCACGCTCACACACGTCCAGGTCTTCACAGGGACCTCTGTGGTTTTAGAGGCTCCACGCTGAATATGATGTTATTAGAAGTGGCTTAATGGTGCTATATTGTATCCCCTCTCACCCACAGACACAAGACACAGACCATACACTTCCCTAACACAGACGAGCACGCTCATACACGCATATACAAGGAACACACTAGTGGGATTCAACAATGTCTCTGTCTTTCTCCCCCTCTCGTTACTTATTTATTCAACAAAGAAATACATGTTGGTAAGAGTCAGTATTCTGATGTAAAAATGTGCCTGAATTAGCAGATGTCCATATTGTATACTATATGTATACTGTCTACAGGCAAAGTAGAGCATGACATTTGCAAAATATTATTACATTATTACATTAACAAGAGAATGAGTGTAATGTAACATTACAGCTTTAAGGCTATAAGCATTCTGTATTACAAAATATGATGATTTTATTCGATCTGATCTGACAGATGTTGATAGAATGGTCTAATTGACAAATTGGATGGCCCCATGTTTTTAGAAATGTATGGAAAGCACAAAAGGCCAGCTGGTGTAGTGATTAAGCACATCCAACAGTTTGACAGCCTGCGTAAGTGACTAGTGAATGTGTTGTCTGATAGGAACTGGGTGATGGTGTATGCCTAAGGTTTCAAAAGATAATACTTTACTTTGTTAATGACACAAGGAGAAATTTGTTTCCTTGATCGAGAGACGATTTATGAAGAAACTCACAGACTTTCTGAAATCAGTTGGTACAGTACCTTGGAAAAATATTCATACACTTCTGTTTTGTGTGATACACCAACAAGTGGCATATTAATGTTGAAGTGGAAGGAAAAGGTAAAGTGGTTGACGTGACACGTATCGCCTTAGAGGCATTATGCCCGCGGTGAAACATGATGGTGGCATCATGTTGTTGGTGATGCTTTTCTTCAGCAGCGACAGCAAAGCTGGTCAGAGTTGGGAAGAAGAATGGGCACACATTTGACTCTCTGCTTTAGATGTGCAAAACTGGTAGATAAATACTCCAAAAGGCTGTTGTAATTGCAGTAAAAGGTGATTCTACAAAGTACCGACCCTGGGGGGGGGGTGAATACAAAAGTATGTCACACTTAAAAAAATACAAAATAAATTACAAGGTCACTAACTATATGACTTGACGACAAGATGAACTGCTGACTGACTTGAATAAGTAAAGTTACCTTTGTTGACCTTTAAATGCCAGGAACGTGTGTTATTGGCCGACTAGGGAAATTCATTCATGGGTTACTGATGCATTGGCTGGACATTGGACTTGGCCTACTGGTTATGAAATAGGCTAAATCAGCGGTCACTAACAGGCGGACCACGGTCCGGATCCGGAGACAGAAGCTGTCCCATACGGACCCGGAGCTACAGACCAAACGGAACGTTTTGATTCAGAATCTAGCGGAGCACTTTACTTTTAATCGGCGCGGCTATTGTGATCTTTACGGTAGTTATTTGGCGAAGGCCAATTGAATATGCGTTAACCACGTGACTTCACTTAGCCAATCGATTCTGTGGATCACAGGCGCTAAATTTTGCGACTCAAGAGCACCTGCAGCTGAAAGAAAGTTCGAGGTAGCAAAGGAATTAACAAACACATACGGCGATAACAGTTGCGTGTAGCTAGCGACAACAAAGGGAGAGGCAGACGATAGAAGCTACAAAAGCTCAAAAACAGACACAAGGGTTGGATCAAACGGCCGCAGACAGACGATACCTCCCAGCACTGAGTGCTGTACGTGGGTTAAATATATGAGGGGAAGAAGATGAGCCTCCAAAACTGTTCAGTTGTTAGGATATGTTCAGGTTTTTCTTACCAGTTAAATTGGTTGAGACTTTTGATTCAAATTGTAAAATATTTTTTTTATACATTTCCTTTATTTCCTTTAAGTTAAGCTCTTATTTGAACATTTGTGTTCTTGCTTATTTTGAAAATCAGCCCTGCTTTTATTTCATGAATTAGATTACATTGTAAATATATGTTCAGTTGGAGTTTCAGTTTGTCAAAAGGTTTTTGAATTGTACTGAATTAATTTGATTTGACAGTGAAGTACTGATTACATGCAGGCTACTTAATATATCACAGTAAATAGTTAGACATTATAATCTTCTGGACCTTTGCTTCCAAAAAATGTGCGTAACCGGACCTCTTTAAATTAATGGCTTAATGGCAAGGAAACATTCTAATAATAATAATGTCCACTGATTGATGCTGTGTGATAGTGAACATTTAGTGACTGTCAATGTGCCTGCATTTTACCTCTGTACAATGTACCACCCTTTCTGTCCTTGTCTGTAACTCTTCCATATTCGCCCTCTCTTCCTGTGCCTCCCCCCCTTTCACTAGCATCCCTTACAAACCAATGACCATTTTAAGGAAAAATCCATTTCTCTTTACCCAGATTATCACATCGCCCATCTTAGTAATTGAACCGGGCTGCCTAGTCAATGGGATTGTATTGGAATACAATACCCTTCTGAATGGAGCAGTGGTGGATCGTGAATAGCCAGAGGTAACACTAAAACTGTCTGGGTGTTGTACTGGGCTGTAAAAATAGAGCCAGATTTTAATAAGGCTTCAATAGAAAATAATTACATTTTTCAGCAGAGGATTTTCTACTCTATTGGTCTTTCCAAAATTTTATTCTCCAAAAAATTGTCAGGTTAATGGCAGTTCTATCAGATGCTCTGGAGGGCAGAGCAACACACAAGAACTTTCTATTTTAAAAAGAGCCAACCCTAACAGGAACATGACTATTCACACTGTAGTCTGTACAGTGTGAATAGTCATGTCCTCCTCCAGAACTGGTTGCATTGCTCGACATGCTCTATAGCGTTTCTTGCATCTTCCCCAGCAAAGTGTTTACCATACAATAAAAGCTCCTTCTATTGTTTCTCTGCAGCGGTTCCTCCTTGCAGTCAGGAGAGGTTTTGGTCATTCTTTTTTATCACATTTCCTCCCTCTCGCTGTGTGTTGGTGACCGCTGTGCTTGAAAATGTCTTGGTTTCAGAAATCTGTATGTCAGCAGAGGTGGTGCTAATTGCTCTGTTAGAAATCTCTTTCTTTGTTTTTTTTTCTTGCTTTTTCTTTTTCTTTCTTCTGACCCTTTCTGCTGTTGTATTTTTGAGTCTTTCTCATTCCATCTTTTGTACTTTGTACAGTCTTTTCAGTCTGTCCTGCTGAGGTAGGTGTCAATCTTAGACCGAATCCCTTTTTTGTCTTTTTCACCATCAGCTATTTCTCTGTAATGTCCCCCACTCCTCTATACTGACTGAACCTTTTTGTATTTTGTGTTTCTTTATTCAATAAGATCAACTCAAACGAACATCAAGGTTCATTTTATTGCGATCTGTAGGAATTAAAAATATATGCAGGTGAATCTTTAGGGGCCAACAGCCAGAGTGCATGTGATAAAAATATACAACACTTTGCTTTTCCACTTTTTTCTGCTCTCTTCCCTCCACTGGACTTCAGTGCTCCCACCTTCCCTCACACCATCACCTCCGACTCTTCCCGTTTCTCCTTCGATACTGTTCCATCCATTTTTAGTGCAAAGAAAAAGATGGGGAGGCTTAAATATTCCATTAGGAATGAGAGAGAGGAGTGGATCAAAATATGAATGAATGCAGGTAGGGCAGCCAGGAGAAAGTGTCTGTCTACCTGGTTTTATTGCAATTCATTCAAATAAGGAATTTTCAAAGGGAATCACGTCATATATTCACGAATATGATAATTAATTAATCTGCAATGCAAACGTTTTTTAATATAGTGTACGAAAAATAAAGAAATTAGATTTGGGGTTTAGGTTTGCTCATTATGAATCATTTATTGGATCTACTTAGTGAAACAACACCCTGACTGAATGTTTTCAGTTTAAAACTAATATTTACATAACTTGCTATCTTCTTTTATTGGTTGACAGAGCACAAACATTACAGTTAAGGGATGTAGGCTTATGTTTACAACCTGAAACTACAAACATTACATGGAATGTTTAAATTATCACTATCTCAGTGAGGAGAAGACAAGTCAGTTTCAATTCTGTCTTGGACTGTGATGGGGAGAAAAAGAAAGGGTAGGTAGAAATAATACCTCATCTGTTCTGTTGAACTACGTTGGACAACTGTGGTTTAGTTTATAGAAGTGTAGTGATTTGTGTTGTAAGGTATTTATCATATATAATAATAATACTATCCCAGACTCTCTGACTCGGCTTTTAGTCTGTAAATCATGTTACTTAAATGACTGGATGTGGTCATCACTTACTTGTTACCATCTAATGCACACTGAGCCAAAGATTTTCTTTCTCCTCACGTGCTTCTTCTGAATCCAACTGAGGAGGTGATCTGCCATATGCTTCTCTCCTTCAGACGTAACTTCAGAGAGAGGAGGCCAGAGTGGAGAGGAGGCGTGATATCCTGGCAAAAGCTCGTCTCTCCTCTGTCGCCCTCAGGGGAAACAATGTTCCACTCTCCCTCCTTTGGCTAAAGGAGCCAGAGCTACTGAAAGAGGAGAAGTAAGAGGAGTAGGAGCTGGGGGAGGTGGAGGAAGTGAGCAGCTTTGGCACATACTTTTGTCTTTTTCTCTCCTCTTGGCAGACAAGCTATGTGACACAACTGATTACTCATATCATTGCAATCAGTCCTTTAACCTCTATGTGTATAAATAACCTCAAAACTGTTCCTATGTGTGAACACACATACATCCCTTTTGTGACCTTTGGTGTGTTTTAACCTGTTTTTGGCCTCAGGAAATGAGGATGTGCTTTGATCGGAGAACATCTGGCATGTAATACGTGGGTTTAAGTGTGTGTGGCTGAGTTTGTGTATTAAATGTGTGTAGCTTAGCATGTCATATGTTCATGTCACATTACTGGAATATCTTCAGGCGCATTTGTGCTGCAAACATAGTAGTTTGCAGTGTGTGAGAATGTGTGTGTTTGTGGGATTCGTTTAAATTTAGCGTGCCAAGCTAAATGCCCTGAAGCTCTCAGCTGTGCTGCAGTCAGATAATCCTCCATGTGAATGGGGCGCGTACACCTACAACATGGAAACATCATAACCTATTGTGTGTTTTCACAGTTGCAATAGAACATCAAATGCAAAATATTCAGATCATCTTTGCATGTGATATAGCTTATATGTGCTAAGTAAAAGAAAAATGAGAGTTGAACAGGAGTAAGGAAAGGGAACAAGATGAGACAGAAAGGAGCAGACGGTTAATGGGCGACAGGTTAACATTTTAACATTAACATTTAAGTTCATGTGTATCCTGATATTGAATTTAGATTAAGAACGTGTTTGAAAATTAAAGTCCCAGTATTTGAAAAGTAAACTATCTTCATGCTATAAGAATTATTGTAAATCAAAACTATCAACTAACTATCAAAATTCTCTGCACTTTTATTTGCAAAGAATGACGCTGAACTCTTGTTGCCTAAACAGCCCGACACATTATAAAAATCCATGCAAAGCAAATATAGCATCAAACTCAAATAGAGATAATATGGAAGAAGTCAGCTGCAGCTGCTCTGCCCCAACAGTAAACTGAGACCTACAATTTATAAACAAAAGAAAGACAGAGAAGCAGCAATGGCAGAGCAGAGATGTAACTACAGCTTTGAATTTTGAGCTTTATTTGTACAGGCTTGTGCAGGGTTTTGTTATGATTACACACCTGGAACCTGCGCTAGTTTTCCATCTTTGAATTAAATTGTACAGGTAGTGTGACAAGGATAAGAAATCTCCTTTGGCATGTGGTATTTTACATAAAAGTAACAATTGGTAGTTTTCTTTCCAGTCTTTGTATAGTAGCTTGAAACCATTTAACTAACTGAACAATGATATGGGAATTATGTATTGACAGGAAAGGGAATAGCTGAAATTAGACACTTAATAAAACATTCCTTACCAACAACAAAACTTTTACCAACATTTCTATCAGCCATCAAAGACAACTTAGTCAAAAATCTTACCTAAAACCTAACTTAAGATACTACAAATATTAATTTAATAATTAATTTAATGCATCACAGAGACTATTATCTTGTTACTCAATCAGTTTAAAGTGCAACAGTGGACTTCAGTAGAGTCTTCAGCCATCAACTTTAGAATCAGTAGTTTGACCCTGAACCTTGAAAATCTTGTTTTCTGCCATTTTGTCATTACTGAGAAGTCAAATCTATCAGCAACATCTGAAACTGCCAAATCTGCAGTTTCTGTGCTGGTGTCAGACACATATTTACAAGCTGTTAAAATATCTTTCTCAGCTGATTAAAAGTCTTTTGTGATCTACTGTAATTGCTGACAGGGTTTGTTGTGTCTTGTCATCTGCTGGTGTGTTGTTTTTGGATTCTTGGCTCTTTCCAACATTAGAGACCAACATTAACCTGGCTTTATTGTACCAACACACAGGTTTGGAGGAATATTGTTTATCCTGCTCTTCTTCCCTCACTAACTTGCTCTTGTCACTTATTAAATTTAAAACAGGGAAAAAAGGCAGCTGAAGTATTAACAGACACGGCAACAACAGATACAGCCTAACAACACTGACAAAACATACAATACAGCTGATTTTCAGATTCTTGTATTGTGTGTTTGTATTCTTGTATGTGTCTGGTGATATTTTGCCCTTTAGCTTAAATGGAATCTATCTTTCTCTTTTTTACTTTTCCTCTAATCGTCAGCCAAAAGGTCACTTTTTACCTGCAGCCACACAGCATAATAATCTGAACCTGACATGGAAGCCTTTTGCGTCCATTACTGAATTTTCTGTGTGTTTTCTAATGTGCCATCCGAGTTGGCAGCACTAAACTCAGGGAACCCAGATGGCCTCCAATCCCAAATGAACCAAATGTGAATTTTCACTCAGCCTTCGGGAGACAGTGCAAAAACCTCCGGACTGGCACAGAGAAGCTGAAGCTGGTTTCTTTTGGCTCAAGCTGACGTGACAATGTACCCTGATCCCCGGAAAATCCCTGTGGGTTCTACTATACAGTTGTCTCTACCATCTTTTACAGCTCAGTCAGTAAGAGGGGGTTCATTGACCTGACATTACAAATAAAAAGAGGAGACAAATCTCCCCTCTTGTTCATGGCTGGGGGAGACAGAGGTGAATGTTCAGCATTATCAAATCTGACTGCTGGAGTCATGCAGGGAGCTGTTGTAAAACACCTGCTAAACGCACAACTGTCCTAGCAGTTGATTTGAATGTTTATGGCACAACTTGGGGGGGGGGTCATCCTGAGTGGGGTCACAAGGCTATGGTGCATCAGAAAGGATAATGGAATCTAATGAAACTAAGCGCATGGAGAATGAAAGCTAATGAAATGCAAAAAACCGATCTAGTCACACACCTGGACTGTGCTGCATATTCTGTTGGCAGAAAACGTCCCTTACTTTTACAGTTATAATACAATGTTTCTAAACATTACCCAGCATTTTGCTGCTATATAATTTGTACTAGGAGTCCAGGGAGGTTTAGCATAATTAGACAAGTACACCGTTTTTTAGGAAAGTCTTATTTGGAGGCTGTTTTGGATGAGTGGAAGCAGAACCCTGAAAGGTTCATTGATAAAATAAGACCTGAATTGGCCTAACACACAAGAAAGACAATCCTGAAGAACTGCAATTCAGTGGCATTCACCTTTAAATATAATCAGCCCAAGAACTAGTTTCTTCATTGAATGTCTTTTTAAATAGTGAAGAATATTGAATTCTGAGTTAAACAGTGATTGATGTAGCTTTACACCTAATGTTCACGAGTGTGGGATGTGTGTTAAGCTGTGATTGCATCTGTATGTGTGTCTCAACATCGTAAATTAACCTAAATAAAAACATAGGGGCTAAAATGGCTGCCACAAAACGGTGCAGCATTTGAAAACTGCAGCTGTGCACGAAAAGCAGCAAGATAGCACAAGCGCTGGTGGAAGGGTACACTTGGAAACGCTTCAGTGGACACTTTTGTTTGCTTGTTCCCTCAAAAAACAAGTCAAATTCTGCTGCTCACAAGAGCTGGTATTTTCCTCTGTTGTGATTTCACTCTCTGTTCTTCGCTCAGGTGTTTGAAAAATGCCTCTGATAAATATTGGATGAGCAAACGTCAGCACAGCAGCTTTTCAGTGTTGGAGGACATTCAAACATCTACTGCACTGTGGAAATAGTGAATCCTTTGGGGATTTTAGATTTTTCAGTTTGAAAATGTAACAGCAATAAATGGGGTTTTCCAATCGAAGTAAACGGTTTGAATTTAGTGAAGCTATCATAGAAACATTTTCTAGCAGCTACTTTGTTTTATGTTGACAGTTAATAAGGAGGAAACATGAAACTTTTCATTTTTCTCCGTATGCAAGTTTAAGAAAAAAAGACACAAAACAAATACAGGTTTACTGTATATCAGGAGTCTAGCAGGAGACAGTGAAAAGAAAAAAAAAAATTTTTTTGGTTTAAACCTGACTGTGTTGAGAATATATAAATGTAGACAAGTTGGACAAATTTTCTGCTTGTATCTCTGACAAAGTCACTTATGCATTAGAGACACAATGTATCCTGGGGTTACACATAAACTGATTGGATTCGGAGTGATTTAGTCTGACGACCACATCGAAGACATAACGCGCCTCAGCCAGACCCAGAGGAAATCCAGGGTTAGTTAGAGTTTGAAAATGTAAAAGGGACCCACGCACTGAATTAAAGACTTCTCAAAGTTATGGTGATATCTCTGTTTTTGTTATTTTGGAGTTATAACATGTCTTGTGTAGTAAAGGTCTTCTGTCTTCCTGGATATTTTCAATCAATGAACTGTTAAAGGTATTTGAGGCTATATGTCAGAGAGATGTTAAGTCACCCAGGTCATGGTATTTTCAGAAGTGCTATTTGATAGCAACTTGCTTGAGGTTCTTGAAGACCTTTCACCTGTCATCTGAAAAGGCTTCTTCAGTCCTAGCCGGCTGTGAAGGGGGTGGGGAGTCCCAGACATTTAACCTCTAGACGTTAAGGACTTGCTGGCCCAGTTGCCCATCATGTGTAGGTAGCAGCACATGAATGAAGGTGTAAATGCATTTTCTGTGTCTCTCTAAGTAGCACAAATAAAAGTTTAGTGATGGTATACCATCTAAAAATGCCCCCAGGTGGAAGCTGGATGGATGTGGCACCAAGACAAGTAGCTGACAGCAACACTCGGGTTCATGTACTGTAGCATCTACATTAACACAAGTTTGTTTTTTATTGACAGTAATTTTTTTCTGTCTTTATTTAGAACCACAATCCTCATCTTTAAAAGCTATTTATTCGAGAAAACAGAAATAACAAACAAAAAAATCCCCTGAACTTGACAGCAACAAGTCATGGACCATAAAAAATTAAATTCCTGCTTCCTCCTTATCATGTGTGTGTGTGTGTGTGTGGGGGGGGGGGGGGGGGGGGGGGGGATTGCGTGTGTGTGTGTGTTGACTAGTGGTCGAATCAGCGTGGCTGGTGCCTTGTGTGGGTGGACAGGCAGACAGCACCCTGCCTCTAAACTGACAGCAACTATCCACACAGAGACACAGAGAGAGATAGAGGGGGCAGGGGTGGAAAAAGAGAGAATGATAGGGGGACAGTGGAGAAATGCGGTCACTGCAAAAACTTTCAAAATCTACTCACATGTTTTACTATATAATATATTATATTATAAAGCTACTGACATGGATACTTCATGTTCCTCTTAGCATTTATGTATTTCACATTAAAACTCCACTAGCAAAAGATGAATAATCATCAATTTTGTT
The DNA here is from genome assembly GCA_030770545.1 of Macropodus opercularis. Lineage (NCBI taxonomy): Eukaryota > Metazoa > Chordata > Actinopteri > Anabantiformes > Osphronemidae > Macropodus > Macropodus opercularis. The sequence continues at coordinate 15,556,492 of CM061098.1, read as the reverse complement.
GCGATACTCTCTGATGTGTTGACATTCATCAACTAATTTCATAAAATTTTGCTAATTACTAAAATATTAAAATGACTAACTCTTTGTGTAATGTTTAATGATTTAACATAGATAGAACATTGTTAACTTCTAAAATAAAATGGGACAAAAGTATAAAAGCATGATATGGAAACACTTGAGTAAACTTACCTAGAGCTGTGAAGTATTTCAGTATTTCTTTGCTGATTACCTTGTCTCATTTCTCTTCTCTTCCCATTTCTCTACAATTAGATTTACAATTACAATTGTCACTAAATTTGCAGCACTTTTGCCTCAGCAAGAAGGTTGATTCTCTGTGGACTTTGTATGTTCTGTGTCTGTGGGGATTATCGCCTGGTACTCTGGTCTCCAGGGTAAAAGACATGCAGTCAGTCTAAATGGCGAATCGATGGTAGAGTAGGTGTGAGTGCCAGAGTGAGTGGTTGATGATCTATATACAGTATGTGACCTGTGATGGACTGGTGACCGCCACCCGCGGAATGATAGCTGAGATTTGTTCCAGCATACCAAAAATGAGTGAGTTGGTTATGTGCAGCTCATTGCTTTACTTCTAAACATTTTTGTCATGTGATGCTCCTATTTATCCATTGACTTTAGGCGTGTAATGTGAAGCAATCTTCAGGAATTGTTTTCTCTCAATCTGTGTGTGTGGTGGCTTTGGTGTGACGTAAAATAAAGGGAGACTGCTTCAGGAATGGGAAAGAAAAATGGACAGACAGATTGAAGAGGAGGCGGGTACTAAAAGAGAGAGAGGCTGCATCCTGTCCTGACACTCCATATTGTATCAGTCTGATCCCAGCCTGGCTCTGATTGATGGTGTAATTACAATATGGATATGAGTTATTTACATAAACCAGCTGTAGTTAGTCACAGCCAAACCCTTTTCACTAAACTGACCTCCAAAGCACATCTTAACTCATGTTGTTGCAACATGAATTCTGCAAGAAGGTATTTCCTGTTTGCATATAGATACAATGCTGGATGTTGCACACTGATTTTTAATAAGAGTGTGTGATAAGTGATACTTCATTTATACTGTAAATGTACATATGCATGGGCTGTTTCCTAGGTTTCAGTGGAACAGTGTTTGGCATTTCCACCATCACTGACATTTTGCTGATACATTTGATGCTCTAACATCAGACACTATTGCATATCTATCATTTGGATGTATTCCTTTATTGTTAGTTTGTGTTTTACTTTGAAGAAACATTGTGTAACTGCCTCTTTTGGAAGAAGGAGCCTATATGTTAGATGACAATTAAATTCAATTTTAATTATATAGCGCAAATTCACAACAACAGTTATCTCAAGTCACTTTACAAGTAAGACCTTACACAACTAAACCCAACAAATATCACAAGCAGTAAGCTTTTAATTGTAGCCAATCAATAAATTGTACTCTGGTTGCAGCATTTTTGAATTAATTGGAGGCTTTTAAAAGAGTCATTGGGACATCCTATGAGTAGGGAGTTACAGCAGTCCAGCCTGGAGGTAACAAATGTATGATTAAATTTTCAGCAGCACTCTGTGAAAGGATGCTCCTAATTTTAGTAACATTCCTAAGGTGGAAGTAGGCGGTTCTAAAGATTTCTTTAATGTACTGTACGATGTAAAGGAGAGATCTTGGTCAAAGAAGACACCAAGGTTCTTCACAGTAGAACCTGAAGCTGACGTTATGTCATCCAGAGTTACTATCTGATTCAATGATGACTCTATGTTTTTTAGCACCAACTATAATAACCTCAGTTTTATCTTTTAAATAAGAAATTCTTTTAAAATTTCTAAAAAGAGTAAATAATGGGCTTGTATCGAGCCCATTTTTTACAGGAGGATAAAATTGTCATCTCCACCAACTTTCCTCAGATTGAAGAAGCTACCTGGATAGGTGGTAAAACATTTCTACGAAAAGAAGTCCAGTTGCTATGAGTCAACTTTCAGACAACTTCACGTGGATGACTGAGAATCCCCACATTCACACATTTATAAAATTTCATTATGCCACAGTATTTTTAAGCTATGATATGTTGCAACGTATGATGCATATTTGATTTGGGCTGAATTATAGAAATGTCATATTGCCAAATGTCAGAGTTATCAGGGAAAGTTAGCATGGCGCATCAACACAGTGTTGATAAGTTTTAGACAGGTCTGGTAGTATTTGTGTACAGTCTGTCTCTGCTCTATGCTATTTTGGTAAGGAATAAATGACATCTCAATGTATTCCTGAAGCTTTAGGTTATCCAACTGTGAACAAATGTATTCCACCTTCTCCAGTCTCGTTTACCCCCTTTCCTGCCTCATACACCGCCTCCTACAGTATCTCATATGAAAATCACGCTATGGTGCTTTATGATGTGGTGAGAAATATTAAAGTACTAAAGTGTGAGGCTGAGGAGAGATCTGTGGTGCAGCCTTTCTTGTGACCTGCTAAATAGCAATTATAAAGAAAGTGAGGAAACTGATCTGCGGCAAGAAATAAGCTCATTCACTGAACAGGTGGCACAACATTCATTAGCACCTACCTTGTGTTGTCTATTTGTAATGGTACATGCATTTGTCAGTGTCATTCGGCTTCATATCTTGTGTGTGAAGAACACTCTGAGCCAGGCAGTTGTTTTTGCTTTCTGTCGTTACTCTGAGTCTAATAAACACCGCTGCTCTGCTTCCCCCAGAGTGAACAATTTGTAAATATTTATACTAATTTATTATTTAGTGCCCCCATTCACCAAAACCGCCTGGCCACAGGAGACTTGTGTTCCCCATGTGTTGACTGGAAGACAGCTGCCTTCTCTGATGCCACCAGCTCAGTTTAAACAATCATGAGAAGTGCACTGAGCCTCATGTTTACATAAATTCAGATTTGCGTTGCAGTCAGATTTAACTGATTTGTCAAGTTGATGCTCCAGACACAAATTATTTACTGATTTGAATTACAAACTTAGATGTACTAATTTGAGATGTAAAAAATACTACTACTCACATGGGAAACATATTTATGTCTGACAGACTGTCTCAATGGAGCTGAGCAAAAATGAATTGCTTCCTGGTGGCTTGGTAAAGGATGAAGTGTCATATCTTAGTGTATGAAATTTAATCTATACCTAAAATTACCCTTATCAATGCATACTGTAATAAATAAAGTGTGATGTTAACAGGTTCACTGGGAATGACAAACCAATAAAGACATGCCATCCAACTGCACCTGTTTTAAGCTCAATCAAGCATTTTGGTGTATTTGATCTACTTATACTTGTGTGTTGTTCAAGATACTCAATAACACAACACCATTAAACACAATACGCTGGCAGCTAGCATTTATCGGAGTGGCTGGTGTATATATGCTAAAGCCAACAGTATATTTTTAATTAGTTATCATTAACATGCATTTACTTTTATTTATTAAATTATTAATTAAATTTGTTAACTTAATAACACATTTCTCAAATAGTATTTTGTGATTTCCAAAGGTTTTTGAATTGACAAAATGTGACTACAGTATTAATACAATTTATTATGACTAATGCAGCCAATTCCTACTCTTTTTCAAGCAAAATTATTAAGCTTCACAAGCTTTATAAAGCTGAATCTAAATATTTACTTCAGAGTAGAAATACTCGCCAAATGCAGTGGGAAAAGCAGGAAAGCAAACTGCTGACACAGACACAGGGTAAGGTTGGGTGCACAAAAGATATAACTGCTTGAATGGAGGAAGACATAAACTTGCATGTGGGACAAAAATCACTTACAGTATCTGTTTGGCTGCAGGACCTTATGCAAGGTCAGGGTGTGTTAGAGATGCGGGAGAGAAACTGCAATGTGTGTGGAGGACACACTTTAAGATGCATTAAAGGGTCTGCTTATTTACAGTCAATTCCACATGGGAATTAAACTCTGTTCCTCAAAGATCAATTGGATTTCCATTCATTTATACACCTCACCTTGAAATCTTTTCTTAAATCACCTATAAGATACAATCAAAGTACACTGCAAAATCAGTTGAAGCCAGTGTTTTTTTTGGACTGCTGTCCAGCTCTCTCTCTCTCTCTTTCCCAGTGTTTATGTCCTCTGCAGCAATGCAAGGACATACAGTAAGTATTTCATTCACCGAAAGAACGATTTAGCAGATTTTTGAATGAGATCACTGGTATCAATTATCAATTTCAGCCTTGTTGGAAAATACTTGCCATTCCTGCTCTATAATGTCTAGGGTTTCCCAGACAGGTTTTTCATAAGCATACCTGAGGGCGTTAAAATGCTACGATCAAGGATGTCAGACAGAGTGGAAAGGCTTACTGAAGTATGTGAATAAAACATCTCAACTGTGATGTGTAACAGACAAACTTAAAAATGCAGAACACAAAGCTGGGTGTTCTATCCACAGCAGACCACAAAGCTGCTGTTTTGTATGATAGTAGCAACAGGATGATGATAGAAAAATGTTTTCTTGTCTCACATTAGACCCGATTAGTATTAACATTTGTGCTTCACTGTGCACTGTGGAAGTCCTCAGACTTTCAGACAGTCCTATACAAAATAACACGACAAAATTAATTATTCCAAACAGAATGACACCACACCTTGGACAATCAAACCCACGGTGGTTAGCTCTGTGAAGCAACAGTACTTACCACCAAACGTGTACTGGCATTTTTTCCTTCCCATCTTATTAACAGTATTTGTTGAAAGAGTGACCCCATCACACAGTATCAGGTGCCAGTCAACAACTACTGGGTTACAACTGTGAAAAGACCATTGGATTGGTTTAGTCCATGTCCAAAAACCTTTTCTTGCCCTCATTTGTTTGACAGTGTAAAACATGCTCATGCTGGCTACTAGGTGACGATAGTTCTCCTATCCATGTCTGTGTGACACATTGACATCATTTAGTGTACACTGCATGTTCTTAAAATTACAATAATAAAAAGGGATTATTTGCTGTGGATCTCCCACGTTTTAACAGTTAGATTTGAAAATCCTCTTGTGTGCACTCATGCAAGATATAAAGACAAACATAACTGCGGATTACAGCAGTGTGGAGTCTATGTTGCATAAAGCCATGTGTATCCTCATAAAACATTCGTTCTGTTCCTGGCGATTTTGTTCCGTTCTAAATTTAGAAAGAGTGTGCTGAGTTGCAACTAACCAGTTTGCTATGCACACAGGCCACAGATGTTCCTCTACTTATTTCGTGACACCTCTGTGCTGCTTGTACAAGATTTAATCAAGGTACTCACATTAGAAGATCCATGCATAATTGCACAGGGCTTGATGAGTGTGCACCATGTTGCTCAAATTAGAGACTGCAGATGGAACGGTCATACCTTTCGTGCACTGTCCTACTGCGTTTGGATGGATGCAAGGACTTTATTTACTAAAATGTATGCAACCCAATGCAGTCTGTAGTTTCTTTTCTTTCTCTACATAAGAACAGAACAACATTAAATCTGTAATGCAGAATTACATCACAGAATCTATTTATAAAACCTCAAATTATAGTTACGTAGCTGTAAAACTCAATTAAGGGTTTCATAACATCATAAATGCATTAATTACATGCAGTATTCCAGAAGTTAACTTCAGTCCTAATCAAAATGTAGAATAGAGAAATTATTTACTCTGTATTTTAATAACAGTAGATAGTAAAACTAGCAAACACTGGAACATATTTAAGATGGAAGCAAAGAACCAGCCAGAACATGACTCAGAGTGTATGACAATATTGCCTGTTACAGGTACAGTAGCTATACTGGAAATTAAATTACATCACTGTGATATATAGTGAACAACTTGTTTCTTGCTTGCTGGGCCCAAGTGGCCAAAACAACAGGTTTTTGCAGGTTTTCTGGAAACATTTTGGTCAGTGGTTATCTAAGCAATAATACTGTATATAGGCGAAACCTGTTGACTTTCACAAACATGAAATACCAGACATGATTTTGGTGGCAATTGGAAAAATCTAGAGTTGTTGGGAACAAACAGCAGTCAGATTGTGTTGTTTACTCATCATTTACAATTGCAAGAAAAAGTATGTGAGCCCTTTGGGATTAAATAGATTTCTGCATCATAAAATGTGTTTTGATCCTCATTTAAGTCACAGCAATAGAAAAACACACTCTGCTTCACTAATACTGCCCAAACATTTGATGTTTTTATTGAACATAATGTAAACATTCACAGTGCAGGCTGGAAAAAGTATGTGAACTGTTGGACTTAATAACTGGTTGACCCTCCTTTGGCAGCAATAACCTCAACCAAATGTTTCCTGTAGTTGCAGATCAGACCTGTACAAAGGTCTGGGGGTTATTTGGGATCATTCTTTACAAAACTGTTTCAGTGCAGCAATATTCTTGGGATGTCTGGTGTGAATCGCTCTCTTGAGGTCATGCCACAGCATCTCAACCGGGTTGAGGTCAGGATTCTGATTGGGCCTCTCCAGAGGGCTTATTCTTGTTCATTTACTTCTATGCTCTGGGCCATTGTCCTGTTGCATCACCCTTTCTCTGTGGAGCTTCAGACAGATGGTACTGTGTGTTTTTTTTTTAAAATCCAAATAGCGTTGTGTGTTCTTTCCAAACAACTCAAGTTTGGTTTCATCTGTCCACAGAATATTTTGTCAGTAGTGCTTTGAAACATCCAGGTGCTCTTTTGCAAACTTTAAATGTGCTGCAATATATTTTTTGAATAGCAGCGGCTTCCTCCGTGGTGTCCTCCCATATACTCCATTCTTGTTTAATGTTGTACTTATTGTAGATCTGTCAACAAAAATGTTAGCATTTGAGACAGTCTGTCTTACCGTGACACATGAACATCAAGGATTTTAGAGATACTTTTGTAACCTTCAAGCTTCATGCAAGTCAACAACTCTTGATCGTAGGTCTTCTGAAAGCTCTTTAAAGCGAGGCATGGTTCACATCAGATAATGCTTCTTGAGAACAGTAAAGTCAGAACTGGTGTGTGTTTTTATAGGGCAGGAGAGCTTTAACCAACATGTCCAATCCTATCACATTGATTGGACCCCAGGTTGACTCCTGTCTACAATTAGCTCTCAGAGAAGTCATTAGCCTAAGGATTCACATATGTTTTCCACCCTGCACTGTGAATGTTTACATGTTATGTTCAATAAAAACATGAAAACATATAATGTTTGTGCTGTATTACTTTAAACAGACTGTGTTTTTATTGTTGTGACTTTAAGATCAGAACACATTTTATGACCAATTTACCAATTCTGACCAATTCTTGCAACTGTACATTTTACTGTACTGTATCTATCTGCCTTCGGTCAGGTGGGCTACAGAAGCTGTCAATAATTCTCAGATTCTATAGAACTGTCTCAACTGATTAATTCAAATTCTCACGGTACTAATGTGGAAAATCCAGTTCTATGCTGTTCAAGGACATCTTAGCAGGAATGGGTGCCAGATACGTAGACTTACAGTAGAACCTTGTGGGAAGTAAAAGTAATCTTTGGTAACTACTGCTTCTGGTACACCACAGCGGAAGTTTCCTGCATAAGGAAGAAAACAGTAAGGTGGTTACTTCCAGTAATTTGAAATCAACCAAGTCCTTGAGGAGTAGGGTTGGGAATCGCTGCATGCCTGTATGCCAAAAACTAAACCAAATCCCTCTGTGGAATATGTTCTGCTGAATTTTGTATGGTTAATTCAAGCAATGTACTGTAATCTAAACTCAATGTTTGGCAAGTTCTGTTTTTTTAGACCCTTGTGTAGAAGCAGCAATAAACAGTGCATGGTATGCATTAATGATTCATCAATTTAAGCTTGATATTAAATGTGTAGTACATGATGATACATTTCATCCACACATAACTTCTGTTGCAGCAGTTAAAAGAACAGTTATCAACCCCTTGCTAATGATGACACGGCGGTGTTTGTTTCCATGTAATACACACACTGTCTCTCCAACCTAAACAGTGTGACTCTGCAGTGTGGGAGACAGATAGTGTGACAGAATAGAGCTGGAGGCTGTCTTTAATATTGGATGTGTGGTTGAAGTGGCCTAATGGTTTAACAGTGGTCTGTTTGGGATAAGAATAGTTTCCTATCTCTGAGTGTGCATTTTAGTGTGTGTGTGTGTGTAAGTTTGTGTGTATAAGTGTGTAGGTTCATCCATGTCAGCCTAAGTGATTGATTCAGAATTAATCCAGTTAAAGAAATGGTTTGTAACCATCACTTGAACTTCTGACCTTTCATCAAAAACAAGAAGACACAGTTGTTGGTAAACATATGTGATCTCAAAAGACTAAACAGGAGCATATGATGTGTATTTTTCATTCAGCTCCTGCTTCTGCAAAAAAAAAAAAAAAAAAGAACAAACATTGACTTAACAGACTCTAAACTGACACAGGTCCCAGTTAGATATTTAGACATATTTGAACCCAGCAGAATTCACCCTAAGCTCTGATGTCATTATGAAGACAGACAGAACACTGTAATAGTGTTTGTTCAGCCCTGCTCTCTTTTTTAGTCTGTGAGTGTGTCACCAAAAGCAACATCTTTCTCACAGTTGTGTATGTTGTAATTATACTGTCACATACAGAACACACACACACACACCACACACACACCACACACACACAACTTGAACAGGGGCACTGGAAAGCCTCTGTTTCTATGCTTGCATTCACTGAGGATCAAACATCAAACAAGCTGCTGTGGCTGCTGCTGCTGTCTTAGTGTGTCAGTGTTCGTGTTTGGACACTGAGAAGAAACTGACCTTGTGTGTGTGTGTGTGTGTGTGTGTGTGTGTGTGTGTGTCTGTGTGTCTGTGTGATGGATATGAGGCAATGCAGAGGGGGCACCAGAGCGGACAAGATAAAGAGAGCTCAGTGCTTGGTTATGAGGAGGCCTATGTGAGAAAAAGAGTGTCAGAGGAAGGCAGCAGCCACTAAGTATGAGCCTCTGTGAAAGGAAAATAGGTTAAATGTGTGTGTGGGAGTGAAGGGAAAAGTGTGCGTGTAAGCAATAGAAGAACTTATTTACTTATTATTTATTTACGTATTACGTATTTTCAAGCTAGAGAGGTGGTGAGTTATGACCATGCTATGCTACGGTCTGCTTCAGGTTTTTTAATTTACACACTCCTAGTGTAGCATTACGCAATGGAACATAATATAGCTCCTTGGTGCTAAAATGCGGATCCAGGGTCTGATTGCATTCAACAATTATCAGCATCTTAATATTTTGACAGTATAGGTGGTGTGTTTGGTTTGTTGATTCCCCGATTTCCTACTTTTGACATTACTCTTTGTGGTTTCCCTCTTATACTTCCAAACTCATCACTCATGGACTCAGTTCGCCATATAAAAGGACTCCACACCATCAGTTCGTTGTGCTTGTCTGCTATTATGCATTTTGTTTATTTGTTCATTCTGGCCTCTTCAATTTTCTTGTTTTAATCTAACTTGTACGTTTATTCTTGTACCTTTCTCTTGTTTGTTCATGTGTCTCTGTAGTTTGTTTGCACCTCACTTCTAGTTCTCTCATTGTGTTCATTCATGTTGCCTTGTTCTAGTTTGTTTTGCTGGTTGATTGTTAATGACAGCTGTTAGTATCTTTCTCACCTTGTACTTGCTCCAGCAGTGATATACTCTAGCATTGAGTTTTCATGCTGCTCTATTAGTATTCCATTGCTGATTATCTGTTTTCTTCCTGATATAGCAGTGATTTTGAGTTGTTGCATTATGTTAGTTGTTTCCCTCTTTTAACCGTGTTTTGTGTTCTTAGTGATTTCATCTTCACTTGCTTCTCACAGTGACTTATATAGTTTATATGTTTTGTTACTGGTTATTTCTTTGTTTGACATCACGTTAATTTACTTTACTACTGCTTTTGAGTTCTGTTTGCAGTCCTGGGTTCTGGCATCTCTTGGTCTCTACTTCATTGTCAGCTTATTTCCTAATGTTGTTAGTCAGTGTCTTAGTCTGCTAGTTAGTACCTGAGTCTGTTTGCTAGAAGAATTGTAACAGAGACTTTTTTTCTTACAATTGTAATCACCAACACATGTCGTAAAGAATCATAGTACTCTACAATGAATATGTTCATAAACCAAGTACCAAGCATTCTTGTGAAAGCTACAGTATACTTGCTATTATGTCTGACAATCCCACAATCTCAGCTTTTAATACAAACCATTACTGCACACATTACAAGAACACACACATAAATATATATGCACAGATACACAGCCTTTAACAGTTGCCTAAGGCATATTTGTGTTTCAGACTAAAAGGTTCAGAAAGTGGATCAAAAAAGTCTCATACTCTGTTCTTCTCTGTAATGCTACAGGGCCTGTGTGAGTATGTCTGTGTGGTAATAGTCTTCAGCTCTTTTGTACTTGTCTTTTGTTTAATACATCATATGCCCTACTTTTTAATTTAACATTTCATTACTTTTTCCTTAAGGAAGCTTTTGGCAACATACTGTGTTGTGTCACAAAACGATGCCGCTGAAATTTCTAATAAAATTGAATTCTAAAAAGACAATTTAAAAGGGCATTTACATATATATACATTACTTTTCTGCGGCTTTGGGGCCATTGGGGTGTATGTAGACAGACACCAAAGACTTTTGAAGTGTACCCCTTGCTTTTTTTTTTATTATTTCATGTTTCCTGTGAATTCAGTCTCTGAACAGTCCCCTTTTTGATGTCATTAAAGAAGCAGTGACACAGTCTCTCACCTGGCTCTAGCGGTTGTTGGCAGTCCACAGACAGACACTATACTATACTATACAATTTTTTTTACCATAACCCCACATAAGTGCTGGCTACCATACTTTAGAGGCATCAAGGCCAGAGCTCCATCTTAAAATCAGTTGTCTCAGAAACAGACTGACCTGTTTTATTACACTAAAACAAGAGAAAATTAAATTAACTGTTTTTTTCTGAAGTTGATAAACCAATCTTACTGTATTATAGTATGTTTTGCAGCAATTCTTACAGAAGGCAAGATCATTTGCCACATCATTTGTTTCCTGCAACATTTAGAGACACCTAGAAATAACATCTGACCTTGTTGCTAAAATGTCTTTGGATTGCTGCCTGTTCATGCCTCCACTCCTCCAAAAACACTTCTCCACAGCCATAACTGACTCACACTGTCTCACACAGTGATAAACACTGCTTGACAGACAGCGCCTACCTTCCTATCTCTACCTGAAGACAACAGCCTAATTTAGCTTTTTCTGCTATAGTATAACATAACTTGACATAAGCCATATTTTCCTCAGAGGACTGGAGGCTGTCTGTAGCCTGGGAGGCCAGGACACAGCAAAACAAAAACAAAGGGAGGCCATGCATCTGCACTGTTTGTCCCATGTACCTCTCACGGTGCTCTTGGATCTATTTTTTTTCTACTTTTATTCTATTATTAAAATGTATATTATAGTAGTGCTTTGTAATTCATACATGTTCAATATTTAACAATTTTTTGGTATGTTTATGATATTTTTAGTCATATTTACAACCAGTAGTGTTTAATAATACTGTTTTTTTGTCTATACAAGTAATTAAACTAAACAATTAAGTTCTAGCATAAAATAATGTTTTCAATATTTTTTTGTGTGCAGTTATTTAAAGCATGTGGTCTTCAGGTTTTTCTTTACTAAAGGAGAGAAAATATTTGTAATGTCCCTTTAGTCCCCTGCTACCTTGAGGGGCGGGTTCATGTTCCGGTTGATTGACAGCAGCTACGGCTAAACTCCCGCAGGGGACAGATGATAGGGTAAAGTTAGCTTTTATCTTAACATTAATAACTAGACATGTGAGCGCAGTCAGGACCATGTCAACATACAGTAAATGGAGCGATGTGACACACTGTTACAATAGCAAACAAAAGCAAAGCAAACTTTAGCTAACTTAGCTTAACTAAGCAATTGTTTAACATATATCTAGCTACTTTGTTGTAGCTAGTAATTTGTGATGTTTGTTGCTGTTTGTACTTCTTAAAGTTTGCGTGCTGTTTTTGATGTTACAGTAGCTGCATTGTATGATATTCCAGTTTTATAATATACTGTATTTTTTCCAACAAGCTAAACTGTCTTGGCCAGAAGTCAAGGTGTTCCGACACAAAATGGACAAAAACACTATTAATTCCAACATTTGGGAAAGAGATGTTTATAAAAGTAGACTTTTAAGGTTTAAACCACAAGTGGAGAAGTAAAAACCTTACTGAATTGAAATTATGATTTCTTATCGTCACCTGTGACACTTTGAGTCATTCTGAGACACTCTGCTAATAGTAAAAATATTGTGCGTATTTGTGTTTATTTCCCAATTCTAATTTCTTTTTCTTGAAAAAGCCTTTTAATCAGCTGATAAAATTTTGAAACATACTGTTCTTACAGCTACAACTAGTGACAATACAGTCTGGCATGGAAGCCAACAGCGATCAGCAATTTCTAACTGGTTGTGGCAACATGCAGCATTCGTCATCCATCTTATTTGTTTGTCTTTTATTTGGCTTTGTTCTCTACGTTGATTTGTTCCCAGTTTTAGATGGCCATCCGTCATCATTACTCATCTTGAAAGGCAAATAACTGAAGCTCACATATCAACACCGTCCCAGCTTCTATCATCCGACATCCCACTGTTCCTGTGAATGAAATGCAATTTCAATCAGCTCTCAAACTGGAGTCTGAGTTCCCTTTTATTGTCATATTTATGAAAAATACAATCAAATGACTGCTGGCATTGCTAATCTTCTTCGATCTTCCCCTAGTTTTCTGTTTGTTTGTGTGTATGTGTACATACACAACAGTTTGTACACAGAAAGCATGCAAAAATCTGATTTTGCTCTATAAATGTGATTTCAAGACTGTGTGTGTATCCCCAAAGCTTCTGCAGGCTTTATACTCATGGCCTTTGGTCAAATCTAATTTAGTTCAGTATTTTGATTTTAATCAGTTGGAAAAAAAAGATATTTTCAAAACCTCACCAAACCAGTGCTTCAGATCAATATTAATATATTTTGCTGCCATTGCTGTGGCTGTACTTCTAATAAAGCTTTTATTTTTCATTTGTTATAGCCTACTGGCCCATGCAAAATAATGATATGGGGTTACCCTAGTTTCTTTGTGTTTTTATTCATAGGTTGTTAAGACTGGTACATGCACATAGAAATTGAACTCCCATGTGCAAGAATATTAAATATAAAAAACATCGCTAGAACAAGTGCGTGTGTGTTTTGGAGACACATGTACAACCAGACTCCCTTTGAAACAGACATGTTACATGAATCCTTGCAAGCATAAATTTAGATGATTAAACAGTATAAAACAAAACAGTGTGTTTCAGATTCTCTGAGTATTGATGTACAGGTGTCAGAACACACTTGCTGGGCAGTAGTGTAGCTGAGTTCACCTGGCCGGTTGATGGTTTCTTGGAAGTGTCAGTTTGTTTGAAACTCGCAATGAGTCTGAGGAAGACAGTTTTTATTTCAGCAGGCTTAGTCAGGTGTTACTGTACCTGTACAGCTTGTTTTTATATACTGACTGATACTTGGTATGTTGTTTTAAACAAAAGTGCACTTTTGTTTTCTTAAGGGCTGGTGGACAATAGTGAGATGAAGACGTTATCCCTCTTCCTCCTCCTCCTCCTCGCCTCAGGAGCCTGTGACGATGTCAAGTACATATCCAAGAGGAACTCAGGTAGGATGAACAGCTTTGCTATCTGTTTGTTGTCTCCTGGTGCACTTGAAGCCATGTAATTTTGCTGAAAATGAGCCTCTCTCTTCTTGAAACCTCCCTTTCTTTGTCTGTTTTGTCTTGTGTTGACATTTTCTTTGTTTCTGCTTTTCTGCAAAAAAACTCTTTGCCCTCCTCTGGATAACTCCACCTCATAGCCTTTTACATAAACCTCTTTTCTTACTCATACCTTCCCTTCTTCCCTCCATACTTGTCTTTTCCCGTGCACTGATATATCTTAAGTTGATGCAGTGGCTATATGTCTTTGTTTTGCTCTCGCTATTTATTTTTCACAATCTCCACCTCTGCCTTTCTCAGATAACAATGCTCTCCAGACTCTATCTCAGGGCTCAGATTGCTGTCTCTTTTTCCCTTGCCTTTTTCTCTGAGTGTGATTCAGCCCATATGACTGCTGCTGTCACTGTTGTCATTTGTGTATCAGCAGCCTTGATGATTTCCTCATATTATAATTCATTTCCTCATCCTTTTTTTAGTTTGATTGGGCTATTGATGATTTATACAATGTTATATGTGAAGTTGACAAGATCCATGTGTCCTATAAAAATCTAATTTACATAATTACACATTTTGCTGCACTTAGAAAATTCTGTTTGCAAAGTTAATATCTTTAACACAACAACATTTTTAAGCTGCAGTTTTGAAGAGAGCTTCTTTACCTATAGTTACACTAAACTGTAACATCAGTAATGAGATTTTGCTAAAAGTGATAAAAACTGAAAATTACTGAGTGAGTTTTAGCAAACTCAGGTAATGTGATTATAGCAATGCGGTTAGAATTGATTTGTCTGTAATGTAATTCTGTCTCACAATTTTGCTTGCCTATATGCAAGAGTGTAAATCTTGGTGGTTTAATTGAGGTAATTTAAGGGCAATCATCACAATCCTTTTTACACATCAAATGATTACATTACAGTACTTTTGGCTTTTGGCTACGTTTCAGTTGAGTTTAAATTTCCTAAAACATTTTCTTATTTTCTTATAGATATGGATACTACATAAACACTTCATTTTTCCAGATACACTGACAGCTGTTGTTTTTATCCTGCATTTAATATATCGCCAAAGCAGAAATTATTAGTAATTGTACAACACACACACACACTTATAGTCATACACTTTAATTACCGGTAGTAGTTTAATCTAAAGAGCTTGATTAAAATCCTGAAAAGCTCCTTTTGAAGAACAGTATCTTATTTTGGGTGCAATTAGAAGAACAAAACTGACCAGCAGCAGAATTTTGAGGTCAATTCTCTCCTGCACTGGGAGCCAGTGATTTGAGAATTGGCGTGTTTATGTTTTTTTTTTTAATCAAAACTCCAGTTGCTGTGTTCTGAATGGACTGAACCCTTGAAACAGACAGCATCAAGACTGATTTGAAGGTTAATGGTTTGCTCACTGTATTTTAAAGACAGACTCAGTTGTAAATTTGACAGGTTACTTATGCACGTTAGATTTAGATTTTAGAGGCTTTAGATGTTAGGATTGATGATAGGATTTAGATGTTAGAGAGTTGTGTCACCCATTCATATTCAGCATATGAATGATACAGTATGTACTAAAATATATTATACAGTTTTAGCAGTTCAAAATTATCCCTGTTTTCACTGCAGTATGGTTGTGACGCTGGGGTGTCGCCGAAGTCTTGGTTCGACCACCAGCTGTACATATCTCCAGTTCACAGCGTACTGTTACTGCAGCGCAGTGGCTCATTTTGATCTATGACACAGATATTACACCAAACATATTCCATTAGTAGACTCTGTAACGTACAATTATACAACTGCTGTGCAACAGGATGGAGTTAAAACAGTCAGTCATTGTTGACTTAAGGAGGATATGGGGAGGTTTCTATTGTCTTAATGTTATAATGTAGAGCTATTGAAATAATAAGGCTTATTAAAACAGAAATTTATGTAGGACCATTTAATTTCTTTTGGGCTCCATGCATTCAGATCACTGGTGTCATACAGACAGATTTGTTGCATGGTCAAACGTGGTATTTATTATGCACAAAGCTTCCTTATTAAATAAATATCCTTGTCCCGTGTCCTAAAATTGTATTCCACAGCTGAGTGGAATTTTTGTGAATGAATAGTTGCATACAGGTAGGAAATCCCAAATGTCACTTCCTCAGATAGTCCAGTGTTAGAGTGCCTGACTTTTATTTATTTATTTATTTTACTTTTTTTGAAGCTACTTTTTTTTGTTCTGAAAAAGAACAACATTGGTGTTTTATTGCTGTGTCTAAGAAAGACCTACTCTGCAGCCTAAATGTGTTGCTTCAATTTCTTTCGCTTTTTCTTGAGAGGCAGAGAAAGACGCCAGTCGTCTCCTAAGAACATCTACACACACTCACTGTATCACGTCTGGTGTAACATCTCATATAATATCTTCACATATTGGGCTATGGGTTGTGATTTAATTAATATTTTATACTTTTGCAAAATGTGATTCTAACTGAACTACGACCACAAATTGGAGGAAGTGATGTGATCAAACTCTCCCTTTAGCTGCTTTTACTTTAACTTTATCTAAACAGCAGTGATAGCAGTAAAGTGTTTTTATTTGGTTTGTCTCTATATGAAGCTTAATTTCTCAGGCGAAGTTCATTTACCAACATCGCAGTTTAGTTATAATTTATATATACTGGAAAACTGGAAAAGTGAAAAAGATTAATTAAGTTGTGAACCATAGCAACAGAAATATGTGAAAATTTAAGGTTTTTGACAACAGACTAATATAAACGTAATATATAATTATTAGATGCCAACATAGGTTTTCAGATTACGTTTTAAAAGGCAGACACTGGGAATCAAACTCATGCAGCAGGTATCAGAGTTAACCGCACAAGCCACTGTCCTATCTATCTCACTGTCCTTTATATAGCGCCAATTTACAACAACCGTTATCAACCATCTGCCTTGACCGGTTGGGGTGAGCGGATAGAGAGGAGAGAAAAGAACATAACAACAACAAAACAAGCAGCAACAGAACACAGGCAGGATGGTTGGACCAGCAACTGAACACTGGAGACACACGGCTCTGAGTCTGACGATACCTTTATATGAGAATAGAGAGGGAGAGACAGAAGGGAAGAAGCACAACTAGGACAGAAAAAACAGACAACATTAGTCACATGTAGACATGGAGGCATGTTAGTAGATAGAAGAAACCGAAAAGAGCTCAGGGAATGAAGGAGGTCCCCCAGCATCTAAGTTTATAGCAGCATAACTAAGAGATGGATCAGAGTGACCAGAACCATCTCTAACTATCAGCTTTGTCGAAAAGGAAGGTTTTATGCCTAGTTTTAAAACTAGAGAGGGTGTCTGCATTTTGAATTAACTGGAGGCTTTTTAAAGAGTTATTGGGACAAACTATGAGTAGGGAGTTACAGTAGTCCAGCGTAGAGGTAACAAATGCATGGATTCATTTTTCACCATCATTCTGTGAGAGGATGCCCCTAATTTTAGCAATATTCCTAAAGTGAAAGTAGGCAGTTCTAGAAATGTCTTTAATGTATGATGTAAAGTAATCTGTCCTTTACATTGGTCAAAGGTGATACCAAGGTTCCTCACAGTAGCTAATGTTATGTCATCCAGAGTAACTATCTGATTCAATAATGGCTCTCCTATGGTTATTAGCAACAACTACAATAACTTCAGATTTATCTGAATTTAGTTGAAGGAAGTAACAGGACATCTAGGATTTGATGTTTTTTAAATAAGTTTGACATTTGACTAGCTGGTTTGTTTCATCTGGTTTCATAGACAAATATAACTGAGTATCATCTGCATACCAATGAAAATGTGTTTCCTGATAATACCACAGAGAGGATACATGTATAGACTGAAAAGTATTGGACCAAGCAACCCTGTGGAACTCCAAAGCTAATTCTGGTGTGGATGGAAGACTGATCATGAACATGAACAAACTGGAATCTGTTCAACAAATAAAATTTAAATCATCCCAATGTTGCACCTTTAATCCCAATGCTATGTTCCAGTCTTTGTAATAGAATGTTGTGATCTATGGTATCGAATACTGCACTAAAATCTAACAGGACAAGTACAGAAACTAGACCATTGTCTGAAGATCATTACTGACTGTAATCAGAGATGCTTATGTGCTATGATGTAATCTGAATCCCTGCGATATTCCTACGCAGGTCATCACATAGTTGTTTAGCTACAATTTTTTAAAGAAATTTAGAAATAAAGAGCAGATTAGATATTGGCCTGTAGTTTGCCAGTTCTCTAGGGTCGAGTGTAGCTAGACTAGAGCAATCTTAAAAGCCTGTGGTACGTAGCCTGTTAGCAGAGACTGGTTTGATTTGATTTAATATTGATGTGCAGATTAATGGAAGAACTTCTTTGGGTAATCTAGTTGGGATTGGGTCTAAGAGACAAGTAGCTGTTAATCTTCTTAACTCAGTATGATCTATGGGGGAAAAGCAGTCTAGTAAGACTGTCTAACCAGCAAAATCCAAAACTGTTGCATCTGCAGATTTATTTATGACATTTGTTAAAAGACTCTGATGAATTTCTTCTCTAATGGTTATGATTTTATTAGTATTTCTTATTATTTATATTAATTAAGATATTAATCATTGCTGCTGCAACACAGCTATGATGCTTAGGCAGCCTGGCTACAGTGCTGAAAAGAAACCTGGTGTGTTTTTGTTTCCTCAATTAATGATGAATAATTCGTGGTTCTAGCAACCTGAAGTGCTTTCCATGCTAGGCAGGATTCACCTAATTTGTTGTAACAGTACCTTTCTAGTTTCCAGGACCTGTGTTTAAGGCTGCAGATCTCTGAGTTATACCATGGAGCCAACCTCCTGTGATTTACTGGCTTCTTCTTCAGAGGAGCAACAGTGTCTAAAAGTGTACGCAGTGAAGCTGCAGCATCATCACAAGACAATCTACCTGTTCACGATTAAGATGACTGCTCTCCTCTGTGTAGTTACAAGGGAATGACACAAAAGATTATGGAATCATCTTTTTAACTTGTTGGAGAGAACTCATTCAGACAAACATATTCATCCTGCTGCAGCCAGGTTTTAGTGAGACTAAATAAATCTTTGTGATGGTCACTTATCAAGTCATTTATTTACATTTAGAAGATTTAGATTTAGATTTAGAAGAGAGAGATGTGATATTTCATAGACCACATTTCATTATTTTATTGTTACTTTGTTCTGTAAGAGGAGCTGTCTTGATGTCTATTACATTCCTGTAAATCATTCCTCTTTTATTTTTTTATGATTTATATAATTTAGGTAGTAGACAAAGTCTCAATGGGAGTGTTACAGGTACGAGGGGGTGGCGGCTGTAGAGAATTTGCAGTAACTGTGACTCTGTGTCCTGGGATCCACTTTGGGTTGTGTCTAATAAACGTGGTCACATTATAGCAGAGACGCTCCATCCAAAGTGTGATGAACTCCGAGTTGTGTAAGCCCAGTTTTTCCCCAAAAACTGCTCCAATTGTCAACAAAGTCCATATGGTTTGCTGGACACCACCTAGACAGCCAGCGGTGAAGTGATGACGAGTGGCTAAACATGTCATTAATGATCACATTGGGGAGGGGTCCAGAGAAAAATACGAAGTCTGACATTGTTTTTGGAGATGATAATGACTTTGTAGTTTCAGTGCAGTGAAATGCCACTGAGCTACAGAATTGGGGTTTAGGACACGGGACACTGATATTTATTTAACAAGAAAGTTTAATGCTCTGGAGACCTGTACCAGGCATCAAATTTGAAATAAGGTTATTTACTGGGTAAAAGTGTAAAATTTCAGTTGAAACTTTTGTTATGTTATCTACATTCTATTGTGAATAAAATATTGGCTCGTGTTATTTAAAAGTCTTTTAGTTTTTATTTTATTAAAAATTAAAAAGCGTCCCAACTTGTTCCAGAATCCGATGTGTATGACTTCAGTTGCAATTTTGATTATATTTGAAAATGGACTTTCTCCTGTTGTGCCATAACTAGCCCACAGCATGACACATTTCTTCATGACTTCCACATTCATTGATTGCAATGATCATAAATATGCACTCATAGGACTATAAATCACTGACTTTAGCAGGGATGTAGCTTGGTGTCACCTGGGCCAGCCATTGACATTACATTGTGTAGATGATGTTTCAGCCCTTATTGAGGACCATAGTCACTTGTGTGCCTTTATGAGTCAAAAACATCAGTAACATATTGTTAGAGTTGTGTTGATGTTTTTGATTGAGAGACATTTTCAAAAGGCCAGAATGTTTATTATAATGCATGTTTAAAAAAAAAAGGGACATACTGGTGTACACTTGTGAAACTAAAACCTGCATGTAACTAACTTATATGGAAAACCTGTCCTCTCTTGTTCTTGTCTAAGAGAAGGTCAAAGGTTAGGGTCGTCTACAGGACACCGGGTATCCATTGATTTGGTATATAACAGCTACGCAGATGCTTAACCAAATATCTTTCAATCCGTGCACATGCACTCGTTCCACAGAGTATTAGGTAGCTAACTTCTAGGCCACAATATTATGTAATAAAAATGTATGTTGATGTGAGATGTAATGATAGTTAAACAGTTGTATAGAATGGAATAGAATATAGAATAGATGATGTTTGGTGAGATTTCAGTAAATCAGTAACTTTGTGAGTTTAGGTTTCAGTGTGTTCTACACTCTGTTCAGTTTCTTTTGTTACTTCTTCTTCTTCTTCTTCTCACCCTTTTTGTCTTTGCATAGGTGTGTGTGTATTTGTTTTTGTCAGAATGCTGATTGTGTGGGTGAACCAGTGGGAGGTTTTGGTCCTTATTTGCTGTATACAGTAAGTGTGACGATATCCAAATGTTTTCAGAAGCATACCTGCAAGTGTTAACGTCCAGCTCGAAGACATTGATCATTGGTGTGTGTGTGTGTGTGGGGGGGTCTGATTGGCTTGTGATTGTGTGGGTTCTGAAAACCCAGGTTTTAAGTGTGCACTTGAGAACTTCCTGAGTGTACTTTAGTTTATGCTCTTTAGATGTGTGTCTATGTGTGTGTGGGAGAGGTGTTCACAGAGCAATTATATGATTAAAGCAGAGCCAAGCGGACATTTATGTGGGCGACCACTACAGTCAGCCAAAGATAGACTGTTACATCTTTCCTTTTTCTCACTGATGTTTGTGTGTGTGTCTGTGTGTGTACTGTAACTCGATACCATATGGATAGGAACTCAGATTTTTCTTGTCAGTCTCCCC
Organism: Macropodus opercularis; assembly: GCA_030770545.1. Classification (NCBI taxonomy): domain Eukaryota; kingdom Metazoa; phylum Chordata; class Actinopteri; order Anabantiformes; family Osphronemidae; genus Macropodus; species Macropodus opercularis. The sequence goes on along the minus strand of CM061098.1, from coordinate 15,535,487 downwards.
GCTGTGCTTGATGTACCCGCTCTAGAAAAAAGGCACTAAAGGCACACAACAACAAGAGCATGGTGGTGGTAGGTAGTGGCAGAGTGATTTAGGTGAAACAAAAATAAATAAATAGTGTCTGATCCCTGTGTTTTTCTGTCTTAGTAGTTTTATGGCTAAAATCCGCTGTTTTTTATGTGGAATATACGTCATCAAACCTTTTGAATTCCATTATCATTTTATTGCACTTTATTACAGATTAGTTAGAGAAGTTGCATTTTTTCTTTAAATTAGCCACATTTTTGGTGGATTAACAGGCAACCAGTATTTAGAAGAATGTTTGTACTTACATTGACTATATGATTTTTCTTTGTCTTTGCTAAAACGGCAACTGCATTTCAGATACTAAAATATGACTAACATGTGCAGAGGATGTACTTTACTGTAGATACTGTTGAGTTGTTTTTCAATTCACTTAAGTTTTATTTATATAGCGCAACACAACAGCAGTTATCTCAATGCACTTTACAAGTAAGCCTTAAGACCTTACACTTCTTAACCCTACTAATTCCATATAGAGCAAACTTTTAATTGTGGCCAATCAATAATTTGTAATCTAAATATAGACTCAACCAACAACAACAGAACACAGGTAGGACATGGCGGCGTGTTAATGAATAAAAATAAATAGAAAAACCGAGGAGCACAGTGTATGAAGGAGGTTCCCCAGCATCTAAGTACATAGCAGCTTAACTAAGAGCATGGCTAGTAAGTGACTTCATTCAGATTTTTGATGGTGTGCAACACTACATTTCACAGTAGATCTTTAATAGATTTATGATCTATTGAGCAACAAGACACCACATTCATCATTTCCACATTCATCAAAGCATTTAATGCTAGTATGAGAACATCTGCATTGATTCTCATTTATGCCATTTTTATGCCGTTTTCATTTACTTTGTAGCTCATCTCATCTGTTTTATGCACATTTCAGTTTGCAAGAGGTATTATTTTCTTTCATGTGCAAGAATATGAAAGAAAACAAAAGATGAATCATGATGGATCAAATGCTGTTGAAGTAACTAGATTTACACACAGGCTACGCAGTTTCTGAGATTAGTTCATTTTAGTGAATATACTAATGAGATGAAGAGTTGAAGCTACACGGGGGACAGTGCTGAAAATAATGCCTTGAAGTCATACAGATGCATTGTGTTCAAAAACCACACAGACAAATGCAGAGTCACATTTGGTACACTCACATTTGCTCATACTGCATACACCCAAGCAGCGTTACACTCAGCTACACAGCTACACCTCAGCACAGCCTTTACTTTGCATGCACGCTTAATTGTGAGTCTCCCATGACCAGGATATAAAATTTTAAACAATTTGGAATGTCACATCTTTTATTTTTGTCATCCTTTTATCATCTTTCCCCCCTTTCTCTGCTTCTCTCTTTGTTGTCTTGGTCAAATCCAGATTAACGGCTTCATAACTTCATGCGAAATGCTGACTCTTAACTAGATCCCTGCTAAGCTCATAAAGCAAGTTGGAGGGGGGGTTGGGGGGACTAACAAATAAAACATAAAAGCATGTTAATGCTCTGTGTATACACTATAATGCATTGTGTATACACTTTTATCTTATTTGATAATAGGACATATTGTCATATGTTAATGGAATCAAACAGCACATACGTGTGCATTTGAGAAAGACATTCCACACAACACACTTGTCATTATTACTTCTGTAATTTTCTTGTACTTCCTTCTTTTTTGAAACAGCCCTCAAAGCATTTGTTGTACTACCCTCCCCATGTTATGCCAGTCCTGTTTAGTTTGAGTGACAGGCTATTTAAATGCCAGCAAATGCCTTTGTATCTACATGGTACTGTATGTGTCTGCAGAGAGCGATTAGATCTCAGTATGATCTAATTCCAAATGAACTCCTAGCATGCAAAGCAGAGCAAAGAGTTCACTGTACAATGCATCTGAAACTGGTCAGGTGTTAAACTTCAGATGTAAACAAAATAAAATGTTGACACATTTGTTTTTCACGCTTGGCAGTAAACGACTTTGATGCACAATGAACATAGAAAAATGTCCATTAACATAATTCCAAGCCACGTAATTAAAAAGAGCAATAAAATGTCTAAAGTGGCGCCTGTACTGGAAATCTAGTATTCTGTACTGTGTAACGATGTGAATTTCTTTGGTGTCGCTTGAAGTGCTGAGGGCAGAAAGGCAAATGACTTATTCACCATAGTAACAAATGTATTCGGTGACAGAGAACAAGAGAAACAGAGCAGGGGTGAGAGATATTCAACATTTATAAGCCTTTCTTGTACTACAGCAGCAGGTGAGAGACAGTTTTGTTTCGCTTGGCATGGTGAAGGTTCAGGTGAGTGATGTAACGTGTTTTATGTTCACTTTGCTGTTTCCAGAGATCTCACAAGGTGTGTTTTGCAAACAGCTGAATTATTGACAATCTATGTGTCAAAAAGCACTGATTGCACTGTTTACTCATTCTGAAGGACTAATGAGCTGCACAAACACAGCCCACTTTCTCATATTGTGGCTACAAGCTAATGTGTTGTATCTTATGTTTATTTTATTTTTTTTACCTTGGTAGCTAATGATTTTTCAGATACACAGTGTTGTTATTATTATTTTTTTTTTTACTTTTGAAACTTTTTATTTATTTTTAATTGTTTATTTTTTTAAATACTTAATTTAATCTAATTGAATAATTAGTAACGGGGAATGTAACACCTATGAACACCCCACAAGTACATATTTTGCTGTCACTGAATACACCAACACCATATTATAAAGCAGCTAAGAATTACAATTACATATTACATATTACAAAATACATATTACATTTAGCACCAGAGGTGGTTGGACTAAGAGTAAGTAGTTTGAAACCTGCTATAGCCAGGTCTTGATAATGTGAGCTGTTCTCCTCAACAGTACAGCTTACTTTTCTTTTGTTTCTACTTCACATGTTCACCTCTTCTCGTTCCTCTACCCACATCTCTACTTTGTCCCACTCAGTCTCATTTGGTCACTCTCCATCTCTCTCTTTCTTTCTCTGTCCCACATGTCGCCATGTCTTTGTCTCCAAGGTCATATTAAAGATTCATCTATTCTCTGGTTCTGCAGTCAAATATTGATAAAGACTGACATCGCGTTGACTCTGTATGTCTATGGGTTCCATTTTTCATGCACACTCACAGCCATGAATGAATATCCATATATGTGCAGTGTACGAATATCAATGACAGCTGCATGAGAGAAAGCATTCTTTTGAGAGATCTTTTGGAGTAAAGTTTGATGAAACTATATTAGCTTAATTTTAGAAGCTTCTTTCATTCACCCCACTACATCTTGCCCACATGACATGAAGTTTCCGTTTGGCATTAATGCAAAGCTAATGGACATAGTCACATAGGCATTCTGACTCGCTAACATACTTGCACACACACATACATTAATTTTTTATCATCAATAGGTGCAGTATTTGAAGAACGACTGTATATATTGCAACTGTAATCTTAAACAAGTAAATGATTAAAAGCCATGTGACTTTCTTTGATTGAACCAGAAGTGCAGTTTTGCAAAAGAATAATTGCATTGCTAAATTCTAATTATTAAATCTGTGAGAGCTGTCATAGCTGAATATATGCAAAAATAGTGTGTTTTTCAGGTGTGTATACTGTAAATGCTACACTATATGAAACTTTACTAATAGCTACTTGGCTGATTATACCCCGACTGCATGACGTTTTACAGTATAGTACAGTAAATCACTGTGCTTTGGGTGCATGAAAATCACAATAAAGTAGATTTGAGAAGAGACTTTTTCACTTCCATCTCTGCTGAGGTGTGTATGTGTGTTCACTTGACAGTAATACATTTGAGTCTATATGCATACGCACATACAGTATGCACAAACATACATTAATTTTATTGTGAAGATTTTTAACACGCAACCTCACCACTGGACTCATCGGTCATGTATTACCTACCTACAGAGATACACTACAGACATAAGCACATTTGCAGTGGCAATAGTAATAAATACACTGATTATATTTGCTATAGCTAAATAAGCCTGAAAATAAATTAATGTTGAAACACCTGTCTTGGGCAAAGACCAAAGATATACAGTGCAAAAATATATACACAGAGCATCTGAATTACAAATATGTAAGAATTGTCAGTATACATTGCAGAAAATATGCTTGCTCTCAAAGATGATACAAATGCATGCAAATCCTTCGATATCTCTAATGATAGATGTGCAAGAATGGATTTAGTTACAAGCATGTTACCCACACTTTCACACAGTCACAAAGTCTCATCCAGATTAGTGATGCTAGGTTGTGTGGGAGTTAATACTGAGTGGGTTTTTATGTGTGATTTTAATGCTTGATTTCCTTGCATTTCTGATCCTACGTTGTAATACTAAAAAGCAGACACAGTGTAATCCGTCTTCATTATAAAGACTAACTCAATGCATCAGACAGCACAAAAAGTTGTGTAGCCCTGTGCCAGTTACAATACACAAAATTACAAAAACAAAAAAAATCCTAAAGACTCATATGCATCAAGATGAATTAATTTTCTTTTGAGATTAAACATGAATATGCACAAAACAATACTATAAAATGCTGTCAACACAGCATGTGTGTGAAAGCGACCAGAAACATATATGCAAAGATTTGTTAGATTTTGTGAATTCATTTAAATTAATCATGTTCCTCAGCTGAAAATGCTCGCAAAGTTTAACATTAAGCATCTAATACCAAAACAGTAAAATGTTTGTGTTTGTCAAATTCAGTGGAACTGTTCTTTGTTTTCTGTTGTTTGTTTTCTGAGTAAAATAATTTGTAACCATGGGCTTTATATACATGTATATCAGTCTTGTGGTGCCACTGTGGGTGAATGACTGCTCTGTCAACTGTGCCATGCATGTGGCCATGACATGTCATCTGTTAGCATATAGCATTTAAAGCCCTGAAAGGTATTTGTTACGCCCCCTCTCAGTCTGGCTCGGTTTAGAGGGAGGAGGAGGCCCTAACACAAGTAACCACAGGAGCAGTCAGTGTTTAGTAGATACTGTTTGTTTATTGGTGCACACATGTACAGGGTACCCCCAACTTACCTAGATCCAGCCTCTTACCACTATACCGGTCTCAAAGTAGAACAAACACAAAAAGCCTAGCCAGCAGCACCTGGTCAAAAGGTGGCAAAACAACAGAGAACAAAGGCTAGCTTCACGTAGTAGCAGCAACATGGACGTCTGCGTATTCAACACATTCACCTCACGCCAGAAACATTTCCTTCCACCAGGATTTGCATTCTAAGTTAAAATAAATGGTGGTGTGACTCCCATTCAGCAAATGTGAGTTAGGAATTTTCATATCACAACTCAGAGGGTTCAGACATCAGTACAATACAATACAATAGTGTCAATCTAACAATGACAAAAGTTTATCCTCTTTAATAATTGCTGTAGCTTGACCTGCTAAGGGCTGTATGCACATGTCCAAATTTTTGCAGGACTCCATCAATACAAAAGACATATTGAGCCATATGGCTGTGTTAGTTATATCAATATCAGCCCCTACTGCATACAATGTCTTTTTCAAAGGTATTGTAATTGTCTTAAAAGAGACAATTCCAGTTCTTAGTTTCAGTGATCTGAGTTTAAGTGGTGAAGAGCCACCACAGACTCCTGTATTTGGTTAATAAGAAATTACAAAATAAACACATGAATGTGCATTGCTTTTATTTGAAGTTGTATTTTTATTTACGCCACGTACACACAGGTCACAGGTGACAAGACAAGTTTAGCCCCCAAAATGTCCACTAAAAGAAGAAAGGTAGATACCGAATGCAGGGCTTTCAAAAACATGGACTGCTAAGTAATTTTTTTACTGAAGTCAAAGGTAAAGCGGTGTGTTTGGTTTACAAACACCAGAGTTGGCATTATGAGAAATATATAAAGTCGACCAATGCTGAAACAGTGTAGATATTGGAAGCTTTGGTAACTAAGCTACAAAAGCAGTTTTTTTTTTTACCAAGCTTTACACATCCAGGAATGCAGGAACGAAGACCAGCTTTGTGATATCTCACAAAATCGCTAAAAATAGTAAGTCATTTTCGGAAGGTGAGTTCGTCAAAGAGTGCTTGGTGGCAAATTTTGACTTTTTCTTCTTGGCTTTGGATGAGGGCTGTGATAAGATGAGATAAGATAACACTTTATTAATCCCACGCGGGGGAAATTTGTGAGTTTCAGCAGTTGTACATAAATGACAGAACAGAAAATTCGTAGGATCATTACTAATTTTACATATTTACATTCATCCAAAATATTGCACAGAAAATCAATGTGATACTCAGATGTATAAACCACAAGCAATCTAGCAATGTCAGCTTGAGTATTACACATTGCACATTGTATGTCACTGCAGAGATGTATTGTAAAGTCTTATTGCTGTGAGGAGGAATGAACGCCGATAGCACTCTTTCCAGGAGGTGGGAGGGGTTATCCATGATAGATTTCAGTTTCACCAACATCCTCCTGTCGGCCACCTCCTCGATGGGTTTCAGTGTGCAGCCCAGGACGGAACCAGCTCTTTTAATGAGCTTGTTAAGTCTCTTCCTGTCTCTGTCCGTGCTGCCACCTGCCCAGCACACCACAGCAAAGAGAACTGCTGAGGCCACCACAGTATCATAGAAAGTCCGTAAGAGTTCCCTGCACACACTAAAAGATCTCAGTTTCCTCAGCAGGTGGAGGCGACTTTGGCCCTTCGTGTACAGAGCGTCTGTGTTTGTCATCAGGTGGGAGGTTAGGGCGACAGGTCTGTGGTGGTTCAGCTCCCTGCGATGTGAGATTTCAAGATTACGGAGGAGCTGGCAGCAATGCGCTCAATGAAAGGGACGACAACAGAGAGCGATTTGTTAATCTAAGGTATATGCGTGCATGGACACACGGGGACTGAAATGGGACAAACTGGAGGGAGTCACATCAGACAGTTGTCCAAATCTAACGGAAAAATCTGGGACCGTTAAAACGTATGCAAGATAAAGTGACTGAAATCAACACGGATCAGAAAGTGGTGTTTTTGTGTTGTATTTTACATCAGCATGCGTTGTGCAAGTCAGTGCTTAAAATTAACTGTGTAATTGATGTTTTAAAATATTTCATATTTAAAATATTAAACTTCATAAGGGCACAAGCATTGAATCACATGCAGTTTGTTGTACTTTTAGAGGACAAGACTGACGTCAGCTACCACACAGCTGCCCGATGGCTCAGCCTGGTCAAAGTGCTAAAAAGAGTTTCGTCTAAAAGAGAGAGTGTAAGAGTTTTGTGAGAAGAAAGCCCTCAGATGAGGACTGGATGGCAGATTTTGCATTTGTTGTTGATGTGACTGCACTGAACACCAAACTGCAAGGCAAGGGACTGCATGACAAAGTTACAGTTTCGTACAAGGACTTACAACTGGACAGCAACAATCTCACTCACATGCAAACCCTGAAAGAAATCATACCATCAGCTGATCACCTCTGCAGGTACTCATCCATGTTAGGAGTGCTGCATGGTGAGTTTTCAAGGGGAATTTGAAGATCTCAGACCAATGGAGGGTGAAATGCACATGATTCCCTGTCCGTTTACCTGCAATGTGGATAATGCACTCACTGATGTCCAGCTGGAACTCACTGACCTGCAGTCTGATGCAGTAATGGCAGAGCACTTTAACTTACAATCACTGCTGGAATTTTACTCTTCTCTCAAGGAGGAGAAGTTTCCAAACATGAGGAGACATGCTGAGAAGATGTTTGTTCTCTTTGGCTCTACCTACTCTATATGAACATTCTCAGTGATGAAGTTTAACAAATCCAGGTATAGATCCTCTCTCACTGATTATCATCTGACAGCTGTGCTTCGCATCTCCACCTCAGACATTCAACCTGACTTTGATGTACTTGTTAAAGGCCAACAGACTAGATTTCTCTCACTGAACAAGAAAAAAGAACAGAAAACAATTAGGTGATTAAACTGCAAATGTAGGTAATGCTACAAACATCGCACATTTTGTTAACCATTATTTTGGGAAATTGTGTTGAGTAAATGTCATTTTTTGTGTCATGTACTCTCACCAGTCTTATCACCTTGTCAAAAAAAATGCTTTTTACTGCTTTTTTATAAATAAATACTATTAATATTGTGCAGAATTTAGTTCAGCCTTTTGGTCCGGCCCTCCATAGTATTTTCTGGTTCTCATGTGGCTCCATGGAAAATAATAATAGCCCACCAGAGAGAGTAGAGTATGGTTCCTGTCACTTCACATGATGCAGGAGCGTCAGAGGACACTGATTTAGATGGAGTTGAATATACTTCTACATATACTCCTTAAACTACTAAAATCCAAAATACTGGTGCAGCTACTACTCTTGTTTGATTTCAAAGTGCCAGTGTGGCCTGCGGTGGCATCAGCTGCTTCACCCACCACTTATTCAAATGTTGGTGCTGCAGCTGCCATTAGACCTATTGATCTCTATGCTGTCAGCATTGAAGTTGATTAAGCCTGGCAGACAGATTTGTTCCAGAAGTTATGCATATTTGCCTGCTGAGATCACTGGGATTATTTTAGAATCATTTGAATTTGTGCAGTGACAACAGCAGAAAATTATGGATCAAATTGATAGAAATTTACGTGCTTTTTTTCTGTTTCTTATTTAGACAATGAAAACTATTAGGCATTTAAAGAAAACCTTGGCCAGTATCCAGAGCTAGTGTCTGCAGGTTGCTTTAGTGCTGTTACCATTTTGCACATTACATACTGTATAACCTCCCCAGTACAGTCATCTAGCCTACTCTAAACTCAGAAGCGTATAATAAGCACATAGATACATCATGGAGCACAGTACCTTAACCAGTTGTTAATTAGACGTAAGGAGACAAAGAGAAAGTCAAGGAAAAGAAAATATTCAGGAAAGGAAAAGCAGAGGGAGAGAAAGGGAAAATCTAACATATAGTCCTTGCTGTCAGCCAGTGTGTAATTAAGTTCTGCACTCTGTCACCATCGCTCTGTAGAACTGGTAATTTAACTGGGCCTGAGCCAGGAGAGCCGATCAGAGGAGGGGAGAGCAGAGACAGGACGACAGGAGATGGGGGGGAGCTCTCTTTCCCTGTATTCACAGGGGGAAATGGCAGGAGAGATGTTGAGGGAAATTAATGGACGGAGATTATTTAAAATGAAATAATCAAGAAGAGAGGAGGGCTTGGAGGAGAAAAGTCAGTAGAAGTACAGAAATGGAAGACAGATAAAGAAAAAGAAGAAAAAAAAAACACAAGGCAAGATGATAAGCAGCCAAAGAGAAAGGAAATGACAAAGTGGTGAACCACATCAAACCTCATTTTGGCTACATTGGCTTGTAGCAAGAGTGTGTCAAGAGTTTGCCTCTAAAACTTATGAACACGCCTTGTTAGGTCATAACTTTTGGTACCTTCTGGTCATATCTACCTACTAAAGCATTGTGGTCAATGAAGATATTTAATTATTTAAAAGGCACAAGGATAATTCTAAACATCTATACACCCTTTGCCATCGTGTTTTTATTTCTCTTACCTTAGGATAACAGTCAACATCATCCTAACACAGTTAAACACGTTTAAGCACACAGTTAGGTTCATGAATATTGAAAAAAATATTTTGGAAAGGAATGGACATTTGGCATGTGTCTTCTGTCGGAGACACACAAGACAATTTATAACCAATTGAGAACTGCAAAATGACTTGAATGCATAGTCTTTTCAATTAAATAAGAGCCCAGGGGAATGCAGTGCACAGCCCTGGGGTGAGCTGAATCTGAGGACAGATTTGGTATGTGTGGTGGTAAGACAGAATCAAATAGAACTCATTATACATAACTATAATTTTATATTGTTAAGCAATTCATGTCATACTAATAGTAGGAGATAATGAGTTGTATGCTTCTGTATCCAGAAGCGACTCAACCACTAGTGCCATTGTTTTGTTAATGCATTAATAGAGTAGAGAGAGAAAGCTAATTGCATTAATTAACTGTCCACTAGTCATGGGGGGAGTCATAGTAATGACAAGTGATATAAAGATAAGAAAAATGTAAGACAACGACATAGAGAATGAATGAATGGAACACATAAAGAGACTACAGTTGATTAACAGATTAAATGACTTTGCAAATATCTGGGGACACAACAGAGGGACGGATGTAAAAAAAACAACAACATTCTAAGCAAGCATCCACTGCCATGTCTATGACCTTGTGTGTGGGCATGTGTCTGCGTGGATAAAGATCCAGTAGGGGGACAGTGGGAGTGTACAGATTTACACCATGGGGAGTCTGAATGGACTGCTGCACTAGTGGGACTGTGTGCATGTGTGTGAGCATGTGAGAAAATAAGTGCTAACGTATTTGACTGAAGGGCAATTAAAGGATAGTGTGCGTGTGTTTAAGCTGTAGCTAGTGATAGTGTGAGGCCACTGTGGCTTATTGACATTGTAATTACCAGTGAATAATGTAGGGATGCGTGTCTCTACAGGAATGCATGCATGTGTGAGTGTGAACGTATGTATCAAGTGTATTTGCTGGAGGGAGATTTTCCGTTGGCATTCTAATTAGACTAAATTATATAGCCCGTGTATTAAGACCAGAGCAAGGCTGTGTGGTGGCAGGTGGGCCATGCTGAGGTTGCCATTGACCGTCATGGTTACGCTGCCTTGCTTACATGGCTGGTGCAAATGGACTGCTCAGCACACTGTAGTAATGCTCTGGTATTTCTGACAAAAGAATTAATTTTTAATTAAAAATCACATTCTTTAATGCAGTTTTGCATTTTGGTAATGATGCTTGGGTGGCATTGTAGTGTGGTCTAGGCTTCAGTCCTGGGGTTGTGTGGTTTCTGCGTGAAGTTTGCATGTTCTCACAGTGTCTCTAAATCATTCTAGCCGGCCAAAAAGGTTATCTAATTGACATGATTGATATATGGCATCTATGCTCATTTGATATTTTTTGCTCTTCAGTATGTTTAATGTGACGCTTTAGTGCTTAACTCTTTCCATTTCTTTCTGCATGTGTAAGCGTAGTGTCACAGAGTTACATAGTTAAGTTAAATAAAATACCTTTGTTGTTCTAATATGTTTAATTAATATATAGAAGAAAGCATTTTAAAAGATATGTTCACACTCAACAACAGCAGTCCATAAGCTTTTAAGGCCATGTGAAAGTTTTGTGTCCTAACAGTTTATGTTTTTTTCTGTTTTTATGTTGTTCATCTTAATGAATCCATTTATCATGTTAATATCAGTTTTATTTGAATAGAGTGGTTGGCACGGAAATATTAATCTAGTCAGAAGAATGTGAAGCTTCATGCACACGCCAGGCAACAGAATTTCTTATACCTTGCAAAAAGCATGAAGGAAGTATAGCGTTTTGTCGAAGAATACATTTTTATAAAGCATATGGCAGTCAATGGGAGAATTTATAAAATCATAAATGGCAGTGTATGAATCAAAAGGATAAAATTGTAAGAATGCTGCCAAAGTGAAAATCTTTATATAGCACCATAGTGATATACTTCTAATTAAAATACGGCATTGGTACCATTATAATACATCTGTGTTTATATATATATATATGGAAATTAAGCAGATATTTCATTTATTTAGTCCCACAGATTTTCAGTTTGAATCCTGCTTCAGTTTGTGCATTTCAGTACAGGTCTAGATAGAGGAGGATTTGAAGGACAGTGCAGCTAGCTAAACTCCATGTCCATCACATCACACTAGCTCCATTAAAGCATACTAATTAACACTTGTTTTATTTTGCTTTTCAATAAGTGAACATTAGTGTTGAAGGCCAGCTGTCGTATCTTTATAATAAGTGAATCACTCTCTACTAGCATCATCATCAGTGCATGGTCATGACAGGACTATCTTGTTCTAGTCTGTTTTGGTAAAATCGTAACACTAAGCTAATTCAGCATAATCTCTTGACACATATTTTAGTATGTATCTGATGTTGTTGTCTCTCTTTCCCCTGCGTCTTTCTGTCTTTGCTCTCCCACACTCGTTTTGCCCCTCATTCATTTACAATAGAACCTGACAGGGAATCATTAGCTGCATAATGAAAAGCAGTAGACCAGTAATACATACCATCACTGTCTATTACAGCCTTCTTAGACTAAAGACCTTGAATGCAAATGAGGCTGTATCATGCTCTGTTAAAGTCTGAAGCGGTGATTGGAATTGGCTCCAAAACGTTCATTCTGCAATACAACGCAGACACTTATTATTGCTTTCTCAACCTGCTCAATGTGTACAACACACAGCTAAGATAGTACAATTGATATTATGGTATATATATGGTGTGTTAATGAGAGTACTAATCAAAAATGATGAAGAGTAAGTAGATTTGTCCTGTTTTAGTTCCAGGAAACATAAGCATAAGTTGGTGTAGGTCACCACTTTCTAAACATTGTTTTTAAGCGAGCTAGTGAGGTGAGAATTCACACAATCACATTGAGTAAAGTTTTACAGCAGATTTGAACACTTTACCTTTCAGCCTTTGAATTGTTTTACAGTAAGATGTATGATATCAGAAGTGGTCAAGGACTGTGAGATTATCTATGTTTGTTTGTTCGAAGGTCGAGGTTTTGTTGCAGTGTTGTCTACTGTTAAACTTCAGTCTCACTTACTGTTAATGTACACACTTAGTATAAAGTTCTGCAACAACAAGGGTAGATGTTAACTCAACTTTTTTTTTTTTTTTACTGAAGTGCTATGTCTTCATTACTGATCCAGACACTTCACCTGTAATGGCCTTTCATCTGCAACCTGGGCGACTGATTTCTATGTGCCAGAGACTTTGTTGTCTTGTCTAAAATTAATAATTGGGATATCTTTCAACAAATGCTGGAAATTTTTCCACTTAATGCAGTATATTGCACATGTGCAGGTGACTGGTTTACCACAGGCTGCTGTGCAAGGTAGTGTCAATTCAGAGCATTTGGCGCAATGGGGCAATAAAAATATCTTAAACATGCCACCCAATGAAGCAATGTTCCTGGCTGAGGTAATCTAGGCTGTAGACTAGCAGTACCTTACCTGGGAGTAGAGGTACTGCAGTGTTTTAGTGCCTGTTAGAGGATTAGAGCCAATAAAGTGTTCTGATTTTTAAAGTTCTGCCTTTAACCTGATTTAAAGAATTCAAAGAAACGTGTCAGAGCTCAAATATTTTAGTTTTTCTGGCCCTTTTCTTATATATTTAAAGTTCAGAAAGACTTATAGAACGTGCTTGTGAGCCAAGATAGCTTGAGCAAGTTTTGCCACCCACAATTTTTCCAGTCCCACCTGCTGAGTATATTTTGTCTTGCCAACTCCAGTCTGAATGCAGCAAAGGTCTTTATCTAGTTTTAATTTTAGGCGTTAGTTGGATTCATTCTGAACAGTCTCTTGTCAAGCTTTCTATAAGTGAACCTATCATATCATTCCATTTCGGGAGTTTCTGTAATTGTATTTTAGACATATTTGAATCATAGGTTGATCAGTTTTGATAATTTGGCTGTAAATCTAAGGCTTAGAATAACCGTTTTACTTGTGTTTGTGGTAGGCTGTATGTGTGGTAGGTACACGTGGCTTTACACACAGAGATATAAAGGGATGGATAACTTTTCACACTTGACAACTGCGGGAGATTGGAACAGTACCAGATATATCAACAAAAGCTATCATGTTCACTGTAGTGGAGTATACATCCACATAGACACATGGACTGCTGAATGTGTGAATGTGTTCACTTAGAAAGAGAGAAACACTGAGCTGACTGAGAAGGAAAGTCTGGAAAACTATTAGCTGATATGGGATCTTAGTGTCTCTGTATAGGCTCTCGCTTTCTCTCTAAGCACATACATACACATAAACAGATGCTCACGTTCACAGACAAAATCTGTTTACTTATCTGTATCTCTGTAATAGAGTTCAGCATTAAGAAGCAGAGTGGCTCTGGAAAACAAGACTGAATGGATAAAGTGAGAGAAGTAGAAAACGTTCATAACTGAAAAAAAGGGCTAAATATCTGGTGTGATTTGGGACTTTTATACAGAACCAGTACCATATCCAGCATTACTCTGTGTTTTGTGAAATGGAAAAAAAATAAAACCTAACAAACAAGCAAACAGTTTTAAATCTCAATTCCAACAAAGCCTTTAATGTGCATCCTGTTTGGTAGTGAACATAGAGGTAGCAATTCTTGATTATGATAAAAGAGCTAAGATTGGCTTAAGCAACTCGCAGTGAGACAGTTTACTCCATATTCAGTCGATAAATGGTTGTCGGCAAACAATTTGTTTAAAACTTGATCTTTTTTCCATAAATTACGGTCGGTGCAGGAGTTAAACCACTTTATGTTTTCAGCACCAAGGGCTGTAACGGTCACACACAAACTCTCTGGCAAACAGTGATGTATTTAATAGCCACTTATTGTATTTAATGCTGATGATTTTTACTAAATAGCTCAATGTAAATACTGTAGAATATAATAAGATGCATTATGTATACAGTAAACACGCTGTTAATTTATTTATATGCAACGTATCATCAAAATGTTTCTGCTCTCACAGTACGACAACCTCATTTTAAGTGTAGATCTGGTTCATCTATGTGTAGACTGCTGTGTGTGTGTCCTCTTAAACACACAGCCTGTGTGTGTGTGTGTGTGTGTGTGCTGTCTCGATCAGTATGAGCTATTTTCCCTTCTGACCATTTTTCAATTAAAAAAATGCTAATATCCCCAAGACTGCTTTGCCCTAGTTATTAGACAACCATAAACACACAGACACACACACAGGCTCCACGAGTACTGCTCTGCCTGTAGCATCTTCTCCTTCTGATGCCTAAGTACACACACTGCTTGACTGAATATCAACACTGAATAGTGTGTATTTGGTCCAGAACTAGTTTTGTTATAATTTACATGCATGTGTGCATATTTATATTTGCACCTGTGTGTCTTTAGGGATGTGCACAATTTGCTCTTTGTAGGTAGAGAAAAGCCCATTTTACCTGTAGTGGCGAAACCCAAATGTAATAATGAGCACGTGGCCATGTTCTTTAACATGACTCTCATTTTACCCATGTATCAGCACTGTGGTATTAGCAGTATGACCGATGATGTGACATCCATAACGTCTAATACAAAAATGTTACTTTTACTTGCTTTCCTGGTATGTGAACTGTGATGTGATTTAATTGGGCTTGCAAATGTGAGACCTAATTTGTGTGTTGAGTATAACGTGAGCATAAAAGATTATGGGTTACGGACTCAGTTACTTGTAGCAATGTGTGGGTGATGAGAGGCTGGAGGACAAACAAGTATATTACCTTTCTAACATGTAGCTCTGGATTAGAAAACATTACTGAAAGGATATAGTTGAAGTAAAAACTATTTGATGGATAATAATACAGGACAGGTTGAACATGCACATCATGCTCTATGCCCTTTACAGCTATTTTCAATTCAATTCAATAAAATTTTATATCAATAGCAATTCACAACAACAGTTATTTCAAGGCACTTTACAAATCCCACATAGACTGAGCTTTTAATTGTAGCCAATCAATAAATTGTACATTTAAATAGCAACAGTGTAGAGGAAAACTCCCTCTCTAGAGAGTAAGAAACCTCCAGCAGACCCAGGCTGAATGTGGCATCTGCCTTGACCGGTTGGGGTGAGGGGATAGAGAAGAGAGAAATCAAAACAACAACAACAAAAACAAGCAGCAACAGACACAAGCAGGATGGTTGTGTCAGCAACTGAACACTGGAGACACACGGCTCTGAGTCTGACGGTACCTGTGGATGAGGACAGAGAGAGAAAGAGACAAAAAGGGAAAAGCATAACTACGGGAGAGAAGAGACAAAGTTAGTCGTGTAGACATGGTGTGGATAGAATAAATAGAAAACCAGAGGAGCTCAGTATATGAAGGAGATCTATAAGTCTATAACAGCTTAACTAAGAGATGGATCAGAGTGACCAGAACCATCTCCAACTATACGCTTTGTCGAAAAGAAAGGTTTTAAGCCTAGTTTTAAAACTAGAGAGGGTGTCTGCTTCTTGAACCTGAACTGGAAGCTGGTTCCACAGGAGAGGAGCTTGGTAGCTAAAGGCTCTACATTTGGAAACTCAAGGACCCACAAGTACACCAGTGCTCTGAGATTGAGAGTGTTCTGTTGGGAGCATAAGGAGCTATGAGGTCTTTAACCCCTGTGCAGCCTTTGAGTGCTCGAAACGACCCCACTGTAACTGTAATAGGTGGCGCTCAAAGCTCAAAAACACACACACAAGGGTTGGATAAAACAGACTTTTTGTGGGTGTTACATACAAGCAATGAACACGTGTGGATCTTCTGATGAACAAGTTCATCCAACCGTTCATCTAGATAAAGCGTATTGTGATTTATCGTCTGTCTGCGGCCCTTGAGTGGCCCCCTATTTTCATTTTGACCCCATCGAAGACTGCACAAGGGTTAAGCTAAGATTGAGCTTTATTATGAATATTTTTTCATTCATTTTACAGGAAGCCCAAGCAGAGAAGCTAATCTAGGAGAAATGTGATCTCTCTTCCTTAGTCCAGTCAGAACTGAACAGAAACTGCAGCATTTTGAATTAACTGGAGGATTTTAGAGTTACTGGAACATTGTATGAGTAGGGAGTTACAGTAGTCCAGCCTAGAGGTAACAAATGCGTGATAAATTTTTTAACATCACTCTGTGAAAGGATGCTCCTAATTTTAGCAATATTCCTAAGGTGGACGTAGGCGGTTCTAGAGATTTCTTTAACATATGATGTAAAGGAGAGGAATTGGAATCTGTTTAACAAATAAGATTTAAACCATCCTAGTGCTGTGCCTTTAATCCCAATGCTATGTTTCAATTTCTGTAATAGAATGCTTTGACCTATGGTATCAAATTCGGCACTAAGATCTAACAGGACAAGTACAGAAACTAGACCATTGTCTAAAGCTGTGAGAAGATCATTAGTGACTCTAATCAGAGCTGTTTCTGTCGATGACGTATCTGAATCCTGACTGGAAATCTTCATATAGGTTATTCCTATGCAGGTGGTCACATAGTTGTTTAGCTACAATTTTTTTCAAGAATTTTAGAAGTAAAGGGCAGAATGTCTTAGGGAGCGGCACTGACTCAGAAGGAAGCGGAATCGCCCACGAATGATAGGGTTGGTCGTTCAATTTCTGGTTCCCCTGGGTCACATGTCTTTGGGAAGACACTGAACCCCTAATTGAATGAGTACCAATAAAGTAGAAATATCCAGACCACCTACGTTTTGGGCAGTACAAAAAGGCAGCATTTACAGTGCAGTAAACCCATCTTACATAGAAAATAGGGTTTTACTGTCTGTATTTTAATAGCAGATGCACTGAACCCTAGATTGATAAGTGGCAAGCCATGAAGTGTTGCAAGTTTACTGTAGCCAGGGCTCTATGCTTTAAACCCTGATGCTTTCTGAGTAGCAAATGAAATGCAACCGCTGACAGATACCAAAAGTTGGTTTGGATTTAGTCTCCAAACACGCATATCCAAGTTAAAGCATGTTACATTCTTTTAAAATTTACCAAACGTGATAGCAATCCATGTTGTATTTAATTACTGCAAAAATATTTATTACATCTAAAAAGCATCCTGGTCTCCTTTTAAAAATAGTTTTTCCTTATCTTTAATTATATCATTGTTAAATCCCAAATGTACAGGGTGTAGTGAGTGTTCAATTTTCAGTCATCAGAACAAAGTAGCGCTTATTGGTTATATAACAACTTTACCAATACAGCACAAATATGTGTATTCTGGATTGCCGTAAATATCATTGTACCACTGTTTTAATCACATGATGGTGCCATGCAGTCAGTAAGCTGGCAGCCTTGAGCTTTTATCAGCTTGTACTGTGTAAAAAGGTCCTTTTACGTTAGTTAAGGCCCCAGTGTGTGAACTTCTGTGCGTTATGAAAAACCACAATGTGTTATAGTGGAACATTCAACCATCATGCTGTTGTTTTATTATTTATGTTGTTGGGGATGTAATAGGGGACGTTTAACATAAATCGTCCACAGGCTATTGTGCCTGTACTTCACTTGGCTTAGATGAACATTAGCCGTTTAGTTTCCAGACTAAACGGCTAATGCAAAAGCTGATGTGCCGAGACACACAAACACTTTCTAATTATTAAGTTAAGATCAACTGCTTCCATAACTTTGGAATCTGCCCTGCTCGTTTCCCATCAAAGTGAATGTTGGTTGGCAGATGAGATGAAAAGATGAAATCCTAGTATTTGGAAAAAGACTGATTGACTGGGAAGAAGGATTATTCTATTCAATGTTTTCAGGACTGAGGTGCCAAACTGGATTCAGAACATTATGTCTTTTCTGCCAAACGATCTGCTCAAATCTAATTAGCATCATAGAACCAGACGGCATTTGGGATTTCTATTTCTATTTTTTTTTCTCACTCTCTTTCGAAGACTTTACTTGAAACAACTGATGATTTCCTGTCTGGATGAGTGATAAAGTAGACAGCAGAAAACAGTTTATTTCTCTGTCTCCCCATCGCTCTCTGCCTTTCGCTATAATGAGGTTCATTTTAATTACATTTTAATGGGCTAGAAGCAGCTGCTACTACTTTATATCTCCAGTGCTCACTCTATCCTCCTTTATCTCTCACTCTGATTCATCCCTTTGCTCTTCCACCTCCACCTCTGTCAACTTCCCTATGATTTTCTGTCTTTGTACTGTACCTGTTCCCATCGTCTCTTATCAAGTTTTTCTTTACAAATACTCTTATTTTTTTTAAATCTTAAAACTAAATATAACTATACCTTTCCTTTTAGCTTTATGTTTGATGATAAAACATGTAATAAAAGAGAACAAAAAAACAACAAAACTAAGTTCCTGGACTTTTTTCTGAGGTCACAATGTTTTGTTATGAGTAGTTTCATCAGTCTGTATTTGAGCAGTGAATGTATGTATTATCTAATAATACCTACTAATACAATAACATATAAAGTCCACAGGACACAATGCGAAACTTTCCCTGTTCATTCTTTTAAAAATGAACTTTCCATAAACAAGTTTCTTAACTTGGATGCAGTCTTGCTTCCTAACAAGTAAAAAACACAAAGTTACCATAGTATCATATCTAGTTATCATAAAGAAGGAGAGTAGCAGATGTAGTATAAGCAGCTGCATCATGAATACATACAGCAGTCCAAATAGGAAGCTACTGTCTGTGCCTATGTTTTAGGGGAAAGGTGGGCATCCAGAGGTTATAAGGAATACGGGAAAAGGGTTTCCACATTTGTAAGATAGAGAACACTTCCTTCTGACTGGACTGGCAACATTTGGTTGTTTTGGGCTGAAACAAACACAGACATATGCGCACATGCACACACACACTCACTCACTGAGGTAGTTAGTCTGACAGTGTTAATTAAGCACTCCGGGGAAAAGACGACTCTTAACTGTCTGATGCTCCACACCAATTAGCCTATATTGATCTACCAGAGACAGTAAGAGATGAAAAGTGACAGAGCAAAAAGAAGACACAAGAAACACACACCAAGTAAAAGACTAAAAGGAATCTCCACTAAACACACATAAATGAAGCTTTTTTTTCTTTTGAGATTCTCCCACACAAAATTGTTGCAAGAATAGAATAGAATAGGTTTTTATTGTCATTGACACATGTACAATGAAATTTAAAGTGCTCTCCAGTCAGTGCATTATTCAGTTGTAGTAAAGAAAAATCACAATAATAGTAATAATAAATTGAGTGCTAAAATTACTAAAATAAAAATATATAACAATAAATATACCTAAAAACATCACATGAGCATACACACAGGCAATACATAAAGCGTATTCGTACCCACACATACATTCAACATTGCATCGATCTGGCTACAGACTTGAATTTTTTTGTGTATTATTTCTTAGCAGCATTCAGAGTGGTTAATAGAGTTGGATAAAAACTGTGCTTGAGTCTATTTGTCCTTGCTTTACAGCAACAGTTCAAACAGGGAGTGGCCAGGGTGTGACATGTATGATAAAATGATTCTCTCAAATAAATTCTATTACCTTTTAAATCAGCTGCGTGTGTCAGTGTGTGATTGATTCCTTTGCAATTTGACCATATACAGCCCATGCGCAAAATAATTTTCTGTCACCACTGATGTGATAACCTTTAAGTGGCACTTTGAATTAGCTAATCTTGAACTGAGCTTCTAATCTTTAAAAGGAGGATAATCTCTGTCTGTCTGATAATCCATATTAGGATTAACACTTCATGCCAATTCATGTGGCAGGTCAGGTCACAGTGGGCCGATAAAGATTGTCTATATGTGTGTGTGTGAA
Source organism: Macropodus opercularis (assembly GCA_030770545.1). Taxonomy (NCBI): domain Eukaryota; kingdom Metazoa; phylum Chordata; class Actinopteri; order Anabantiformes; family Osphronemidae; genus Macropodus; species Macropodus opercularis. The sequence continues at coordinate 15,515,024 of CM061098.1, read as the reverse complement.
AGAGAGAGAGCGTTTTAGAGATGGTGATAGTGTTTGCACATAAGAATGGGTCAGTCTTCAATTCAATGTGTGAATGTGTGTGCACTTGTTATTTTGCGTGTGAGAGTGTCAAGGTGACAGTCTGGAGGTTAATAACTAGTGACCCATAGAAGAGACCAGTAATAGTGGGCTTAATATATACACAAATATACTCTGTACCACACACACACACACACACTCACACACCCAATTTCTCTGTTTGTGTGTAACCAAGATGGCAGCTATGTTCGAGCCACATGCGTGTGTGTGGTTGGACAAAGAGCACATGTTTTGGCAATAGAACTTCAGGAATCAGAGTGATAGTAAACCACAGATCAAGAACACACACAAGGCAGCAGACAAAGGTTGTGTAGCTTTTCTGCATCGTGCCTGCAAGATGAATTCTAGTTATATGAACAGTGAATTACTATGGTAAACACAGTCAAAAACTATACGCAGTGGTACGCCATGAAATGCCGAGAAAACATTAACTGATCGCTGATCTAAAGTGATCGGGTGAGCAGATTCTGGGGATGAAGGCAGCAGTGCAAGATTGCGTGGCTTGTCTGCTTCAGCCTGTGAGAGTGAATTTGAACATCTGGCAGGAGCATTACAATGAATAATACGGTAAACACATTAATCAGAAACCATATGCTGCACTATAGTTACTGAACAATAAAGTTAGAAACAACATAATAACTGACCACTTCTAAGGCTCTTAATTCTTTGCTCAAACTTAACAAGTTTTGCCTCTGTCTTGGTAGTGTCCTGACATCATCCTCCGTTCGTTGAATAAAAAGTTGTTCATTCCAGTCGTTGAGTAATTAAAGCAGAGGTCCGTGTTGCATGCAGCTTTAATCACTGCAGTCCAATTCTCAATTGCGGGGTTTGCACTCGCTGCTGGTGGCCCTGATTTCGTCCCGTACTGATAAGCTGATTGTGGTGTATTTCGTGTTTGGCTGTGCCTTACTTTCTCCTGGGAGGGACAGCGGCTGGGGTGGAAGACCAAGGTTGGATGTAGGCAAGTCTCTGGGGCATGCTGGTTCCTTTGTTTTTTTTGGCGTTCAGTATGTTAGCTGGAGTCAGCACAAAAATGGAAGAAGGAAGAGCGCTTGCAGCTCTCACAGCTCCATCCTGGGGTCATGGCTTCCATCTTGGAGACAGCGTTTTTATCCTCCAAAGTTATTAGTTGTCGTTGTCTAAATTAGATAAGACAAATGTGGCTAAACAAGTGCTTTGTGTAAACTGTAAAGCTGGTGTCACTAAGTGTAACTTCTTGCTTGTTTACATAATGCAGAAAGACTAAAATTATCAATGTTGAATTCCACCCATGAGTAGGAGGAGTTTAAATTTTCCAGGAGGGCCAGTCACACTCAATATCAAAACTGACGTTGCTAGTGTTTAAAAAAAACAACAACAAAAAAACCCCAAAACATTCTCCGTATGTATGAAAGCCTAGGGGAGAAGCACAACTAAGAGAAAAAAACAGACAATGTTAGTTACATTTAAAGATGGAGGCATGTTAGTCGATAGAAGAAACCGAACAGTAGAGGAGCTCAGTGAATAAAGGAGGTCCCCCAGCAGCTTAAGCCTATAGCAGCGTAACTAAGAGATGGTTCAGAGTGACCAGAACCATCTCTAACTATACGCTTTGTCAAAAAGAAAGGTTTTAAGCCTAGTTTCAAAAGTAAAGAGGGTGTCTGCTTCTCAAACCTGAACTGGAAGCTGGTTCCACAGTAGAGGAGCACGGTAGCTAAAGGCTCTGCCTCCCGTTCTACATTTAAAAACTCTAGGAACCACAAGTAGACCAGTGCTCTGAGAACAAAGCGTTCTGTTGAGAGCTAAGCTATGAGATTTTTAAGATAAGATGGAGCTTTATCATAAAGAGCTTTGTAAGTGAGGAGAAGAATTTTGACTTTTATCCTAGATCTTAAGGAAGACAATGCAGAGAAGCTAATGTAAGAGAATCGTGATCTGTCTGATCCAGTCAGAACTCTGGCTGCAGCATTTTAAATTAACTGGAGGATTTTTAGTTATTGGGACATCCTGTGAGTAAGTCTTCACTGTAAGCTATAAATTGTGGCAGCTAACCTGAGAGGCTGGGTTGGTTTATGTGCTTTGAGCTCAAAACAGATGACTAGTTGTGGACTTTTGTAGTGCTTGATATTTTAAGAATACCTCTAAGCCTTTGGATCTGTTCACAATATTGCTATTTTGTCTGTTATACTGCTGCTCTTACCTGCAGAGATCAAATACTGCAATCAGAACTCAAAGCTTTCTGCCAAGAAGGCCAAATGGAACCTGTTAAAGAAATGAAATATAATTTTAACGTGAAACACTGGATACAGCCCTTTTTGGGTCCTCACCCAGCCTAGAGTCTGAAGATATGACTTGTATTGATCCTGTCTTCCAACTCTTAGCAAGAAATCAATTTCCTAAAATGTCACCCTTTTTTTTGAAGTAGAAACATGTTTGACTTCAAAGCTCCAGATGATGAAAAAAAAACAATCATTTATAGGTTACTGGAAGATCTTTTTTTCCTACAAGACACAGGTGTTGGTCAGTCTGCCTCTGTTCTTTGGTCCATACAACTGTTCAGTTTCCTGTGGAGTTTGTTGTGCATATCAAGAAGAAGATCAAACATTAATGTAAGCTCAAGTCTTCTCCATAGAGACTCACACACAGAACACAAGCAATACTGTTATGTAACAGGCTTCACTGTCTACAGGAATCATATAAACAAGGGAAGTAGTTTCTGGCTAGAGTTTTTATCCAATCAGAATCCAGCCAGCCTGTGTTGTCAGGCTGTAAGTAAACAGGCTCATATTGTTGGCAGGTAGTTGTGATAGCCAATCAGGTTACGGGTTGGCGACAGTATGACCAGCTAGAAGGCCCCACATTGAACATGAAAATCCGTCCTGTGATTAGATATTCACTGAGAGGAGGCAGTGCTACCGCTATGCGTTAGTTGACAGATAAAATAAATCTACTAACCAATTTCAGCCTAGCAGCTATGAGTGGTTCACCCTGGTGTATGGCGCTGCTTGTTTACTTTGATTTTCAATGAATAGTCTTAGTGGTCGTCTAGTCTTGTATGAAACTATGGCTTTTGCAATTTAACAACAAACTTGTTAAAGCTTACCCATTTTTGGTGGACTTATTAAAACGTGTGGACAAATATCTTTGAATTGCCTTTTATTTTTTAAATTATACTGTATGTTTTAATTGCTGATGCGGGTTTAATTTTTAATCAGTATACACTATATACCCTGTAGTGCACAAGCGTGATTCTATATATGATTTCTTGAGATGTGGTGTCATTAATAATGGTATTATAAGGGGTATTTATTTAAGTCAAACCAAGTAGGAGATCACTGACTATTACTATTTAGCATTAAGCTAAACTGCTTCAAGAGATTTGTTTAAGTGATCCTCATGAGTTTAGAGTTCACTATACTGTTGTAGTTTCACTGAAAGAATTCAATCAGACACAGCACTTAGTTTCAAAATAATACAAAAGCTGGGAGACACAGCTGGCGTCTCCCAGCTCTCACAGCATATCCTTTCCTCTCGTTTTCGGGTAGTGGGTTTTCTAAACCCTCAACTTGCGTCTTTCGCTGAACAGCAATTGTCTGAATTTAGTCTTTGATTAGATTATTGACTTTTTATCTGAAAGTATTTGAATGTCAGGTCACTCCAACCTGACATGTTCCCGGAGCGGCCATGCACGCCAAGAACTTTCACAATACGAACTTTCCAGAAACGGGAGAGATCATCCTGTTTTCCTACCAAAACAAAAGTTCAGATCCTGGACTCAGGAACTCTGTAAAAAGCAGTTTGACCTGCTTTTTACATATCAATACATACATATCAAGTACAAATTCCATCCTATACATTCTGAACATATATTCCACCCTGAGTATACACATTTTCCACTACACTGTCAAGTGAATGAAGTAGCATCTCTTCAAGTTGACCTTTATGACTTTATGTGTGAGTGTTCAGTAGTAATACAAGAGCATGATTAGGAACATATATCCGCAATAGAGTCCATTTACAGTAACATTTAAAATAGCTTTAGGAATGTACAACACTCGTGCGTTTGTGTGCATGTCTGTGTGCTTGTGTGTGAGACAAAGCAAGGGAGAGAGAAAGGCCAGCATATAGTGTGAGAGTGGTTTTGCCCCCGAGTCAAGCGTTTTCAAGGAGCTTTTCAATTCAGTATAGCAGCACGGTGTGTGTACATATTTTTGTGCTGTACAAAAATTTGATTCAGTTGCATTGCATTAACTGACAAATATTTTTTAGGCTTTATCTACCTGCCTCTCCAGGGTGCTTTTTAGCTCATGAGCTACAGGATGCAATGTATTGTATCAACACACAGTAACACAATTAAAATGATTTATCACCTTTATGCAACCTAGTTGTTACTGTGCTTAGTGTTTCAAGCTCCTATGAGTGCAAATTCACACTGAAGCCACATTCTATGCGGTCCACTGACCTTAGCCTTTCTTTAGCGTCTCTGTCATCACTGAAACATTCTGTGGGACAGATCTCGGGCAGAGGTCACAGAGTCAACGTAGATTAATAATAATTTAAAAATATAATAAAATAAAGGCATAATTTACCAACTTAAGCAAATCTACATTACTTTTTATGTGATGCAGCATTAAGTGAGGCTGTGTGATTGGGGGATGATGGTTTGCAGTATTACTCTGTTTGACCTGGCCATTGCTCATTGTTATTTTCCTGCCTCAAAATGTTGTCTGTTGTCAGTTTGTGGCCCCTTCCTTCAGGCACTGTTAAGCATCTATAACTATATTATATTTTGTAGTAGCCATCTTGCAGTGACAAGCACTAAAACTCAGCACACATATACACACTTGCATTTGTTTGCTGTAACTCTGAAACATATTAACATACTAACGTCTACACCCCCACCAGATATTGATTAACATCATTCCATTTTAAAATTAATTAGGCTGCCATGGCAACACAGAGGTGTT